>OW119922.1:69944583-71187499 GCA_933210815.1 Meta bourneti | reverse complement strand
TTTCTGTAAGAAAATTATAAAAATGTTCTCCCCTGTGCAGTCAAACAAGATATGCTCCAAAGTCCCTTCCACATCAAGGCAAACAAGACACTAGTTGGAGTCAGCCAGGTGAAAACAATTCAAGTAGATCTGAGTTACAATGTGACCTAATAGAGGGTAAGGGGGCAGATAAAGTACCAACTGCCCTAGGGATATTTTTGTAGTAATGGAGGTCATTAGTCTCACTCTGCAATTGAAAAAGATGACTGTTAATTCCAGTGTTCCTCCATAAGTACACCGAAGTGGTTGAGTTTCTCTCCTGACCCTACTCAGATACCTAGAGAGGGTAGTTGTTGACAAAGGAACTGGGCCCATTGTGGTTAATTTATAGCTAACCTATCAGCCATTTCATCTTACTGTGGTTCAAAATTACGAGGTGTTCTAGGAACTTTCCCTACGGGACTGATCCCGTACCATCGCCAATAGCCCGTTGTGTTGCTCCAGTGCGATGTTAATTCAACTACCTCGGCATCCAAAGTTATCAATGTAGCATGCAACGGCTACGTTACTGTTACATTATATTGGTGTCTCGAAGCGCTTACTTATACTATTGAAAGAAAAAACGCAGAAACTTTATAAGGACATATATATGTCATACAGACAACATATTAGTTTGTATTTTCAGCAACTGAGAAATCTAACTTTTAACTATACTTAAAACTCCAAACTTTAAGCGTCGCAAATGCGTTAAACTCACATTTTCATACGCTTACACGAAGGAGCTAATCCTGAATTTGAGCGAAACCCAAAAAAGCGAAAATCATATCCCGGCTGTGAAATTGCAAGTAACAAAATGTCGCCTTTTACGCCTGCTGCCAATTTAGTCCAAGAAATTCTAACCCAGGAATAAAATATTTCACGTATCGTTTTACATCCAACGACGCCAGAAATGCAACATTTATGTATTTATTTGGAAACCAAATCGTCCACTTTTAACACTCTGGTGCACATTGGGGAAGAGCCTAAAAACATTTTACCCAATATATACAAATGTAGAAACATCTTTTGATCTTCCTTCCGCTCGGTTTGACTCTACGTCGGAGGAAATGCATTCGATGTTCCATACAAGCTTTTTTATATTTCGAAATGCTCCCGTCAATGTAAGAAAAAGTTTCAATCCGAGGAATATTTATTTTCCTCTTCGGATGTTGAATGAAATGTTTTGTTACTTCAATTATCTCAAAGTAATCCTTTGAAACAAAATTCCTTAAATTAATGACTATTATTAATAAGTCTAGATTCCAATTTCTTTAAAAAATTGGTAGATTGTGTCGAGGACACAAACCGCAGCTTTATCGTGAATACTCGGCCCTGATGTTAGATTGTGGAATCGATGAAACTGACATAGGAAGTTTGAGAGATATTTGTGAATATTCAACAATTAATTTACAGTTTGAACGATTAAAGTGTAGTTTGATATTAATACTGACGAATAATTTTACTGATTAAAGGACTGTGATTGTAGTATAATTCAATAGCTTTCGAATGACACCAATTAAGGAGTCATCGCTCCACTCAATTAAAAGTTGCACTGGCCCAAAGCTTGCCCAGAACAGTAGAATTTGGACATATTGCGGACACCCTCCCCCAGCCATCCTGTCTACACGACGCTATACTTATCTTTTGGATGCTTCTTTTAGATCTGAAATCATAAGACAAAACAATAATAACACTTTTTCGTAACATGCGATTCTTCAAGCATGCGCCCAATACTGTTCGGTTTTAAGAACGTATTCACGTCAAAAAGTTTTATTTTTTTTATTTAAGAAATTAAAGCTACAATTGTTATAAAAGTTTAGTATCTGAAGATATTCACTGAAGAAGCACATAAGAGGATTTGTATATTTTTAAAGTACTTAGAAGGGTTTATTTTGGATTTCCAAAAATAAAGGGCCTCGAAAGGGCTTATTTTTTTAAAGTTTGCTGCTTAAATGTGCTTGATCAGATTTATTAATTAACCGTTCACATAACGGCAATAGTATGACATTCGCTTTTACTGGTGGCATAAAAGATTATCATAGAGGAATGGACAACCGTGTGGGAATAAAAATTCGGATCAGGTTGACATGTTTCTCAGCGAATCAATTATACCTTTAAACTTATCCAGATTTTCCGGATTTTACTTCATCAGGAAGAAAATCGCCAAATTTTGAGGTACTTTTCAAATATTCCCAAATAGGTAGCGTATGAAGTATAAACTTCAGTAAATCATATAACAGCTTCATAGGGTATGTTTCTTTTTCGTTGCGAATCTTTTACTAGCAATAAAAAAATTTAAAAAACTGAAGGAAAAATTTTCCTCTTTTTATGCAACATTTTTGAGGTCATAAATACCTTGCTCAGTGGGTATGCTCATTGCACTAGCAACCTGCGAGTTGTACTCGGAGAATTTCTAGGTAAGTTCCTTTCTTGTCAGGTTCGATTCCGCCCTGGGTGTCTTTCTCCCTTCTCTGTACGTAAAACTTTCCTTGTGTATGTATGTCCATTGCTTGTCATTGTCTGTTTTTTGTCTGGCTCAGCATAGCCAAATATGGCCCTTGTGCCATAAAACCCAAAATCAACTAACAAACACTATTTTAAAGTTGTGTTCTCACTATCGTTTATTCTTAATGAAGCAGCTTTTTGAAACCTTACTATAAGGTCCATGATTGCTTCGTTTAATTACGACATATATGTTCCATTTATATCCTGAAAAATATACGAACAGAACCTTGATTATCCGAGGTAATGTAAACCGAGGCCATCTTGGATGAGACGGACGCTGTAGCACAAAACAGCCTATACAAAATACTGAAAAAATGTACTGTACTACATGTTACTACTACTGCAAATGCAAGATTCATAAAATAAGGATTAAGAAGAATCTACTAGGATTTGTGTCATGGTATGTATTTATTGAGCTAATTTTACAATAAATTTGTGCATGTTACGCATCTTTTGAACTCTATAAAAAGGTTTTCTGTTTTGCAGCTCTTTGTAGCCTCTGGACAAAATATGCACACTCGTGTGAGAAGATTTTATTTACAGCTTAACCCTCCAAGTGGTTTCGAAGAGATATCTCGTCCATTTTTGCTAATGACGAGATGTCTCGTCAAGATATTGCCGATTTTCTTATCATGACGAAATCAAGACCTGGTCTGTTTTTTTCTAATCTACGAGATGTATCGTTCATCAAGATCTCGTCAGTCTTGCTAATGACGAGATAATCTCATCGGGGCAACCACCAAGAGGGTTAAAAAATCTCGGTATTGTATTTCACTTGGATAACACAGACACTCAGTAAATCAGAGCTCGGATAATCAAGATTCTTCTGTATCTGAAAATTATGGAATTAGTAATATCGTTGAAAAATTAAGTAGCGCTTTAAAAGTATTAATGCGTGGAATACCTAAGGTATAGTTCTTAATGCAGTAGTTGAGCTATTGATTATTTTTCAGAAAATATAGTCGAACCCCTAATGAGTAATTAAATAAAAATTGTCATACTCCCATTCCCTTCCTTCAATTCACTTCAAATCCCTCCGAAAGCACTCCCGTTGTTAAATTACAAAACACAACTTCATCGAGATTTAAAGTATTAGTCCAAACATCATTAAGCCATTTGCAAAAACTAAAAAATTCAGAGAGCGCTCCCTGAATAATTCAAATTTACGCGTCTAATAATTATTAATGAGAGTGTTATTAAACTAATGAGATAAGCGCCGAAGCCTAAGCCTGCCGTAGCCCCCCGTTTAATTTTCATTACTGCATGACTCGTGTTTATTTTTATTCTAAAACCCTCCCTTTAATTTTGTTCTCGGATTCTTTATGCGCCACTTTAATAGCCACATTAGGGATTGAGAATTCGGCCGCTCGCTCATCCAATATGTCTGCCAAATGTCTGAGCTGTGTGTGAGATAATGAATTACTTGTTCTTTATTGGAACTGTAACTAAAGTTTCTTAAATCATATTAATCGCGATTTACTTGAAAATTGCTCGTGGGGTGTTGGAGAGAATAAAAATGCGTTATCGCTTTTGAAGGGGGGAAACGTTTGGGGTAATTAAAGCGATTGGGAGAGGTGTCTTTATTTTTGTATTCCGAGTTTCTTCGTTTTGTAATGAGTGCCGAGAAAGGGGATCGGGAATTATGGTGTAATTAATATGCTTGCTAGTTTCATGATTTCTCCTTATTTTTAATTATTAAGTGGATTTTGAAATATTTCTTTTGGAATGAAATGGGCCGCTTGTTCTGCGTTTAACTGAGAGTCATGAAATTCCTTAGTAATCTAGTGTTGCTTTTTCTCAGAATACATGTGATGACGAAATAATCAATGTCTCGTGCGATGCAGTAGATTGAAATAAGTGTAATGTATGATTAAAAATTTTTTACTTACAAAAATCTATGTAATTAAAACTTATTTATTTTCAAAAATTCGACATAATTAAAACTTATTTACAAAAGTTCTATGTTTTTCAAAGTTATTTACAAGAATTCTATGCACATTAACAGAGGCCATGGCTCTAAAATAATGTTTCTACAGGTATGTGTCCGTACAAAATTTGCGCTAAGACAGTTAGTTGAAGAATTCTTAATAAGAAAAGTTCTAGCTATAACAAGAACACAAACTGTAATTATGTATTTTTAAATGTTTCTACAACTGGTATATAAAGATTAAAAAACAAAATTAAAATCTGCAAGCGATTAATTCTTCTCGAACCAAGATATCAATGCGCAAACGACAATAATTTGGAATTCGTGCAAATGATAATTATTCAGCACGCTCGTACAATCGCCATCTATTGGTTGAAAGAATCCTGCAAAGATTGTATTGGTCAGAAAATCAGAACTGGTTAGAAATCAAGCAGGAAAACTGAGTATTGCAAAACAGAAATATGCATGCAGGGGTGCCCACAGGGGGATCATGTCGCAAGTTGTGCCATCAGAATTTTTTGGGGGGAATTTTTTCAAGGGCGATTTTTTCGGAATTTTCAGGGTGGAAATTTTTCGGGCAAAAAATTATTCAATACGAAACCTTTTTATTGCTATATATATGTATTTTTTTCATAAGTAATTTGACTATCTCTGAATTTGTTTAAAAGACTACTGTTTCATGCTATGACAACAATTTCACTTTAGGAAGTTATTCCATAATTTTTTATGAGCACGCTTAGTTGGCAGCGCTGATACCTGCCCATTCATAAACATTTGTCACCTTTGAGGGTTTTCTGTCCGTCACCGTTACATCATGTTGATCGCTAGTAGTCCCACAGATAAAGTTAAGTCACCAATTGAATGCAGGTAGCCGTCTAGCCATGTACATTTTGTGTAGTCTGTCTCGGAGAAGGAAAGGAAGCTTAGATCAGTGCTGTTTGTTTATTTAAGAAATCCTAAAGAGATGCAGAGGGCGCTTAAGACATTATGTAAATATAAATGTTTAGAAGTATTGTGTAACACTGTGCATAGACAGGACAAATGGTTAGAACATTGCCGTAAAAAGCACACGTGTAAATTCAAAAACAACATCAAAATCAAATACAAAGTTGTGGAAGCAAAGAAAGGTGATGGGGAGTGGGAGAGTGCTGAAGATGTGGCCGATGCAGGCTCTATTGCTTCGTCATCAACAAAGATACAAGATGATTCATCAAGTGACTTTTCTAGGTAAGTAGGTTTAAAAGTTAATATTCCTTACGCTCACATTTTTTTAATTACAATTTTTTTACACCAGTTGCAAAATTACAAAACACGATTTACTTAATTAACACTTAAAGTACCGGCTATTTTTCCGAAAAATTTACTCAAACCGCCAGTAAACGTAAACATTCAAATCAAATTCAACTCAAACGGTAAACATAAAGTATGTAGACATTGATATTTTGTGTTTTGTCTGTATGGCGTAATTCCCGGTCTCCAGCGCACGGACTCACTATGCAACCCCCTTCATAACTTCCCTTCCCCATAGTAGAACGGCATTTAACGGTTTCCTGAACTCGTGTATTGTTTATGACGGTGAAAAACAGTTTTTTAGCGAATATCTCGCAAAATATTGTTTTTTTCGCAAAAATGATATTGGTATAATGATTTCATATAATGTCGCTCAATCGTTGTCTTTTTAGATCGATTCCTGAAAACGTCATTGAAGATTTAGAAATGCAACCACCTTCATAAAGTATGACCCAAGGCGTAGATTTTGAAAACCTTGATGAAAATGAGTCAGGAAGTTGTTGATGAAACAGAATTAGGATACGGAGAGGTGGAATCATATAGCAATCCATCTGCTGAAGGAAACTTTTGCAAATGTGTATAAGGTTACTTACTCAGAAATTGGCATTTCCGACCTGCTTTTAGAGAAAGAAAAGTATAAAAATAGGACACCAGACAGGGAATCTGACGTTGCAGGACGTGAAGGTGAAAATGAAGTTGAAGTCCGTAAAGATGGAGATGAGGAAGAAGATTCAGACCATGATGAGTTGCTTTTGTCTGTTGATCAGTGGGTAAAAAGAGGCTTTATTAGGCCTTACAGATGCCTGCAGTATATGTCAGCATTTTCTCAACCCACCATTCTGTATCGTATCCTTTTATCGCTACCTGTCACAAGTTGCTCAGCGGAAAGGACGATGAGCAGTTTAAAGATTGTAAAGAACAGGTTAAAAAGCAGCTTAGGGGACGATGGGTTGTCAAGCTTATTGATACTATCATCTGAGAATTACATTCTCAAGAAAATCACAAATGAAAAAAATTATCGAAAAGTTTGCCATATCAAGTCCAGAGAAAAAGCTTCTACTGTTAAAATCTTTTTTATAAATGGTATATAAATACCTGTGCTTAAAGAATTTATTTTCTGGTCATACTATAGATTTTTTTCAACATAGTGTTCGAATATTTTCTCTCCCCTCCGCATAAGATAGCTGTTTTTGTCACTAATCTAAAACAATTTAGTTTTAAGGTTTTATGAATACTTACGCAACTCATGCAAACATTACGATAATACTCATATCATTAGTTTTTACATCTTTAGTTTGTTTTTTCAATATCTGATTATTGAATTATTGATCTTTATTAATGTGTTCAATTTTTTTGTATTCTATTCTTCCACTCACTCAATTTTAGAGTTTTTTTTATGAATATAAAAATTATTCTCTTATACAAAAGGTCATGGCAAAATATTTGTTTTATTCATATAACATTCAGAATCTTTCAAAACAACTGCTTTCACTATATTATAGTTATTTTCATTTGCGAAGTGAAAGTAAATTCATTGTTTATACATGAAATTGCTGTTATAAATATAAACTGTTCATTTTCCTAGCTGTTCTGGTTTTATTTATCTCTAACTGATTTACAAAATACGAAATGTAGTCTTTGTGTGGATTCAGTGGGAAATTTGAGATTCCAATAAAGGTTATATGATTAACTGGATTTGAGGGGGGGATTTGCGCCATTGGGCTTGAGGGGGATGGGCACCCCTGTATGCATGTGGCACCTCAGTGGGTTTAAAGGTTTTAGAGACTAGAATAAGCGTTTGATTAATCATCTAGCATCCGAGTCTACATATCAAGTAGTATATCTCTCACTAGAATAAATGAATTTATTTATTTCACGAACACGCACGCATTGTTTCTTTTGCTTTCCAATTTGTACTGATTATGATTCATCATGAAAATTGTCACTTTAAATGATGATGGGTTTTAAACTATGTTGAGAAATTCTTTAAATGCCATTGTGTGGTATATATATATAAATCATCACACCTGATCACTGAAAACGCTAAAGATAAAAGTATTTATATTTTTCGCACCACAAGTATATTGGTCATTTTACTAAGTATTTCGTCTCTCGATTAATATTTATGAAAATTGCTTTTTAGAGAAATTTTATACATTGAAAAATGCTGACAACAGTTTCTTTTAAAGTACATTTGAAACTAATTTAAATAAGGTATGGAATGTGCATGACCCCACTGCCATTCAAAGATGTAATCAATTAAGACTTTTGCTGTAAGATGTAAACAATTTAGACAGATGGGCTTTGTACAGATCTGCAAGTATTTTTTCATTTTTGTTTCATTGAGATGCTGTCAAGTTTGCTTTCTGTAATACTTGGTTTGTATGCAAACCTATATTTCTTACCTGTCTTTCTCATTTCAAATTCTTATATAGCTCTAAAGTACGAATTTTAATGAATGTATTAAGAGTAAAGTACCACAATTATATATTTTACCAAATGATATTTTTAAAAGTAAAAATTCCGATTTATATTTTTTTTATCAGACGATAATTTTTCATTTAAAAAGAACAAATTCGATAGATATTGTGTAGATGATTTTTGTTAATGTTTTTAATGTTATCTTTTTAATATTCTTTTGCTAATGGCAAAAGAAAGGAGATAAAAACAATGAATAGATACTCCGCAAATAATGTAGAACGAAAATTTTCTTCGAAATAATAGAATATTGATTACTTCTAAAAAACACGCTTTACTGTTCTACTGCCAAAGAAAATACGCAAGCAAGAAATTACAAGAAATTACATTCTTGCGTAACATGTTGCACATGTACTATAGTTCATGTATCCTTTAATGGCACATGACGTTCATTGTTTCGCTGTTCAAAAATGGATAAAAAAAGATTGCTGAATTTTTATTGAGAAAGCACTATCGGGTGGAAAGAGCCTTAATTTTTCTTTATTTTGCCTGAATATAATTAATTCTGAATTGATTTCCATCAAAATATATCAAGGTTCCTTAATTATTATTTTCGAATATCAATGGCCTAATTCATATCGCATACTAAAAATTCTTTAAAAAGATATATCAAGTTTATTTGATGTTTTCAGGTTCTTTGATAGTAGTGCAGAACATATCAGCATAATAAGATAAGAATAAGTCTGAGTAACTAATTTAACATAAAGAATTCAAGGTTTTACGTACTCAGTCCAGACTGGACCAAATGACTTGAAACTTCGCATTCCAAGATGTAATTTTGTTATCAATTTGGAATTTAGTTTCAAAATTCTATGTTGCTATTAGAAACTATGTAGTTTAGGGTACAATTTTATGCTAAAACGGTCCTTTACAAATTATATGGATGTGAATTTATGTTAGGATATATTTCGAACGAAGTCTGCTTTAAAAGCATTTTAGCTTCTTAAATGTAAAAGGATATGTAAATGGTCTTGGAGTAGCATTAGGCAACATCTTCTTTTCCCTCTTTTATTCACAGCATGGTCAAATATGGCCCTAGTGCCATAGAACCAAAAACTAGCGAATAACTCACTTATAATTTATTTTTAGTTAAGTTAAGGCCGTTTTAAATTATTTAACCCTATATAGAGTTCACACGCATATATTCATTCTGCAACCTGTAGTCTTCTCTGCATGACTTCTGATCAGTTTCGACCTCCTTGACCAATAGAATGTTTTCTAGGATTTTTTAAACCAATAGATGTAATTATTTAGTCCCGATGGCTTGTATTGTGGAGAAAAGCAATGTTACACAACTCGAAGATTTCGTGACATTCAGAGGGTAATCAATGTTTTCTTCTTTTAATATTTTAAATATTAGAATAACAAACATTCTCGCAACAAAAGCGTAACACTTGTAGGTTCCCTCCCCTTTTACTCTACGGCCCTAATATTTAGAGGATGGGCCCTTCATGAAACAAAAAGCTGTACAAAGTAGTAAATGCTTAACTTAAACAAATGCATATTTTTAAACTTATTTCCCATTGTGCAATTCTTACACACTTATGAAATGTTACAGGAGTAAAAAATTTAGTTGCGATTTCTAAATTTGAGATTTATTCGACAGTTAACAATTTCTCCTCAAGGAAGATTATAATACTAAACTTAAACTTGAATCTGCAATTCGACACGTTACATTGTTAATTCTGAATTCAGAAGCTCTGCTCTTCTGATTACATCACATTTTATAACCAAGTTTGAGAATTTTCATTTCTAACACTCACCATTGGCTCCAACAATTCAGAATTACTGTTCTGCTATTGGCTTCAACGCACTTTTATTAACACAACCTTTAATTAACACAATGAAAAGAGTTAGGCTCTGATACCATGGTGGCTGTAGTGGCTCAGTGGGTATGCCCACTGCGCTAGCAAACTGCGAGTTGTGTATGGCGCAAGTTCAATTATTTCCTGGGTGTATTTCTCTCTTCTGTGTCAGTAAAACTTTCCTTGTGTGTGTATGTCCATTACTTGGTATCGTATGTCTTCTGTCTGGCGCAGAATGGCCATAAGAGCCCATAAAAACCCAAACAACCAACCTGATACCATGGTACCGGTGAACCTCCTTACATGGGGTCGTGACGTAATAAATAAGCCACATATCTGGAGAACAATCAAGACGTCTAGGTTTATCAAATACAAATTCACATTTTTATGCTTATCAATTAAACTAATATTTTAACGTCATGGATGGATTCTATAAACTTTGAATAAAGTAGACTTTTTATAAGAGCAAAAACAAGGCTTCTAGTTAAAAGTTGAACGGCAATGCAATTTTCTTGTCAAAAATCGTACAGAATCAGTTGAAACTGCCAAGAAATAATTAGTTTGAACATTTTTATTTATAAAATTAAAGTCCATTTGGCTTTTTCAATAGTCGATGGTCCTGATACTCTAAACGTAAATTATCATGTGACATTTAATAGCTAAAAGTAGAAGACTCTTGTAAAGGAAAGGTTTTGAAACAGACTTCACTTAAATAATTTAAAATGACCCCAATACAACCTAGGCCAGTGACAGATTGCCTTTTACTTAATTAGGGTACTATTTCATTCTATTTACGCTCAATTTATTCGGATTTATCAAAATGTCTCCCCCTAAAAATTCTTCATACCCAATCAGACCCATCCTTCTTTTTAAAGGACATCA
The DNA here is from genome assembly GCA_933210815.1 of Meta bourneti. NCBI lineage: Eukaryota > Metazoa > Arthropoda > Arachnida > Araneae > Tetragnathidae > Meta > Meta bourneti. Next base: position 71,176,594 of record OW119922.1, on the reverse strand, counting down.
GACGAGATGAAGGGACAGAATTTGGAAGTATGGGGGAGAGTGAGAACCACCCCTAAGGTCATCCCCTGGTCCCTACAACACAAAAGCGGAAATTAAAAGATCGTCTGCAAAGGAAACTGTAATCCAATTGCGTCTTCGGGTTGGGTTTAATAAACAATATCTAATTGAATAAGGCTCCGTTAATTCTTAGAGCCTTTTGCCGTCCCTCTCCTCCACCCCTTGTTCGCTCGAGAGCTAATGATGATGACGCCGTTTCCATGGTGACGGGAAAAGTGGGATTACATCATTAGTCTGTCCGTCCCCCTTTTCCTCTTAATTGATAGAATGGGGAGCGTGCAAGACCGGGTCCTGACGGAAAGAGGGTAGCGCCATGTTTGGTCACGTTGTATCGATGATGAAAAAATATCATGAAATGTCTATAGAATGAAGTAGTAGTGAAAAATTTTTTTTGGTAATAAAGCTTTGGAGAATATTCTACCAGAGAATAATCGAGAAGGGTATGAAAAAAGGCCAGACAATATATTTTTAATCGATGAATAAGTTCATAAATGAAAAAAAAAATTGGAAGTTTATGTCGATGACACAAACCGTAGTTTTGACATGAATGCTCAGACCTGATGGTGAATTGTGGAATGAATGAATCAGACATAGATTGAACTATTGTTCATTGTGTGAATATTCAACAATTAACTTACAGTTTGAACAATTAAAGTGTAATTTGGTATTAATATTGAAGAATAGTTTCATTAATTAAAGGCTTGTGATTGTAGCGCTGTTCGGTAGCTTTCGAATGACACAACTTACGCAGTCCTCATTCCACAAAATCCAAAGATACATTGGCCCAAAACTCGCTCAGCACCATAGAATTTCGACATTTTGCGGATCTCTTTACCACGTTCAGTGTCTGCTCACTCGATTCAAAGATCATGTTAGGTACGGATATCCTTAGTCTACAAGACGCAATATTTATCTTCTGGATATTTCTTCTAGTTCTTAAATCATAAGACAAAACAGTTGTAACGCTTTTTGTAACCCTCGACTTATCATGCATGTCTCAAAGTACTGTTCCGATTTTAAAGATGTATTCACGTCCAAAAAAATTATTATTTTAAAAATGTAGTACTTCTGAGGCTAAAATTAGGAAAAGAAAAGAGGTAGGTATTTAATTAACGTCACACTGGAGCAACACAATGGGCTATTTGCGACGATCCGGGATTAAACCTGAAGGGAAAGATCCGAAGACAACACCACGGAATTTTGAATCACGAGGAAAAGAAAAGGACACATTTCAGTTATTTTTGTACTTTGCTCTTTTTAAAACTTTTTTCGAAAAAAAAAGTGAGTTATTTACTTATTTGACTATGTGTAGTTATTTTCGAGTTTATTCAAGGAGTTCGTCTAACATATCCTCAACCAATAAGTTCAATGAATGCGCTGTACAACGATATGCAGAAGTATGGGGTATATGTTGCTTATATATAAGCATTGCAATATAGAAATTCTGTATAATTCTTAGTTTTTATTGAAAATTATGATAAATTTTTTATATATTACTGATTATGCTGCTGCTATGGTGAAGTATAGAGATATATCTATACTTCACCATAGCAGCAGCATAATCAGTAATATATGAAAAATGTATCATAATTTTCAATAAAAACTAAGAATTATACAGAATTTCTATATTGCAATGCTTATATATATTATTAATGATGCATAAATAAGCTTTAAGTTCATTGGTGCAATCAATAAATTACAATTTCCAGAAAAATGAGGTTTAAAAAGAAGATTCTTGAATATTTTCCAATTTTTAATATTTGGAGAACATTCTCTAACAACTTTAGACTGGCGTATCTTGTACAGGCTATTACGGTTTCACAAATACCGTTGATGTAACAATTCTTGATGTTCAAAATGCCTATGGTGATGCTTTCCTGAAAAAATGTAAGAACGTCTTATTGTTTTTCCAAATGCCAACTTGAATGGATCGTAAATTTTCAAGCACTAATTGAGAACATGGTAGACTGTGCACCAGAAAAACTTCCTATAGCAAAATAGCATATTTCAATAAGAATTATCCTTCATTACTTAAATCACTATATTAGTTACAGTTGAATAGTCAGTTTAATTCTATACAGTAAATACTAAAACAGAAATAATTTAGTTTCCTATATGTATACATATATCGTCGCTTAGAAAAGAAACTAATTAACTGACGTTTTTTCGAAGACACTAAATGCTTACATTCATAATTATGAGAAATACACACTGCCATATATTAAAATATCTTTAAAAATTATATTGCACTATCTAAATGCTTATATATGAGTAATTTTCAGTTTTTGATCTATAAACTATTAATTAGTCTTTAAACCTGAACAGTTAAAAACGTTTTCAGTTAATGAGTTTCTGCTCTAAGATATGTAAAACAAAAAACTCATTCAATTTGATTTTGATGAAAACTGTTTTAAGCCCTTTGACATTAGTTTATTCCTCGATTTTGCTTAACAGCATATTTTTTTAATGTGCAACTTTTCGACATCTTATTTACTCAGATCACAATCTAAGAGCTACTTAGTCAATTTCTTTGAAATTTTAAATATGATTACACCTACTCAGAAACATATAGAAGTCAGTTTTTCTAAATTTCGAAATAAACTTTAAGCAAATTTAAAATTAGATATTCATGAAAATTAATCGGAAATTTGGCATTTAATTGGTAATAATTTTAATGAATATTACAATAAAATACTAAGAACTTCAGCTGCCTGAAAATCCGTTGTTTTTGTAAAGTAAAAAGGTATCATTAAAATTAGATTAATCAGTTTAAGTTCTATAGTGAAGTTTTATAAACTGTTTCTACGCTTATTTAAAACGTGTAGCACCCTTCTTGTCTACCACCAATTTCCAATTTTTCTAAATCGTATTTCTATGTAACAGTATCGACAATTTATGAATTAATTCGTTTTACTACCTGGTTCTCCCAAGAGTATTTACTGTTTCAGACAAACCAAGTCGCGCTTCTGTTTTTCTTCAGTTTCGTTGCAACGAAAAGGTTTTTTAGCTTTGTCCTGTTCACTAGTGTTTTCCCTCTTTTCCTATTGTTCGGTTCGTGACAGGTTTTGAAGTTTTGCGTTGACTGGTCTCTTGAGAAATATTGCATATTAAATTTTATTTCTATGGTTCTAAAGGAATGAAGTAACTAGTAGAAAATAGTTGCGTTGACCTAGAAATTTCGGAAAGAATAAACTCCAAATTTTGTGAAGGAACATCTCAGTGCTCGAGAGTTTTTACTGCTTTAGACAAACAAATTTCTGCTTTACATATTAGATCAACTAGTTTTTGTTATATTGACTGAGAAATAAGGAAGCTAAAGTAAGACGTTTATAAAAACGAGAGAGTATTTGAGTGCAATAATATACCTTATTGAATTGCTGTTTCCTAGATATCTTATCTTGTAGTGATTCAATGCACTAGGACCTTTCTTTTTACTTGTGTGAGGCATACAAGAAGGTAAATGGGAAACAGTAACCATCTTTCTCGAACAATCTCTAAGCGATGAAGGATTCAAATTCACTTTCTGACGTTATGTCTATCATTATTTAATATTTTGTTCCTTTAACCACTAGGTCAGAAGGTATATATTTGGATAACATGTGGGGCAGAAATCATCACAATTTGCATAATGGTTATTGGCAATAAATGAGCTTTCTAAACAAACAGATGGATTGACAGATTTGGGATTTTATACTGACAATATATGTAAAACAAAAGCTTATTTCATACATCGATAGTATCGCACTCAGTTTTGTTGAGATTCCGTTTCGGTAGTTTCATCATTATAAAAAGGAATGCTTGGGAAGAAAAATTATCATAATCTTAAAAGTTAGTAAGAAATCCAAAATTTGTAATTAGAATTTCATGTAAGTTATTATTTTGTAAAGATAAGCCTTTTCATGCACTTACTTTTTACGAAATAATCTATGGTTTCACGAATTCACTAAAACGGAAGTAAGTAATCACATCAAGAATAAATTTTTTTCCCACGATAAAGAACTAATGGGACAACTCATGTGGACAATGTAGACAATGTGACCAGAGACGTCCTATACGTCGGTTTCCTATTAATCCTTTTTGAATAGAAAAAATGACAAGTATACACAAATATTCGGATAAACTTTCTCGATGAGAAGATGGTTCAAGCTCAAAAAAGTTTCTTATTAGTTAAAAATAACAAAAGAAAAGCCATTTCTTGATTCAAACCTATGATATTATCCCATGCGTAACAGAGTAATTCCCAGCAGCGGAAACTCAGAAATGAGCTAATAGCAATGAAAATCATTTGCATCGACTGACACGAACACACATTTTACTTGTAGTGATAAATTATATCATGTACTAAAATCTAAAGCAGCTACTTTATACTTTTTGACTTCCGAGCCATTTTATGCACTTTCCCGAACCCTCTTCGAAGGTTCTTCTATTTTAGTTCTACTCATTTGACCGTTTCATATCTCTTATAGATAAAAAATTTATCTCTAGGCGTTCTCTAATACATTAAAACTAAAAACAACATTTATTCGCTTACCTATTAAACATTTCTTTCTTAGGCATGACAAAAATTTGTAAGTTATTTTGAAATAAATAATATTCCAGTTTCCTATATTTCATATATTTAATTTGCTTTACATTTTTATGTTTTATTCAAGAGTGTGGAGTCTATTTTTAGGTTTTAAGAAAGTTTATCTGTAAAGATCTACGTTATATTTTTCCTGGAGAGTATGATATTCCCATATTTTTGGAGCTTTAGACTTCAAATACCTGATAAAAATTACTTTACAGTGCATATTAGACATTAATTACAATTTATCCGATTTCATGTAACTATTTTTAACACATAATACACATAAATTTGAAGACATAACATTTCAATACAGCAAAAGTTTTGAAACACTCAAATTTGTAACGTAAATTACTGATGTAAAACTAGTCTCGTAAGTGCTTTTTCTATAACAAAACTATTGAAAATGTTCTATGCAAAAATTAAGTTATCCAACATGCTCGTGTAGCAAAAACCGACAGATCAAACCAGTACACTAAGGATTGCTTAAAAAGCGTTTTCATTCTTAACCCTCCAAGTGGTTTTGACGAGATATCTCGCCCATTAAGATTTGATCAATTTTGCTAACGACGAGATATCTCGTTATAAAGATATTGCCAATTTTTTTATGATGACGAAATCACGATCTGGTCAGATTTGTTCTAATGACGAGATATCTCGTCCTTTCAGATCTGGTCGGCAATACAACCACCAGGATAGTTAAGACAACGGGCTGGATTGTAATCAAAGATGGCCGACTTCCTTGAAACTAGCTCCGAGGGTGGTGGGTGGGTACTCAGCACCACCCAAGCGTCATTTGCCAGCTATTGAGGCGCGTGATTCCAGACATACGGAAAACGCGCCTACCCTCTCACCCTAACAGCGGCCTAAGTGGTCCGCCAGGCATGCCTGTCTGGTCAGGTTACGGCGGCCTACAATCTCTCTCGCGGGTGATCTTTTCCTTCACAGCGGGAGGTGGCTTGGATATGGAAGAGAGCTTGTTGAATGGAACCACCACACTGCGAGATCTCTGAAATTGTGAACTTAAATTTAAGAAATACGTTCAATCCGGGGTCAGAAATTAGGAGCAGAAAGTAAGACGTCGAAAATGACACCTAAGAATTTTTTATCAGTAGCCACAAAGTTGTGATTGAGCTCAATTTCCAAATTTTATTTTCTTGAATGTGTGTAACATAGTGTGATGACCAGAACCTGAAATGTGTGTTGTTTTGGATCGTTGTTGTGATTTTCAGGGGATTTCCTTCTCTTCGGAAGTTTTATAGTTAATTTTATGAAGTTTATGACTGTCCAAGTTCGAATTTGCTTAATTCATAATTTCGAACACTGCAAGTATAAGCTTGTAGGGAATTTTTTCTTTCAAACTTAAAAGGCAGGTTTTAGTCGAAAGGACTTTTAAAAATAATTTTAAGGACAGTTTCTAAAAATCTTTTGAATTTGTTAGAAAGTTTTAAGTACGGATTTGTAATGAATTTGGTAATGATAAACATGTTTCAATATCAAGTACAACTATTACAAGCCTCCTGCCTAGAATAGTGGTCACAGGGTTTGAAGCTACCCAGTAGGTTTTGGGTTCGAATCTCGGTTTTTAAATGCATGAATGTTGGCAATCCATGTGTTTAAAATAATGGTGGCCTCTCACTGGGTGATGCTTCACGAATAGTCTCTAGTTCACTTATAGTGCTGAAGACCGAAAAGATCAGCGGTCGGACATTTAAAAATATACTACGAATTTTTTCAAAGCACGTTGGGTTTTTCTGACGTAGATCAGAATGTAAATATAAATAAAACATCAGAAACTATAGACTTTAAAAATGACGACTGGGTCTAAAAGCTTGATCGTTAAAACGAAATTTATAGTTGCAAAATACGACTAACGACCTTTAATTTTGAACCCTTATTCAAACACATGTGATTTCATCATCTTGATAAAATAAGTGTGGCATTCATTCTAAAAATGGAATGATAGTGTCAGTTTGAATACTAGTAGGATAAAATTTTCCGAATAAGATATCGATTATTTAATGATTAGAAGTCCTTAAACCGTACCGAGAAGGATAACACACCTCGTTGGTTAGTTGATCAAGTTTTATGGCACTTTGACCAGGCTGCCCCAAGGATAAGGCAAACAGCATTTGCGTCTCAAAAAGGAAATATCTTAAATATCGACGAATTGAGTTACTTTCAAAAAATAAAAATGAAATCAGGATATATGCATAAATCTTTAAAAAAGATTTGATGGAATGCTAAACATTTCAAATCGAGAAGTAAAATATGCTTACATATTTTTAATTATTTGGCTATGCTGTGAAATTAACTTTTCCCAGTTGTGTCACTCTTCTTAACATGTGATATTTTAAAATTTACCGTCAGTAAAGATAAGTAAATTATTAAGGTGTCCTTGAAATTTTTTGATTGTAAAAAGCTGCAAATGTTAATAGATTTTACACGTCAAGTATAAGGTGAAATATGTGAACCTTTGAGATTTTTTTCGTTAGTTTTTTCTAGATCAGTATGCATCTGTTTGGTTTGAACGTACATAAAAGACATACAACGTATGAAATTTCTGACAGTTGTATTCATAATTAAGGTTGCGATGAGAACAAGAAACGAGGTCGGTAAAATCCCTATTCTCCAGTGCATAATATTCAAAAGACAGAAAATGCTCATCTATATAAATAAGAATGGAGTGTTTGTACATTGAATATTTTCAACCCATTTCAAGTTTTCTATCCGTTTTGGACCCTTCTAATACTAAATTCGTCTCATGCGCGTTTGGTGTCTATTTGTCCATCTGTCTGTCCGTATATATGTGTGTGCCCATGCTATGCCCAAACGGTTGAATGTTTTCATGAAACTTTGCATACTGTGAGTACTTACATTCATTTAGTGACAACTTGGTTGCGTCCTTCCGTCTTCCCGTTTATGTTCGATTTTGTGTCTGTGTGTCTGTACAAGTATCACATAAGATTTTTCAACGTATTTTAATTTAATGTTTTATATCTGATACATTATATTTTAGTTTAGTAAATGGATTATTTGAAATTTCTTTGCTTACATGTTTAGGTAAGTTTCAAGTTAAAACATCTGAGTAACTATACTTAAATCAACCATAATTTGGTAGTTTTGGAGTAGCTGGGAGGTATATTGAGCATTGCAATTACTTGGATTGTTTTACCAGTGTTGCTGAAATATCATTTATTTTCCAAAACTATTTCTTACGGAAATTAAATTCTAATAGATTATTTATTTCGAGCCTTATTTTTTCATTACGAAATATAAAAAATATGAATATTTTTGACAGACGATAAAGAGAATAAAACTATACAAAACAAATTATTTCAAAATAGGACAGATAGTTATATGACAACCTTGGTATTTTTTTAATCGTTTGATTTTTAAAATTTGTATCCGTTATATTCCAAGAATCTATTTTGTAGTGAAAAACAGATACATTCATTACTTTTCGTTCGAAGCTTTTTAAAAATCTGTTTTAATATGTATTTCTGGGTTTTGAATTTGATGTTTTTCGTTCAATAACTGTAATGAAGGTAAATAATGGTTTAATTAGCTTTAAAAACCCTTTTAATCATTGTATGAAAATTTTGGGAACGTTTTTGTTTTTAAATGACATACAAGGCATTTATATGCATACTCTGAACTATTCTATGAATTCTGGATAACATTGGCACTCTAAAGGCTTTCTTTCTTACTAAAAATTTATATTCCACCAAAATGTAAAATGTTAAATATGCCAATTACTTACATTTGTGAAATTGGGTATCTAACAATTGTGTGCCTTTATTAGAGTGTGGTAGTTGTTACATAGGATGAATGGGAATTACAATTTATTAACGAAAATGGAACTTAGTTAACCAATTCAACCCAAGTAACGCCGGGTTATTCTGCTAGTTTTAAATAAATTCCATGTAAATGCATATGAAAGAATGACTTAAGTTAGGTCATATTTTGGATGCATTTAAATTCTTATATGTACTTACAGTTCAGAAATTTTCACACTGAAATGCATTATAAGTAAAGCATCAAATGTTTAAAATAATACTATTGTTGCAGTTTGACCAAATATGACCCTTGCACTTTAAAACCCAACCATCCAAATATTACTTTGAAATCAATTGTATTAAATTATTAAAAAGTTCGTAATAAAAGTAAGTTTAAACTTTTTGTTAGTGTGCCGTAGCATTTGTTATATTCTATTGCTCATTTCCACATAATTGAATCATTTGGCTAAATTCTACCGGTCTTTACCTTAGAATAGAATCCTTTATAAACCTTATATAGATCATTTCATTAGAATAAAACCAATTGGAAAGATTCTATTGCTCATTTTATTATAATATATTCCTTTGGAATTATTATATTGCCCATTCTATGCAATTTAATCCTGTGGAAAGATTCTATTGATAATTTATATAGAATAGAATTCTTTGGAAAGATTCTATTGATTAAGAAGGTCAAAACTGGTTAGATATCATATAGTAAAGCCTGCAGGTTGCAAGGTGGAATTATGCGCTAGTACCCCTCAGGGGGTTAAGCAAAATCACGTTTATTAATCTTCAGAAGGGTTCACACGCATAATTCCACCATGCAACCTGCAGTCTTCCCTGCATGACTTCTATCCAGTTTTGACTTTCTTGACCAATTGGAACTTTCCCGGTATTCTTTCAACCAATCGATGTGGGTGGTTATTTAGTCATTGCGTGTTGTGGGGAAACCAATAGCTCACGACTCGGATATCCTGTGTTGCTCAGGGGGTTTAATTTGTGCATTTTCATTTTTAATAAGCAAATCTTCCTTGGCCCGCGCTATATCACTGCTCTTGGTATATCGCTTTCTCTTGTTCTTCAAATGGCACGATAAATTGAGGGGTACTGCAATAGTAAAAGCATATCGCTCCAAATTAAAGCTATAGCTTGAAAGGCCTGTAAGGTATATTTCGCTTTTGAGAGATTCCATGCCCTTAGTTAAAACCTCAAAATAAATTATAGTTAACTCTTCAGATTCTACATTCACGTGGAGTAATCTTGTGCATGTGCCCTTATTCTCTAGCCACTAGAAAGCGTATTGGCAAATATAACACACTTTTATGTAATTAATAGGGCTAAGAACTAAACTTGTCTCCTAAAACTACAAAACACCCTACAGAGGACAAAAGATATAAAATTTTGCATTTTTGCAAACTTTTTTGTAAAAAGAGAAACGGCAAAAATTAATATAAATATATATTCTATGACAAAATATACCCTTAAAATATAATTTCTTAGTTTTTCGGCCTAACAAAAAGGTTATTTTACAAATAAAAACCTGACCCTATAAAGAAAACAGCAAAAAATACAAATTGCATCTTCTGAAAGTGCTTAAGCTAAATTGAAGGTCTTAATTTTACTAACAAAAATATTTAATTAAATATTTGTAATTTGCCATATTTGTATTTCATTAGTCCACACTGTTGCAAAGCAGGGTAAAAACCACGTACAGATTTTCAGAGGAGAATGCTTTTCTCTTGTCTGCTAACAGTTTTTAACATTGAAAAACTCATTTTTAGTTTTATTCAAACCATAGAAGCTTACTTTAAATAAACTGCGTCACTTTGTTCAATCTTTTGAAATTTCAAAGCAAAAAGATTGTTCCTGATGCATGAAAAATAGGGTTTTAGGAGAAATTCACCCAATACTTTTTCTATTCCTGTAAAATAACAAAATATGCAAGATGATAACTTAAAATCACCAAAAATCAGAAAATATGGCATTTTCGCTCAAAAATCATAAAAAATGCATAAAAATGCCCGTCCCCAAAGGTCTTCAAATCAGCATAGATTTTATGAAACAAATTTATGTTTACTTGAATGACATTTTTTTGTCGAAAAAAAGATGCAAAATCATTAAAGCCCTAACCCTAACAGTGACTATTCAATTACCGTGAAAATGACGATCAAGCTTTAATTCCGGAATTATGTTTCCCTGCCGAGTTTTAAGTTTTATCGTGAAAACAGTTTTAGAGTTTAAATGTTTATGTGTAGTCTTGAGAGGAAAAACGTCACTTTAAAAGTGTTACTGTAATACTGCTGACATTCTATTTCCAAGCTCTGACATGAGCAATTTTTATTGTTTGATTTTGCTTTGTGTAATATGGCTGTTAATTTTTATTTCCTAATCCTCTGAGATATTCTGAGGAAAAACATCTCGTGACTCTCAAGTGGTTAAATTTCACTAGGTTTATTCTTGGGTTTGTTTTTATTAATTCGTTCGTCAAAACGATTTGATGAGAATCCCAAGTAATCGAAATCGAAATAGCTCGAGAACGAAAGTGAAAAGTATTACTTCTTATTGGTGTTCGTGTATTATTTTATTTGCATTGTCGCAAATGAAAAATCGCGTAATTGATTTAACTGTTTTTAAAGTTCTATTATTTTATTTCTGTTGGTCAACAGAATACAGAGGAGTTTTGTTAATATAATTATTATTTTCATTTGTCTTGTGAAGAGCAAACTACTAAAGCTCACTAATATTTGTATTCGAATAAACTCATTTTTAAAAGTGTGTTCACTATAATTTAAAATATGAATTGTGATTTGGTTCTCGATTTCCTTGATTTTTGTTTGGATAATCTAAACTTTTAATGGTTCCTAAAATTTGGTCTTTTAAAAGTAGTACTTAAATTTTCTTTTAAAATACCTTTCTAATAATCAGGGATAAATGAAACACAGTTTGGAAAAGTTATCGATACATCGTCTTATACTAAAAACCCAATAAGTATTATAATATCTCCTATAACAGTATACAATAATACTGGTAACATTACCACATAATTTCATTAACTTTTACTTTTCATTAATTGTTTAGCAACTTGTGAGTTGTAGGCAGCGCAGGTTCAATTTTGTCCTGAATGTATTTCTCTTTGTGACCGTAAAATTTTCCTTGTGTGTGCATGTCCATTTACTTGACGTTGGGTTCTATGGTGCAGTTTGTCCAAATATCGCCTCCCATCTTGCGCCATGAAACTCAAAGTTAACCAACAAACGTTAATTGTTAATCCACAACTGTGTCCTTAATTTTGTGGGGGCCGCAGTAGCCCAGTTGGAAGAGTAGCGTATTAGCAACCGGAGGGTTTCGAGTTCGAAACTCAATCCAGCCAAAGACCGTCGTGTATGTGGGGGCTATTGCTCGTTAAATCTGGCATGGCCTCAAATATCCTCGCGTTGGCTTGGTGTAGAAGTTTTGAGACGTCATCTGATCGTGGTTGAAAATTACGAGGTGTCCTCGGATCTTTTCCTTCAGGATTGATACTGGACCATCGTCAATAGCCGTTTCATTGCTCCAATGTGACGTTGATTCAACGGCCTACCTTAATTTTGTGCCACTTTTCGTGTTTTACTTCATTTTATAAGTCTTAAGCTATAACGGGGCTATTATCTTTTTATGTATTGTGTTTACATAATCATCAATAATGATCAACCTATAAAGTGAAATTTATTGATAAAAATAGAATCTAACCTTCTTGTAAAGAAAAAATGACTTATTGGACCAGAATGTGGTGGTCTTTAAACTGGTGTAGAAAAGCTAAAAACCTCATATTAAAATTTTTGACAGTATGTTTCACTTGTAAGCCGATAATATCGATGTTTAAGGCATGACATCAATAAAAAGTGAGTTATGACTAGTGTGACTATCTTAAAACGATTTCTGTACTCGGCTAAACTGAGACGCGTCACTTTTATTAATGAAAACTAGTACTCACTAGGGAATTAGTCTAGTTATGCAATAGAATAAGTATAAAGACTTTAAGTGTAACTCTAAAAAATCTTATTTTTTATTAATCAAAAGATTTAGCTTTTAGTATAAAAAATTACGTATATCTGACTACCTTCCATTATGAAATCCTGGCTAGGTTAAATCAGCTGCATGGCCTATTTCTGAATCACACAGTTCACAGTTAATATTCTGTTTCCGAAGCCACCTATGCGTGCCTCAGGTGGTTCGCCCTCTGCGTTAGCAACCTGTGAGTTGTACGTGGTGCAGGTCTGATTTCTTCCTGAGTGTATTTCTCTCATCTGGGCCAGTAAAACTTTCCTTGTGTGTTTCTGTCTATTGATGTTTACTGTCTTGTGTTTGGCGCAGTTTGGCCAAATATAGCCCTTGCGCCATAAAAAGCCCAAAACCAACCAATCAAAACCACTTTGGATATATTCCTATAAACTTTGGCTACGGGTTGCATGCGACCCAGGTTCAATTTCTGTAATATGCACCTTGGATGTATTTCTCTTTCTGTCAGTAAAAACTTTCCTTGCGTGTTTTTGTAAATTGCTTGGTGTTATCCGTCTTGTGTTTGGTACAGTTTGGCCAAATATGGCCCTTGCGCCATAGAACTCATCCAACCACCCATCTATAAGCTTTTGCGAGCAGAAATCTTTTGGAGTTTGCACTGGTTGATTTATTTCATACTCAATAACTAAAATGGAACCAGTGGATTGAAATAGCGATGCCGAAAATATTATCCTTACCCTAATAATGATTGGGTGACCCACTTTCAACGTTTGTGTAAATATATTTGTCGAAAGTCAACAAATAGACCAGTTTAAACCAAGTCAGAAAATTAGTCTCATCGCTCCTCTGTTTCTGGAACCTTCATGCATAACCCTCTTTCAAATGTTCTTTGGAGAGTGTGAAATACGGATGAACACTTAGCACACTCTATTTTACGCGTTCTTCTCTCTTTTAAAAAAATGCCTTTTCGGGATTCTAATGGAGCGTTTACAGCCCCCATATCCTCTCTAGCGAAAGTAAAGCCCATTTTAGTCGAAAGACAAGCGATTCTCCCTAGCTTTTATTTCTACTTTTTATCTTCCCGTACGTTTTCTTGACGTTGCTTTTTATCTACTGCGTGTTGTGAAATGTCTAACATGTTCTCATTTACCGGCTATTACATCGGCGTCGTTTTTGTTCTGTTTGTTCGCCGCTTTCTATTTACTTGAAATTTCGCTCTTCGCTTGTTGCTGAAATGATCTACTGGAGACTCCGTGATGTTCGAGGTGAAATGGTTCTAGTCAGAAGACAGGAGTGCTATCGGAGTCTTCAGTAATACCACGTTCCTCTTGTTTATTTATATTTAACCCTCAAGTGATTTTGACGACATTTCTTCCATCAAGATCTGATTAGTTTTGCTAATGAAGAGAAATATAGTCATCAAGATATAGCTAATATTTTTATGATCAGATCAAGATCTGGTCAGCTTTGTTCTAATGACGAGATATCTCGTCTATCATGATCTGGTCAGATTTCTTCTTATGACGAGATATCTCGTTCATTAAGATCTGATCAGTTTTACTGATGACGAGTTAACTCATCAAGACAACCACCAGAAGGATTAATACAAATAATATATATTAAAAAATAGTAATAAAGTCTAATAACTTAATCGACGATCGTGCAGGATAAAGATGATGCAGTTTATTCTTACCTTACTTTATACATGATTCATACAAAATTATACCAATCGATAGTTTAATAAATACTATTGATTTCTACTGATAATATATATTGATTATAAATTCTATTGATTTCTATTGATAATATATATTGATTACAAATTCTATTGATTTCTGCGAAAGATATATATTTTCCATTACAATAACATATTAGTTTAACAATGTACAATAAACCCATTATATATAATACTTAAACATCTGAGCGTCACGAAATTTTGGAGTATGTAGTATTTCTTTTTCCCCACAACACAAAATAACCGCTTCTCTATTGGCTGAAATAATCTTAGGAAGGATTCCATTGGTCAAGAAAGTCAAACCTGGTTAGAAGTCATGCAGGGAAGATTGCAGATTATAAACGGATATATTCGTGTGACACCCCAAGGGTAAAATACAATTATAAGTTTTCAAATAAATGAAGGATTGAATATTAATTTAAATTTTAAACTTTGTTTAAAACATTTATGCATTGACGAAAATAGATTTGTACAGCCGATTCTTTTACAGCAAACAGGCAAAAATTCCATTTCAAATATCTAGTTATGTTAAAGGGGTAACAAATTGGCCAACTCTAAGAAATTTAAATCTATCTGCATACATTTAAAACAATTTTTGTAATTTAACTTATTTATGAAGAACGTACTTTGTCATTTTTAAGAATATAATTAATTATCCGCGATAATAATTTCAAGGATTCCCGTAAAAAGTTTCATCTTTTAGATATGTAATAGCTTTTTACATAATTATATAACGTGTTTTAAGAAAGTTTCAAGACTATAAAATAGATTATGTATCGGTTTGAGTTCTCAAGATATACAAACTGAATTAAAAATTAATTCCACCCCATTTAAGTCCTATCTAGAACCTGTTTTGTGCTGTAGGTTCTCGGCTATTGACTATTTTCATTGTAATTTATCACATAAAGAGATGAATGGGGTTCATTTCCAAAGAACATAACTTTCGACAAATCGCTGCTGTTATGTTTATTGTTTCTAATGCAATTTTCCAATATTCTCTGGCTAAATATGATTTGTGTCCTTCCAAAAGAGCTGTAAAATCGAATACTCAATGCTCATTCAATCTGTCTTCAATTCAATCATTCAATCTGACAAACGGTAAATATTTTTAAATTGTTCACATGAAAAATAACACGTTCTTTTGTTAATATGTGGGAATAAAAGGCAATATCCCAAAAGGCAAGACTTGCGACGACGTGAACAATTTTTAATGCTCTATTCTTGGTTAAAATAAAATTAAATATTTAAATACTTTCACGAGAAATTGCTCGCACACAATAGATAAATATTAAACCACAAAAGTTGTAAGGAAACGAGTAATGCAAGGTATAATATTTATGATAAAATAGCAAAAAACGCAAGCGATATTTATGCAGAAACTTAGTGAAAAGGGCATGCGATAGTGTAATTAATTTATAAATAAGTATGTAATTTTCTATATTTGGCAATGACAATTATGTTTCATTTTTTAGTTCCATTTAGAATTATTAATTGAGATGGTAGCTTTGAACTCGAGTTTGAGTTCTGTATTACTGAGTTTTTGTGAGATTATTACTGTGACTGATGTGTATTGCTATCACACAATAAATGAATATTAGAGTTGTAAGGAAATGAGTAAAGAAAGAAATAATATTTTTGATCAGATAGAAAACGCATGCGTACAGAAATTTAGTGAACAAGTTCATGCGATAGTATAATTAAATTATTAATAAGTAACATTTCTATATTTGGAAACGGCCAATAATGTTTTATTTTTTTAGTTCCACTTAGAATTATTAATTGAGATGTAGATTTGAGCTGTGAATTTAATTGGCTTATTGAGGTCTGTATAACTGAGTTTTTGTGAGATTATTACTGAGATTTATATGTATTTTTGAGTTGTCAAATTTATTAATTGACTAACTATTCTGAGTATTTTGAGTTGTAAATATTCATGGACAATGAAGCGTATAAAGGTATGTTTCAATGCGCACTTGTTATTTACGATTACTCCGCAAAATAAAATAAGTACTTGAATAGTAATAAGCCATTTCTAGAGCCCATTGGGTACTTCTCTCAGCGGGCTTTACAGCTAATAATTTATGAAACATGAACTTGCACCAGTTTGATTTAAACTCTTTTCAGATCCAGATAAGTCTATGACACGTCTTTGGATTATATTGAGCTATCTAGATATTTTCAGAAGTTTATAGAAAAGGAAAGTTTATATTTCCTTATGCCTTTTAGACAAAGTACCGATATGCATTACAAAAGTACGAACCAACTTGGATGCATTTTAAAGTGCTCACTAAGAGAATTTCGAAAATAATTTTGTTTTAAGCGTGCGCCTAGATCATAACTGCACGGGAACCCTTTGAAGTGCGAGGATGTTTTAAAGTAACACTCTCTCTCACCGTTTTGTCTTTAAAGCATTTTTATTTCGTTTCAATGCCAGTGCAAAGATGAAAAATCAAAAGCGAGAGAGGAGATGGGCTTGCTATAAATAGGAAGAACTTTTTTTCATCGAAAAGTTACAGTAAAAAAGTGGAGTAAAACGAACTTAAATGGATAGCTTTGTGAATGTAAAATTTATGAGTTCTGATGTTCTGGATGTTTTGCGAGAGGAAATTACGAAGAGATCAGAGGAAAAAGGATTAAAATGAGCAAATTTTAAAAGATGCGCATTGTGACTTTCTTAAACTTCAGCTGAAATTCATATGTATCATAATACCTGAAAACAAGTAATTTAAATATGTGGCTGTTGTATTCTACATATAAAACTGATTATAACATCATATATGTTAAACTAAAAGTTTTTATATTGAACTTTTTCTAACTTGTTTAAACGTCATTCCCATTTAAAGTAATGTAAATGCTGCATAAATTAATCCCATTAAATGCAGTTCAGTAGTGCAGTCAGGATTTAATTTCGGAAGGGGCCCAAAGTTAGAAATGTAATTTTCAGGCCAAATGAAGATCTGCAGATTATTGAGTTTTTTAAAAATTAGATAAAAGTCTAAATATCGTATCGTCACTAGGTTAATTTTAAAGCACATTGGATTACATAAGCACGAAAAGCGACTCCTTAGTTAATCCGTGTACGGAAACCATTTAAAAATAGTTGTGTTCACTAGAAAATGACAGTCAAATAAATATTTAAATCTTATTTATTTCAATTTTCAGTCATTTTTGAATAGTTTATACATATGGAGATATACGAATATCTGAAATCTTTGTCAGAGTAAATTGGATTAATAAATAAGTGATTAATGTTTATGCATGAATTAACTATGAATTAATTTATGAATGTGTTTACTTATATGTGCCTATAGAGGTGGTATTTATTAATTATTTGGAAATATTTAAATTTATAACGTAAAACTTATTAATTATTCGGTATGAAATCCCCTTAAATAGCATCCTAATTAATTTTTAATAAATTTATAGTCAATATTTGATAATTTTAAGTTTGTAATGGAAATACAGAAATAAGTTTGTTTCAGTTTTCAAGAATGGATCCTGTTTAATTTATTTGAATCGCATGAGTGTAATGAGAAAAATACTTAATTTAGTTATAATCAAAATCTCATGTGTGATGCACTTCAAGCGATAAAATATTTTTTGACTTAAAATTTAAAAAATAATAAATAAAAATAATAATAATTAAAAATACCAAGAAACACACAGAAATGGAGAGAGATATTATTAATGATTTATTTAACCATAATATGCATTTGATAATGAAAATCATTTGTCAAGAACTGAAATAATTAGATAGAAAAATATTTGTATTTCAAAATTATCTACTTCATACTGCTCAATCTCAGTACTGTTTAATTGTTGATGAATTATTTTGGAGGTATAATCTCCTCTAGGTTTTCTATTCAAATCGAAAGACCATAATTCTAAATGCGTTTATGGATTTGGTTGACTGTTTTCAAACAATTCCGCGTGTATTTTACCTGTGTGATAAACGAAGCTTCGATTTATGCTACTTAAATAGATTCAGTATATTTCATTTTTTTAACATTTAAAACATTTTATAGGACTGGGGCCTTGTGGGCTAAATACCCATGTCTAGGAGAATAGATAGTAAGATTTTTTTCATTTTGTCCAATCACTTTCTACTCACAGACACCTAGCATATGGATGGATTCATTGCTTGCTTTGGCAACTGATCGAATTGCTATTTCACTGAACTAGCTTTCTGCTTGCAAATATCTTTGATCATATTATATTAAGACGTATCAACGATTTTACTATTTGTGGGCTTATCAAAACTTCGTTTTACATCGATTAAAATAACTTCAGTATTTACTTTTTGTAATAGTTAATGCATAACTTTCTAGATTAAATACATAGAACTCTGTCAAGGTTATGGACAAAATTAGTCGACATTTTTGAAAGCTTTTTGAAAAACACTATTCCACAGGACCATCTTGTTTCAGATTTTGTTAAATTAACTCACCATTTTTTAGAATAGAATTTTTAAGAAAACATTAAATTGTGCACCGTTTTTTTTCGATATTCAATCTTTTTACATGTGCGATCCACAACGAAATCTGTTTTAATTGCAAGTTAAGCTAGTTTCACAAGCCTCACTTCTGATTAATTAACTTTTTCATTCACTTGTGCCCGAAGTAGACAAAAGACATAATATCGGAGCGTTGAGACCGATTATGACTAAAAACAGAATTTGACTACACTGTTCAATTCCTAATATTCTTTTGGAGTAGTTATTTTGCAACCGGCTTGAAATTAAATTAGTAGTTAAGCAATTGCCAGATTATTTTTAAAAAGAAAGAACTTTAAAAGTTGAGTTTAAAAAAAGTGTTTAAGGAAAGCTTTTCTACCTCATGTAGTTTTTAAAATACGTTTTTTGAATGTATCAAGAACAACCGTGACATGTATCACTCATTTGCTGTAACAAAAATAACTCAACAACCATGCTTTTTCAGGACACGAGCATCAAGTTTGTTATAACTTAACCCTCTGTAGGGTTCACACACGTACATCTGTTCTGTAACCTTCAGTTTTCCCTACATGAATTCTAACCAGTTTTGACCTTCTTGACCAATAGAATCATTAAGAGATTTCCTTTCACTAATCTATATGTTGTTTGGTCACTGTGTTGTGGGGTAAAGGTGGTAGTGCACTTTTCTGAAATTTCGTGACGCTCAGAAGGTTAAAACTACTTTCTAGTGAGGTGTAGTAGCTTAGACATGTAGTTCTAGCTGAAAAAGTCACACAAAAAACCGTTTTCATGGTACCAAATAATAGCCTTTTTGAGGTATTGTCGAGAAAAAATAAAATTTAACCCTCTTGGTGGTTGCTTCGACGATGTATCTCGTCATTAACAAAATTAACCAGATCTTAATGGCCGAGATATCTCATCATTAGTAGAAAAACTGACCAGGTCTTGATCTCATCATCGTCGAAAAATCCATCGGATTTCCGAAAAAATCGGGAATATTTTGATGATGTTGGTACGCCAAAAAATCAGAAATATCTTGTTGATCTCGTAATTAACAAAATTAGTCAGATCTTTATGGACGAGATATCTCGTCGAAACCACTTGGAGGGTTTACAAAAACAGAAAAGTGTTTCTATTTTTAATTTTTTTAAATAAATTGTTACTCTATCAAGAACTTCCGATACATCACTCGTTTCTTATAACAAAATAACCCTAACCATTCTTTCTCAGGAGAAACATATCAAGTTTAATGAACACAACTTTGTTATAACTTAACGCTCTGATGGTTTCATATGCATATGTTATCGTTAAAGTATGAAATCCCCCGTTATTTCACAGAATACCTAGTTATTTCATGAAATAACTGATCAAGTCAGTTAAAGTTTAAAACTCACTCGTATTCTATGGTTTAACTAGTTATTTCATAGAATAACGATCTACACCCCGTTAAAGTGTAAAATAACCGAGTAAATAAAGTTTCGAATTCAAAAGGCAGTAAATTGAGAGCCACTGGTCAGATATTTTTGAAATTAACGATAATTTGCTGAACTTAATATATAGAGATAACTGTAGCCAAATATTTTTTGCGCCAGATTCTCGGAAAATCAAAGAGAAACACATTTACTTTCCACCCTTACTGAATTTATGTACTCTTCCAGACCGTAGGGGGACTTGTTTGGTAGATAGTCATGTAATGTTCGCGTAAAACGCAGTGTGTCAACAAAAAATGTATTTGTTTAAGAAATAATGTTCTACACAATTCCAAATGCCATTTTAGTAATTCCTGTTGTAACAAATGATTTTATTGTGTCTTTGTATAAATAAAATTTTGTATGCTGTATAATTCAGTCACAAATTGTTTATTTTACACTTTAACGGGGACTCCTCTCGATCATTAGTCAATTTATAGAATAACTAGTTAAAGTGTGGAATTATTAACTTATTACACACACTTTAACTGACTTGATCAGTTACTTCATGAAGTAATTAGGTGTTCTATGAAATAACTGAATTATATACTTTAACGGTAACATATATCCGTTCTGAAACCTGAAGTCTTCTCTGCATGACTTTAACCTATTTTGACAAGGAGAATTTTTCAAGAAATCCATGTGATTGTTTGGTCTTTATGTATGTTGAAGGGTAAAAGGAATAGTACACTACTCGGAAATTTCGGGACACTCAGAGGGTTAAAACAGTTGAAGTTTATTAGCTAAGACATATTGTTGTACCTGGGAAAAATCACGCCGCGCGAATCTATTTTAATGGTAAACAAAACAAATAAAAAATAGACATTTTGTGATATTGTTAGAAAAATACAGCTTAACTTTCCTGGTCTCGACAAGGTATCTCATCATTTCACAAAACTGACCAGATCTTAATAGCCGAGATATTTCGTCATTAGAAGAAAAAACTGACCAGATCTTGATCTATTCATAAAAAAATCGGCAATACGAAAAATCGGATGACGAAATACCTCGTCATTAGCAAAATTGATCATATCTTGATGGACGAAATATCTCGTTGAAACCACTTTGAGAGTTAATTCTCTCAGCGTTCCGAAATTTTCGATTAGTGTACTATTGCCATTACCCCACAACACGCATAATGACTAAACAACTGCATCTATTGGTTGAAAGAATCCTAAAAAGGATTCACTTTGTCCAGAAGTCTAAAACTGGTTAGAAGTGGTGCAGGAAAACTGCAAGTTGCATGGTGGAATAATGCGTATTTGACCTTCAGAGTTAAATATTTATAATTTATTCAGAAACAAGCATAAATGACAAAGTAAGAGCTCCCTAACTCCACTATCATGATTACCGCAAACCTCATAAACCTACTCAAGTCGAAATTGTTTTTACCTACCAACTCACCGTACAAAACGAATCAACCTCCTCAAAGCACTCGAACGCGCACCTCAAAGTCAGGCTTAAAATCAAATGAAATAAAGCCTCACCAATCCCCCCCTCACTCATCAGAGGAAACTCGGAACCGAGGGGTCGGGAGGGACAACGAGCAGCGTCAAAGAAGAGAGCGGGACTCAGGAAATGAAGTGAGCAGCAAGAGCCCACCCCATTGTTTATTTTGAATGGCAACATAATTTCGGCAGGTTGATCAAAATTGAATTAATAAAGATCCGTCCATTAGGTTTAAAGGCCGTGGGTTCGATCCCGACGCTCTCTCCCACCCCCTGCCTCCTCAACAGCAGGTGCCGAATTAGCAGAGCCTATTCCCTCCAATTCCCGTCGATAGCCTGTGTGCTGGCCCGTGATTGCATTAGGCCTAACCAACGCGCTTTCGCTCTTCTCGCCGCCCCAATCCCCCATCGTTTGCTGGGGGTTGTCGTGAAGAGATGGGGTGATTTTTGGCGAGAGTGGGAATCTCGCCAATGAGCGAGGGATTTAAGTGCGTTTCGGCAATTAACGTGTGAGAGTGCTCGAATCTGGGTGATCTTGGGACAAGCCTTGTTGAGTTGGAGCTCAGCATTTGATGGGCTAATCATTGGTAGTCCATTTGGTAATCAACCAATGTATGCTTCCAAGATTAAAATTTTTAGCCTCTATAGTTTTACATAACTTAGAAGGTACCAGCAAAATATTAAGACGAACCTTGAATTCAGACAAAACGTCAGTGTATTTTAAGTATCGTGATTCATATGAATGAGTTTGTTACCAAATCCGAAACACTTCTCTTTAATAAGCTATTTATATTCAAAATTCATCTCACTATTGAGCTCGCAAACGGTATTTTTTATTAATTCTACGTCATTACATTCTTAATTCAGTCACCTTTAGCTTAACCCCTAAATTTGCTTATCCTGCACCATTGTGTTCCCACATACTGTCACGAAGCCCGAACGTCTCGTGGGTCCGCTATTCGCAATTCGCCTTCATTATTATCTGTTAATAAATAATTTTTTCTATTCCTTAACTAAAAGGCTCATGACTTTGTTTAAATATGACATGGGGAAAAAAGCTGATATTCTCTTTCATGATTTAACCCTCCAAGTGGTTTCGACGAGATATCTCGTCCATCAAGATCTGACCAATTTTGCTAATGACGAGATATCACGTTATGAAGATATATATTGACGACTTTTTTATACGAGATCAAGATCTGGTCAGTTTTTTTCTAATAACAAGGTATCTTGTCCATAAAAGCCTGATCACTTTTGATAATGACGAGATATCTCGTCGAAACAACCACCAGGTGGGTCAAACAGAGAAAATCAAATAAAAAGCAAAAGAAAGAAATCAAATACTGAAAAGATTTAGTAAAAGGATCCGTTTTCAAAGGTAGGTTGTATTTGTTTTCGTTCATTGAATGTATATTTGCCAAAAAGCAACATTTACAGAGGTGTCAAATGTGAAGTCTACTTACTGATATAATACAAATAAAAACAACGTTTGTAAATGTTCATAATCAAACGAAACCATTTAATAGCATTTTTTATTTTATTATAAAACTTAAAATTGAAAGAATGCTTAATAAAAATTTCCATGCAAAGAAATCTTCAACTAATTTTAGTTTCATGGAAGGGTACATATTCAATCGTTGTTTACTAGATTATAAGGTACACCTTTTCGAAATTGATAATTAGATCTCAATTATTCATAAAAACTATACGGTTAAAACGTTCTGTTCGCTTTGGTTTGTTGCTTTACTATCTAAGGCAAAGTAGATCGGCCTACATTCTAAGGTGGATTTCAAACCGTTAAGAGCATTCATGCCTCGATCGGAACATGGGTCACATAAATTGAGGATCAGAGCACTAACATTCTGAAAGGGTTTGGAACTGTATTAAGCGTACCTCAACTGGAAGAGTCAATCTACCAATCGTTTTCTACCTAGCTTGTTATTTACCAATCCTATTTTATTTTCATCATTAAATGCTATTCACACAGTAATTGATAGTTGAAAATTAACGTAACGGAAAAATGCATTATAATTGTAGTGACTCACAAATCAAAAGAGCAGATCAAATGTGAATTCACCGAGAAAGTAAATCCATACAAAGTTGCCATTTAAAGGAAATACAATCAAATACTACTTGAGTAAAACTGAATAATTCTTGTACCATGACTATTACCGGAAACACCACTATTAAACACCATAAATTAGTTTACGCAATTTTCAAAATTATATAGGCTTGTTGAGTCTACTGAAGCTTCATAAGAGTACGAGGATGAAGCTTTATTTTCTGCTGCTTCTTAGTTAAGTGTTTTCTTTTCTGCTTGTTGAAAATCTTGACTTGTATGTATAATACAAGTGACGAGCATTAAAGATCAATTGCATAAATTTAGGTCCGTATTCAAAAAGCATTATCAGGCATGGCCAGTCTTCTATTTCCTGGATCCCAATATCAATCAAATTGACACAATGCTAAATAAGCACATCGTTTACTTATTTTTTAGCGTTTTCAACCATGTTTAAATTTTTATACTTAGATTCTGGATGCTAAACAAAATCTATTGTTTGATCAACATTTATTAATTAATTTTCACCCTTTTTTAACTCCAAGCATATTTCGGGGATGACTCGGACTCCATTAGTCCATCACCTATATAAGTTTCACCCTGCAGTAAGTTTCAGTATGTGTTGCAAACTGCAAACAGTGGTTTACTTTACTGACCATATAACTATGAGAAATGTATCTTTTAAAGTGAATAGTTTTGGGGTTCGATTTGTTGGTTTGTAGTGTCAGCTGTGTGTGAATTTATGACACTGCTCTGTCTTATTTTTAATTCTTTCTTAAATTTTCCTGAATCTTGCAAGGCCACGGTTGGAAGAGTAACGTATTAGCAACCGAAGGATTGATAGATCGAAACTAGATCCAACCAGAGACCGTCGTGTACGTGGGGGCTGGTGCACGTTAAATTTATCGTGGCCTCAGATATCCTCACGTTGACGTGGTGTGCAAGTTTGGAAAGGGGGTGCCAGCGCAGGTGTGACCTCGTCATCTGACCGTGGTTCAAAATTATTAGATGTCATCCTCGGTTCTTTCTCTTCGGGATTGATCCCGGACCGTCGCCAATAGTCCGTTGTTTTGCACCAGTGGGACCTTAATTCAATTACCCACCTTTTAAAATAACTAGTTGTAAGGTTCCATTTATTGGTTTGTAGTATCAGCTGTGTGTATACCTCATTTTTATATGTGATATAGCTCTGTCTAATTTTTATTTCTTTTGTAAACTATCCCCTAAACCCTGCGAACGATGGATCTGGATAGATGTTGCTTCATGTTTTAACGTAGCAATATATTTTAAATTTATCAATATGTATGAAATGTAGTCAAATAAATCAGCCAATAAAAGTGCAAAATGAGGGTAGGTATGTAGTTAATTGTCGCACTAGAGCAGCACAACGGAATATTGGCGACTGTGCGCGATCAATCTTTAAGGGAAAGATCCAAGGACAATGCCTCGTAATTTTGAACCACGGCCATATGGAAAGGTCAACACCTGAGCTGGCATTCCACTTTCCAAACTTCCACACCACGCCAACGTGAGGGCATTTGAGGCCACAATATATTCGACGTGCACCAGCCCCCACGAACACGACGGTCTTTGGTTGGACCTAGTTTCGAACTCGCAACCCTTCGATTTCTAATCCGTTACTCTTCCAACCGGGCTACAGCTGCCCGAAGTACAAGATGAAATTGAAAGCAAGCAACACAGCCGCAGAGGTTTGTAACGTAATCCAAAAGAATGCTTCCTTTGAAACAGACTTTTCTGACAATCCAACTCTTGTCCGGAGAGGCGATAAATCGCCAATGCCGGCACCCCCGGGCCCCGTGCACAATCCTACAACTAACGGCGCGGCGCCGCGTGCCCCTTCTGTAATTGCTTTACCCGTAATTGGGCTTTGTTTGTCAACAAATATTCCTGGAACGGAAGATATTTGTCGGACAATTTGGGGCCTTTTGCTTGGCACCCCCTCACCCCGGGCGAAATTCCCTCCCTTCCCCCACCCTCTCGCTCCCGCCCGCCCAAAGTTGCCCTCTCATCAACCTGATTCAATTACCCGAGTTTATTTGTAATTTAAATGGTGTGTATCTTATTAATATCTTAATGAATCCGTCGAAGGTCCTTGCCCAAGTCTTGGCGAAAGTACGAGGCGGGGGAAGAGGAGACTCCGGAAGGTGAATGGTGAAAGACCAACATTGAACAATTTGTGCCCGGGTCTCCCCCTTTTTTCCCTTATTCAGAAACCCCCTTTTAACACATATTCACACGTGGATGTATGCACAGCTTCATGCATATATATGTGAACAAGTTTTCCTCTGTTTTATCTGACGGTAAAAGGGATGGATTTTTTTGCTCCTGTTTCTTTCCCAGGAAGAAAGTACGGTATGTAGGTTTTTTATATCGCGCCCTAAAGAAATCTTGGTGTATGCAGATTCGTTTGTAAGAAGCGGGAGAGAATTTGAGACGAAATTTTGGGGATTTTTTTATCCGTTTTTGGGGATTTTTTTTATCGGTCCTTCTGTACTGTTTGTTTAAGTGGGACTATTTTAGGGGAAGTGTGTGTTTTTTCCTACTTCCTTTTTATTCAACATACTTAGAAAGAAAAAAAATGAGATAAAAAACCCACCTAAGAGTTTGATTGGCTCAGACCATAGTCTTTTTTCTGTGCAGTTTATCTTAGTTTTTTTTCCGAAGACGAAAAAAGTTTTATTAGTTTTAGAAGACTTATTTTTATTAACGCTTCCTTGCAGAAACAATTTTAACTTACCTTTTGTGACATTATATTCATATTCTAATAAATGCACTTTTTATGTAAATGTATCCAATCTTCCTCCTGGGACCGGTTATGTTCCTTTAAGTGATAAATCCCAAAAGCTCTCCCGCGCCATTTTTTTATTTCGTTTATATTTTTCTCCCATCCATGCTCACTTCGAATTCTGTTCGGTGTTTATTTTTTATTAAGAACTCCCTGCCCTTCTTTGAATGCGTTTCATTTTAATACTTCTGAAGCATGTCAAAAAATTAAATCGCCTCACCCACCGAATGTTAAACAAACAGATGAAAAAATTCCAGGCACGAAATATGCTTGAAAGGGAACCGATTTTTTTCTGTAATTGTAGATTTGATTATGTTATTAAAAACATTTGTTAAGCTTTAGACACGGTTGATTAAATCTGTTGGAATATTTAAATAAAAAATAGTCGACCAAGTGGAAAAAATGAATTCCAATGTGCAGTTTGGTAGTTTTTTTTGCACGCTTTTTTTACGTTTCAGAAAAATTACACGAAAGAAAGAATTCGTTTTTGTAACAGATATTCGGTTCCTACCCAGCGCACGTCTAATTAAGCATGAAGGCAAATTAAGTTTATTTATCATTGTTCAAATTTGTACCCAGTTGTGGAAAAGAAATTAGATTTGTTCCAATTTTTGTTGCTTAATTTTACATGCATTTCATTTTAAAAAATGAGTGTTTCTTTTGCTAGGAGATATTTAAATGGCAGATAAGAAAATCCTGCTTTTTTGTTAAGCCTAAACCAATTAACCCTGCATAATGAATGCGAATTATCAGACTATGTCGAAGATTATTTAATTTTGATTTGCACTGATTAAAGTTTAACAAAAATGTTTTTCGTTCCAACTCTATTCATTATTTTTTTTCTGAATTTTTTCAATTGTATTTTTAAATAAATTTTGACAAAAAATCCTGCAGCGTTTAATTTGATTTTCAAGTTTATTTTCATTTGAAAGCAAGGGGCTCTTTGTGGTGCAAGTTTTATTCTGATTTCCATCCCCTGAGATTGAGTTGGATTAAAAAATGTTTTTTATCTCTACACGCACTAAGTTTAAGTAAGCGACGTTTTTATAAAAAAATAAGTGACTTATTTCGCTAATGTGCAACAGTAAATTGAGTTGTTCTTTGAAACTTCTGCTCTGGTTTTCACAAAGTTTAACCGGAGATTAAGGGTTTTCCCATATATGCTCCCAAAAAACAAAATCCATTCATATACTTATTTACAATCATGACATTGTCGATGTAATTTATAGAGAAGCAAAAAAGAGTGCTTTCCATAATCAATAAAGCAAGTTTGAATTAAAAAATTATCTTATGTAAGTAATCTTTTCTTATTCGTGCTTAAAAATTACTAAGTATACATTAAATAAACTCGAGTCCTTTTCGAGTTTATGTAGTAAAATTGAGATCTACTCTTAAAACAGCTTGTCAGTCAGAACCGCAAACAATAACTTAAAAAACAAATAATTAAGTAAAAGTAACCGATTTTTTGTGCTGGCATTTATGAATTATCTTGTAAATGGACATGTAGGTGAACTTACGTCGCACTGGAGCAACATAACGGCAATTGGCGACGGTCCGGGATCAATCCCGATGGAAGTTCCGAGGGCAACATTTCTTAATTTTTTAATCGCGGTCAGATGACGAGGTCAACACATAAGCTGGTATCCCACTCTCCAAAATTCCAAACCACGCCAATGTGAGGACATTTGAGGCCACGACCGATTTAAAGTGAACCATATCCATGTTTTTTTAGCAGTGTAGCACTTGAAATACATTCATTCACTAGAGTAAAAACTCAGCACAAAAACACTTAGACAACGAGCATAGGAACAAAACGAGATAAAAAAACATTAATAAACAGCAGTTAATTGATCTGAAGTAGATCTCTTGCCTTCCAATATCTTTGAAAAATGCTTCTCGACAATTTTGGGGAAACCCAAGGTGGGTGGAGTTCATTTTTTCACTACCTCCACACTGGTCACAATTTGGACTGCTGAAAATTTTGAATCTGTACAGGTGTTTAGCTAGGCAGTCATGTCCATTCCCCTTATATACGACGGTCTTTGGTTGGATCAAGTTTCGAACTCGCAACCCTCCGGTTGCTAATTTACGTCTCTACAAACTGGGCTATCTCGGGTCCTGTAAGTGAACAGGAAAACTTATTCATATTTTAAAAACGTATTTTCAAATTGACTTACACAGTTGCATAACGATTTTCGTATAATGGGTTGAAATATATTAAAACTCTAAACTTTTAGTCTTCCACGCCTCTTACACCGAATGTAGATTCGTACACAAGGAAACCCTATCAAAATTATAAAAAAACTTAAATATTCAGGTTAATATTAGAACAACGGAACTGAAATAAATTTTAAGTTGATTATTTTTCATGCATTGGAAGTGAAACGTTGACCTTTTAGCAATGTTGTGGAATTGAGGACAATGGCTTTGCTGGACGTTTTAGCAGTGTTGTAACAGAGGCTGCATGAGCGAAGCATGTGCTCAAAACTTCAAGCAGAAGTCACGGAACAGACTCCAACGGTCTTACAGACATGCGAGACGACATGTGTAAGGAGACATGGACTGCAATAAAATAATCAGAGCATATGGGCGAAATCGCTGTCAAAATATCTCAGAAGGGTGTCAAGTGGGCTTACAAATCGACTTAGGCCAATTGGATATCGAAGCGAAGACTAGTGTTTTTAATAGCGCTGGACAATCACTTTAACCAATCAATAATTTGTCTCATTAGGATTCATGATTTTTCCCATAAACAAGTGACAGATCTTCAAACCGAACGATCAGAAGAAATAGCATGAAGCTGCACGCACATACTCCGTCTATTTCGTTAGAAGGTAGATGTCAAGAGCACAGACGAGAAAAAATGACGACGCTTCAAGACTAAACATGAAGAACTTGTCTATCTTGTAAATAATTGCTCACCCCACGCTTTTTTTGTTAATTATTTATATTGGTTTGCTTTTCCCTGATGTTTCTGCCTTTGCCCTCATCCTGTAATATTAAAACTACCGTAATTCGAAAACTGTCTTTGTCAAGTTTCTTTGTCTATTAAATCATGAAAAGTATATATATAATGAAGTATTGGGCGAAATTGTCAAATTCTTGTGGTCCATCTACCATAGACGATTAGAACAGGTACACCCTGGATACGGTAGTCATTCAACATTTATGTGATTTTCCCATCAAAGAACAGTATGTCTCTAAATGGTTTCGACGAGATATCTCGTCCATCAAGATCTGACCAATTTAGCTAAAGACAAAATATCTAATTATCAAGATATTACTGATTATTTTTATGGTAACGAGATCAAGATCTGGTAAGTTTCATTCTAATGACGAGATATCTCGTCCATCAAGATCTGGTCAGTTTAGCTAATAACGGGATACCTCGCCAAGACAACCACTAGGAGACCACTAACTGGAAGTCAGAGGGTCAGTCTTCTCCGTCACAATGACCAAAGACAACCTTCCGAATCCAGTTTCTTCCAAAGGATTAGTGGGACTGCACACCGGTAGACTTTCATACCGGATGCTT
Source organism: Meta bourneti (assembly GCA_933210815.1). Taxonomy (NCBI): domain Eukaryota; kingdom Metazoa; phylum Arthropoda; class Arachnida; order Araneae; family Tetragnathidae; genus Meta; species Meta bourneti. Next base: position 71,146,687 of record OW119922.1, on the reverse strand, counting down.
TCTGATACTACACTTTGTCATGTTAGAACTTAACCCTCCAAGTTGTTCCAACGAGATATCTCGTTCCCGATCTGGTCAATTTTTGCTAATGAAGAGAAACCTCGTCGAAAACCCTATTACTGCAAGGGGAATGAAGATCCAAGTAGAAAAAAACAATTATGCCTTGCCTAGAATTGGTGACAGTTTGGAAAACAGGTTTTCATCAGAGGCTGGTCACTACAGAGGAGCTTATGATGCGAAGATAAACCACCAGGTGGGTTAAGGATTACGCATTACAAAGGAAACTGGTTCTTCCTCCAGAGTCCAGTTTCCTTCGCAGAGTCCAGACCTTGTGACAGGAGTTCCAAGACCAATCCTCTTCTGGTTTCATTGCTTTTCGACGATAGAAATAAAACCCAAAAATCCATAAACAGTAGTGGTGGTAAGGGCATCAAATGTTCAATGCAAAGCGCCCAGGACTGTCATTGCACTTGATATGTTCAAATTCCACTGACAAGACTTAAAAGTGAGCACACAAGATGCATGACTTTTGTGAGAGTTAACTTTCCAATCTATGCATACTACACAACCTCAACAACTCCTTCCAATACTTTGGTGTCTGGGAAAGCTGGAGGGGCCGCAGTAGCCCAATTGGTAATCAGAGATTAGCAACCGGAGGGTTGAGAGTTCGAAATTATCCAACCAAAGATCGTGTTCGTGGAGGTTGTTGCACGTTAAATCTGACGTGACCTCACATATTCTAGCGTTGGCGTGGAAGTTTGGAGAGTGATTTGCCAGATTAGGTGATCTCGTCTTCTGACCGTGGTTTAAAATTACGAACTGTTTTTCCTTTCAGAATTGATCCCGGCCTGTCACCAACAATCCGTTGAGTTGCTCAAGCACGACCTAAATTCATCGTTGTTTGTTTGGTGTCTTGTGCTGAACATCTCGTCTCCGTGTTTTTTTACATAAACAATTATTTTAAATAGCTCGGTTTTTTTATGGGAAAATTTGGAGCTAATTGATCCCTAGTCATTACCTATGGTGTTTTTTTCAACTCCTGATGATCCCGTACGCGCTTCATTCGTTTTGAATTCGGTGTGCTCAAAAATAAATCCTTACGTTCGATAATTGAGGCGTTTACATGAAAAAGCATAAGTCACAAAAAATCGATTAGTTTTTTGGCGGATAAGATAGTAAGAACCCATGCCAGTGGCATGGTAAAGCCAGTAAGTCGCTAGAAGGAATAGCTGTTTCTGCAGCTCCTTTTAGTTTATACAAATACAATTCCTTTTTAACAGGCTCAAATGTTTTTTGCTTTGTCCTTTAAAATTTAGTTTTTGACACATTCTTTTCCATGTCAACACTTCAATAGACCTTTATTCATCGTCGTTTGTTTGGTGTCGACTTGTATGTCGTTATGAACTTGACATATCCTAATTTCCCCCAATAATCCATAAAATATATTTCTAGGTTTTAATTATAAAAACAAGCACACAGCAAGTCTCTAGTGCTAGTTTATGCTAATTATCTAATCAAATGAAATATAATGCAACATTTTTTAAGCACTAACACTTTCTTACTATTTTTTCTCATTGTAATAATCGTTTATAATCCATAGTGAATTAATATTACTAACGAAGTATAAAAGCAATCTAGTCATATTGAAATTACAAGATGTATCTATTCTCCAATGAGTGATAAAAGTAAAATGTGAATTATCATATGCACTCAAGGTTTGAGTGTTTCCTTCACTGTTTATTGTAATTTATTTTGTACATATTTGTGGAACTATTGTAAAGTTGTGTACTTAGATCAAAGGAAATGCCACTTCTCATATTCACAGTAAACCTTTTCAAGTTCAGTCTGGCAAGCAAAAATAACAAAGACCTTTTTGAAAATGTTATAGGATTTTAAACTTTGCATAAGAAATTCAATTTTTAACTTTGGGCCACCTCTGAAACAAAATCTTGCTAATCTTTATTGGCCATGACTTTAATTTCTTACATTTATGGTGTGTGTATGGCTTCACTCCAATGTGTAGGAAGACACAAAGGAGAGTTAAAAATAGTAGTAGGCACTAACCCCTTCCTAACTCATTGAATAAATGAAAAAGATCAGAATTAAATAAAAAAATCAAAAGGCAAAAAATGGTGTTTGATCACACAAAATCAAAAGGCAAATAACTTTAGTAATGCATTCAGCTATCGCAAACAGTAAAACTATGCATGTTTTGTAAGTCTTCAGGTATATAGCAGAGATCAGGGATTCAATTGATCTCATGACAGTTCCCTACTTGTGATGCCATTGCTATGGGTATCCATCCCAACAGGTGATGCTACTCAGTTATTTCACATAAAATTGTCTTTAGTACCTCACAAACCCTTCGACTCATAAACGCTACTGTCTACTCTTGTCCAAGAGGAACAGTAATTCAACAGAAAATATCAATTCTGTCAATACAACAGCATTCAAATACTATACATACTTTTTATTATTCCAGGACCAGTTGAAAGTCATTAGAAAAAACTTACTGGAAAATTTCTCAATATTGATGTCCACAGCTTTTACGATAGTCATGTGGAAAATATTCTGAAGCTGTGGGTTAAAGCACACGGTTCTAGTTCCAGACTCCGATTTCGAATCCCAGTCAGGGCATGAACATTTGTAATGGTTCAGAACACATTTTAAGCATTAGTATGTGGTCTAATTAACTGCTCATGGCAGCAAAAACTGATCAAACTGAGGATATTCAAAACCTAATAATTTGTAATACCCCTAACAAATCAAACAGTATTTCAATCCAAAACTTTATTGCTTTAACATTTATTTAAGTTACTGTAATCAAGAAAATGCTATCTTCCCACATGATTGTTCTAAATGAAATGAAACATAACATTTTAAAATAGTTTTTTATTAGAACATTACACTAAATATTTTAAAAGTAACTACATTTTTCTCAAATAATTATAAAAATCACAGCTCCAATATATTAATTATACAAAGCACATCAAAACTATTAACAATTTTCTGATTTGAATAAGAGTTCGTAATAAAAATTACACAGTAGAAAATATTAATGAAGTCGGAAATATTTTCAGGTAAGAAATAGGACTCATTTAGATTTTTTAAATAGGCTACAAAACTAATTTAAGAGGAATTAAAAATTGTCTTGGGGCCTAAATGAGCAACTTTTTCATAAAATAGATTTTAGAAATATTTTAAAAGTAACTACATTTTTTCAAATAAATCTTTTTCAATAAAATAATATCTTTTATAAAAAAAATCACAGCTCCAATATATTAATTATATAAAGCACATCTAAACTATTCACAATTTTCTGATTTAAACAAGAGTTCATAATAAAAATACACAATAGAAAATATTAATGAAGTCGGAAATACTTTCAGGCATAAAATAGGACTTTTAAATATGCTACAAAACTAATTTAAAAGAACTGAAAAACTATTTCTGAGCCTAAATGAGCAACATATACATAAATTAGATTTTAGAAATACTACAACATTTTACATACACATAATATTTGGAAGTAAAAGCAGAAATCATTTAAAACAATATACATTTTATTTATGAAGATTGAAATGTGTATACTTAAATTTATAGGAAAACTAGGTGAACTTTATGTTAAATTATAATGGCATGAGTAATAAAGAATGCATGGTATTAAGAAAAGTAACAGTGCAGCTTAATTGATATATTTCTGATAATAAATAATATTTATACTTTTATTTCCTTAACCATATCAACCGATTTCAAAGACATAATACATCAAATGTGAAATTACACATAACTGAGTAAATTACAAGACAAAATACAACAAAACACATAAGGAATAACATAATAAACTTATTTGAGTAAATAGAAAAGCACAACATATGGCAATGTCAAAGCAAAATAGTTTGCTTCAATTTTCTAAATATACATAAAATGTGCTTATGAAATTAAATTTGTGCAAAATAAACAATATGTTCCATAAAATCAATCAATTACAAATAATGATAAATTGCTACAATGCTTCAATTAAATTTGTGCAAAATAAACAATATGTTCCATAAAATCAATCAATTACAAATAATGATAAATTGCTACAATGCTTCAATTAAATTTGTGCAAAATAAACAATATGTTCCATAAAATCAATCAATTACAAATAATGATAAATTGCTTCAATGTCCCAGTAAGATATCCCTAAAATAAAATTTTTCTAGTATTCACAATTTTCACCAGTAATCATGAATATAATAGGAAGTAATAAATAACTAAAAAGGTTTGAAATGCCCAATGTATTCAGCAAAGTTGTAGTTTAATGAAAAATAGCTTGAATTACACATTTTCAAAATACCACTTTGAGAATTAACCAAACTCCAACATTATAAAATATGTTTAATAGTCAAAACTTCTTAAGCCTTCAAAAAATAAAAACAATGATGCAAAAATATATTTTGCAATTTATCATATTTAGATAATAAATGTATGTGAATGAACTGCAAAATCTGTAGTGAGCGACAAGCATGGTAACAGCTGCTGAGCAATAAACCTCCATTATCTGGGGAACTTTCAAATTAACAAACATAACAGCAGCTAAAAAATAATAAGACATTTGGGGAAAATTTACGATTCAAATTTCAAGTCTTGCAGTCAACCACTAAAACTGATATTCTTTTCAATGTGAAAGTTTAAGCCAACAGGTTTATAGTTCCACAGTCAGTGCTGTGCTGATCACACACCTGATACAGATTTACAAATTTTGCAGTTAATGCGTTACATAAAAATAAAAAAACATCAGGAACTTTTTTAGAAAGTACATTAAAAAGTGGTTATTTTTAATTGCTGTAATGAAAACAAAGCATAAGTGCAATGTCATTACTTTTTCCTGTGTATAAAATTTGATATTTTATCATCCAAAAGTGGTTGTAAGAATAATTTTAGGTTCTCTACCTCAATTAACATGTAAAATAGCTTTACAAGACACAGTATATTTTATAGAAAAATAAACTATAATTGATATTTTATTATATTGCCCTTAACAAACAAATCCCGGTTTCTAGAATTAAATTTCTATCGTACAAAACTTATTCATCGAATACTTAAAATTATTTATTTATAGAATAGAGAAAGCATTTATATTTTAAGTACAGGCAAAACAAACTGAAAATAACAACAAATGAAATATATTCTCAGTAGTTGACTACCAAGAATTGTAGAAAGTATTGATATACAGTTGGTTACCACAGAAAAGTTTCAAAACATATAGATAGAATATTAGAACTGGTAAACGATGGAGGAACAAGATCTTTGAGCTATATCTGAAATTTACAATTAGATATTTCTTATAAAAGATAAGATAAAACTATAGTTCTCAAGCATTTTGACTCATTGTTAATAGGCTCATAAAATGTTAGAAAGTATGATGTTATATAAATGGATTAAAAATGGGGTAATTATCAGAAGCATATGAAAATATCAAAACTTTCAAGTATGTCTCCTAAAACAAAATTTTAAACTGGAAAATATACACTGTAAAAATATTTTAATGACAAAGGAATAGAATATTATTTAATACAAAAATATTAAAAACAGGAGAATGATATATATTTAGCAAAGGTAATCCATCAGTCTCATTAAAAACAAAACATATCTTAGAACAATTATCAAGGAAACATCACAGTAGAGCTTTAAATTTGAGTCAAATGTTTGTAAAAATAACACAATACAGACTTTTGCATTTAATAAGTCCTTTATAAAATAATTAGTATATAACAGATGTAAAAATCAGTCTAATTATAAGAAATAAATTTTACTATTGAAATTTTATGTTTTAATACGAGTATGAAAAAATACATATTATTTTAAACACCTAAAAGATACACAAGCTCATGGCAACCTACAAAATTCTTTCAAAAATTAGTATATAAAATTTTCTTTGAGATATATCTCAAAGCTCCTTTCCATTCAACAAAATAGTCTAAAAATATAAAACATGAGGCAACTCTTTACTACTAAAATCCATTTTTTAATTAAAAGCAAATGCAATGGAGCACTTCAATAAGAAGATTGCAGTCTTTGATGGGTGGAATAGTATGAAACATTCACAAAAATCTCAAAAAATTTAAGAAATAAAAGAAGAATGTGATGTAGCCATCAATTTGCAAAAGTGGCTGTTTCGGTTAGCAAGCAGAACAGTTGGTTGGTCAAATTCAACAACCTATAAAGTTATAAATATATAATTATAACTATTATCAATAATAGTAATATAAATGTTTATAACAAAAGTTTTCATGCAAGATATTATATTATCCACTTCATTTTATATTCAGAAAATAATTATTAGTTTCCCATAAAAACGACCAAAATATGTGGGTTTGATGGTTACTTTTATCAGCCATGAAATCACAATTGTTTTTCACAAATCCCCTTTTCTCCTAGTCTTTGTCTCCTTGGCCAAACAGTCAATATATCTTGCCACCCCCTTTCACCTTTGAACTCAAGTCATCTCATTAACTTCGACCTCCCAGACTCTCATGCTTTCAAATCGCATATGTAAGATCAAATTACTTCTTTGTTGAACCACCAACTTCTACCAATGAACTTTCTTGATAGATCTCCTGGTCCCATTCTTTCTCTTAATCCTTATCCCTCTAGCGAGTTCATTGTAAACTATTCATTCTTTCATGAGTCCATTGGAATAAGCTCTCAGAGCCGTCAAAAACACCTAACAACCAACACCCCTACACATTGTTACTACTTATCTCATGAATAAAGTATTGTTATGGAGCTTTCTGCCCCTTCATTGCACTCAATACCAATGTATCATACTCTCTGGTTGCACTCGTCACGACTGCAGGCTTATAATTTCTATTATGACAGATTTTAAAGTCGACAGAATGGGACCTTGTGGTTTGGGAACCTCTCTTTGCAGACTTATTTCAGAAGTTTTAATAAATTGAACGCCTCTCATCAATTGACTTCAAAAAGATTATCTTCGATAGAGTTCTCACCAGTAAACAAGAGATGATATCTGATAAAAAGCAAATCAGTTATGTTATTCAACGTCTTCAGATTTCCGGACAGAACACTCAAATTCACCCTTTTGATCAACTGAATGGAAAAGCCCTATCTACAATCTGTACAGCTAACTACTTTATGGTGATGACAACAGCCAACCAGCAGAATAAACCAAATATAATTCCTGTACCAGTTCCCTGTCTAGCCAAGAAAACCAGTGTACTGCCTTTCCTGGAAATGATTCCTGATGCTGCCGATATTTGCGATTCCTACCCTTCTGCACATTCACAGACCATAGTCATTCTAGGAGAACTTTCCCACAAAGAATTCTTTCTCTACTTCTTCCTCCTCTCAAGAAATGAACAAGGTATTTGCAATAATCAATATAAACAGACTTATGAGGATATTCAATGACCATAACTATTCTTTGTGATTAAGAAACATTTTCTGAATTTTCATTGCCACTACCACCAAAATAACTCCAAACACTTACCTTAAACTTTTTGAATCTGAAATGAACTGTGTCAATATGCAGCTATTTGGGTAAGTGGGATTATTTTAATTAATGCTAAAACTGGTTACATCTGAAAGCAACTTGTATTTAAATGATCGACTCTATTTTGAATTATACCTTTTTAAATTTGAAAATTGTCAATTTATTTAACTTCAAAATCCATATCAAAAGTAAACAAATATTTCAGTTTAGTAATGCTGTAACATCGAATGTTCTGTCTCTTCTATAACTTCTGTGAAAGTATATCAACACTTTTTTGAACAAATCTATTCATATTATTCTTTTAATAATCAGTGTAATAATTTTGCATCATAAGAAATTCAAATATCTGAATATTTGTGATGACAATGTTCTAATTTTGAAAGCATAAAGTGTGAGAATGTGTATTCTCATGATGATTTGTACTGATGATGATATTGTGGATTGTATTATTACCAGTGTTACACTAATGTTGATAATATTAATTATGGTATCAATTGTAAAGTAGTGCATTCAGCTAGATTGTCATTCTTTATCATGTATCTGATTGTCAAATTTCCTCTTTTCCAGTTTGTGAAATTCCCATTTAAGTTTCTAATAGCACTAAAGCATCTGTTTCTGAAACGTCATATCTTAAAGGAAGTCTAAGTACCCAAAATCCCGAATTCGTAAAATGAAGTGTGTAACTCTCATTTAAAAAGAAAAACCCCAGGAACTGATTTCATTGGACAGAGTTGCTTCTGTGAAAAACAAACAAAAAGTTCGGTTTTCGACAAGCAGTGGATTGCACAAAACGACCCCACCGGAAAAGGGAGAATTTTCTCCCCAAAGCTTCACATTTTACTTTCTTCAGCCGAACTTGTGACCTCTAACCTGTCACCCACATCACAATCACCAGAGAAAGCCCTGAGTCTTTCAATTATGTTTTCTGTGAATTGTCGTTACTAGCAAAGTTCTGAGAAAATGTTTTGCCATTAATTCCTTATCTTTCGTTTAATACGATTTTAAAATTAAAACATTAAATGTTGGAAGTAAATATCTAGAATTACTTTTACTTTTCATCATGCTAGGTTGGTTGGTATTTTAATTAACGTCACACTGGAGCAACACAATGGGTTATTATTCGTCATGCAAGAAAGTATAATGACGTGAAATAATAATTATAAAATAATACTACTCACGCATGCAATGTGTTCGAAAACAAATTAATAATGGGTTGAATAATAATTTATTTTCATGGTGAATGTTTTTTGTTCAATGTAATTCATTTGAAAATATTGCCATTTCAAACATTCAATTTGTTAGTACGGGATGAACCAACAAAAATTTCTATTTTACTTTAGTACTTATAACATATACTAATATTTCTACCAAATGATATGGAAAGATTTTAAGGTAATTTAATTTTTCAATGTACGAGGACACTTTGATGAAAAACACTTTTCCTCAACATTCCAGTCTATCATTACGTAGATTTAGTTTCTGTCTTTGTACTAACTGATAATGAAAGGGTTATGAATGAACGAATTTCTCCAAACACTGATCAAGAAACACATTGATTTGAGGTTAAGAATGATTATAGAAAACTTCATCACATGCAACAACAAACATATTTTCAATTGTTCAGGATACTTGATGTAAATTAGTAATTTACAATTAGTTACTTATTTAGTAGTATACGGAGCTCATTACTAACCTACTCACATTAAAGCTCTCTTAGGTACTGACACCACTGACATGTCGGTACTATTACAGAAGACATATCAAGTGTATAGGTATCATATTTTGTACCTTTGTTATACTGTATATTTTGTATTGTTGAGAATTTAGTGAAAGCCTTTCTGGAAGGGTAAGACTTTCCCTTTTAAATGGGGGATATGAAACGATACCTAAAACTAACCCCTAAGTACAATTCTCATTACAGATAAGACCCTTAACGTTCCCCCTTTTCCCTAGTCTTTGTCTCCTTGGCCAAGTGGTCAATATATTTTGCCACCCCCTTTCATCTTTGAACTCAAGCCATCTCATTAACTTCGACCTCCCAGACTCTCATGCTTTCGAATCGCACATGTAAGGTCAAACTACTCCTTCGTTAAACGACCAATGAACTTTCTTGATCTCCTGGTCCAATAATCTTTCTCTTCATCCTTATCCCTCTAGCGAGTTCATTTAAACTATTCATTCTTTTATGAGTCCATTGGAATAAGGAGCTCTCTCTCAGAGCCATCAAAAACACCTAACAAACACCCCCACGCAATGTTACTATTTATCTCATGAATAAAGTATTGTTATGGAACTTTCTGCCTCTCCATTTGTGAAACTTACATTAAACTCAAAACCAATGGATCATTATACCACTCTCGTCACAACTGCAGGCTTATAATTTCTGTTATAACATATATATGTATATTCAACTAAGTCATAATTTGAGCTGATTTTATTTTTAATCAACAGGGATAAAATGAACTTATTTACAAGCAGAAAAATTTCCTTACAAATATAATTTGAGAAGTTTTATGAAGATATATAAAAAATTGTGTACAGTAAATATATTTTATAGCAAAATTTTTTTTAAGACATAGTTTCTTTTAATTTCCTACAGCCTTGTTAAAACACACTTAATACATTAACAATTGATTGAAATTTCAAATATTTGCAATGAAAGAAAATTTGAAAGGCATTTATATTTATAACTTGGATTATGGAAATCCCAATCAATAGAATATTTTTAATTAAGATTTAATACAATTAATTTTTTTTTAATTTTAACCCCCTGCTAATAAAATTTTTATTACCAAATTGACAATAATTTTCTGTATACTGAAAAGAGCAGCTAATTATTACTAACTATTAACTAACTAAACTATTATACAAAATAGTACTTATTAACATGCTAGTTGAAAGGAAGATGTTGGAATAGAAATTGACAACCTACCTTTCCCTCTGATAAAACCATCACTCTATCACAGTTGGCAACCGTAGTTAGTCTATGCGCAATAGTCAAGACAGTCGAGTTTGCGAAAACTTGATTAATAGCTTTTTGAATAAATTTGTCAGTTTCATTATCAACTGCAGCAGTTGCTTCATCTAATAAAACAACCTAATAGAGCAAATAAAATGTTTGCATTAGCCTTTGATTATCTGATAATTATCAAACAAATAACAATTTAAGTAACAAATTTACTAAGAATGCAGTTTTTCGTAATTAGCAAGTTAAAAGTCAATGAATCTGAATGCTTTTATACTTACTGTCTACCATGAGAACTGTTCCCAACATTAACCTGGTGGTGGTTGCTATAGGAACAAGGCTCTTATTTTGAGGAGTAATTTTAAGAACTAGTGGTCGCCCAGTGGTCGAAATTCGACCATAATTCATTTAATTTTTAAGTTTGAACGTTAATAAGGTTCTTTTGTCAAAGAGTATAGCTCTATATTCATTGCATATAATTTTTTTAATTTTGTTCTACTACGTAAGCTGCGAGCATGTACAAATACGTCATAGGAAAAATGCGGTATAGCTTGGTTAAGCCATATCTAAAAAACAATAACGCGTTGTTTGACATTTTCTTGGGGGGGGGGGGGTATTGCTATACTGCCCACAGGTTTCGCCAAGGCTACACAGTTAATTTGCCTATCTTTTTCAAATTATATAAAATTTAAATAAAAAGTAAATCCAAAAAAGGAAAAATGAAATAAGGAATACGTGCTTCGTATTTTTTATACATTTTTTATTGAAACAAAATAACCGGGTGGTTAAAAAAATAAATGTCCATTGAACTTGAAATAGTTCGACAATGAATTTAATGATTCAAAACTTCTGTGTAGACGATGTTTTTTGTAAAAACTCTTTCATCGTTTGCTAAATGCCCTTGACCGTTATATTCTGAAATATAAAATCTCAAACCATCGAATGAACAAACTCTACTTGCTGCAACGTACAATTGACCATGTGTAAAAACTGGCTGCCTCAATAAAATTCCAATTTTTTCGAATGTTTGTCCTTGAGACTTATTTATTGTCATCGCAAATGCAGGTATAATTAGAAATTGAGTTCTTTGAAAGTTAAATGGTAAAATAGTTCCGGAATATGTTAAATTTATACGTGGAATCAAAATTCTCTTATTGCTTGCGGTTCCAGTTAAAACTTTGCAATCAATAGTATTACGATGCATAAATTTGATGCGCATTCTTGTTCCATTGACTAATGCTTCCTTTGTATTTAAGTTTCTGATCAGTAAAACGATGCAATTAACTTTCAATACTAACTTATGTGGTGGCAAATTATGCCAAATCTCATACTCCTCCGTGCGCGCAATGTGCTTAAAAAGGGGTACAAAGTTTTTTCTTCACATATTAATACCTTTCTGCACTCCTTCTCCATATGAACTTTAATTATGCCAAATCTCATACTCCTCCGTGCGCGCAATGTGCTTAAAAAGGGGTACAAAGTTTTTTCTTCATGTATTAATATATAGATGACTTAATTTATTTGTTTTCCACTAATGTTGGTGGCAGAAAGAGGGATTAATAGTATACATAGTTCTCAGTGACAAGTAAAAATTTCTACAAATATATTTCCAATTTATCAATAAATGCGCAGATGTGACAAACTTAAAAAACATTTCTTTAATCATTCCCTATGGAAATTAGGGTAATGTTTGTTTCTACAGCAACAGCTAATGGTAGATTTTGTGTCTGGTGCACTTTTCATGGTAGACAGACAGCATGTTTAATCGGTTTGCCAATGGCTGATCCATTTCTGCTCAACAATTTTTAAATGGTTTAACTAATAATGACTCATTTAAAGTTGCTCTCTGTAAGACATGGAATAGAAATGCATACAAGATGAGACTTGTAATTATCACAACTGTATCGAACTTTTAGAATGATGTGCAATTCATTAGAATGAATCAATACTTTGCAAAGCTATTTACTGGACTTACAATACTTCTTAAAAACAAAACCTGAACATTATTTTGAAATAAAAACTAAAGATAAAGAAAGAAATAATACCTAGTCACTCATACTAAAAGAAATTTTACTTAAATCAAAAACTGAAGTGTAGCGTCTTTGGGCATCTTCAGATACTCAAAATATATTAACGCTCTCTTTTAATAACCTTAGTAGGGAATAAATTTACAGTTAAACTAATCCCAATAATGCTGAAAGGCCAGACAAGATGCAAAATTGACCTTAATTTGCTAGATCTTGTAAAAGACTTGACACCTTTTTTAACAATAATCTACATATTTTTCACTAATGAAAATGGCACAGAAATTAGCAGCATTTTTGTATTTATAAATGGATAAAAAAACATAAAATCAACTACTGCTAATTTTGCCAATTTGTTTAAATGTGTTTGATTTGAGCTATGAAGCTATAAAATACTGTTAAAAAATACTCAGAAGAGTTTGCGGCTCTAATGAAATTCTTCAGCTATCTGGTAACACAAGGCAATGAGGAATATACAATATAGAAATCAGAACAGAAAAAAAAATTGAGCAAATGCAGGGTGGCCACAGCCAAAGCACTTATAAAATAGTAGCATTACTAGCCTAAACTTTTAATAGTAGCAAAAAAGTCTTCAATTAATCCCTATTTTAGTAGCAGCTTGAATTGTTTTGAGTCATGCTTTTCATATAAAATGAATTGGCTAAAACACAAAATGTGCTAATTAAGAGTAAAAAATCGACATTGAAGATCTCGCCAAGAAATTTAAATTTTAAAATAAAACACTTTGTATTTCCTTAAATAAGGTTTCCATGAGAATCTAGCAACCAGAATCCAATATTTTTCGGTCACAGTTGCCATGGCTTGGTGCCTAAACAGCGTCCTTTAGAAAACCTTCCCACGAAAGAAAAATCCAGAAATATATTTTCCATCTGTTGTGAGTTAAAAAAAGGACTAAATTTTCGTTGACCTTTGGTAAATTTTCAAAAAGTTGCCAAAATTTTGAAAATAGGAACTTTTGTGAAGATTTTGCTTATAAAGATACCCTTAGTACATCAAGGTTGAAAAATAGTAACAAAAGTCGTTTTTTAGTTGCTTGTGGCAGCCCTGCAAATGACAAAATATATTGAATTGACTTTCAAGTAAATGGAAGGGAGCTGAAGTGAACGTCCAGAAGCTAATTGTGGTAACATGACTGAGGTTGGAACTTTTTATCATGCATTGTATCGGAAATCTTTAACTTAACTAAGCTTTAATCTTTAAAATTTAGTTTAGAATAAGAATTAATCCCATTTAGTACATGAAACGTTTTATTTTTTTTGACTAATTTGATTATTTCCTTTCTTTTTCATATGCTTGAAAGAAAATAAGGATTTCTCCAACTAGAAGTAATTACACTCAATATATTGATCCACTTCCAGCAAAAATGCTACATGTAATTTGATAGAAATATTACCTTGCTCTGGCGAAGAAGTGCTCTTGCCATGCAAATTAATTGTCTCTCTCCAACCGAAAAGTTGTTTCCACCTTCTACAACAGCAGAGTCCAATCCTCCTTCCAATGAAGAAATCTAACAAATGGGAAAATTGCATTATAGAAAGAGATTGTAATTACACTATATAAGTCTGAATTTTTTTTTAATTATGTATGTTTCTATATTAATATATATTTATGTAACTTCCAATACAAAACAAATGTACAATAGAAAAATAAATGTAGTTAAAGAATTTAAATACCTACAGAATATAAAACCTTTTTCATGATGGTTTAGATACACAAATAATGGTATGTGTCCACACACTAGAAAAATGCCGCAAGTTACTGTGTAAGTAGATATGAGAGATTGCGTGTGAATACCCTGCCTATTGTCATTAGTGCATGTGTTCTCTAACAATTTCTATCATGTGTCTATTTATGCTGAAACTCGCAACATTTTCCGTGCATGCTGAAATGTAGTTATAAGTTGATTAACTGCTGTTAAGCTTATGAAGAGAGAAAAATTTCATAGCTATTTATTTTTAGTACAGCAGAATTACACTTTTATACTACAGCAGATAATTTTAATGAACTTTTGATTTTACACTTTTATTGAGTCCTGTCTAAATATCATAGAATAAATGTAATTCTTTTTATGAATTTTCTGATTTTATGAACTTTTTCTTTGGCCCCTTGAAGTTCATAAAAAGGAGAGGCAATTATATTCAGTAAAAATTTTTTTACTGTTGCCTTCACAGCAATTTTTAAGCTGGGGGTAGGAGTAATGAAATTTTAAAATAGAGATGTTGTTGAATTGGTAAATTTATGCTTGAAATGATCGAATGTTTAGCTAAAATGATTCATTCAGAATAACAGCAAAATTAAAAGCACATTATAAAATATAAGTTCATACAAAATTAATATATTTTCAAAACACTCCAGAAAACAAGTCATAAAATAGCATAGCTTTTGATGTAAAATGTTCAAAAATTAAACAATTCCTAAGCAAAAGATAATCGATACTTTACCTTTGATTTTAAATCAACTTCTGTCAAAGCTTTCCACAAAATTTCATTGTCAAATTCATTCAGAGGATCAAGATTATACCTATAATAAAATAATTCATGAACTAATGAAAATATCAAATGCCCCAAAATACATAAATGATAAATGACAGCAAGTCAAAACATTTATATTAATCACAGAACATAACTTGTTATGGAAAAACTAAAAATCATAAAAATGGCTAAGGGAATAGGCAGTTAACTACCAAACATACTTGCTTAATTCTAAAAAATTTCAGAACTTTTAATGCATTAAAATATCCGTGGATTGTATTAATTTCAAAAACCACAAATTAAGAAGTTTTATGAAAATTTCAAAAACTGCAAGAGCTAAGACTTTAATTGAATGTTATTGAGTCATATTTTACACACATGATCTTATAGCATCTATTTGTTTAGAACATAGAAAGAGTAATAAATGGCTTAATAAATAGAATGATTTTTTGTATGCTGACGATTCTTGGCATTGATTTAAACCAATTGCAAGTTTGAAATTGTTTTAGAAAATCAAAGAGCATAATTAACTCTAAACAGTTTATTTTTGTTGTCAAAAGTGCAACACAATAAGTTGAAATTCGTTAAAGGACATAACAACCAAATGTTATCAATGCACATGGAAAACCATCAACATTAATTTTAATATTTTTTAAAACTCAAACCCAACATTTTATGAAAGACAGACATGCAACAATGTATAATTTAGATAGCAACTAAAAACTATCGGGTTGTTCGGAAAGTAATTTCGTTTTTTCGGTGAAAATGAGACGATTTTCTTATAGTGCATAAATATTTTACTGAATTATATATTCTCTATTTTGGTCCATTACCTTTTGCCATCTTTCAGGCAGTAGCATGATTCCACGCTCATAAAACTTCTGATCTTTGCTGGCAAAAAAATGATCCAGGTCATTTTTGACGTCCTCATTTGAAGTAAAGGTTTTGCCGTCTAAAAAATTTTGTAGAGACCGGAACAAGTAATAATCCGAAAGTGCCAGATCTGGAGAATATGGTGGGTGTAGTATTACATCCCATCCAAGCTGTAAAAGCTTTTGGCGAGTTACCAAACTTGTATGAGGTCTTGCATTATCTTGGTGGAACACTATACCTTTTCTATTGATCAATTCTGGCCTTTTGTTTGAATGAATCATTCAATTTGTTCAGTTGATGACAGTACACTTCAGAATTGATCGTGGTATTGTCCGGTAGAAGCTAAAAAAGATTCACTTGAAATCCCACCAAACAGAAAACATCACCTTTTTTTGACGAATATCGGTTTTCGAAGTGCTTTGAGCCAGTTCATCTTTTTTACTCCATGATCTCTTGCGTTTAACATTATTGTAAACAACCCATTTCTCGTTCCCAGTGATGATTCGCTTCAAAAATGGATCATTTTCTTGATGTTTAAGAAGCAAATCACAGACGTCAATGCGACGGAGCAAATTTCTTTCAGTAAGAACATGTGGAACCCATGTCAAGTTTTGAAATTAAACCAAATCGTTTCACGTGATCATGAACGGTCGAATTCGATAAATTTAATCTCTCAGCGAGAAAATCTCACGAGTTGTTATTCGGCAGTTTGCATCAATCAATGCCTTTATTTTGCCTTCATCAGCATCAACTTCCAGAACGTGGTGCAACTTCAACATCAAAATTGCCAAAACGAAATTTTGCAAACCAGTTTTGGCACTGGCGTTCTGTCAATACATCTTCTCCATACACATCGAATAATTTTTTTCTTGCTTGAACAGCATTTTTACCTTTTCGATAGTAAAAAAAGTAAAATATGCCGAAAATGCTGCTTTCGACTTTCCATATTTGATAGGGCACCAAACAAAAACTATTGCGCAGAATCAAACAAACTTTTTCACAAACAAGCCTTGCTATATCAGCTGTCAAAATATATAATGACAATACGGCTTAAGTGTGAAGTTGGATGTGAAAAAATACAATTAAGTCCTCTGTTGGGAAAAAACGAAATTACTTTCCGAACAACCTGATATATATTATACTAGCATTTTTATCGCTAGTCTTTAGGAAAATTGTGTACAGAGGAAATATATGTGTTAAAAGCTAGATCATATTTCATCTTTGTAAACATTAGTACTTTGTTCAGCAAGACAATGATAAAATAAACATATTTATTAAAAGATAAATAACACTATAACTGTCAACCCAGAAACCAAATACATATATAAATGGCAAGCTTTTAACAATGATAGTTACCTGATGGTTCCTTGAAATAACACAGGATCTTGGGGTATTACAGACATCCTGGATCTCAAGTCTTCTAAGCCAAGTTCTTCAATATTAACACCGTCAATTGTAATTTTTCCTGAAGCTAATTCTACTAATCTAAAAAGTGCAGTGCCCAAAGAAGACTTCCCTATCATAAAAAAAGGCTTGAATGTTAAAAAGAAACACACTTAGAACCGAATGAATAAGATGTAAGTACATGGGTACAACAAAATAATACATGAAAAATGAAAGAAAAATTAACTAGGAAACATACACAATATTGAATTTTTATAAAATCTTTCAAAGATCATTTTAACCAGGAAATGTTTTTAAATAATTATCTAAAATCAAAATACATAATCAATATATGTAATGAAGGCTAAGATTTAAGAAATTAATGTTAGACAACTTTTATTCAAGATTCTTTGAAAAATTTGTTGCTTAGTAAAATTCATTACCAGATGTTGACTCAACTGCAAGTATATATTACAAATGTGGAAAACTAAAACAAAATTGTGCAATTGAATAAAATGCACTTTAAAATTATGAATTTAAATACATAATATGCATTCTACAAATCAGATTAGGTTCGCAATTTTTGACATTGAATTCTTTAATGTTTCCCATTATTCAATCATAAATATTTTCAAGTAAACAAATCCAGAAAAAAAATGCCATTCTTATGAAAAATTCAAACTTACCGGCGCCTGTTCGCCCAACAATACCAATCTTTTCTTGGTGTTCAATTTCAAATGTGAGTCCCTTCAGTACCAGAGGCAGGCCTGGTCTATAACGCATATTGACATCCTTGAAAGCAATGTAACCCCTTGTTGGCCAGTCTGGTGAAGGCCTAGTTTTATCTATTTCAGCAGGTGCTTCTGCTTCCAGATCTTCTACATAGGATTGGATTCGTTCAACTGAAGTAAATCTTGATTCCAATTCACACCCAAGTCTCACAATGAACTGATACAAGCCACTTAACTAAAGGAAATATTTTAAAACATAATAATTAAAACAAAAACAAGATTTTTGTGTTTGTTAAGCAACAGTTTAATATGGCTACATAATATAACCCTTAATGAAAAGTGTAACTACCTTTTTTAATGATATCAAATTCAACAAAGACAGGCAACCACTTGAACACTTCAAAATTCTTTTAAAAATATCAATTGAGTTTTAAACTAATAGACAACATAAAAGAATGAAAGTCAAAATAATTTTGAAATGTATCACGTGGATCACACACACATAATCAAACTTGTTTAAGTTAAACAAAGGACATATTTCTACAGAATCTGATACAGAGAATTGTGACTTTTCCCTTATGAAAATTTTTTTAGTTTCACACAACTAAAATTCTATGGAGAAATTAAATTTCTTTTCTATAGAAAAAAATTCTATAGCTTTCTAGAGATAATGAGCTGATTCTACAGAAATGTATTTCTATAGAGAAGCTCTATAAAAAAGTAAAAATGTGAAAAAAGAAATGTATTTTTATAGAATTCTATAAAGTTTTATAGAGAAAAGTAGAGTCGGAAAACAAAAGAAATGAGCTTCTATAGAAGTTTCTACAGATTTTCTATAGAGGTCACTTTATAGAGCTTATAGAAAAATGGGCCATGATTCTATAGACCACATTCTATAGGAATTTGTATAGAATTCTAAAGAAATATTTCATAAGGGTTTTTAAATAAATAACAGCAAATATTAATACTTAAAACAATAAATTTTTAGTTTTTACAGCCTTAAGCAATTCTATTAACTGGATACCTTTTCCAAGTGACAATTATACAATAATAAAACTTATTGAAAAATTTATTCAAATTTAAATTGAGATGAAGTGGAAAGGAAACGAACGACACTTTCTTTGTATTCAGAAATTGTGATTACACTGCAGTTTGGTAAACATGAAAATGAAACAGAATATTCAAGTCACTTCAAATACACGAGGGTAAAAATGTATTATGGAAAAAATGCTTTCCCTTTTAGTTTTCCTGTTAACCTAAGATATATGGTACATATATGGTTGAGAATAATTTCAAATGACCTTATGAAACTTAATAATTCCTATACGAAAATCAACAAAGTTTTTGGGTTTCAGATATTTTGTTACCCATTTTGAAACAAGATTTTATGTAGGAAACAAGTTCAGTGCATAAAACTAGAAACTTGAAAATAAAACTAAATAATACTTTTGAATTGGAAATATGTATACATGCATAAAACTTAAAATGAATCCCCTAAAAAAAGTATAATATTTACTACAGATAAGTCCCTTACATTCCAAAATAACTCCCTTTCTTTCTCTCACTGCTACAACCATTGGGAAACATGAACCAATCTAGGTTTTCAGCACACACCTTTCAAACCTTCCCACCTTCAAACAACCCAGCTCACTAAGTCGTTTATTTCTTCCTTTTTCAATCTACCACAATACTTACTAGAAATTCTGCCTTTCTGCAATAAACTTTCTTAATAGGTTCCCTAATCCAATAATCTACATTGTTAATCCCTTAGGAGTTTAATTTTTAACATCTCATTCTTTCACGAACCCCTTAAAAGAAAGATCTCGGAGCTATTATAAACACCACACAGCACAGAACCACTTCACATATTATGATATGGCATGGTTACAATTTGTTAATACTTTCTGAAGGACTTAAAATGTTTCCCTTGTATATTTCTGCATCAACATTGAACTTTTGACCTTACAACATAATCAACACTACACTATTCCCCCAACAAAAACTCATGTTGAATGACTGCATAACCAATTCTGCAGCACATGTAACTTTTATTTCTGTTATTATGACGTATATATACAGAAAACTGATACATGAATGTATGTAAGAACATATAAATACCTGTAAGACAAGAACAAGTGCAAGGGCTGCAAATGCTGGATTCACTTCGTCTTTGAGATAAAGAACGAACAAAATAGTTATTATAGTGATGAATAGACACAAGAGATCCATCCGAATACCAAGCCATCTCATTGAGCAATAATATAAGTAATTGGGTGAAGAATGAAGATCTACTAAATGGGTAAATCTGAAAGTTTAAAAACAATTTTACAAATCAAACAATACATTAAATACAGAACTAAAAATGTAATAGTTTTTCAAACTAACAAAACAAATGAAGTTGGGACAAAAATAAAGAATACCTTTGGAAATTAAATCATACCTTTACTAACAAAATATTACAAATCAAAAATAGCTGTCTGTCGATTTCGTAAGTTAAAAAAAAACAAGCTTTATGAAACAAAATTTATGGAAGTCACGAAAACAGTCCTAATGAAATTTTTGGTATCAGATATATTACTTTTTTGCATGAACAAAAATTTTTCAAATTTTTTTATTGATGGACAACTAAAAGTGAATAATTATTTGTAACTAAACATTAACCAATGTTTTGAATGTTTACATTTGTTGACAAATAACCAAGTGTAAATGCGAATATGTACATGGCACAAAATAATTAGCATTAGGTAATCTTCAGACTTTTTATGCTCCTAATTGTTTTAATGGTATTTTTAGATGAATTTGATTGAGAATTCAGTACAATGACTGAGTTTTGAAACTTCATTTTAAAATGTAATATTTAAAAGCCAACATTTACTATCCTACCTAGAAAATCATGATATACATAATTTTATCTTTCTCAGAAATCTAAGAATAAATCTCCCTTTCTTTTTGTGTATTCTTTTGATGTATTTCCAATCTGATTAATGAGTTTTTCTCATTAATGAGATTGGAATCAAAATTTTTGACATGCATTGTCAAATAAACATTTTCTGATTTCGATTTTGTTGATTTTGCATAATGGAAATACATTTTTGTTGCCTTAGATAAGTTGGAAACAATTTCCTTTTAAATTTGCAGATTTGTGGCAGAATCAACACCAAAGGGTACATTCAACAAATTTAGGTTAACAGACCAGAAAAAATACTTAACAGCCTTTGTTTTCAAATTTTTAAAGATTATTACTTACTTGAAAACTCAAACTATTTCTTATGACTGAAAAATGTTTAAAACAAATAGAATTTCAGTAACAAAAATTTTCTAATCTCTATCAATGGTTTTTAATAAGTAAATTACATTTAATAAAAGTATACAGTATTACAGGAAATACATTGAACTTGGATGTGCATTGTTATAGGACAACTTCTTTTGACTGTTTTATGGCAAGATGTTTCGAAAATTTGGATTCACACTTAACTTTTTTTCTGAACTAATTGTTCATAAGTTCATGTCCTCATGTAATTATTGTGTATGTTACTCTATTTGAGACATGAACATATGAGCAGAGAAAGCCATAAAAGGTTTTCATTTGAAATGCAATATGATCTGAAATAAATATTTCACCTTGAATGACAAAATATCAATTGATCAAATACTGAAGGGAAAATTGGATGTTTTATTATTACCAGTCTATTTAGAAAATTGATGGTTTTCTAAAATAACTTTTAGAATTGTGAAAAATATACTAAATAAATTTCTGTGCTCATTCGTAAAATGTTTTATGAAACAATTATGTTAAGACTAAGAATAATTGTATAAGTTGGCATCAAAGAACTATTTCAGAACTATGTTGCTGCAAAAAGTTATACACTAACACATAAAAGGAGCAACTCTACAATGTGGCTGTTAACATTTTTAGAATACCTGTCAAAAAAGTCTTGCTGCTTTTCATAGGCACGAATAGTTGATAAACCTTTCACAGTAGCTGCAACATGGCTAAAGACAGGTGACCTCGACATGTTTTCGTATCTTTTGAGATCTCTCATGGTTGCTTTGAAGAGCTTTTGGAGAACTAGGAAAAATATACCCATCACCACAAGTGGAATTGCAAACCAATGATACACCACAACAACAAGTAAAAGTGTAAATGCCAAAGTAGTAACTCTCTGAAGTAAGATAACCATCACAGCTGGCAAATGTGTATCCACTGAAAAAAAAAGGAAAAAGTAGGATGAGAAAAATAGCAGTAGATATTCTTTTAAAAGTAGTATTTTAGATTTTTATAAATTACTTTTCATCATTATCTATATGTATTTCAAACATGCTTGGCACAGAAATCGGCATCATTTGTATATTGGCAAATAGCAGCAAACAGATAAAAAAACATGAAATCCACCGCTATGAGATCATTCATTCTGCCCAGAAAGCTTAAATATGATTAATTTGAGCTAGGAGTTGCATAATATTGTAAGAGCTGCACAGAAGAGCTCTAGCACTTCTAATAAAATTCTTCAGCAATTTGATTACAGAAGGCAATGAGAAATCTGAAAGATAGAAACTAGTGCAGAAAAGAAAATCTCCCAAAAATAGGTTGATGGTACAAGAACCAGACTAAATAACCCCATTCATTCAATAAAAGATTGCTACGAAAGATTATATTGGTCAAAAAGGTTGAAACTGGTAAGAAATCATGCAAGGAAGACTGCAGGTTGCAGAACAAATGAGTGAGAGGGTTAAAGTAACAAAGAGCAATGTTCCTCAATCAACCCCAAACAAGCTAATTATTCAAATTAGGAAATAACTAAATTGAATCATTCATCATTTTCAGAATTTATAAATCAATGTAAAGTCAATAGAGGGGTTTTTAGTCTCAACAAATTTTTTTTGCAGAGTTAGCACAATTAATAAAACAATAAATTCTAGTTGGTAGGGTTTTATGGCACAAGAGCCAAATTTAGCCAAGCTGCACCAAAAGTAAGTAAATGGACATACACACAAAGCTTCACTGGCACAGTAAAGAGAAATAAACCTTGGAAGGAATCAAACTTGCACCTCCAACTCACAAATTGCTAGAACTATGGGCAAACCCACTGAGCTACAGCAATCCAGCAATAAATTCTAAAAACCTCATAACATCAAATACAAATTCTTCAAATATATTAGACAAATTATTTGAAAACAAAAAGCAATTATATAACTTAATGTGATAAAGAATAATGAGGTTTACTTTCATCAACATCATGGGTAAATAAATTCAGAACTCTTCCGATGGGGGTAGTGTCAAAAAAGTGCATTGGACTTCGAAACATTTTCCTGAGAAGTTTGTCATGCAGGCTACTGGAGGCACGTAAAGACGTCTAAAATATATTTACATTCAAAACTTAAGTAGCACATAAAATGTTATTGAATGTAAAACAGAATAGAAATTGCAAAGTGATCAATTAAAAAACATTAAAAAACTAAATACAAAGCTTAGTATAATTTATCATTGTGACAAATTCATCAACGAACTGTAACACAATATAAACAATAGAACAGGAAATATTAAGAGTAAAATCCAAAAGTATTTCTGATATGAATGATTTTTTATTAATTTCTAAAACACTTTTCTAGCAAGCTCCAAAAAAATATATAAAGGAAATAATAGGAATAGTACTCATGAAGGAGTTTCCAGATTTTCAGTTTTAATTAAAGTAATTAAATACCAAATTATGAGTTAAGAAATAAGTTAAATGAAAATGAACACTAAATACTTTTTGCAAAATAGGGCAATATCAAGAACTTTAAAATAACTTTCAATAGATTAACCCCTGAGGACACAAATGAAGAAATTTTCATGGGTCTCACGGACAGTTTTAAAAACATTAATTTTTAGCTAACCTACAAATATTAAGCAATAAATTTTAGTTGACACTCGACCTAGGGCAAGTATTACTGACCTTATATTTTGTATGCAGGTGAAATAAATACGCAGTGTAAAAAAATAAGGCTTTAAAAATTTTTTTAAGGATTTTCAGCAAAATTTCTAGCATTTTAAGGACCTTTAAAAATTCAAATTTAAAATCGTCAAGGCTTTTTAAGGCTTGTGGGAACTCTGTAGGACTTAATGAGTACAAGAATGGAAATACTAGAAAGTTGTTTTCCATGTGTCGTGCGATTTCTGTAAAAAAATTTCTGCCAATTCATATCAAAAGTACATTAGTCCTATTTGATTTTCAGTTTTTCAATTGATCTCAAAAAGAGTTCAAGGTAATAGGTGTCATTTAACCATAAAAATATTAAAATGTGACTAACCACATTTTAAATCTTATGCTATTATCATGTAAAATGAACAATACTTTAATATAAACATACCTTTGTAAACAAATACCCCAGAATCAAACTTGTGAATAGCATTGCAGCAACTGAAAATCCATAAACTAGTTGGTAAAAGTCCAATTCTGGATGCTCAGACATACTCACTGGTTTGGGTGTAGGTAAAACTTCAGTTTCATTTTCATTAACTGTCTGCACTGATTCCAAAGTACGATTCTAAAATAAGTTATTTTAACAAAATAAAAATAATAAAACAGCATATTTATATTTCTAATAGTTTTTTCTTTATAAAAAGTTCAATACATTTTAATTCCTTTACATCAGGAGTATCACACTCAATTAAAACACAGGCCATTTAGTGTAACTGGTAAGATTCACGCGGGCCACATCACATCTACAAATTTTCTTAAAATTATATTTTGAAGTGAGGATTCAGGAATATGGATAGGATAATTAAAACACATTATGTAATTAAGTGAATTTAGGGTAATAATTTATAATATTGCTATATAATTGCTTTTATTTAAACTTTTAATTAATTTAATGTATTTATAAAACTAAAATTAATTTTTTTTACCAGAAACTTGCCAGCACTCTCCTCCTACTAGTTTTCCAATATCTGGATTCAAAGGCTGAGAACAGACAATCTTCATTACGGCAGATAGATGTTTATCAGTTAATCTTGACCTGTAGGCCGTTTTATTTAATTTCATGGACGAAAATAGTTGCTCACACATTTTTAACATGACGAAATTGTGTGTACGGTATTGCCTTGATCTCCCCTAAGTGCTATTTTCTTCATAACATATTGTCCTGTTTTCATTTTATTTCAGAGCATCGTGGGCCACAAAAAATTACCTCGGGGTCCACATGCGGCCCGCCAGTTTGACACCTCTGCTTTACATTATATTTAATTAACTTAAAATTACAAATTAAAAAAACACTAACATTATTGTTTCAGCTTTAAAACAAAAACTTGCTTCGGCTTATTACCATTGACAGCTTACGTATACAAAATAAATAATTTGTATTGCAATAATTTATAGATATTCCCGAAATTGGCTGCTTAAATTAAACAGACGATATCTAAAACAATTTACATTCTGACATTTTCACTAGAAACTAGAGTTAATAGTAATGAGTAGCCTGTGAATATCAAAATATGTCTAAAACGTATACAAGTCACTTTATTAACAGCTGAATATAATTGAAATTTAACTTTTACTTCTGCACAAAAATTTATGAAATATATAATCTAATAATGAATAAGAGCTGTTGACTAAATTTCTTAAATTTTTAGTATACACATTTAAAGAAATATGTTAACTGGCAAAATAATATTTTACAGTACAGCTGTTTAAAGACTAACTATAATTTTTAGGTAAAAAATACAAGTATAAAAGCATTTAGTGTATCCAAAGAAATGTCAGTTAATGAGCTCCTGTTCTAAGCTGACAATATTTAGTTTGTTATGCATTTAGAAATAGATTGGCAAATATACAAATAGAAGGCATGTGTGCTAACTATGCAGATGAGAAAAATTAAGCTTTTTCTACATGAAAGTGTTGTTGTTTGTTTATGAGGCTTATATAATCACCTATGAGTCATCTGGATTAGAATATTAAATCAATCAAATTACACTACTGTTATTCATCTACTTTAAAACAACTACAAGGCTGCCATATTTAAAGCACTTGTAATAGCATAACATTTTTTAAATAGCAAAGACTCCCTCCCTATTACACCCTACTTTAGTTGCTCCGACACAAAATCAATCAGCTAAAACACAAAACGTGTAAATAAGTAAAATTAACAGATGTTGAAGATTTTGCCAAGAAATTTAAATTTTAAAATAATTTTTTTTCTTTAAGGTTTTTATGACAATCTAGCAACCAGATTTTGATGTTTTTCTTTCAGGGATACCGTGGCCTGGTGCCAAAAGTTCCAAATTGCAGTCACTTCCTACCTAAAGAATAATCCATCAAATATTTTTCCTTCGCAGCTACTAGTTAAAAAAGAGGGGACTAAAATTTTAGTTGACCTTTGGTGAACTAAAAAGTCGCCGAAATGTTCGAAAAGTTGCCAAATTTTTTAAATTAGCTTTCAATCTGTTTTCAAAGATACCCCTAGTCACCAAGGTTAAAAAATAGTAGCAAAAAGTTGCCTTTTAGTCGCCTGTGGCAGTCCTGATTAGCAGTTTTACTAATCAAATTTACTTCTTATGAAAATAATTTTTAGATTTCTTAGTGTTTTACTTGATTTTATCTCATCTTTTAAAAGTACCAATAGTAATACTTTATATTATTTGTTATCTTTAACTAAAAAGTTTGATTTATTGAGAAAATTCGTAAAAAATTCTAAAAACAATACTTACTCCATCGCCTAAAGACAGCCAGTAACTTAACCAATATTTGCTAAATTCTATGGTTGCTGCTTGAATTATGAAAAAGACTATAACAAGAGAACATACAATAAATCCACCAGCGGCAAGAATGTATCCCAAATATGTATTATATGAAATAGAACCATTTCCAGTTTTCTCTTCTTCTCCCAGTTGACCTAGCAAATGAAATATGGAGATTTATATACAATAAATCACCATTACAATTTAAAAAAATAGAAATATTGCTAATAATTATTTATGTAAATGCAACAAAAATAGATAGGAAATTTTTTAAAAGATCAGGCAGTTAATTAATGGGCAAAATAGAAAGGTAGCATCAACAAGCAACAAAGAATGAAATATAGTAATCTTTAAAAAACATTTCAAAACCGATAATGAACAGAACTTAGGAACACATCTATTTAACAGATATATATTTCCTTTTCAACTTCATTTGATTCTTAAATTCAAAACATTGTTTAAAATATTATTGGAACTTATAAGTGAAACCCATTAAGTTGAGTTTTTTAGCTTTTCTAGACCAGAATGTGGTGATCTTAGATTGGTGAAACCCACTAAGTCACTTTTTTACATGAAGGTTAAATTTCTTCTTGAAAAACACACTTAGTGAGTTTAGCATAGTGAGTAGAATTTCCCCTTTCGTTTTCTCAGAACAGTTTTTTGATTTAGTGCTCTTCATTTGTTAGTTATTTTAAATTAAAATCTAACAATTGTCCACACTAAATTTTTTTAACTGGATAGGTTGGTTCGTTTTCGAGTTTTATGGCACAAGGGCCATATTTGGCCATGCTGCACCAGACACAATACAATATCAAGTAAATTAAACTGGATAGGTTTTACATTAGAGAACAAACTAAGAATATCCACTTGCACAAAAAAATTCCTATTCAGAAAACTGCAACTTTTAAAAATTATGTTTTTAAATTAGTGCTGCAAAGCAACAAACATTCCTAGTGCTTTGTTTGCAAAGAATCATGCAGACAATAAATATCCTTAAAAGTACACTTTAAAGAACTTTCAGTTTCATCAAATGCATTGTACTTTCTACTTAAGAAAATATTTCACCTCATTAAAGTAAAAGTACAAATTTCAAGCAAAAGCCATTGATAAACAATTTATAATCTAAATAAGAATTTAGACTATACCTTCACAACACATCTCGCTATCATCCAAGTCAGATACAGAGCTTAAAGTTGGCGAGTTCATTCGACTATGCGAAGGAGATCGAGGCTCTTCGTCAGGCATAAGCGATTTGTCCTCTAAAATACAGAAAAAAGTTTTATCAATTCATTTTAGCTAATACCATCATAGCACAATAGTAGCAATAATTATATGTGATATTGTGTTCAATTAACTTAATGCAATATTGTGTTAAATTAGCTTTTACTTAAATGTATGATTGAAAAATATCCTTTGTCAAAATTTAAACCAATTAACTGAAAGTACATTTTGTATTTTTGCAAAAACTGCATCTGAAGAAAATAAATAAGTTCCTACATTAAATACATAATGAATTTTATGAGTAAATATAAAAGAAAATGAAACAACTAAATTTGAATAATCAAAGTGGAATAAAATCATAAATTGGAATAAAATTTGAACCATATTTTGAAGTTCATTTTGAAATATCTGAGTTGATTTGGAAAATATTTGGTGATTTGCACTGCATTAAATGTGAACTCTTCATATAAAAATTAGTTATCTAATATTTAGAAATGTATTGTCTCTAGGATATTGCCTTTGACAGATTTATTATAATCCCATAATCGCTGAAAAGTGATTACAAAAGTACAACTTCAATATCAAATAAAAAATGGATATGCAAAAGCTTCACAGAAAGGCAGATAATTTAGTACATGAAAATATGAAAGGGTATGTCATAGTTATAATTTTCAGCACTCAAATAGTGACTAAAAGAACTAGCTACCATCTAGAGTGTCGTCTCGAAGATTCTCGTCCTTAGAGAGCATTTGCATCAATGAGGCATATTCAGAATCTTTAGCCATAAGCTCTTCATGTGTACCTTGTTCCACAATTGAACCATCTCTCATGAACATAACACTATCACACTCTTGAAGATACTGAAAAAAGAATATATGAAAAGTAAAGACATACAAAGAAAATAAATGTCAATGTAACATTATACCAAACTGGAATGCAAATCTTTATGAAATTTGTTTGAAGAACGATTGTAAACATTAATGGGTAACTATGTCTTACTATCGCTAAATCAAAATATTGATATCAAAGATTAAAGTCACTATATATATATATATATATATATATATATATATATATATATGGTAATTTGTTTTAAAGTGTTAATTAAATGCTTTTTAAACAAGAAAATTTAGTGAAAAATAACTATAGGATGAAATGGAAATTTAGGAAACTGACTAATGGGAATGAAATTATGTATAGATTAGCTTAAAACGTTTTTTTTTTAAGTAAAATAAATGTGGTTAACAATTTTTAAGACATTTTTCGTACCATGCTTTCCTAATTACCATGTAGCAAAAATGAAACAGAATGAAAAGTCATATATACTATACTTTTTATCATTTACACCTTTCAGTGAAATATTTTTTATTTTAAATCCATGACAATTGATTCTGAGAATTTTCAAAACATTCAGCAAGACCATAATCACTGGTAGACACTGATTTGATGATTGATGGTAACAATATACATTTAAGGCAATTTTCTTGCATTAAGCATGGAATGGGAAACATTTTTCTACCAGTTGAAATAGACGTTCTGACAAAATTATTTTTGGGTCAAAATGCAGAGTTTAAATATGAAACGAAACAATTCTTTTAAGCATAATCCACACACCTACAAATATTTTCTGTTATACTTTGCATGATTTTAACTGTTTGGATAATTATTCTAAAATAATTTTAAATTTTGGAATTGCTTTACTATTTTTCCTTCACGGACTTCATTTCATAGCAAAATAAACAAATGAATCCATGCTTCCAAAGAAAATCTAATCCAAATTAGAATAGAATAAAAAGTAAAACTGCATGTTTTTCACCATTAAGATGACATGAAAATAACTGAGAATAAGGATTGAAGTCAATATCCTACAAAATTAAGGTCTCAATGAAGGTTAAGGTAAATTTTTAACTAACCCCAAGTATATTCGATAAGGGATGTAAACCATGTCTCGAAAATTTTCAGCAATTTTAGATGTGCATAAGATCCAAAAAATATATTTAGTTACTAATATATACCTAATATGCTGAGGAACTGAATTATTGGCCAGTGTCCAAACTTGCAGAAAAAGGCTTCTATTACACCTTGATTTAAAAAGGAAAATTGGTAATCAAGTTTAGGCAAATACAAAGATACTAACCTGCATTTGATGTGTAATGAGCAAGATGCTTTTATCTTTCAGAGCACCTTTGATACAATGCTGAAAAATGTGCTTCCCAATTTGGCTATCTACAGATGAAAAGGGATCATCTAACAAGTATAAATCTTTGTCAGCATACTGAGCTCTGGCAAGACTGATTCTTTGCTTTTGGCCTCCACTAATGGTTGCACCGGTTTCTCCCAACTGAAATAAATAATTTCAAAGTTTAAAGACCCTTAATGAAGTTCTTACAAGTTTACAAGTAAAGGATCCGCTGGTTGCCATTCAAAATATAACAGGGAAAAAGACATACTTCAGTCTGATCGCCGGCAGGCAAAGCTGCTATATCTTCAGGAAGACCACATGCATAAACAGCCTCATAATATCTAAAAAAGAAAACATTAGATATTGAACAAATATGTAAAAAAATCTAATATTCTCAGTTTTACTGATTAAAACATTTGGGAAAAGATGTATTTACAATAATTAAATATTTAAAATGCATGGATTAACAAAATGGCAAGTTTAAATACAAAAACTAGACATTGTTTTTGTTAAAAGACAAATATTTTTACTTAGTGAGTTTCAGTGTGTATGAATTTTAGTATTTGGCCATTTCACTTTAGTATTTGTACCATTCACAATTTCAATATTGTGAATAGTACAGATACTTATTCACAATATAAGTATTTGTTTATTCACAATATAAGTATTTGTAGAAACCATAACCGTTGCAGGTGGGAACAATGAGACTCAAACTAAGTTACCTTTTGGAACTAAACAATTGGCCGAATAATATGTTTTCTCTCAAGGATGCATTTAGAATCCAAGACTGCTGTGGAACATAAGCAATTGATCCTCTAACAGCAATTTGACCTTTGAGTAATCTCATCTGCAAAAGAAACCAATGGCTGATTCCAATATTTGTTAACACATAAAAAAATGTTCACTAATTTTGTATCAAAACAAATCTGTTTTTCATATTACAACTAAGGAAAAGAACATTTTAGTCGTCTTACCTGTCCTAAAAGAGCAGCGAGAAGGGAAGATTTTCCACTTGCATAGGAGCCACACACACCAACTAATTTACCCTGAAACAAGCCATTTTAAATACAACATAAAAATTAATTTTTTACGGAAAATGAGCCATTTGAATCAACAATATGGGAAACCCTTTTTAAGATTTAATGCACAACACAAATTTAAATATGCAATATTTTTATCTTCATATACATAAATATTTAGAAAATGTAACTCTGATTTGAATTAGTGTACATATATTGAAGTGACATTAAAACTGGTACACCAGTCTAATACTTGGTAAGCTTCCAACAGGAACATAGAACTGCAGAAATACAATGAGGCATGAACTCCGCGAACTTGCAGAAGTATTCTGTAGGCATTGAACACCACACTTCCTGCAGATCAGCCCACAATTTTGTTGTATTCTGAGGTGTAGGATTTCCGTGTTCTACAACTCATTGTATGGCATACAAGACGTGTTCTATGTTGAGATCTGGTAAGAAGTGGGAACTGCAAAACCCAAACTCCGATGAGTGTTCCTTTAACCATAATTTGGTGCGTCTAGACTTGTGTGGCAGTGCTTTGTCCTGTTTGAAGAGGCCAAACCCATCAGAATGAATGCAAGACATGGACGGGTCCAACCCGTTAGAAAGGATGTACATACCACTCACCAGTCAGAGATGTTTGTAGACATACTAGGGATCACAATGAATGCCAGCTAAACAAACCCCATACCATTACAGAACCACCACCAGTCTGTAAAATTCCTTGTTGACTTGTGGGATCCATGGCTTCAAGGGGTTTCTCCACATACAGATCTTTCAAACAGCCCCAAACAGTTGAAGAAAACACAACTTGTCAGACCAGGCTACTCATTTCTACTCATCAAGTATCTAGTGTGTGTTCCTGAGCCAAGGCTAGGCACATAGTTGTGTGTGTGGTATTCATCAAGGGTACCAGAGTTACTGATGTATCAGCAGGTGAGGATCAGCATTAAATTCCAATATTATATGAAGCAGTGTTGCATGCCCACAAAGTGAAACAATTCGTGCTAGTCGACACTGGTCACATTCACCCTATCTTTTTATGGCAACACTGCTGTCATAAGCAAAAGGTTTTTGCCAAAATTCTTGTAGTCACCCTTGAAATAGTAGTATGTGAAAATCTAAGCTTCTGCTCTACCTCCAAAAAGCTATGTCCCATCTCACGAGCTCCAACATAAAATGCATTGCAAATCGTTTAATCATGATAACTTGTCATTCTAATGGCAGGAGCAGCTCTACATGTTTATCGCTTTATATATATGCTGGCAGATGCAACCAATGACATGCATAGGTAGTATTGCTATGTATTTTGAAGACTCATGTACCAGTTTTTAAGACACCAGTACATAGATTAGACAGTTAATACATAAGAACTTTACTTACCCTTTGCAATGTGAATGCTATGTCGGTAAGAGCTGGTGGAAGGCCTGACTCTAATTGAAGTGTATTCACTAAGGCAGTGTTAGATGTTATTTCCTCTCCAATATTTTTCTCATTTTCAGCTACTAAAAACATTTTTTTATTTAGTACCCAAATTCAACTTTAATAAGTAGTGAAATAAATTTATAATTTCAATCAGTATTTAATCACTTACAGAAATATTAATAAAATGTAGCAGCTTAATTTTATTTCCAGAGTATATTTTCACTGTTTCTGCCCTTTACTAAGTCATAAATATTCTATAATAAAATGTTATTCAATTTTAGTAATTGCATAATGTGGAAGTGAGAAATAGATACTTTTCTAACCATTATAAACAACACTTTTAGAAGGGGATTAATTTCATTCTCATAATCACCATGCAGAATTAAATACAATGCATCATTAACAATATCAAATCCATTTTTCATTAGAAATTGTAGCATAACATCTGTGAGTGTCTGCAAGCCCTCCTTGAATTTAATTTTTATTACATGCTATTGTTACTAATATACTAGTAAACATTGTTGTGTCTTAACATCATACTTATTAAGCAAATGCAAACTGGTATTAGTGAATGCATTTTTAACCATGCATGTGCAAACAGTAAGCATGAAATGGTATATGATGAAAAATGAAATTGGAAGAAAGAGAATTGGAGGAGTGTAAGGGTTGGTCCGTTCCTTTGTAGTTATGTATCATGCTTAATTTATTAATAAATGTCTGAATTTTTCTAACAAGCATTCATCTCCATGCATGCAACCAAAAAGCTAATCCACAACTATTTGATGCAATCTTACTGATAACCCCCAAATTGTTTAGAATTTTCATCTGCAGGTGAATTATGAGCTGACTCAGTATCGCCAAACAATACTCCAACATAAATGGTGACAGAGGTGAGATGGACCAGAAGTAATAGAGCTGTATAGAATCATAGCTTGGATAAATGTTGATGATGAAGGGAAAATAAGATGCTCTACAAGAGATCTCAAGCAAGTGGACAGCAAGGCTACTAGAACTCCTGATGAAATGGAGAGCCCAGGTGAGTGGTGTTTGCCTTTTCTTTTAAAAGAAATAATTCAGGATATATTGTAAAACATGTTACATATAGTTTTTTTTATTTAATGACAAGGTACTGTTGAAACATGACAGTGTTGGAAATACATCTGTATTTCAGGACCAGGCACCTGTCTTTCCCCTCAAACCCTCTTCTACTGCAGAGTACATTCAATCACCTAATGGTAAATTTATTTGGGAGCAAAATCCCCAAGAAAGGGCTCATAACTATGATACACATTCTGAACCTTTGCCAACAGATTCACATTATCTTATATTTGAAGAATCTTTACAGAAAGAATTAGAAAAAAATGATGACAGAATCAAGAGAAATTGGAAAAAGATTATCTGAATCAGCTAAGGAGTCCTACTTATTAAGTTTATTTCTCCTTTGTCAGGGTTTAAACCATTCATTACGTTAGAAGGTACCACTTGTTCCCAATCCAAAGTGGCTTTCGATGCACTGCAAGCAACATCTAATCGATTTGGAACAACAGTGTAATTTTCTTTCTCTTCTAGGCGAAGAATAGTCTGAAAAATTAAAATTGAATCACAAAACTGCCACCACATTAACAAGTAAATTTATGATAAAATATTTTAAGCACAAAAATTGTTGTCTCTAATACAAACCAAATTGTAATTTTAAAACAGTGAATCTATAAGTCCCTCTCAATATATTTTCACCATACATTAAAATACATAAATGCAAATTCTAAACACAGAATTGTAAAATCAGAAGTTATTGAAGAGAAGTTACTTGTCAAGCTCTTTAAAAATATTTATTAAATTTGGGCAATTGTAATTGTGTTCAACACAATAGTTTATCCCATACAACATATTTTATCTAAAGGTGTATATTTCACTTGACATGGTACAAGAATTACATGTCTTAAAATTGTGGGTATGCCAATCTTTTACGTAGGTAGTTGAATTAATGTTGCACTTGAGCAATACAATGGGCTATTTATTGGCGACGGTCTGGGATCAATCCCAAAGGGAAAGATCCAAGGACAGCACCTTGTAATTTTGAATCATTGTCAGATGACGAGGTCAACACCTGAGCTGGCATCCGACTCTCAAAACTTCCATGCCACACCACGAGGATAATTGAGGCTATGACAGATTTGGCATGCACCACCCCAACATACACAACGGTCTTTGGTTGGATCGAGTTTTGAACTCGCCCTCCGGTTGTTAATCGGCTACTCTTCCAACCGGACAACCGCAACACCCCAATATTTTAAAAATTAATGCTACATGAAAAATATTAAGATTTTCTCCACTTAGCAACAAAATCAAGGTTACTAAAAACCAGGTTGGTTGGTTGGTTTAGGTTTTGTGGCACAAGGTCCAGAAATGGACAAGCTGCGCCAAATGCCAGATAAGATAATAAAATCATTGTAAATGTAAAACAAAAAAATAGTGTGCAAGATTCCAGCAGTTTTTAGAGGATAAAATATTGGAAAAAGAGTTAAATAATGTGAGCCTAAAAACCAGGAGGGCTAATATATCAGATGCTAACAATTTAACACAGAAAGTATTGTAAAACTGTGCTTTGGAAGCCACACAAGGGTTAAAAATTGATAAAAAGTAACTTAAAGTTTTTTTATCAAAATTAGATTTTAAGATCTAGATTGGATGCACAAGAATTTCTGAATCTGATTACCTTTCTGCATGATTTTTAGAAAATTCATCCTTTGATTCCTTTTATCAAGTATAAGCAAGAACTACTTATTAGATCTAAATGCTAACTTTTTGTCATTGAAACTATTTTTAAATTCTGCTTATTTCATTTCAATATACTTAGCAAATG
Organism: Meta bourneti; assembly: GCA_933210815.1. Classification (NCBI taxonomy): domain Eukaryota; kingdom Metazoa; phylum Arthropoda; class Arachnida; order Araneae; family Tetragnathidae; genus Meta; species Meta bourneti. The sequence continues at coordinate 71,111,289 of OW119922.1, read as the reverse complement.
TTACAAACTCTTATCAATTACCTGCAGTCTAGTAAGAGCCACAGTTCCATTGATTACAGCCCTGATGCACATAGGTAGTGTACGGATTCCATGACTAGCTATTGAATTGACCATTACTAAAGTAAAAGCCTAAAACAAACACAAGAAAAATTAAAATGTACTTTAAAAAAAATTATTCATGTAGCTTCAAAATGTCTAAATGCTTTCACAGTGTGAATGCATTTAAAACTTATAACAATTTTTCAGCATACAAATTACCATTATGAACAAAATAAGAATTCCAATGTTTATTTTTTAAAGAAATAAGAAATTCAACTCTTTAAAATGCTACCTTACAATGTAGCAATAAAAATTTTAATTTCTTTGAATACAATTATACTTTAAAAAATACTAAAAAAGTTAAAACTTAGAAATCAGATTGCATTAAATCAAAATTATAACAGAAAATAAATTGAAGTTTTAAACACATGAATTACCTCTGCAGGTGTTATATCATAGCCAAAGAGAGTGTAAGACAATATTGTGAAGACTGTTGCTACTACAGAAGTTAATGAAGCAATAGAAGAACTCAAAGAATGCAGATATTGAACTCTTTGAATAAGATTTCTCTCGGTGAGTCGAGAACCTAAAAACGTGATTATTAATAAATCCCAAATGAAATGCATATCTTTCAAATTAAACAGGAAAATGATTCATTACCAAAATATAATAATTCAAACATATTTTTAAAATAAAAGACAGCAGTAAATGCAACTGACTTCTCACTCCTTCAATATGATGTCTCTCCCAGGCATACAATTTTATCAATTTTACATTGGACAAAAATTCTGACATCAAAGAGACCTGATGGAAGCAATGAAATAAAAATCAGTAAAACGTTTATGTAAGAAATGCAGTCTAAATTTCAGAAAAATATAAAACATTACCCTCTCATCTGTAGCTTTTATAGCCCTCTTTTGATAGTGAACAGATATGCATGATATGAGAAACTGGAGGAAAAAAATAAATGTCAAGGGAAGCATAAAAATATCATTACATTTCACATATGGAATGCCGAACTGTAAACCTTATCAGTCAATAAAAATTATAATATTAAATCAATATAGTTTGAGACTTATTGAACGAATATAAAATACTAGCACTCATGCATAGCACCTTTCCAAAACTTTCTTAATTGCTTACATCTATTTATCGTAAAGTGTTGTTTCTCACATTTCATATCTTAATATCCATTTATAATGAATATAGCATCCATATTAACATTTCATACCTCCAAATGCAATAAAATTATCCAAAAATATAGAACAGCAATTTGTGTTCATACTGGTGTTAATTCTTATTTCTAATAAAATGTGTGGCGAGAGTTCAGTCTAATTGACCTAATTAGCTTCTGAATGTGCACTTCTCAACTTCATCACATTCACCTGTACAAAGGTGATTCAGCATTTTTTATGCTTATATATAACTTAGTTTTGCTCTCACTCAAATTTTCTTTTGTAGGCTGATTTCTATCTCCCAGATTTCTCATTGATTTCTGTAATCAGACTGCTTAAGAATTTCACTAAAGTGGTGAGCTCTTCAGTTAGTTTTAGCAATATTATGCAGCTCCATAGCTCAAATCAAGCATATCTAAACTAAGCTGCAAAGTTGGTGAATGAATCCAGTAGTGATTTATTTTAAATTGCTTATATCCATTGTTGCCATTTAACAATAAACAAATAATAGCAATTTCTGTGTCACATTTAGTGAAATATATATATCATCTTTGCTTGGTATAAATCATGAAGGGCTAACAAAAATAAGTAGCATACTCATATAGATTACGTAATATAGAAAAGAGCACCACTGAAAACAATACAAATATCCATTTTAAAATAAGGAAATGATATAATTACTTGAAACACATAAGTAATTGCAAAAATTCCAACACCAATGAAGCAAAATGGTCCAAGAAGCCACCACGTATAAATTATAGCACCAACAACGACAAGAGGACCTCCAATAATTAAAGGAAAGTTATATACCATCATAAATACTTTCCTACAATCATTGGAAAACAGATTGACAAGCTGAAAATTAAAATATCAACATTAAATAGTATTCTCATGCAAACAATGTAATAAGTACTAGCACCATCAAAAATATTTAGTTACAAGAATGTAACAAAAACAATTAAAAGATACTATATTACATTTCGTTATCAATAATTTCAATTTTATTATAACTACAAGCTAAAAATTGTATGATTGGCACCAGTGACATTATTTTATACTGAGTTGCTATACACTTATTCTTGCTGTTAACAATAGGAATTTAGTAAAATGAAATATCAAGGTCTAAAAAAAGGCAATCCCAACAAGTATATGCAACCTTTGCTTTTGCATGTATTAAAGCAGTTTCATTTGTTCTGCTGGTATAGTTCAATAATTATGAGAAGAGACTTTAGTATGTTTTGGGGAGTTCATTTCACACCGGGTAGAGACCCCTTTCGGGCAATGCTTCTTAACATTTGAGCGGTCAGGGTCAGGTACATTTTTTAAGGGGAGGGTCTGGACCCAAGAAATTTACTTGTAAATGGCTTTCCAATTTTTTTTAAAGTTCAAACATTAAACTAACATAAGTATTAATTATGGCATAATCATAAAGAGTCTCAGTACATTTAATGTATATGATGTGGCATGTGTGTTGACAAGTATAAGGAAGGTAGGTAGTTAATTAACGTCACACTGAAGCAACATAACGGGCTATTGGTGATGGTCTTGGATCACTCCCGAAGGGAAAGATCCAAGGACAACGCGTCATAATTTGAACCAAGGTCAGAGGATGAGAACACCTGAGCTGTCATTCTCCAAACTTCCACACCATGCCAATATGAGGACATTTGAGGCACAACAGATTTAACATGAACCAGCACCAGTGTACACGGTTGTCTTTGGCTGGACCAAGTTTCGAACTCGCAACCCTCCAGTTGCTAATCTGTTGACAAATATAAAATTACATTTAAATTAATTATCAATTACTGGACTAATGAAATCTTGCAGTGAATTGTAGTTTCCTCTGATCACTAAAAATTTATGTTTGTCGTATTACAAACACCCCTTCAATATAATATTTATTAATACCAAAATCAAAGTCCTGTGTATCTTATTCATATTAAAATTTAAATCTAAGGGTCTATGACTTTAAAAAAAATCACATCACTCCTGTATCAATACAAGCACTCACATACAGTAATGCGGACTTGTGAAGAAACAGTATGAAAAGATTTGAGAGGCCAGATACGGGGGAGAGGGACTGCTTTGATCTTCAATTCAGTGGATACTTTTCTTTACATTTCCTTGCTGATAGATCACTGACATTTGTAACACTAATGTTCTTTTGGTATTCTGGATCAGAGCTTTACAACACTCAAATATTATTCTTTATTTCTAAAAATATTTGTTCATAAAACGATTTTTAAAATGCAAATCCCAGGAGGACTTCTTATTGGCCTGATTTAATTGATGCCACGACTCGATACTGGGCCACGATCCAATGGTCGAGAAACCCTGCTCTAGGGTTTGAAAATGAAAGAAACGCACCAACGTTTTGTTACTGACTTTGTGCTAGGCCCGTTTATGTCAACAGTCATTCTTTATTTGATATTAATACAATGCTAAAAAAGCCGCTACAGAATGAATAGAGTAACCTATCCTGCTGAAGTTCAGTTGACATTTGCTTAAAGTAATCAGATTGTCTGGTAGTAGGGGCTGTCTCTTCGTGTGATGGTCGGACAATGTAATGACCATGAGCATTCAGTTTTTAAACATTGACAAATGTTAGTGCAAATTCAGATTCTATTACATTTTAGGATAAATGAACTTATTTTATAACTTTTCATTTTACAGTAATCACACATAGAATGCTTAAAAACAATAGATTTTGAACTTACTCTGCCAGATGATTCATTTGACAGGGACCGTAGGGAAGTGATTTTTTTATAAAGGAGTGCTGAAACAGCTGATGAAGCTCGAATTGCAGTTCGTATATTAACAGCCCACATGAGGGACAAGCAGACAATGCGTAAAGTCTCGCAGACTATGAGCCCGATCATCCAAGTAAAACCAACATATTCTTCAGTGCCAGGACTTTGAACAAATTCCAGGAGGAGCCTCATGAAAATGGTCTGTAATGATTTAAAAAATAATTTCATATAAATAAAACAAAACAATAAACACTATATTTTAGAATATTTTTCCTAGTGTTTTTTAAATTACAATGATAGAATTTATTCTACTAGTACCGTAGAAAATTAAATTTTATGGAATATTCATCGAAAAATATATTATAGTTTTAGAATTCATTTAAGTAATACTTCAGTTAGTTCAGGCTTTTTTCATTGGAAATTTCTTATTTAGGGGTTAAGCAAACCTTTTTGAAGTATTGACTACATAAACAATACTTCAGAAAAGTTTGCTTAACCCTAAATAAGAAAATTTCAAATGAAAAAAAAAGGAAAGCTATGTGTAGGATGTTTGTAGATACAAAGAAATTAATTGCTTTAAATACAGCAGCTGAGCTTCACACATTTATTGCACATTTGTGCAATTTTAATGTATCAAATACACTTAAATGCATTAAAAATAACATCAAGTCAAAAATTACATTTAATTGCAAATCTCATGCAACAGCAAAAAACTGAGATAATACAAATAAGGAAACAGATGATGATAAAATAATTTAATATGATTTGATTATACTATATGCATATAGCTATTTATAATTTATGTGTACTTAGTAAAATATACTTTTGCCAAAAAAGCTAGGTGCTAGTATACCATGCTGAATGATATTTTTGAAGTGTAAACTAGTGAAGTTGAATAATTGATATTAGCTCAGAACATCCAAATAATCATTCGAGCATGCATTTAGTCAAACACGCAGTAATTATATAGTGCAGAAATTCTATTGAAAGAAAATTTAACCATGTTCATGCAATTTGATGGAGCGCTGGTATAAGACAAAAACTTCATGTTGTCCCTTTCAAACCGATAATAATGCTTAGTATTTTAACTAAATGATGCTCATTTGCATGTTAAATATGTATATCAGGGGTGCTACACCCAAAGCACTTGTGAAATAATAGCATAAGTTTTAAAAAATAGTAACAAAAAAGTTTACTCTTAAACTACATTTTAATAGCCAATTGTAGTTGCTCAGATACAAAATGAATCAGCTAAAACACAAAATTTGCAAAGTATGAAACAAATGTTGACTTAACGAACAGATGACAATCTAGCAACTAGATTTCAAAGGTTATATTTTTTCATGGTCACCATGACTTGGCCCCAAACCTTGGAAAATTTTCCCACTATAGAAAAATCCGAACAATATTTTTCTGTCCGCTTTTAGTTTAAAAAAGGACTAAATGTTCATTGAGCTTAGGCGAATCTTCAAAAAGAGATGCCAAAATTTTGTAAGTAGGAGCTTTTGAAGAGAGAGTGATTTTGCTTCAAAAGACACCCATAGTAGCTAAGGTTGACTAATTGACACAAAAGAATTTCTTTATATTTTTTAATTCTTAAGTAACGTGTTGCACAAATTAATATTTTTGAATTTTTTAGCACTTAAGACTAACTTTTTAATACTGAACTTATATCAAAAACTAGTTTTATGTATATTTATTTTCATATTATTGTTTACATCTTAACTAACCATGCAGCAATATTAAACTGAGTATTTTGTGAGAAACAGCAATTGTTAATCTTAAAACATTAATTCAGCAAACAGATCATAACACAGATTAAATTTTCAAGTAACTAATACTCACAGGACCAATGAAACCAAATGCAACACAAAGAATGTACATTAAACAAGAAAGTATGTAACGAGTTCTCATGAACAGAAACAGTGAATTGAAAAGCGACGTTTTCTGAAGTCCATATTTTTTAGTTTCTCTTGTCCAAATAGTAGAAAACCTGTGGAAGAAATAGGGTTACCTATTTAAAACAAGCTTCAGAATATTTTTGTCAAGTCGAAAAGCTCTCAAACTAAATTTTGTATAAATTATAATCAAGCTAATAATCTACACTACTTTAAGTTTGATACAAAAACAATTTAACACAAAACAATTTAATCGTTTTCTGAAGCAGTCTCATAATTCATAATACAGGATGACCAAATTTTATAACACTGAGAAATTTAAATATCACTGATTTATGTATCATTTAAGTGGCCTTAACATACCCTGAAAACACATCAAAAATATTATTCACCGATTTTAATACAGCAAATGATAACATATTTTTTATCACCAGAAAATGGCATAAAGATAACTCCTTTATTCACTGATCAAACACTACATGAATTTTTAAATATTTTGGAGTACCTAATTTCTACAGGCTTATGGTCTCCAAGATCAAATGCAGACTTTTTACCCTGGAATTTTTTAAAGGAAGTTAACATAAAAATAATCATTGTACACAGAAGTAATTGAAAATTAACATTAGAGCAGCAATTACTGACATTTCTGTTTCAGTGTTTTGGAGGGTGGTATCAAACCTGGCAAAAAATGAGCATGCAATTGCATTCATGCAAAAAGACATCAGTTGGAACATTTGTTATGATCCTCTGACATTATTCAAGGCTTAATTCCATACTTCATCTGAATCTACCTCATTTCATGTTTCGAATTTCTTAATCTCATTTAAGGAACTTGGTAGGTTGGATTTTTATGGCACAAAAGCCATATTAAGAAATTTGGACCATCAAAATATTTTGTTTAATTGAAACAATTACTCATCATTTCAAATATTGCATTTTATGCATAGCTATTTAATAAGAAAAATCTTGTATAACCTCATGCAACATACTATAACTATACCTCAAGTTATTTCTGAAGAATTTTTAAAAAATGTCATCTTTAGATTTCTTAGCTTCACATGTCTTAAGAAATAGCAGAAATACAGTTGTTTAGTTTAAGTTTTATAGCTAAAATTAACCTTCTTTTTAAAGGAGCAGTTCCCTACCTCAAATTCTAAGATTCCGAGGGATTTGCTGTACAACAAAAATATTTCAAAATATAAAACAAACACAAAACAATTTTAAAAATACATAGCACAATTTAATTATTTCAGATATTTATTTATTATGACTTATTTTCATAAACTAGTCTCAAATACCAATAATATTTGAGTAGTTTGTTCTAATTTTGTGATTTGCCTACATTTGGATGGATCTATCTAGATTTCTGACCATCTTTTAGCCCTTCAAGTGGTTTGAACAAGGTAAGTAGGTATTTAATTAACGTTGCAACTGGAGCAACACAATGGGCTATTGGCGATGATCCAGGATCATCCCCGAAGGGAAGGTTTGGACAAGGTATCTCATCCATCAAGATCTGGTCAATTTTGCTAATGACGAGATATTTCGTAAAGACAAAACTGCCCTATTACTCCAAGAGGAAATAAAAATCTAAATGGAAAAAAAATTGTTCCTTGCTCAGAACTGAGGACAACTTGGAACAGGTTTTCGTATAAAGGCTGGACACTACAGGACAGTTTTTGATGCAAAGATAAACTACCAGGAGGGTTAAAGAGAAAACAATGGTCACCATACATATTTCAGAATATGTTTATTTTATTGAACTTTAATTTAACTGCTGTCTAATTAAAGCTATTTTCCATCAGGTTGTTACCTCAAAATATGAAACATAAGGGCAAATGAGCTCACCTTGCTCCATTAATCTGACAACTGTCAGAAGGTGAACAATGGTAGAGATCAGACTGTATCAATCCTCGTTTAAATGTCCGCAACATCAATGGAGTTAGCCATGAAAAAAACGTGAATGCACAGCATCCAGTCATGTCTACAGGCATATAGGTTCCAGGTCTGAAGAAATTAAACATAAATTAAGGACAGGTTACGTTCAACAACAAAAATCAGTGGAATGCATAAACCAGTCATAAAATATTATAAATATATCCTCAATTTCATTACTTATTCTAAAAACGTTCTTTGTAAGAGTGACTCTCAATATTACTGATAAATGAGAAGTGATTGTATTTGTACTTTAGTGAAATTATGCACTACTCGATGCTTAGTAATTACAATTCATGATAAAATATAATTATTAAAAAACAAGAATAATGTTTCAATCTACATAATGCACCCACTATTAACTCCTTGAATCCTTTAATTTCACCCACGTTGTCCTTTACAGAATCACTGCAAGTTCAATCACCCCTAGAGACAAGGTTGCATAACTTGCCTGCCCTAACTTTAGACCTCATGGCTCTCTTTCACTGTCTAAATAATCTGGAATTCTCTTATAATTTAACATATACATATGACCAGTGCAAGATTAGTAAAGTTCCTGTGAGCTCAGATTAATAAATTTTCAATAAGTATAGTGAACAAAAGCAATATAAAAGTAACAACACTGGATTAAGTTTATGAGAAGGATGATTATTCAATATAGTTCCATATTTATAGTATAGCAAGTCCAAAATCTATAAACAATTTAACAACCACAGCTATTATTCTTCTTGGCTAAAAACTTCTTAAATTGAAAGCAAAATTATATTCTTAGTTCAGTTGTAAGCCTTTGTTAATATTTGTTACATAATTAGCGTTATACAACAAAAAGTTTTACTTAATTATAACAGCTGTTTTAAGATTTTAAAGAATCTTGATAAAATTTTGTATTGTTTTCTCGCAACTTATCAGCGCCACATTATACCAATTTGTTAATTCTTGATAACATTCATTATCTTTAAATTGTTAAATATGGAATACTTTTGAAACACATATTAAAAAAATAATTAAATATTAATTAAATAAAAATTTTGAAAATTAACTAGTTTTACAAACTTATATTTTAAATCCCATCGTTTAAATTTGTGGTTAATATAAATAGCTGCTACTTCCATCATCTAGTAACTGAGGGCTAATTTTAACTCAGTTACGACAGATTAAAGAAATATATTAATCATTACCCTGTTCGGACCCGGACAGGTAACAAATGCTTCAAAGAGTGAACATATCTCTTGATACCAGGTTGGCTCTCATACCTAAATGAAACTGTGGTAGGTTTGTACACAGAATCCCAGGAATCATTATCACCTACAGAGCTGAGAATAAAAATAATGTAACATAACTAAGTAAAGCTACGCGATGCCAATATAAAAATAAATTCTTAAATGAAGTTATCAAATGAAATGTACAATGTGGATTATACATTTGATTAATTTACACATTTTAAGCAATTGAATAGTAATAAAAGTGCAAGGTTCATATTTGTTTCCTTGAAATAAATTCAGGAGTTATAAAATGAAATATAGATATATTGCCAAGAAAAATCTATTATATTCAATCACATAAATTGTTTGAAGATAATCCATAAGGACAGTGGTGAAACTATATACCAAAGCATATAACAATCTAAAACAGTGGTTCTGAACCTTTTTAGTGATCGGCAACCCCTTGAATATAAAAATAAGTTCTCGCACCACCTTGAAAAATGTGTTTCTATAGAATATATATTAAATATTAGGCCCCTGTGTATTGCATCTTTCTAATCAATGATTTATTCAAGCAAAAAGTATTTGGTAAACAACCCTTTCTTTGAAAGTCCCTAATTATTAAAATTCAAAAATAATTTCAAAGCATTTTAAACTACAAACTTGAAACATAATGGTTTGAAGCTTGATTTCTCACAAAAGAGTCGCAAGATGAAATTATATTGAAAAACAACTAATGATGAATTGAGTCATGTGTCACAAGGGCTATATTTGCCAAGTACAAGACAAACAATATCAAGTAATGGACATACAAACACAAAGAAAATTTTACTGACACAGAAGAGAGAAATACACCCAGGATAAGTTACAAGAATTGAATCTGTGCCATCTACAACTCATTGATTGCTAGAACAGTGGGTAAACCCATTAAGCCATGGCGGCCCCAATGATCAGGTGGATTGACTAATCTTTTATATCATATAGGGAAAAATTGGTAATAAAAGCAACTTTTTCTGTATTTTTTGTTTGTCTCTGCCAGTCACCTTTTCTTGGCAACGAAAAGCCACCCTCAGCGGCATTTGCGTTTACTTATGTTTCTGCAATTTTTCCCATGGCTTCACTTGATCCATTTCCTTTTACCAGAAATCATCAATAAATTACAAATCCTGAATTTTTTTTATTTTAGAAACAAAATATTAAAGGAAAAATGAACTGTTTTCTGGATGGTTGTGCTTTTGCAATAGCTGTCTTCATAAAGCTCTTTCAATAAAAATCACTGCTTATTTCAAAACTATTTTGTGAAATGATTTAAGCTACTAGACTGGTTTTAATACCAGAATCAATTATTTTAATTTTAACCATTGCGCTCATAAATAGCATAATTTTAAGTGGCAATCATTCTTACAGGACGTAATCATAGCACTCGAAATCATAACTTCTCGACTGAATTAATTTGTCAAAAAAACTCAACAAAAATGCTATTCATGTTTACAAGTAAAAACAAGTGAAGTCATGAAAAAAGCATGGAAAGCAAAATTAAATGCAAACAGAGATAAGAATGTCTTGTTTGCCATCAAGAAAATATGACCGGAGATAACCAAAAAGTACCACTTTTTCAAATATAGAAATAGGCAATAGTGAATAATAATATTTAAAACTCTGTCTTGGAATAATATACATGGAGTAGCAACAATATTTTTGTTTCACATTAGGTACTTGAAATATGCAATGCATTTGTAGATAGGCAATTTATTTTTTTAAATGTGCAATATTTTGTACAACTGCTAGACATCTTTAAGCAACACTAATATTTTAAGGACCATCATAAACAAGTATGATTATACGGTGAGTAAAAGTAATAAATACCTTTCTGTGTTTTCAGGACTTCTATTTGAAAGTAGACAATTAGATTTATCCTCATTGGATCTTTTAATTCTTTCTAATGTGCTGACAGATCCAGCCATCTTGTTTCTTTTATTCAACGCTGAAGATAAATTTAACTATTCATTCTGAAACACAATATTTCCATTTATACTGAAAATTGTTACACAATGTAGAGAAAAATAAAGTGTTTATTTTAAAATTTCATCTGAAAAATAATATTTATTACTGATGCTGAATTATGAATTTCTTAAATTTAATTTACAAAACTAGAATCTTTCTTAAAAAGCTTTAATGACATCAGGCTTATTTGCCCAACAAAGCAAAAAATTACCAAAAATAATAGCACAACAAATTATAGAACATCACCTACAAGTCACAATGTGATTAAATCATATTTAGAAGAATGACACTTTTGTGACGTAAAGGATCAATAAATTAGAATGGTAAAACTTAAACAAATGTTACACAAAAGTTTAATGCAATCATTTTACAATTTGTACATTAAAACTCAATTTTTAATTAATAAGCTGTTGAACAAAATGCATATAAATTAGAAATGGAAATCCCTCAAAAATTGATTGATTACTTTTATTAAACAAAAGGCACTAATTAAGAGTTAAAAAATGCATGGAGGCCTTAAAAGTGACAAAGCTTTTGCTCCATATGTCAGAATTTTAATGATAAGTCAGCAGAAAAACAACATTTTAATAAATAATTTTTATGAGTTGAAAACAGCTTCATATCACTAAATTGGGAAAACTACCTTTTTCGCAAAACCATAAGGGATACGGGTTTCATGAAACAACGAAATATACATGTGCAGTTAAACAATCTGGGTGTGTTTTTGAAAGTCATCACGTGAGAGCCCACATGTATTTGCATTCAGGAATAATTTATTCAGATGACACTTAAAAACAAAGAAAAAATATTCTTCGATGTCTCTCTCAAGCACAACAGGGAAGAATCCCCGGTCACCGAGAAATGGAATCAACAATCAGTAACACAGAAAATATCGCAGATCGCTTTATTTAAAATTGTTATCACTCTTATTCCGTCTGCTTGTTGAGAAACAACGATGACACTTCACTAATTGCGCACAATTCAAATGACAATTTCCAAATATTAAAAGATGATTGTATCACCTACCTCAATATTAGTTGCCTCATTTTATTAAAACTTAGAACAAAATGACAATGCTACAACCTACGAATATCGGGAGAAAATATTATCTTTCTATTTCGATACAAATAATTGAGAAAACGCTAGTTTCGGAACTATATGGTTACAGTGAAGACCATTGTAAACAGATCAGAAATTATAGAAGAATAAAAACAAAACGCGGCCTTCGGGTAACTTCCGTTCAATCGTTCACTATGCTAGCAGCCTGGTGGAATCTGGTTACAGGCTCAATTCTGAAATGTTAATGTATTTCCCTTTTGTTGTGTTGCTCCAGTGCAACTTTAATCAAATACGCACGTACTCTTTTGTATTTTGATTAGAGAGGGGCCGCAGTAGCTCCGTTTGGAAGAGTAATGATTAGAAACCGGAGGTTTGCGAGTTCGAATCCAACCAAAGGCAGCCGTGAATAAAGGGGACTGGCGCGAGGTGGTGTGGAAGTTTGGTCAGTGGGGTGCTAGCTCAGGTGTGACCTCGTCATCTGACCTTGGTTTAAAATTACGTGTATTGTCCTCGAATTTTCCCCCTTCAGGTTTGATCCCGGACAGTCACCAACAACCCGTCGTGTTGCTCCAGTGCGACGTTGATTAAAAATACCATACCATAGAGCCTGTTTGGGAGTGATCCCGGACCGTCACCAATAGCCCATTGTGTTGCTCCAGTGTGACGTTAATTGAAATTCCCTCCCCCCCCCATAGAGCCTGAGTTCTGCCAGATAAGAAATATCAGGCGTTTCTATATTAAATTTCGGGCACTTGTGTCCATAACTATGGTTACCATACGTCCTGCGTTTTATGGGTGCATCCCCAGGACCCGGTTGGACTGTTGTTTGTCCCATAGACGTGAAATATAAGTAGACTGAGCATCGTACTGAGAAGAGCTTCAAAAAGTGGGAGTAATATGTCGCTAGTAGTCCCGTGACTGCTACGCGAAAATTCAGCTTGGTTGATTGATTTGGTTTTTTATCGCTTCTCTTGGCATAATATAAAGTTAGCGATATGAATGTATAATACTGAATAATTCTTGAATTTGAGCAACGTTTTAACATTGTTAGGCGATGCGAATGTGCATACTACTGAATATTTATTGAATTTGTGTAACTTTTTAATGTTTTTAGCAATCTGAGCTGTTATATAATTAGCTTAAGTTCGCATTGGGATCAAGTTCAACTAGCACGTATACAACAGAAATCCGTATGTGTGAGACAAATACGTTGTAGTGAATAGATTGATTCCAGGCCCGGAATTCAGATACGGCCCTCTGGACAGGTTTAACAGGCCCTCAAGCCGAATAAGCCCCGTCGGATATGTTTACCCGCTCTCAGACCAGATATGGCCCTATAAATTTTTATCAGGACCGCAGTTCAGATACGGTCTCCGGACAGGTTCCATACACAGTCCATATACAGTCCATACACAGTCCATATACAGTCCATACACAGTCCATATACAGTCCATACACAGTCCATATACAGTCCACCAAATATGTTTATTAGGACAGCAAACCAGATACTGGACGTGTTTAACCTGCCCGCTGTCCAGATACGGCCCTCAGGATAGTTTTACCTAGCCCGCAATCCAGATGCATTCCTCCAAATATTTTTTTATCAGGCCCGGTCCTCCAAATCGGCTTAACCAGCCTGCAGACCAGATACAATCCTTCATAGTTTACCAGATCCGCAGTCGAGATCGGTCCTGTAGTGCTGGTTTGATTTATCTGAACTATTTGTTACCTTTTGCAATTGTATATTAAGAGAAAATGTCAAAAGGATTAGGGGATGCTCACAAGTATATCGTCACTGGTTAAAATTTTGTGTAAGATAGTTGTCCGAAACCTGACCTTCTTTCATTCAATATATTATATATATTTTTTAACAACTGTATTAGGTGTTGCGAAAATTATCTTAAAGATTTAATAGCATAAAATGATTCTAACTTCCTTTTTAAAACTTATTGAGGTGTTAAAACGAGTTGGAATAACATGAAACATGAAACAATAAAACATGAAAAATAAAGGTACAAGTTAAGAAATGACTGCCTCAATAAATATTTTACTGATGCATAAAATAAAAATAGTGAAAACAGATAAGAAGTTTGAGTGCTCAAATCACGTCTGGGTCACCACTGAAAGCTTTCATTTATATTATGGATACATAATTGCTCATGTTTTTGTAAACGCAAATTTATTTTAGGACAATTACATATAAAAGTATTATTAACTTGAAAAGTTATACATATAATGTTTACAAGATGGAAGGTAACTTTTTTAAACCATGTACTTAAAGTTAGCTATTTTACCCAATTTTAGATTTTTGGTTTAAAACAAAATAAGTAACACCTGTGTGTCTATATATGGATTTTAAATTTATCAAAGTGTTAAAGTAAATAACTCTTGACAAATTTTATAATTTTAAGTGTGCAAAAATTCTGTACTGGATTTTTAATATTAAATTTGTTTTAATTATTGTGTGTGTGAAATCAATATTTTATAAATACGAAAGATAAATAAGAAACGGTAAACATAAAATTTATTGTCCCATTCATCACATTTTAAATCCACTGAATAAAACTCATAGAAACATGTAGCCATTTACTAGCCATCCTATTTCTTCATCTTTAGGAAAACTGATAAATGAAACAAAATAATAATTTTAAATACTTAAGGAACTGAATAAATGAAATTTTAGCAGGTACACGTCTCTACAAGTTCTTATTACGAGTAAATATAAATGGTTTTACATATAGTTCTAAAAATCATAAATTCAAAATTATTTTTATTGTTTTAAGGAATGAACCTCAAAAGTTTAAGTTATCACAGATTTAACGCTTTTAAAAAAATAGATTTTTCAACTTAAAAAATTGTGGAGGATAAATGTTTCGCTCAATTGAGGAGCATGTTTTGTGTACATAAATTTTCACATACTTAATTCGTCAAAATACTCTATTTAGAGAGAAAAAAATCAAAAAGTGTCCCCTTTTCAGGTAGAAAACAATAGAGTGAAGGATTTCATTTCGCTGTAGAATGTTTTTATCACTACCACGCTTTTTTATCGAGTTAAAGAACGATATAAACATTGAAATGCTCACAGATATTGTTAGAAACAATCTAATTCGGTATGATTTATCTCAAGATTAAAAAATATAAGGAAGAAATATAAAACTCACTTAAAAGAGGAAAATAATTAAATTTTAATGTTAGGTTTATTTAAATACGAAGCAAACAAAGTCCGGATGTTAAGCAGAAGTTTTTAGAAAAGGAACTTCCAGCTACGCGGACTGTTTGGAATTAATACAAAAGAAGTTTCATTTCGTTCTCTAATTGTTCGCTTTTTCAATTTGCTATATTGCATGCTTCATTAACAAGAATAAAAATACGTCAAAACAGGTACAATATTTCAATTTCTGTTCATGCGCTATTTTTATTTTTCACATAAGAGAACAGCAGTTTGTTTTTCTTCATTCCGGTAGAAAGTTATAGTTCAAGGGAAATTATTTTGAAGAAAAGCTCTTTTGTCAAATGCACAATCTTAAAATGAAAGATTTTACAAATATTTTAAAACATGAACAAAAAATTCATGTTCCTAAAGCGCATAAATGTGGTTCCCATTTATAATACGGTTTATGAAATGATTTAATCCTATTTTAACAAATCGATTTTATTTAATTTATAATCCTTAAAAGTTTCAAAATTTATCTTTTATTTTAATTATTATTATTATGTAATTCCACAGATGGGTGCATACAAAACAATTTTGTTCAGCAAGAAATAATTTAAATTATGTACTTAAGTTCATGTTTTCAATTCATCATATTTTTATTGTGTAAGACACGAAAGAATATAGTGATCCTAGTTGGCGCCATCATCGCCAGGACAGAGAACAATTTCACAAGTTTTTAAAGTTTGGTTTATTATTTTTAATATTTTAAGCCCTTATAGATGTACAATTTACAATAATAAACACATTTGAACATCAGTTATTTTATTTTAAACATTATTTTAGATATACTATATTAATAGCATATCTATGAAATCTTTTTTATAGAACGGGAAAAGTCCGCAGGTTGTATTAAGAATTCCTAAGTTAGAACATATATTGTTATCATACTAGCAAATAGTGAAAAACACAAAAAACAAATGTAAAATGCAAGTAAATCGCTCACATGTGAAATGTAATGTTTTCACCTTTAATAAATTTGTAATTACATCCATATACTGAGCACGATAGAACCACATTAGCTTTCACTTTCAATGCATTTGCTACGGAAGAAGGAATGCACAAATTATATGCGGGTTGAAAAAAAAGTCTAGGGATCACGTGACTACTGTTTTTGGTCACATGATCATGCGGACATAAAAAGGTTGTCATAGCTCACTCTACTTTTATATCTCCTCTATGATTTGTCTTGGCCAGAAGGAAAATATTTCGATCGCGTTCCTTCAGATTTTTTGCTCTCAGCTCGCGTAACAAACTGCTTGTTCCGAATGCAATGTTTTCAGTCAGTCTGACGCTCAACGGTGATATTTGCCACAGGATGGCTAATGACTTGACACGATGATCTCAGCTGAAGTTTGAAAATACTGCAAAGGTTTATTTTAAAAGAAATGGGTGAAAATCTAGTACGCCAGGTGTGTTGATGTTTCCTAGCGAGCATGGAGTTTGTTTCATCCTGTCTAAGAACATTTTGAAGCGGATATGTAACATTGTCCCCGTCATAAATGAAAATTGCCGAAATGAAACTAAGTTTAAGGGAATATCCCTTTCTGAAGATTTGTGGCCAAGCAGATAGAATAAAATGTGAACAGTGTATTTGTAAACAAAGCAGATAGCAATTCTGCAAATAAATTATTTGAAGACACTTTAACACATAGGTCTTAAAACAATAACATGTGGAGTAGTGAAAAAATCTTTCTAGATAAACATAGATTCAACCATTTCACAGATCAGAATGTAAGTTCACTGAGTGACGGAATCCATTTTCTACCTACAGAGCGCGTTTTGGCTCCTTTTGAAAGGATTTTCTCAGTCGTGAATAATGTTTGGTCTGAAGAAGAGATATCATTTATGACCAAATCGACAGTGAGAATTTCAATGTTCTAATCAATTAAAAATTACAATACAAATTTTGTTTGTTTAAAAATAACTATATTTTAAAGAAATATCAAGAAAAGGAGGGCTTTCGCCGCTCCATAGACCCTGAAGAAGAATTCGTCAAAAACACTATTTTAGAAAAGTGCCCTGGTCTGAACAAAAAATATAACAACCCGTTATGTTGCCCCAGTACCACGTTAATTCAACTAATTACCTACCTTGAACAGAAAATGATATGGTAACCCTATCTACGACTGACAAAGAACGTTCTCTTAAGTAAAATAAAATGCATGAATCCAAAATGGGAATGAAATTAAATTGACTCGGAACTACAAGTATTTTATTCTGGTGATTTGTTTAAGTTTACATTGAAAAAACATCACAATGAACTCAAATGCGCATCCTAACTAGCACAGGTTTTTCTTTTAAAAAAATCCTCCGAAACAATGTACGTTTATTACATCTTCTGAGACATGTGCAGCAAAAGCATCGAGCAATCACAAAACAACGACGAATAAGACATCACATATAAATCTTTTAGTCGGTGTTATGTAGAAAGGACGAATCAACCAATTCAACATTTTCCAGGAAGGCAGATTGAAATGTTTAACATTTAAAAAAAATTAAAAAATACTTTTCAAAATTTATGGAACTTTTAATTTAGATTAACACCTTTTTATAAATGCGCAGATAATAGGTAGAAATTCTCAGATTGCTTCAGAACGTGAACAGCCCCAGGGCATTTCTGAATAATTAAATTCTTAATAAATATTTACAAAATTTAAATAAACTGTCAGAACATTAGAAGAGACAGAAGTTGGCATTTGGAAATGAATGCATGATTACATCAATGTTCCAATACTGAAAAAGTAAATTAGTAATATTGGTCCTTTTATTTGTCATTTCTAGCTACCTGTAGTTATCAACTATACAACAGTGTGGCTGCATCACGTAATTATTTCAATATTCCTGAGTACATTTTCTGATGTTATCCATTTCGCTTTCGAAAGCAGAAATGGTTGCAATATTAAGTGGGTAAAGAAAATTCAATTTAGCTATAATCTTAATAATATACAGTAATGACTAAAACAAACAATTACAGTAGCCGAAGTTAATTTTTGCTTTAAAGGTACTTAGAGCAAAAATTATCTTCAGCTACTTCCCTTGGCCACACATACCCCTAGAACAACACATTTTTGCTCTAAGGGTACTTAGAGCAAAAATGTGTTGTAGGGGAAACCTTACAACTAGTTAAAAGTACAAATATTTTCCTTTTTAATTTTAGTCTACCAAATGTTGCAGTAGGATGAGGTTTAAAGAAAGCTACCATCAAGTGGTAATGTTGCCCAAGAGAGAGAGAGAGATTTTCATTGTAAACCAACAAACCAGACGTGAACTGAAGATTTACTTCTGTCACCCAAATGTTCTCACGTGAAACGTGTCGAAGTTGCCTTGAAATGTAGTTTATCGCAGTTTGGGTTACGTTTGGCGCTTAATCTAATTGGCGTAGGCCAATCAATTATCTTATCTCAATTCGGAATTCACTTTTTGGAATTTTCTATAAGCGAAGTGCTGAAATAATATTAAAAAAACAAGCCACGTTCGGAATATTTATAGGAAACACGTTCCGTCGCAGAAACATTACAGCCACTTTATTTAACTTGACAGAAAATGCCTATCATAAGGCAAAGTTTTCATTGGTATAGGTGTTGATTCTAACATAATTTATTAGAAACAGCATTCAAGTACATGAGCAATAATTATTTATTAGAATTCATCTGAAAAAAAAATTGTTGGAGTACCTAAAATTTTAACCATATACAAGTTTAAAATTTAATTCTGGTAATATATTCTATCGATTTCGATAGTATGAAACTTAATAGTTATCCGATTTCAAAATATTGTGAAAGCATTAAGAATATAAGCAGCATAATAAACTAATTTTCCATTTCAGATGTTCATCTAGATTTGAACAAGATGTTTTAGAGACAATCAGCAATTATTCTATCCAATACACTTAAGCAAAATTAAATTATTTCTTGAATGAATTAAAAACATTTCAAGGAATTTTTTTATCTTAAGGTAACAAAGTTTAAGACTAACAAAACAAAAGGTTTATGTTTTATTTTATTTATGTTTATTTTACAAAAAGTGAAAATTTTGATAAGTTTGTGATTGTAAAATCCAGAAGGAGCTAAAAAGTAAATAAATTTTATGAAACGTGCATATCAAGTTAGTTGATTTGATGTTAAAATAATTCCATAGGTTTGTAGAATATAACATTGTTTTTCTTTGAAAACCTTTGAAAACTAATCCACCTTTAGCTCTGTAACGCATCAGCCCCTTAACGTGTATCTCAGCGATATGCGCCTTGATTGGCGATGGCTGACCACGTGACACACTCTCCGCGAAAGAGAATGAATCATTTTTCTCTAGTTGTTTCCCAAGGCGAGCGTAGAACTGACGCGCTGAAGTTTTGTTCCCCGAGATGTTACTTTTTATGTTTGTTTATTCTTGTAATTGTTTTGTCTTGTGCTTAATGTTAATTAAAATTGCTCTTTTGGCCAATTCTTGCATGAGTCATTGGATTCAGCTCTAAAGCTCCATATAAATGTATTTTTCATATCTGTGAATGGAAGATTAATATATTTGAGTTACCTTAAGACCGACGAACAAAATTTACTTAAATTCACAGCAGAGTAAATCTAATTGGTAGAGATAAAGAGGTTAGACAAAATAATTCGTATACCAACAAAAACATCATGCTTCGTTTAAAATAAGGGATGGACTCTCATTTTCATTTTATACAACTAAAATACGTCGAAGAAACAATAACGGCTATCAAATAGAATCGAATAGTCATTAAAATCGTTCAAAAATGCCCGAACAGCCTCTGTAGGCTGTGCTCAGATTAGAAATCACGTTTCAATGATTGTTTACGGAAAGAATTCAAAATGACAATTAAATGACATTAAACAAATATTCAAAATTTGTTTAATGTCATTTAATTAATGTCATTTAATAAAACAAATATTCAAAATTTGTTTCTCGAAGGTCATTTTTTTATTTTTCTGTCATTTTTAAACAAGGTATGATAAATACGTGAATGTGAGATGGTTATGTCAATGAGATTAGTTATAAACTATTAACACTTAATTCATAACTGTTTTTTTATTTAATAAATATCCCCATATGATCCTATGTAAAACAACCTAATTCATATAGAGATATAAAAATGAGAGGTAGGTAGTTGAATTATGTCATACTAGAATCAACAGAGCAACATAAAAGGCTATTATTGATTCTCCAGGATCAATCCCGAAGGGAAAGATCGAGGACAACACCACTTAATTTTGAACCACTGTCAGATGACGAGGTCAAACCTGAGTTGGCAACTTACTCTTAAAATTTCCGCATCACGCCAACGTGAGGACATTTGAGGTTACGACAGATTTAACATTCGCCATCCCCCATTTATACGACTGTATTTGGTTGGATCGATTTTCGAGCTCGCAACTCTACCAACTGAGCTATCGCGGATCTATAAAAATTTGAAATGAAAACTTTTCTGGGATGCCTTGGGTCCCAGAACTCGCTTCCTTTGACAATGCCATTGCACGTAATAAAAACTGGTTTGGCGTTATGTGCGAACTGTTATTTCAGTTATATTGTGCCAGAATTTCTGTTCTGGATTGCATTTTTAAATATAAAATTTTCTCAGTGCCACTCATTAAAAGAATTTATATTATTTCATGTTTTGCTTATTCCTTATACTGTGTTAGCATGCAAAGGTCTTTCCAAGGTATCAGAAAGAAGACAACAAAGGAAGTTTTGAAGTATTTTTTATATGTAATCTTGAGAGTGTGAAGGCAACTACTTCTGAAGCAAAATGTACTAGAATTGATTTTATTAAATTTTTTTTTGTAATTTTTGATTTTATTAATTTTTTAAATTTAAATGTGTCTTTTCCATTCTAACAAAATATTCAAGTACTTGGTTATACTTTGTCTTCATTGTAACACTAAAATTCCTAATTAGCAAATTACAGCGATGTTATCCGAGAAAACTAATTTTACCCTTATCATTTTTAATACCTTTATATAAAGCATTTATATACGTATACTTAGACATTGATACGTGTCTTTTGTGTGATAGGATAATAAATGAAATTCCATGGATGTGAGTGCACAGAATAATTAAATCAGAATTGGCACCTTCGTGTGTCAATTTCAATTTCTTAAATGCAGCTTTGAATTAGTAGAAACTAGCAAATAAAGACATGAGTAATTAAAACAACTAATTCTTTATTTGAAAAGTAATAGTTTATATAAAATGCGAAAACTTTTTTATTAAGTTACTTTGAATTGTTGTTGCAACCGAAATTTTTGTTTTGATCTTTGTTACCCTAAATGATGCGTTTCATATTGACTATTTTGAAACGAATATGAAATTCCATTTACTTAAATAAATTCGATTTTTTTTCTCGTAAAAGGGCCGGATACCTGATTCATGGCAAATGACTAGTTGAAAAGTAAAAAATGCAGGTCATATTCCAGAAGTAAATTTAACTAGCGTGCCCGTGAGAGAATTCCCACATGAACAATTCCACCCAACCCCCATCCGTTGTAAGGGTGAAAGATGTAAGCGCATTTTTTTATATCCAAAATATCAAAAAAGTTTATTTAATCACTATTTACAACACTTCCTCCTTAAGATCACTGTTAGCGTTGTTCCAACCATTTGTGTAAAGCACGTAATTCTTCCGCCAAAAGTCTTAGTAAGGTTATCTTGCCTCTCGAGAATTCACAAAAATTGTTAAGTTGTGTATTTTCAATTTTTTTCAAATCTTAACCTTGCGTGGAACATGCGTCGTTTAATATCCTTATATCACCAAATCACATATTCATAAATTATTGATATTATGGAAAGAAATGAAAAACCAGTTCAATACATAAATAAATAATTCGTCGTGTATAAGAGGCGCAAAAGGGATCTATACTACAGAAATAATATAGATGATGAAAAAAATTGTTTTCCGAGTAATACTGGTATAACAATTTTATTGGAAAAGTTGTTTTTCCATCAATACTGGTAAAACAAACTGGTTTTCCGAGTAATACTGGTAAAACAATTTTATTGTAAAAGTTGTTTTTCCATCAATCTGGTAAAACAGAATTGCGTACAGCAATCGTTTTACACTCAATGCTATTCCTATCGGAATTTAGAATTCTTTTTAGCCCCCCACTGCACACTTTGGAGAAATAGAACAGATTCGTCAGTGCTCCGGGAAATTCTCTTTCTTTTGATACCTCATTTGTTAAGATTCGTCGTGTGTAAGAGGCGTAAAACGGATCTATACTATAGAAATAATATAGATGATGTTAGGTGGTATTAAACACGATATAATTCAAAACTAGAACTTGGATACAGAGGCTATTCGAACACTTTTTGAACGATTTTAATGGATTGAAGATATATTTTTTTACATGAAACTTTT
The DNA here is from genome assembly GCA_933210815.1 of Meta bourneti. Lineage (NCBI taxonomy): Eukaryota > Metazoa > Arthropoda > Arachnida > Araneae > Tetragnathidae > Meta > Meta bourneti. Next base: position 71,088,644 of record OW119922.1, on the reverse strand, counting down.
GTGTTTAAATGTTCCATTTGATAGCCCTTATTGTTAACTATCTTTCTGCACCTTAATTTCCATGTTAATAATGATTTTGGTAGTATCGACAGAGGTATTTTGTCCCATTCTTGCTCCACAGTTTTCCAAAGTCCTTGAATGGTTTTCGGTCGACGTTTCGATAATACTTTTAAAAGTCCAATAGCACAAAAGTCCATGGATGAGACATCAGGAGATATAGCAGGAATATCAGTAAATACTTGATACCAGTTTCTTGTTCCATTTTTTCCAATAATTTAATAGTGGATTTTGATGTATGACTGCTTGCTTTATCCTGATGCAGCTCTACTGATTGTTGGCACTGGGGATAAATATGATATTTCTTTTTTGAATATTGGGGATAAAACAGGGTGTTGATAGTATGTGGGAGTTGATGTTTACATTTTTTTCTACTCTCTTTACTTTTAATTTTCCATTATATGCAAAACCGGCAACAATCATAAATCCCTTAGAGAAAGTTTCTTTAGATTCTTTGAACCACGTTTTAAGATTTTTTTCTCCTCTTTTATAGCAAATTATTCTTTTTTTTATTGCGATCATTTAAATACACCCACGCCTCGTCTATTGTCACAACGTTTTTCCATCTTTCTCCTGTTAAATGCTTCTCATACAGAATTCTGCAACGAGTTTTGTGTTCTGCAATATGTCTTGGAGATAGACGATGAATATTGTATTTTTTGGCCTTTTTAAGATTAAAATAACTGTTAACTATTTTATTTACAGTTGAAACTGAACATTTTAATAACTTTGCAATAGTCCTTTGACTTGGCGGATTCTCTTTTAAAATTAAAGATCTTACCTTACAAATATTCTCAGAAATTCTTTTCTTTTTTGGATACTTATTTAGAAGTATTTTTCCACTTTTACTTTTTCCTTTCTCATTAATATTACTTATCGTACCTTTAGATATAAAAAACCACGACTTTTACAGAGTTTTTGAATAATTGAATAAGCATAATTCTCTACGGAAAGAGTAGAAACATAGCCTTCCCTCCATTGCTTTTTTAAAAGGGCCATTTTGAAAGTAAACAAAACTCTGCGTTAGCAGACGATAAGTTATACTTTAAACTATTTAATTGCTGCGGAAATAAAATTCTTTCATGGCATACAATTTTTTACCCTAATGTAGATTATCGGACTTTCGGAAAAGTCCATAATGTGTGTGAGTTTCCGAGATTTCGCTTAGAATTGAATCGGTAAAAAGGGGATATGTGACATTTTCCCGAAAAATGATTTTATTGGCGGAAGCATACCTTTAAACCAAGACCCACATACTGTGTAAAAAGAGGATTCCATGAAGTAAACTAAATGGGAGAAATGGATGGTCTAATATCCGAAACTTTGTAAAAAGGTGACATGTGCTGCACATGCCACCTTTTTACAACTTCTGGTTGGCAGACATCTGTGAGCAGACGAACAGTAACGTAGTCTGCCAACATAGTCCTCTACACATCTTTTAATGTAACAACCTGTGCGTTTTGATTGTTTGGGTTGGAAGAGTTAGATTAAAAGTGTTGTGCTTTTGAAAGTTTTTGTATAATGGAATCAGATTCTTCTGGAGACAATGTAATTGATAGACGTATCAGAAAAAGAAATGGACGTATCAGAAAGAATCGAGAACTGTACCAAAGAAATGTTATAAAGAGAGCAAGGACTAAAGGAACAAGCTACGTAAACCATGCTGGTAAGTAAATATTTTTGTCAATGAGTATCAATCGAACGCGTTCATGCTTATTGCGAATTCTAAATGGGCTGATTTTTCAATGCAGGAAATACCGTAGCTGCCAGATCGACAGGCCCTGACTGTGCGTGCAAATTGGCTCGTTTCTCCAAGCTCACGGAGGAAGATTTTTCATTAGGAATTGCCTAATAAAGATACACAAGATTTATTTTTAACTTCACTTATATTAAAAAGAGATGTTACTCGTAGAAGGAAGAGTGATACACGCACGTCTACAGACGAATCTATGCCAATCCAAAGACTTAAATAAAATTCCTCGTACAGCATCAGGTAAAAGGTTCGACAGTAAATGTCTGCAAAAAGGCATTTGTTTCTATACACGGGATAACGAAAAGAAGAGTTGAGCGACTGTGCAACCTGATAACTTTAGGAAAATGTCCAAGAGATATGAGGGGAAAGAAAACAGGTTACAATACCATTAATCCCGCCACATCAAAAGAAATTCATGATTTTTTGGCATCACTTGAAACAAAAGTGGCACGATACTCGGGGAAAGAAAAAAGTATGTAGATGCTCGTCTTAGTGTCAAAATACTATATGAAAAATTGAAGGCGGAAAACCCTAATGCAAAAGTGGGATATGATTACTTTCGTCTGTATTTCAATAAAAACTTTGACTATTCCTTTGGAAGACCACAAGTTGACGTATGCGTTACATGCGAGGAACTTGAGCAAAAACTGAAGAATAGGTCACTTTGTGATACAGCAAGAAGAGCTACGGCAGCAGAGCAGCTGGTTTCTAAGCGTCGGGCTAAAAAAATTACGCCGAAAAAAAGAACGTCTCGCTGCGCAAGAAGGAAGATGCTAACTTCAAAAAGAAAAATTTGGCAATTTGCCATGACTACATGCAGAACTTGCCAATCCCAAACATACCGGTACAAGACATATTTTATTTACGCCAGCTATGGGCTAATACGTTTGGGATACATAACCTGGCTGCAGGGAAAGTTGACTTGCAAGTGTATCATGAAGGCATAGCAAAAGAGTCCAAACGTAGAAGTGTCCAAAGAAGTCTGCAGTCTGCTACTAAGTTACATCAACCGGAATAAAACCAATGAACATGCAAATCTGCTTCTCTTTTCTGACAGATGTAGCGGACAAAACAAAAATCATTCTCTGCTAAGAATGTGTATGACCTTAGTTAAACTACAAGTGTTTGAAAAAGTTGAAATTTTTTTCCCTACGACAATACCGGAATCAAGCAATACCGGAAGATTTAATATTATAAAGGTTACTACTGAAGATGTAAAGGTGTTTAAAAAGTGGTGGCCCTCACTTTATAAGAAGACATGCATTTCTGATGAGTTATGGCAAGCATGTAAGAAAAGAGGACAAAGTAGCCTTCAAGATATCTTCTGTCCACCACATTATCATCAATGAGCCAAATAAAGTTGCAGTATCGACCTACATTCATGGTTTAAGTAAGAGCATTTTTACGCGGAGGAAGCCAAACGTTCTTCTCACTGGATTGCCGTACCAACCAGCATACAGGACCTGAAAGGTCCCAATCAATGAAAAGAAGATAGCTTATGTTGGGAAATGTCTCCATTATATCCCGGAGCAACACATGAACTTTTACTCGTCTATAATGCAGTGGCCAACCATCAGTGCAGAAGTCAGAGATAGTGAGGCTGATGATTAATTTTTATTTTTCCATTTGTTGCTCATTTCTAACTTTTTCATAACAAAAACTTTGTTTTTATAATGTCATAAAAGTATTTTTGAAGTTTTATGACTAAAAATAAATAATTTTGTTCATAATATGTTTTCTATTCTTTTCCCAGTAATTTCAGTGGTAAAATGCGTAAAAAGTGGATAAGTGCGAATTTTTTGGAATTTTGTAGGGGGCTCTGGCAGTAACAAAACTCATGAATTACACTTGGATTATAAGTGGCTATATAATATCAATTATCTGAATTTTTTTCTTTAGTTTATGAACATCGCGATTAAAGTGGTACACCTTTTAATCTCTCCTGTAAAATATGAGTTATGTAACATATCCCCTTTTTACATCTGCTGATTCAATTATAAACCATCCGGATTTTTTTCAGAGAAAACGTCAATTGAATAAAACTGTTGTTTTCGAATAGCTTTGTGTCAAAATATCTGTTGTCATTAACGGCAACTTGCGGCATTGTATGTGCCGAATCAGATTTTTTAAGAGGTATTTTTTATTTTTAATACTGTTATTTATTGTTTGTAGCAATGTTTATTTCATCTTTTCAATTAAAAGGTTTTTATTAATACTCCATTAATTGAATTTTATTTGTTCAGACTTTCCTTGAAATGTCAGTAAATGCAAAAGAATTTGTCAGGAACTTACATTTTTAAGCCTGGTAACCCTAACCCCAGTAGCATGTTTAATGTGGCATAGCAGAATGTGAATGTGTTAAGGTGACTTATATAAAAGTCTATGGTTCTTTTACAGATGTGGTACATCAAAGATTTACTGATTGCATCGCCTTTTTCCTTGGTTCCTAGAGCTTGGAGTGATGAAAGAAAATTCCTGGAATGTACTTCACCAAGTCATTGCACCCATAGGTTCCAGACTCAGGCATGGAAGCAAGATAAAGAAAGAGGGGAGAGGACATTGGGCCTGGTGAAGTAGAAAATTGCCTGTCCTTTCCGCAATAACTGTTGGTCATTGCATTATCGGGCGTAGATGCGAATCGGGTATATGAGGTTCTGAGGTAAGAATAAATGTTCGAACTGAAATTAAGCTCTTGGGGGTGAGATTTTGAGAACATTCTGAATGGAGTGATACGTAAATTCCAGAAACATAAATGGAAGTGAAGTGGCATAAAAAGAACATAATAAAATATGGCGTAATTAAACACAAAAATGATGATTGTGCATGGATTGAATATGTACTATCTTTCAAGTTTAATGTGGGTGTGGTTCAAAATTACTTGGTGTTGTCCTCGAATCTTTCCCTTCGGGATTCATCCCGGACCGTCACCTGTTGTTTTGCTCCAGTGCGACGTTAATTAAATACCTAACCTAGGTTCAGTATAGGACGATTAACAACTCAAAGAAACAAACATTTTGAGGAAAGCTGTTTCACAGTTTTCGCGTATCGATATTAATATACTTTTGTTAATATAATTAAGGCTATTGTACAAAAAGTATCGTCTTTAGAAGAATTTTAATGTTAGTAAGACCGGAATATTAGGGATTTCAACCTTTTTCTGAAATTGCATGAGAATTTTCAATTAACATCCCGAAGTTCATGTTTGAGAAATTTTTGGTTAATCTCTCGATTGCATTTACTCAGATTACCTTAAAAACATGATGTTGCTCAAGTTTCATTTTCTGATATATTATCAACTCTTGAAAAAAAGTGTATGACGATGATGCTCACTATAATAAAGAGTAATAAAGGGTTTCGTTTTAGAATTTAGACTATTTAAAGATAAACTTTACCAAAGGGTATCATTTAAAGAAAAGTTATACATTTCCTGTATTACTTATTGAGAGTACCATTCTAAAACGTTTTGAAAGTTAAATCCTAAGTTGCTTACTTTACTTTTTAAACTTCTGTTTAATATTTATTTTGCTTGTTTGTTTAAAACAGATTTTTCAATCTTGTAAGACAGTACATTTTGTTCTCTGTGATACTGTTAAGACTAACTATCTAAATAAATAAAGCTGAAATGTATGACGATTGCAAATCGGATTCAGTTTTTACAATTCCTTATTGGTAGGCGTGTTAAAATAGGTTTCAGAGTTTTTCGAGTTCAAACTGTTTCCTACGATTGTTCTGACGATTCATGGTAACTGAAATTGATAATAGATGTTTGTTATAAGTAATTGCTTCTTTATATTCTGACGATTCTCTGAGCAATTTGGGTTTGATTATTTTGCTTCCGTCCGAAATTGTGTATCAAATAAATTAGAAAACAATATTATCTATTGGTTACATTTAAAACTACAGAATTAAAGTAATATTTTTAGTCATAAATGATTTTAGTTTTATACACCTCACGTTACAAGTTCTTGTCATGTAAAGTTAATAACAAATTTTGATTTAGGGGATTTCATTTCTTTGTAATGGAAATCAAAAAAGGGAAAAACGCATGCCAAAACGTAAGCATTCAATTTTATTTGCCTTAAAGTCAAAGTAAAGTAAAGAAAGAAGAGAAAAAATAGTAACCTTGGTGTTTCACTGATTTTAACAACAGTAGTTAAAAGTATTTCAGTAAATGATGTTATTACTCTACCTTTCATTATAACCCTATCGGTGGTTGCCTCGGCGAGTTAACTCGTCTTTAGCAAAGTTGAGCAGATCTTAATGAACGAGATATCTCGTCATTAGCAGAAATTTGACTAGATCTTGATCTCGTCACCATACAAAAATTCGCATTATATTTATGACTACATATCTCGTCATTAGCAAGTGATCAGATCTTGATGGACGAAATATTTCGTCGAAACCACTTGGAGGGTTAAAAACTTGGCACAGAAAAATAACATTAGATGAATACTAAAATCAAATACGGTAGATAACGGATTGATCTGGTCCTTGTAGTATTTAAAATTAAAAAATATTGATATATTTTTATTACTTAAGTTCAATGGCCTCGACAATCCTTGAGCATTAAATTCACCGTATGGATCCGAGCCATTTGAGCTTTTTTCGATTATATTCCTAGAACACCGTGAAGTTAAAAACGCATCAGATGAAACCGATTTGATCAATACTCAGGCATCCTGACCTTGAGTTTTTACTATGCAGAATGGTAGACGAGGAGAGCAGCTGTTACATTGATAATTTAATATACACCACCCGATATTTCCACTCCCGACCGCCTGATACAAAAGTTCCACCCAAGACAAAAAATAAAGGATGAAAATGTCGCTTCTGCAGAGAGGGTGGGAAGCTGTTGCCAGCTGTTACTCTTGGAACTTTTCATGCTTATTGCAACAGTAAAAGTAGGAAGTTTTTGCTGCTGGTGGCAGCGGTTTTAGTATCTGTCTTTGTTCCGTTTGTTCTTTTTTACTCGCGCTCCGTCTGGTAAATGTCTGTGCTGGAATTTTGAAACGAAGGCATGGAACTGGTATTGAATTTTTACCAGTTTTGCTGACTTAAATGTATGAATTCGTTAAATGTATTTATGCTGCTGGTCTTTTCTTTTATGCTGAACTATGGCAAGGGAAAAATGCATAGAACTTTAATTCAATTGGTTATCCTTAGATTCTCAGTGTTACAAGATACGTTTGCATTTGGAGTAACCAAAGTATTGGATATCATTCTGTATAACGCTGCTTTATTTTTATCGTGTCTATGAGAAGTTTTAAATTTCTTATATCGTACTGCGGCAGTTATTCATAGACAGTGATCATTCAAACAATAAGTTCATCTAAAAGTTTTGGATTTTAAAACGCTAATTATCTTAATCTTTCACTTAAACTGAATGAAATTCTGATGATTTTTTTTATTTCACATAGCATATGCGAGAAACTATTTGAGAAAAATTACCATAATCATAAAACAAATTACCTTTTCGAATACGCCTTTTAATTTTTAAATATAAATTAAAGCGAAATAAGCTTACAAAATACTTCCGTATTAACACATTTTAAAGTAATTATTAAATGTTGTTTATTGAAGACAAAATAATTCTTAACCTATAAAAATTTATTTTTAAATCATTTATATCATTTCCCGGTCTTGAATTTTTACTGTATGAATAAAGTAAAGAAATTTCATTATTAATTTAAACCTTTCTGGTTAACAAAGGTGTAAGATTAATACACTGCTGGCCACCCAAATTGCAACACCAAGAAAGACAAGAGATATCACAACAAAATTTATTTTGTAGATAACATGTTGACCAAGTATCAAATGATTAAATTTATAGACTTCTGTGAAGTGTGGTTCCTGCCAAAATCAGTAGCCAGAGTAGCCGCCATTGTTGGAGATCACCGCTGCCACACGCCTCGGCATTGATTCAAAGAGACTTTGGATATGTTTTTGGGGTACAGCAGACCAAGCAGCTTCCACACGTTGCCAAAGTTGATCTGGTGTGGCAGCTGGGGATGTATTCTGGGTCAATCGTTGAGCAACCATGGACCACATGTTTTCTATCGGCGAAAGATCCGGAAAGCGAGCTGGCCAGGGAAGGAATTCAATCTGGCGATTGACGAAGAACACTTGGACAATGCGTGCCACGTGTGGTCGCGCATTATCCTGTTGAAATATGGCTGTGGGCAAGCCCTGAAGGTAAGGAAGGACAACTGGCTCCAACACCTCGGAGATGTAGCGCTGGCTGTTTAAAGTACCGGCAATGCGTACTAGAGGAGTGCGAGAGTGATATCCAATACCGCCCCATACCATAATACCCGGTGCAGGACCAGTGTGGCGGTGCATAACGCAGCTGTTCAGCATCCTCTCTCCACGGTGTCTCCAGACTCGAATCCGACCATCGTGGTGTTGCAGACAGAAGCGTGACTCGTCAGTAAAGACAATTTCATTCCATTCTGCCGTTCACATCCTTCTTTCATCGCACCATTGGCGGCGGAAACGTCTGTGGTTCTGCGTCAAGGGTAGATGAAGCAATGGACGTCTTGCGGACAGACCACTCTGCTGTAAACGGCGTCGAATGGTACGCGCAGACACTGGATGATGCGGTACAGACTGAATGTGCTGTGCTATGGTTCGTGATGTGGCTGAGCGATCCGTCACTGCCATACGCACAATATGCCTGTCATCACGTGAAGTGGTGCACTGAGGTGGATGCGATCGAACACGTCGGTCCGTCGTACCCTCCTGCATCCAACGATCACATATCCGCATTACAGTTGTTTGGTTTCGTCCAACACGACTACCGATTTCCCTGAAAGATAATCCACAATCTCGGTAGGCCACTATCCTTCCTCTGTCGAACTCGGATACTTGATCAAAAGATGATCGCTGTTTTCTACGAGGCATAATTGATCGGTTTTTTTTTAAAAACCACAAGAAAAACACAATTGCCGTACTTGAAATCGTCGAAATCTCCAAGCCTTAAATAGCGCCTTGAAGTGGCGCCACAGGCGCGCGTGATGTGTGTCTGCGCTGAAATTCTAATCATTTGCATATCTCACCTCCGCTAATGCATGTTGTAAATTTCATATTATTTGCATGCTTCCTTCAGGGTGTTGCATTTACGGTGGCCAGCAGTGTATAACGTATTTAAACAAAGATTTAAGGAAAGTTCGTCGATATACAATCAAGAAATTGCACATGTCTAGTGGTATTTGGCAGAAAATTTAAATAATTCATTACAATTTAAGTCCTAAATAATATATCTATAATATGGAAAGTAATGGAACACATACATACAGACAGAAACGAAATTCTGGTCATTGAAAAGTGTAGAATTCGGAAAAACGAAAGATCTGAGCAAGCGTGTCCAATTTCGACGTCATGAGAATATTCTGAAATAGAGAAATTCGAAAAAGACGCTTGAAAAATATTGATAGACAATAATGAATTATTTACAAAAAGAACACAAATTTACAAAACTTAGAAGTGCTCAAATATGACCGCAACATTTCTGTCTTAACTCAAATCACTGAATTCTAAATCTAATGTATAAAATCTAGCAACTAATATCTAATTTATAATATCTGGCAACTAATTCCGGCGTTGCCAGATACCAAACTGCAAAATTACGCTTTTATCATCAATGAGTTTTTTGTTTTGGCTTTTCGTGTTCCATTACACAATGCAAGATGTGCAAAATTAAGCATTTTAACGATCCATTTTTCATGATTAAAATATTCCTAAATTATTGTTATTTATATCGTGGAAAGAAATAAAAATCAGTTCAAACATAATTAGAATTTTAAATTGTTTAAATATAACGTTTTGGAAAAATTGTTTCTTCCAGCAATACTGGTAAAACAATTTTATCAGAAAATTTGATTTTCGATCGATACTGGTAGAACAAACTGAGTTGCGTATCGCAATCCTTTTATGCTCAATGTTTTTCCTATGGCAATTTCGAATTGATTTAGCCCCCTCTGCGCACCTAGGTTAAAGAGAAAGGGGGTTAATATGTAGCTTGCGTTGCTCGCAGGGTTCCAAAGTATAAGTGTACAAAATTTGGTGTGGATTGGTCAAACGGTGTAGATTTGTATAGAGAACATACATACAGACGCCAACTCTGCTTTATATGTATAGATTATTTTTATAAAAATACTTGAAGTGAACCTACAAGACTACAATCAATGAATGTTAGAATGAAGACTGAAATAAAAAAACTTCAAACGTGCCAAATTGAAGAAAAAATTGGCAAAACATTAGATAATAATAGTTTAGAAATACAAAATGAATCTTAGCCATAAAAAATTAAGTTCATTAAAAACCTGTTTGGAAAGTGTGGGGGTGTAAATGTTAATTCTAAAAATTTATTTATAGGTTGTTGAATAGTAGACTGTATTCTTGTATTTGACATTTTTACAATGTTTTACTGTACAGTGTACAGATCACTGTGCAATGGTACGGTGAAACTCTTCTCAGACATAGTTAATTGCCTAGCGCAGAAGACGAATTATGAATTACAAACTATTTTTCCCGTTGAGCTTTTTAAAAACACCTAAAAGAAAACATAAATCAGAACATAAAAAGAGAGTGCAGAGTGGATTTTAACATTACTTTGGTTAGACTCAAGCGGAACAGAAAGAATTTAAAAACAATTTTTTTGAAAAACAGCAAATACTTCCCTTCGTGAATTAAATGTTATTGACTGTCAGAAAAGAGCGAAACTGTTATTTTACGATAATATTATTAACCTGTTGTTGCTAATTTGCCCTGACAGTTATTATTTACTGCAAATTTTAAGTTTTGTTATCAGTTGGCGATTAACACTAACAATTTGCAATTAAATTCAATGGCGTTAGACATCGACTTTAATGCTTGCTTTTAATAGATTAACTCTTTAAATAAACCATTAAATCAATTTTAAAAATCTAGTATTTTCAATTTTTTATAAATTGTTTTTTTTTTTACTTTGAAATTCATTTGCTTCACTGCTATTCCAATAAGATTTACCGGTAACTGAATATTTTCGATAACTGTTGCTAACTGTTATTATTGCTGGTTTTTAAACTGCTATCGGAATAATAACTCATCTTTACCGACAATACTACTTTCGGATCTGGCAAAATTTTTAGTCCATTTTCATGATACACGAATAAAATTTACCTTGATGAGAGCAAAAGAGAGATGCATTCTCAATTCTGCAAGCAGCCTCAAGACAGTATAATTAGCATTCCTTAAGAAACCGCTGTTCCTCAAAAAACTCTTCCTTCTCACCACTAAGCAAGTTGTCCTGGAGGAACGTAATTCATGACCTTAAAACAATTTCAAAACCATTACCACATCCCCACACAGAAACAGATACAAATAAAAAGCATTCCACCCAACAAGAGATAGCAAAGAAAGACGAGGAGAAGCATCAAGAAGGCAACCGTCGACATACCTGATATATGCAGAAGTTTTAAGGGGGAAGTCTCTCCCCTCCCTCTTCCCATTCTACTCAATTCCGATAATCCATGGAGATGGAATATGCAAATTAGGGAGAAAATCTTCTCTCACTCACTTTGAGGTTTCCGACTGGTTGAAATCCGCGACCTCAAGGGACAGAGGGGTGGAGGAGAATGAAATCGAATTTTTTTTCCTTCTTCAGTTTCGGATTTTCATTTGCTGTTTGGTACTTCGTTGCAGGTTAGAAATCAATGGTACGACCTGGAGGATATCTTGGTTTTGACAAAGCTTCGAGGGTAATGAAGGCGTTCGTTTTTGAGTGTGGCTTTGGTTTCGACGTGACTTAAGTGGGAAGAATTGTTAAGGGAAACGGAACAGACATCTTTGGTAAGTAGTTATATCCATTTTGGTTTAAGACAATGTTAGGAAAGAAATAAACCTACAAAGAAACCATGCTTCTTTAAATCATACGTAAAATGAACTAATTATGCATAAAATAATCTTGAAATTATATTGAACTCCATTTAAAATGGATGTGGTATTATCTTTCGTGTGTAAGTTTAATAGGTTGGTTTGCATAACACAGGGGCTGTTTTCAAGGCATGCATGTATATTTTATAGATATGCATTCGAAACTATAAAGCAAAGCTATGCATAAAAAGATAAGCAAACGAACTGTTTTCTAAATTTTGCCAATTAATTATTTTGCAATGTTCCTGTTGTAACTAATCTCCTTGGTCAGGATGAAACCTAGATCAAGTCCTAAAGACCATATTTCGCAAGTCTCACAGCGACCAACTCCTGTCCATTAAGGAGCTGTCCTGCAGTGACACCGATACAATTAATCTGGGAAGGAGTTGCGAGATTGTGGATCATGGACAAGTTGGAAAGTTCTTAACTCCTTTAACAAGTCATGTATCTTGTACCCCCACTTCTAAGTCTTGCAGAGCAATCTGGTGCAGTCTTGGGCTTTTAATTATTTTATGATAAATGCTATGCTAGTATAGTCAATAATTTAAAAACTTTAAAAAAATTAATAATGATAATAGAACAAGATTATAAAAGTGATATATAGTCATTTTGATGGAACAAAATGTCCATCACCTTCAGGATTAAAGTAAAAAATAAATAAAATAATTAATTAAGTTTTGTTAGCTTTGAAATGTTAATTAAGCCCTGCTTATGCTAGTATGACACTAGAGGCCTGATAACGGACAATTAATCAAGCTCAGAATTTTGACAGCACAAACAAGAACAGAATAGTAGCATTCCTCAATATGACATCTATCGCTCAATTTGACAACATTAATTGTACGGGAACTATTCAAAGGGATGAAATGGTAAGTTAAAACCTTATGGTTCCAATTATACTACTAATATGAAAAATTCATATTCGGGATCAAATTCGTAATTTTTGTTATTTTGTTACAAAAATTAGTGCTTGCTTTTATCATTATTCAGGTAAAAATATATATTACATGTTTCTTGATTTTTTAAAGATTTTATGACATTTATATATGTTTTACATTTTGTAAAGAAATACTTTTCTCACTATAAATAATTTCTTACAAAACAAAACAAAAAATATCTGAAAATTCGATTTTTATTTTTTTGCAAAATTAATTTAAAGAATTGCATCATAAAATAGAGCAAATATAATCTGAAAATTATCATATCTGTTGATGTTATATCTTCAAATAGGTTCGATTTTATTTAATTGGAACAAGGTATGTTATTCCAGTGGTCATAAATTCATGTCCGAATAAAAATGTGGTAGATACAAAATTTCTCCTTTTATTCACCATAGCTTAAATTTGTAAGACGTTTTCTAGCGACCTCTACAAGGTGGTCAGAATCGACCAAGCGGTTATCATACCAAGTAATTATTTGTCAAAATCCACCCGAAAAGTGGTGTCTACTTTTTGATTGCACATGGCATCCGGATATATTCGCGTTGAAAGCTTCGGGGCGATCCTTCCGGTCATTTCAAATTCCAGTGTCAGAAACACCAAACTCTCCTTTTGGCATCCCTGGAGTTGCCGTAGCCTGAGAGTAAACCAAAACGAAAATAAAGCATAAGATGGATATGCAAATATTAATGCATCTATTAAACTATGAATTGTCCATATCCATCTAATCTCGTAATTTCGTTTATGCCGTAGTTAGCTTTTAAACACATATCCCATATTCTCATGCTTGCTAATATCATTAAATATAAATGTATCACATAAACAATATTCAAACAATAAACAGTTCATAAGATATTATTAATTCCTAAAAGCAACAATATTCAATCACCAATACATAAGTTTTAAAAGTTAACCCTCCTGATGGTTTATCTTTGAGTCAAAAACTGCCCTGTGGTGCGCAGCCGCTAGTAGTAAAACCTGTTCTAAACTGTCACCAGTTCTGGGCAGGGGACAATTTATTTTTCCGACTTGGATCTTCATTCTCCTTGGAGTAAATAAGACAGTTTTATCTCGACGAGTTTTCTTGTCATTAGCAAAACTGAGCAGATCTTAGACAAGATATCTTGTCGAAACACTTGGAGGGTTAATAAGAAAATATAAATAATTGGTTTATTTCAAAAGTAGAGTTCGTGCTGATTTAAACATTTATCCATAATGCTTAGTGTTATACAATTAAAATATCTCCAGAAAATACTTTACAATATCTTTCACAGTTGGTACAAAAGAGATACTGTTGTATTTTGAAGATACAAGAAATGCTGTTTGTAAATTGAATATCAACGAAATAGTTTTTATTGCTAAAAAGCACTTGTAAAAGAATGACGAAGAACCACATTAAACAATTCTTTATACACCATAACTGAAAATATTCCATCTCATCTTGTCTTGTGCTCCTTGTGAGTTTTAAATTCCGAAAGTTTGCGCAAAAAATATTTACAAACAGAAAAAAACCCGATGAATATGTAGATGGAAAAGAAATATTCTTTTTTATTCCCTTTCTCATCCTTCTTTTCTTCTATTTCCTGTGCATGCACCTATATTACAAACTTTGTCACTCCAATGATTCTTCGATCCATTTTGTAACGCGTTCATGGTAATCCCGAAGAAAATTGCTCCTGCTCTGAAGTAACTTTTTTTTCCTACATAGGAAAAGTGGAAATGGAAATGTTATAGTTCGAAAGGAAACTCGATTTGTTTCTTGAATTGGTTATTACGAAAACAAAGCGAGGAATTTCCGGAACTCATTTTTAGGTGGGGAAAAGTTTTAAAATACGAATTTAAAGGAAACACTGAAGGAAGAAATTACCCCGGTTTATATTATGCTTGGGATAATGCAAGAAATTTAAATTTGTGAATTATTGGGAAACAATACGCATTCATTTTTGGTTACAAACATTACTTATGGCTGTAGTAAAATTCTCAACAGTATTTAAAATAATTTTTCTTAGAGTTAAGGAAGTTTTTCCACTCATGGTAAGTTAAATTTTAAAAAACTTAACTTTGTGAGGTTTACACGTATAATTATATCTTGCAACCTATAGTCTTCCCTGCATGAGTTCTAACCAATTTTGTCCTTGACCAATAGTCTTTCCAAAAGACTCTATTCTAAGGAAATGAGTAATAGAATTGTTTCAAATGATTCTATTCTATTCTGAGGAAATGAGAAATATAATCTCTCCAAAGGATTTTATTAAAGGACTAATATAATTTTTTAGGGGATTATATTCTAAGGAAAGGAGAGAGAGATCAATAGAATCGTTCCAGATAATTATAATCTAACGAAAGGACCAATGGAATCTTTCCAAAAGTTCCAATTGTACATAAATAAGTTTTTAATTATACAGTTTACTTATACTACTACATTGCACGGACAATAGAGAAACGTTTAATATGCCATGAGTAACCCAACGGTTAGTTATTAATATTTATTTTAACTGTCAAATGACATAGCAGGACCAAAGAAGTATCTACATTTCTCTCGAGATATGGCTTGATTCAGAATTCCTAGATTTAATCTAAATATAAACTATCTGTAAACTAGGCAGTTTAATGAATGTCATTCTACATTCTGAACAGTTCATCCATTTTACATGCAAAATCATGGTTTGGTTTGTCGCTCTGCGGTCAATATTTATGCTACAAGAGGATTAATTAGACCGGGACCTACAGCTTAAAGTGGATTCCGAACCACTGCAAACATCCATGCTTACATTGAAATTCGTCACCAGAGTCTTAAAATGAGTGCCAGAGGGCTCGGCTATCAAACCTGATAAAAATATATTAATAAGTTCTACATCATGATATATCTTATATTTCAGGGCAGATCCCGAAACCATCACTCTCTATAAATATCTTATTGCCGAATGTTAGCACATGTATTCCTGTTGCTACATCATTTTAGAAAAATAATATAGATAATATTTGTAGGAGCTGTTAAAATAATTTGGCTTTAGAGTAATTCAGAAAAGTAAACTTGCATAAAAATGCTGGTTCAATTCAATAAGTATTTTAACAATTATGTGGTAACGGCTATGAAAAAATATCGTAAGTATGGCTAAGTAGGGGTTAATTCTCATAGCCGTGACGATGTCGACTAGTTTAATGAATAACGGGGCATGGGTTGTGTCGAGTACACAAATCGTAGTTCTGACGAGAATACTTAGGCCTGATGGCTTGTGGAATGAATGAAGTGGACATGAAGTCACAATAAATAATTTGAACGATTATTTATTGTGAATATTCAACAATTCATTTGCAATTTGAATGATTAAAGTGCAGTTTGTTATTTATATTGTAGAATAATTTTATTGATTAAAAATTCTGTGACTGTAGCGTAGTTCAGTACCTTTCGAATGACACTACTTACGCAATCCAAAGTTACACTGGCCCAAATCTCGTCCAGCATCGTAGAATTTAGACATATTGCGGAACCCCACCCCGCACTCAGTACGCCTGCGCACTCGGTTTGATGGTCATGTCAGGTGTAGACATCTTTTGTCTACACGACGCTATATTTATCTTCTGGATGTTTTTTCTAGTTCTGAAATCTTAAGACAAGACAGTTGTGAAATTTTTGTTGTAACTTGTAGTTATAACAGTTGTAATTTGTAACGCTAGACTTTTAATGCATGGCCCCAGTACTGTTCCTAATTTAAAGACGTATTTACGTCAAAAACGTAAAGTAACTTAAATAAAAATTCATCATAAATTCAATAAATATAATAAGCTGGTTAGTCCACCAGCGTAGCGTCTTTCCTCAAAATAAGTATTATTATGAAGGCTAATCGATCCTATTATCCTTGATCGCTGCATTTTAAAGGTATTTTTTCTCCAGCCAGCTCGACTGAAAGAAATAGTTAATTTGCTTTGATCCATTGCCAAATCCAAGTTAAGAATTTGCTTACGTAGACCGATACCACTACATAAGAATGCTTATTATGTATTGAACAGCTTTACACTTTTTGAAAGGGTAAGAAAATGGTGAACATTTTATGTGTGCAATTATTCACATAAACCTGAGTCTTCCATGTTTACGACCTCAAACATTAGTCCTTTCCCCTTAATATGGACTTCCTATGACCCATGATTGAGCTGGGAAAATAAATTAATCCCATGATTCCATGAATTTCATTCCCAGAAATTTAAAAACGTTCAGATTAAGAATCAACTAAAATTACAGTTCGCATTTGTAAAGAAATAAAACTCCAACTTTTCCTCTATTATGTATGCAATTGTCACAGTAGTAAGCCTATGAAGTTTATAAAGCACATCTAAATAGGATTTGCCTTCAGAGGGAAAAAAAGTTTTAAAAAATATTTAAAGCGAGAAAGCAAGAGAGTTAAAAATAGAATGGCAAGAGATAAAAAACGAACTAGCATTGACAAAAGACAAGAGAGGTGTTAATGCCCTCAGGAGGAAAGAAATCGAATCATAATTATTTTTTAACCATTTTTTCCCGCGGCAACACTGCGTTCCGCCGAGAAAAGAATATTCATTTGTTCCGGATGTAGATACGTTCTGCCAATAGATGGCGCTATTGTAAATACGGTCGTTAAGATAAGGAAATCCAGGCAAATTTGAAAAGCCTTTTTAGTTGGAGTAAAGTAGAAAAGTTTCGAGTAACTTTCTGTTTCCTGTCTTATCTAAACTGAATGGAATAAAAAGGGAGAAAATATCCTCTTTTTCCAGTTTAAACTTTCAGGAACACGGAAGTAGGGTTAGTTTTCCTGCCTAAACGAGCAACAAGAATAAGAGATAAAAAGCATTCGTTTTGCTTAGTTGAACAGTTACTTCAACATTATTTATAAATGTTTTATTTAAATAAAAGAGGAAAAGCCAAAATGGGTGAAAATTTAAGCGATGTTTAGGCATAGATGTATTCAAGACACACAATCCTTTGAAAAACGTATGGTAAAATTTGGTATTTTATTCACGTGCCCTTACGATTTGTAAAAGTTTATAAAGCGTTATACATAGTTACATAATAGAAACAGAATTTGAAGGCCATTGACCTTATCCCACTAATTGATAAACGGCGGTATTTCATTGTGTTTTCCACTCGTTTGGCTAGAAATTTACTACTATACCAATTTTGATGCAACATTTGTACATTTTTTGTTCCATGGAGGAAAAGCCATATTTCATCATTGAAGAGGATGAAGAAGACATGTGAAAGTTTATGCGTGTTTCGATGAAATAGATAATGTATTAGTAAAAATTCAGACTGATCAATCAGATGTTAATTGATTTTCATATTCTCGTTTGCTGGATGATTTGTATGAGAGGGTTTTTCTGTCAATCTTACCGGGTAGGTGGTGATAGTTTCTGCGGAGGAACTTGTTTTCTGAACGCATTTTCGAACGCGACGTTACTTGCCTTGTTTATAGAACGCTATTTTGACACTTCTAAAAAATTCCAAAGAATGAATTTCAAATTGACATATCGTCGGCTTAGAACAGAACTCATTAACTGACAAAAAAAAACAAATTTTACAACACAACCGATTAAATATTAATTATTAGTTTTTAGGTCAAAATAAAATAATATAAACATTTTGATAGTGTTACATTTTCTTTCAAACTAATACAATATGATATTTCATTTTTCATCATGAAAATAATCATTGTGTCGAAAAATGCCTTTCCTAAAAATGTCAGTTAATGAGTTTCTGCTCTAAGCCAACGATTGATTATAGATTGGTCAAAACCAATTAGATAAAACGCCAAACGTTATCAAAACGGTAAGCGTTAAGGTAGGGATGGGAAATACTGTTCCTTTCGGGGAACAGTTCTTTGCTATTCCGTTTTTTTAAAGAACTGTTCTTTAACCTGCTCTTCTGTTCACCGCTGTTCTCAAATGTCTCTACTCGAAATGTGCAAGCCCTGTTCCTCCTCCTAGACTATGTGGCGCCAGCAGTTTTCGCGATACACAGACAGGGTCCAAATTTTGTTGACATATCTTTGTAAGTACTTTGTAAACATGCATATATAAACAAAATACAAATGACTCTTCTGCTAGCTTTATTATTGGTGAGTTTTTTTCTAGTTTTGACACACACACACAGGAAGAAAACGAAAGATAAAATTATTTGGAGTCTTCGTATTGTTAATCGATTGATTGATTTTTTTTTATGGCTCAAGGGGCAGGTCTGTCCAAGCTGCGCCAAACTATCAGTAATTAAGAAAAGAAAATCAGAATATATCCGTAAATTTGAAAAAGTTCTTGCAAATCGAAACGTTTAAATTCTCTCCCAAGTGGCAACTAATAATGTCCCACATCTGAACCATCTCAAGTACGGTTTCCCAAACAGATATGAGGTGCCTAGGACAAAACAAATTCGCAAACGAAAGTAATTTTTTTAGATTTTTATGTCATTTTTAAGTAATCAAAATGGTCATTTTAGTCAACAAAACGAAGGGGCGTGATCCATCCCGAACAGAAAGATCCGAGGACAACACCACGTGATTTTGAATCACTTTATGCAATAGGGAGTTGCCCTTTAAAAGATTATAAACACTTAAAAAACGCATACCGGGATTACCACTTGGAAAGTAAAATTAGTTTGTCAGAAAAAACAGGCTAATTATTATATAATCTATCTATACACGTTTAAAACATGAAAAATACAAAACAAAAAATCACTTTCGGTTTTCAACATATTAGTTTTATGGTGGAATGCTTGTTTCCGAAATGTCTTTAAAATCGTAATAGCTGACTTAATGAGATCCCTTTTCAACTTATAGAGAGAGCATGAGACACCCGATCCGAATCTCCCTTTCGCAGTGAAATACGTCGACACATTTGAAATTTTGCTTTCCATTTTGTAAAATTTAATTTTAAAATTAAGTTAAAAGCATTGAAAATCCTGAGAACGAGAAGAAGTGACACCACCAGAGAGAAAGTTGGACAACAAAATCTTGATCAGTAATATTTAGAAAAATATGTACTTTGTTTAAAACTAAACATTCCTCACCATGTCATTGCCTAACAATTATAAAATTTCACAATTATTACGCTAATCTCTTCGCAAATTCATCAAACGTCGGGGCTTGGTTCAGTTGAGAACAGTTCATCGAGAACAGCTTCAAGAACGGAGAACAGCTCGGAGAACTGGAAACAGCTCGGAGAACTGGGAACAGCTCGGAGAACGAACAGCTGCGAGAACGGAGAACAGCTCCGAGAACGGAAAACAGGGTCGAAACACTTATGAGAGCAGGAATCAATTCCCGAACAGGCAGTAGTCTCAGAGCAGGGAATAGTTTATGGACAGAGAACGGTTAATGAATCAACAGGAAACGGCGAGTCAAGAACTGTAGGATGAACAGCTGTGTTTCGGACAGCTTAATTTAGAAAATACGAAAATTTTTTGCGCATTTAGAAATCGAATTAGAATTAAAATTGAAGTAGAAAAAAATTCGAATGTTTCTTTTTAGAAAAAGAAAGAACAGGGTTTTGTGGAAAGTGGGAACAGGCTGTTCCCGTTCTTTTTGAAGAACAGATGAAAAAGAACAGGTTGTTCTTTCTTTCCCCATCCCCTACCCCCGTTCGGGTAACTAAAGTAACATCTCCACTTTCCGTCTAGTTTTTTTTGCCTACACTGAAAATTCCTCTCTTATAAAAAAGCCTTTTTCATAATTATTTCCTGTTTAATTATGACGCGAATAAAAATTTTCAATGCAATTTAAAACATTTTAAGTTAAAATTCAGTGTTCCAAACTTAAAAATGCATTAAAGCCGTAAATAATACATTCCATTTAAAATTCAGAGGTAAGTTTCCAAAATTTAATCTTACAGTTCTCAACTCAAATATTTATTAAGCAATGTCAATAAAAATGAACTCTATTTTTCCATCTTATCGATAGCATCGTAAACAAGTCTCACTTTAATCTTAAATGATAATATTTTTCGATATCATACATGTCCTATAAATAATAATCTTTTGTAATATTCAGATACTTTAAACGTTGATAACGAATGGTTTTGAACTTACTTTTAATATTTTTTAAAATAAATGTAACTAATATTTCACGTTCCTTTATAAATTTTGGTTTAATTTTTACTAGCATTTTCAGGCCTCCCATTTGTGAGAGCTTGGAATTATGCCTGTTACTATTTAAATAGATTATTTTTATCTATAGCAATAATTTTTTTGGTTATACAAATACGTATTTACCACCGAGAAAAGTATTAGAAAGATTGATCCGGACTGTTTCCAATAGACCGTTGTGTTGCTTCAGTGCGACGTAAGTACAACTGCCTACCTAATTAGACGGTGATCTATGGTTTAAAGTGGATTCCGCGAATATCCATGCCTAAATCATGATTCGAACCAGCAGCGTGTTCAATTCAGAGTCTGAGAGGTATTCACATTGTCACCAGGCTGTCCTGCACAAATTAGCAAAATGAAAATTGTGTAATAACAGATAGAAATTGTAATGACCTGATATAGTTATATGTGCGAGGTAGACTAAATATGTTTCCGTTAATTGGCAAGTTAATACAGCTAAAAAATTACATACCCTTCTTATGGTTTAACAGTTCATCATTATACATTAAACGTTATATGCTATGGCAGTGTCGGATATGCATCTTTGCAAGATTTTTAATTGCATTTTCAATGCATTACATAGAATTTATAATATGTAATATTTGATATTAAATACCTGCATAAATTCAGTTCTTTGCGTGATAAAATGTAACATTAAACAGGTAATTTTAATAATTTTTGAAAATGATTTTAAAGAAACAGAATAATCAATAACCTAACAGAATAACCTATTCATACAAGTGGAAAAAGTTCGTATTTAAACTTATCACAAACAACCCTTTATTGCTCTTTAAAAATGATATTGTAAAAACTATATAACTAATATATGATAGCTAAAACAAAAGTCAGATGAAGGGTTTCATAAACGTAGCAAAGCGTTTCATCTTTAGAAATAAAAAGTAAAATCAAATTTCTCTAACTCGAGTTCACATAACAATATTAGAAGCACTATACAGTCGCGGAAAAAAAATCCGAAGCACCCCCTTTATTTCGAGCACTATTCATAATAGAGCAAATTCAAAGATATCATTCAATAGGGAATAACGTTCTCTACAAATTCAAATGCAAAAACATTGCACAAGGGGGCGTCTTCATATCAAATTTTCACAAGCAACAAAATTTTCAATGGAAAAACCATGTTTTGATTCCATAATCAGATTCTACATCGTTAAATTAGTCTAAATATAAAATTTCATGACTTTACTATCTTTATATAAGGGGATATTCAATGTTAAAGTTGCTGTTAATTCCAGGAATCATCTCTACATTGAAAATCGCTATTCGTAGATCGAGATTAATTGTAATTGGAGCTACCCGAATTTCAAATTTAAACACTATTTCAAACAAATTTGTCAGAGCGTGCAAATGGTCCGAGAATTATTATGTTTATTATGCAAGTGAAAACGATTCGAGAATTATATATTTTTGTTTCAAGTGTAAACTATACGGGAATTATTATATTTATTAGACAACCTCAAACGATAATACTGTGATTTGTAACTATGATTAAAATGTGATAAAAGAAGGATTTTGGAATTGAGAACAATTAGAAATGGAGAGTGTGGATCGATGTTCTGTATAATTTTGTATCGTCTTAAGTGTTCTCAATCAATGTTAATTTTTTCATTAGTTAGTCTCCATGTATGCAACTAAAAAGCCTTCCTACAATTATTTAATACATAAATACTTATTGAATACAATCGAACTGATATTCTGATCATCCAAAGTGTGTCATTCAATTGATCATTGATTAGTAGATTTTATCTATAAAAGGCAATGCATTTTAGATTACACTAGCTGAATTTATCCGGTGTTGCTCGGGTTTAATTGGTTAAACGTAGATTGTTGGAGTGATTGTGAATGTCCTAAGTTCATTTTCTTAAAGCAAATGACATACATCGTATTATTGCAGTCAGATTTTTTTCTTATTAATATTTTTTATTTGCAGCACCTTGCACCAGGAATGCGAATTTTGGAATTCCCCCATCATTATGAAAGGCTGACAAATCATTGATACGATATCATGATCAATGTTTCAAGCAATTACACTTTATGCTCGAAAATTCCATCCCACATTTTACAGACAGGATACATAAACGATATGATTTATGAGCTATTTTCAGCGCAAACGACCCATCTGCGATTGCATCATACTCTAATATTCTAAAAACCTCCAAGGTCATCTTGAGAGGCGACTCCTGTAGATGTTAACTTTGACGTCATCTGCACAGCCAGACTGGGAGAGAGCGCCCCCTAGCAATACTCAATGTTATTCCTATGGGGATTTCGAATTGTTTTTATTCCCCTACGACAAAATTTAAGGGGGTTAATATGTAGCCTACGTTACTCGTAGGGTTCTAAAGTATAAGTGTACCAAATTTGGTGTGGATTGGTCAAGCGGTATAGATTTGTATAGAGAACATACATACAGACAGACGGCAACTGCTTTATATATATAGATAAGTGAAATTTACAACCATTTTTCAAAAATTTAAACAGTCCTCAGGTTTTATAAACTTTGGTTGTTTCCTAAAAACGCCATAATGAGGAAAATTTAATGTAACACAAAAACTAACAGTAGGAATGAGCTTAAATTTTGCATGATCATATTTGAAGTCCTGAATCGATTCCCATCAAAATATAGGAAAAATCCATTTCATAATTTTTCAAACATTAATTTAATAATTATTATTTCAAACTAAAAACTATTTTTAGAATAGAATATTAGTGAATTTTGTTTGGGTTCTTTAACAGTAACATGGTACAAAATATCAGCGCTATAGAAATATTATTTAGGAAGATATCCATAATAGTCTGAGAAACTAATTTAACATTAATAGCTCCAATCTTTCTGTACTCTTAACTTCGAAACGGTAATACCTAATGACATGAAATTTGTTATCTGTAATTAAAATTTGATGTAGATTCGAAATTGTGTGTCAAAATAGAGGTTTTCTATTGCAAGTTATGAAGTTGGTACCCAATTTAATATGAAGACGGTCCCTTATGTAAACTGTGTGCATTGGAATTTGTAGAAGACGTTAGTTCCTGTTGAAGGCTATCTTTGAATTGTCTTTACTTTCAAAATTGCTGGAATGAAGAGGGGTGATTCCTTTTTTCCGCGACTGTACACTTAATATTTTCATATGCTCTAAGAATCATAGGTAGAAGACGCATATATAGTCAATTGTAAAAAATTGTTAATCCAGCAATTAGGAACAAACGTTGAACGTTGAAGAAACAAAATTTTTCACAAAACTTTAAATTCGATTATACGCCTTCTCATTACACACATCTAAAATTCATTTAAATTTTATGTTAATTGCTCTATAAATAAAAATTCTGGTCCTTCCTAAAATAAAGTAAACAGAGGAATTTGATTTTACTTTTAAAGCTTTGTTATGCAAATATTTGAACTTAGTGCTAGAGCAGGTACATTAAAATACTATTACTTGAAATACACAATTTGCAAAATAAAGATAAAACAAGTTATCTCACGCACACACGTTTAGGAAATAAAGGAAGAAGTTTGAGCCGGTAGTTATTTTTCACTTTCTTTTTCACCCAACAGATTTCTCGTCAATTCTATTCTAGTTTAAACTCGGGCGTCATTCTTGATTTATTTATCAACATTTTTCAACGTCTGTTTTAAGCTTATCTGTTCTGCAACTCGAAATTCTGAATTTTATTTTGCTTTCCACTGAAACTCCGAACTTTTTTCTTCCCAATTCCGTAAAGTTTAGTTCGAATTTCAGTCTCGAAAAATGCGAGACCTCTTTTGTTTCGACCCTTTGTTTACCCTGGGGAACATTTATTCACCTGCTAGGTTGCACTGGTTTCGAAAGCGTTATCGGCTCTGTTTTCATTTTAAGCAGCTGCTGAAGAAGGGATTTCTCAAAATGAATCCCGGCAAATGTAAAAAAGGTGGCATACACACACCGAACACATAACTTTTAAATTCACTCGGATACTTTAGTGTTCCTACTTTTTATTCTGTTCCAAGAAAAGTTTGGTTTTTTGTTACCGAAGTTTCCTTAAAAGCTAGAAATGGAAGAAACCCAAGTAGAAAATTGTTCTTTAGCTTTTTGCAGAGAAGTGGTGATGAAAAAGATGAAACTAGTTGCTTTTGAAGTTGCTGGTGTCTCAACGTTTAGAATTGTTCTTTACATTGATATTTATCTATTACAGATAACGAAAACGAAAGAAAAAAGTCAGGATATAGGAGACCTCTCCAATTGAAGAACGAAAGTATGAATTACAATGAGAGGGATTTTCAGTGTAAACAGACAAACAAGTCGGAATGCGAAGATTTTACTTCACTTCCGATGCCCAAATACTCTCGCATGATATGTATCGGGGTTACCTTAAAATGCTGTTTATCACCGTTTTGGAAACATTTGGAGTTAGTCTAATCGATGTTGACCAATCCCCAACTATCATTTTCTATTCTGAATTTATTCTTTGGAGCTTTTATTGGCGAAGTGCTTAAATCTTATTCGTAAAACAAGCCAAGTGACGTCGCGTTCGGAAAACGAACAGAAACTGCAGAAACACTACCACTACCACCATCTACATAACCATTTAACTTGATAGAAAAAGCCTCTCATACAAATCATCTAGCAAACGAGAACATGAAAATCGATTAATATTTTCAGTATGCTTAGAAATGTTTTTAAAATATTCACCGTTTTCATGAAAAGTCACAAAATAAAAACACTAAAATATGCTTATTCTCAGAGAAATAATTAAAACAGACGAAACATTTTAAAGACAACTTTTATCAATAGAAAGAAAAGAGGTCCTAAACTTTCGCGTAACTCAACCCAGTCGAAGAATTATATTAAAATTCTTTCGTTCCTAGAATACTAATGAATCTAAGCGCGTAGTAGCACTGTTTTTTTTAAATAGTAAAGAACTAATCAGCCCATTTTTTCTGTCAAAAAAGCTCCTTGCAATTTTCCAGGGTATTCTGATATAAAAGAGACCCACGGTAAGGGACAAAGGAAAACAAAAATAAAAACGCCTCCTTTGTGAGCCAAGGAAAACTAATTTATTACAAAATGATAATAAAAGAATTAAAAATACCTAATTCACTAGGCAGGATGTAAATACATAAAAAAATCCACACACACAGTGTATTACTAAAAGAGAAAAAAAACTCTCTTAAGAGGCGATAAAGGAGAAAGAATAGCAGCCCTTTCATACAGACCTCTTAGAATTTTCATTCACACTTTCGGAAAGTACTAATTAAAATAAAGAAAATAAAATATATATTTTCTCCAAGGATTTTTTTCATCGTTTGTTCACTCTGTTGCCAGTTCCCCTAATTAATATTTTGATCCTCTTAGAGTATTTCCTTCGGAGGCTCTGAATAGCGTGTTTTTTGTCTAATGACTCATTAATACACTTTTGAAACCGTGTCGTATGAGATTTTAGTGATCGCATCACACGGCCGGTGCTAAAGAGGATTGGTTCATGATTTGAGAATCTAATTTCTTTCTTCCTTCTCTAGAGGATAGGCACAATGAAAGGGAAAAAATACCACTGAAAATCTGTAGGGAGGGATTCTCAAAATTTAATATTTATTCGTTCACATGGGAAAGCTTTACAAAATTAGGTACTAAGTAATATTCGATTTTCATTTTCCTGTTTTGTCTCATAAAAGAAAGAATTTATTTATATTAATACAATCAGTGATGTGTTTAGAAATTTTGTTTGTGTAGTGCATAGTACCTAGTGTATGATATTATACATATTAACTAAAAAGTAAGATTCACAGAATTAAAAGAGTGGTGTATAATGAGTAACGTAATTTATCAATTTCTTTCAACTCCTTTTTGTCGTACTTGTGTTCTCCATATCTCTGTGAGCATATAAAACTACATCTATATATCTTAAAAACAATTAACCAGGAAGATTAGTAGCAAAGTTAGAAATTCCAAAGTAACTTAAAATTTTTTTAGGGTTTTATGGACTAAATCAGATTTTGAAACATTTCTCACTGATCGTAAGGATTAGTCGAGGTTGTGGACATTTGTGGTTAGATTTTTCCTCAAATATTTCATTAGGGTGTTTTATGTCTTCAACTGCATTATATAAGCTTTCAACGCCTGTATACTACCTACAGAACTATTGATAAGAGATGTAAATGTGATGGGATATATAAAAAAATCTCAAATTTAATTTTAAAAAAACTTAGGTATAGTGGGGCTCCGGGGTGAAGGAAGTCGAGTCACGTGGTTTTGAGCGAGTCTATTAGCTAAATTAGGGGACTAATGCTAATGTAAGCAAAAAGCTTTCATAACTGGCTTCTATAGTATGGATTCTGGTTCTAAGTACGTCGTTCGGTTCCGAAACCGATACCAGTGATAACGAGTTAGCAAGGTGAGAAACATACACGGTGATCACGTTCATGGTTTTACGTATGGCAATCTTCTAATGCGCTTGTACACCTATTCAAAAATCAACTGACCCAAGGGCGACTGCCATCTCTTCGGAGCCTTACTATAGGAAAAATTTATGCAGCAAATGTCACAAAATACAGAGTTTAATACATACCTCGGATACAGTATTTTACATTTAGCAAATAAAGAGCATGACAGAAAATGCCACATCTTTAAAGAATTCTTGAAATGACATGAAACTGAAGTAGTGTGTGGACTAAATTGAATAGAATCAATATATCTTCAGATCACACATCAAGAATTGATTAGATTCTACGATTCCCGATTATCGAGTTTATGTATCTTGCCTTCACTGGAGTTTTCTCTACGTTTGAATATCTTCTGTGGAATTCTCTACAACCATTCGTAAGGGAGCGTTCACAGAAACTCATTTGCAGAAACACAAACATAGTACAATACAGAGATTCGTTACTCTTCAGAGTATAAAACTGTAGAATGTTTTAAATACATAGCAATATGGTGACCTATTAAACCAGGAGAACTCCAGGGTCAATTACTTTTTGAGCCCCACACCCTCTCATGCGCAAGACACATAAGGCCTCTCAACACCAACGTTTCCCGGACCAATTCAAAACAATCTGAATCTAGTAGAACTGACAAACGAAGATTCCGGAAAGCCGTTGTTCGGAATTTCGTGTTCGTCTTAAAACCGTTCTCACTGTCAGAATCCAGAACATTCTACTTCAATGCACAGGAATCTATGTTAGTTTCTACAATATTCAGGTAGGTTGGTTGGGTTGATTTAATAGACCAAGAGCCGTATTTAGCCAAACTGGGCAAAGCACTAGACAAACAACAAGTAATGGACACATCGACATATGGATTAAGATTGACCTGGATTCTGTTTATGTGAAAGGTCTTTTAACTGTCGAACTCAAAGAGACCCAGACCAGTATTGATCTCTGAAGCACTTTTATCTTGAATTTGTCCCGTATAATCACGTATTTACCGTGTTTAAATAAAAATAAGTAAATTTATAATAAATTTTGACTTAAAAGGTGCCAATATACCAAAGGATTCTCAATTTATACAGACATTAACATCACACAAGACTGATGACGGCAATGGAAAGTTGATTGCAAATGCTGGAGATAATTATTAAGCAAATGCTTCTATTTCGAACAATGATCCACATTTGAGAAGTATGAGTATTAAATTCCGTTACACAAACGCCGAATTTATGGAACTTCCCTTTCATCAACTCCCCGACGGTTTTCGGGCAAATTAGTCATCGAATTTGTAATTCAACACGTAATACCAGTTGAAGGCTCAAACTCGGAGAGCTTCATGACTTTCTTCTTATCCTCTTGACAGCTCTCTAAATGACGTTTCGGGAAAACTTTTTCGTCCCTTTTTAAAACGCTTCGAGAAGTTAAGTGATCGAATTAGCTATGTTGACGCTTGAATTTAATTAATTTACCGTTTCGCGAGCGAACTGTTTTCATTAGGAGGTATTTTATAATTCTGTTGGAGAGAAAAAACGTTTTTTTCTGTGCGTTGGTGTTCTGCGGAAGTATTCTTTAATTGTAATAATTTAAGAGCAAATGTTATTAACTTTGTCTTCCGAAGCAGGGACTTTCAAACTTCAAGCAAGTTGTGGGGAGCATTAAATAATGAATCCTCGTAACTCGTGTTCTCTTTTTTACCCTGTAAACAGCCGTCAGTTATTATAATTTCGTAATTGAAAGGCACAATGGCAGAAGGCAGACAGATTTTTAGGAAAACTTTTACGGGATGCCTATTTTGAGAAAAACTCATCATGTTTTCTTAATTTTCTGAAAAATGTCAGATGCGCATGACGCTTAACGTAACAAAAATTATGATTTCGTACGTGTGTTGCAAAGCTCGCATACAATGACGCTATTTTAAGAATGTATTATGGCAAATGAAAAGTATGTATATTATTAAATACATCATATAAAAATTGTGGTAATGGTTACTATTGGAGAGTTTTCAGCGAAACTTTTGGGTAAAACTTTTCTTTGCAACTTTAAAATTCCTCAACTCTAAATTTTTATAATCAGTACGATGATATTTAAACCAGACTCATGTGAGCGAACGTATCCAAAGATCTGGGGAACTTTGTCATTTCGTGCATAATTTTAAGAGAAATGCTTAGGTCCTTTACAGAATCACTTCCGTTTCACGTCCCTTTCAGCAACCAGCGAGAGAGTTTATTCTGTATCATCTCAGGTGTGATAGCCCATCTTAAAACTCATTGTTAAATCTAAGATTTCTTGTTCATAAATTGTTTTGTTATTAATCTACATTCTACAGCGCATGCACACCAACATCCAACAAGATTGGATAAGGATGTTTACAGATGGATCTCAAAACCTCTTACCAAGTCATTTTCAGTAGAACAGAACGTATGACACAATTAGTTTAATGATTTTTGAAAGTGTTCGAAAAGTTTCACATATGCAAAACATTTGGTGGAGAGATTTCAAACTTGTTCGACGTAACTCATGGGGGTCTATTACTTGATTAAACCATTACGGGTCTATTACTTGACTAATCTAAAAGGCGTAACATATTTCCTCCAGCGGTGTACATCAGTAATATCTACTTTAAGGAGGTCTTTCCAACTATTGTAATATAATATACGATATAGCATAACATTCTAGATAAACATATTACCTCTGGATAAACATATTATGGCTACCATGAATTCACAGATCTCACTCAATACCATGTTTCAGTATAGTTTGAGTTCATAATAGCGTTGAACTGCAGGTTGAAGGAAGGAAAATTTCGGATTTTTTTCAACGAAAAATATTTTAAGACAGATTTTTAAACTGCACCGTAGCTCTCGAGGGAGCTGTGGGAGACTTACGAAGGGAGCACGGAAATTTTACTGCTTAGTAATAACCTTTGGATTCCGATAGATGGTATAAAGTTTTCTATAAAATGAAGTAATGTATCATAAATTTTTACTGATGAAAATAATTTATTTAAAAAAGGGTTTGTGGCTATGAAACTAATCATAGAGAATAAAAAAGCAAACTCGTTTTTTTTATCGATTTACAGAAATGTTCTAAAATTTATTAAAGTGTAATTATTTAAAATTAAAATATATATTTTTGAAATTAAAAGCAATTTATTAAAGCGCAATTAATGTTAATGTTTGGTTTGATTAAACATATTTTTTTATACGTAGGAGATGTTGAGATTTACCGTAAGGTAAAGGACACAGGTAAGTTTTGAAAAATGGAAAAGTGATATTTAAAGACTGTTTTGAGATATTAATTTAAACTACAAAAATAACTAATTAGTTCAATGTGATGACGTATAACAGAAGATTACCCAACAGAATACGAAATTTAGCCAATGAATCAGATTTCGAATAGAGATAGCACAGGTTTTAGGTTAGCAGACAGATGGTAAAAGGCTAAGGTTAACCCCGAGTCTTCTTACTCTGCCAAGACCTGATGGAGTCTTAAAACCAAATCGCATGCTTTCAAAGGGATCATTAGGTCTTTAAAAACACATTGAACATCACAAGGTTGAATGAAGTAGATGGATTTTCACTGTCCACAAGCCGCATGTTTGCTAAGCATCTGAACGATCACGTCAAACGTCGATAAATCTTATAAAAAAGAGCAAAACTAGTATACAAGAGTATTGCGATGTTTCTGATAAGGTACTCAAAATATCCTATATTTCTAGAGAGCTCTTGGTATGATAGGTGCACGTAATATGGAACACCACAATTTCTCGAAAGAAAATTGTAAACGCCTACCTGAACTTATACATATTTATGTAAAATGCTTTTGTGTTAGAAAAAAGGCGTCCATATTCTGTTTAAGCATCAGTTGGGTACCCATTTTTAAATTAGAAATTTTATATTTCGGGGTACTGAAATACTTTTGAGGCTATTTAGAAAGCTAATTATTTAAGGGGAAGTAAGTTCAACAATATTTTTTATTGAGTGATTTATATACGTATCATAAAATACGTTTGTGTATAAATGTTCAATATATATACTAGTTTTGTAGTTCGATTTGAATACTAGTTAATATCAATTCAGAGTGTGGAGCAGGATCTACTTTCTGAAATATGCTTTGAAAGTAATAGAATTTTCATGTTATAATAAAAATTCTCTTTGCAAATGGGAGTTTTTAATGAATTGAAAATTAGTGAGTCAGTATTTTGGGCCTTAAAACTCAGAGGATTGAGTTGGGCATAAATACTATATCAATTGAAGATCTCAAGACTGTCCAATAATTTCTTTTTTCCACAGGCACACCACATACAATTTTGAGTAGTAGAGATTCTATTGTACTTTATTCAGCTATAATGTTATATAGTTTAGTGTTACTGTTATTATTACTGACCGCCTATATCAAAACTAAAACTGTATGATGCGGCTGTAGCTAAGATAGGTCGGGATATTGAAAAAACAATATTGATAAATACACCTCTATGTAGAAAACCTACATAGCTTGAGATTTTAGAAAAAAGCTCTTTGAATATAAGCATAAGGATAAGAGACAAGCATCAATAAGGATAAGAAATTTTTTTGGGAATGGAAGAATCTTTTTAGAAAATTAATTCAGAATGCCGTATAAAAACATTTCGAATCCTATGCAAAAACTTTTGATGTTATTAAAAATAAGTGTAAGGACATGAAACAAAATTATCTTTTACTACTGTAGGACAAAATTAATATACATTTTAGATGTAAAAAGAGAAGTTTTTGTGCATGTTTGTGATAAATTCGTTAAGTATTCCACATTAGAAACATTTTTTCAAATCGAGAATTTTAGCTGTTTAAAACTTGTTTTAGTATAAGTTTGAATGTTTGAAAAATTATCTGTTCACATATAAATCTTAGCTAATTTTATCGTATATATATAATTTGGCGTTTGATTCATCAAAATGTCTATTTCCCCCTATATTTAGAAATCTCTTAAAATCAGGTGTTCTATATTACGTGCTTTTACTCTATATGTTTTAAAATACAGATCTCAAACGATACATGAACTAGTGATATAATATTGAAATCACATAAACCCTAACAATTAGAAGATTGGAGAATTGATTGCTAAATATTCTCATGAAATTATTTTTAAAAATGCAAAATAATTTTGCAAGCAACTCAAAAAAGTTGCATTTCGTTTGAAAAGTTTTCTTTGATTAATAGTACAATAGGTATTAGATAAGTCTTTAGTTTATGGATATAAATAAGACCGATGTGATTTTGGAGTAGATATGTGGAACTCTGTGTGAGCTGTCAACAAAATTCTGTATTCTCATTTTTGTAACGAATGAGTATAATTTGAATGTGATAATCACATACCGAAAGATAAGAATAAAAGTTTTCTTAGATATCTTCTGATAGGAAACAAAAGGCATATGAGGTTAGATTCAAGTAATATCAATTTGATCGATTAGTTAGATTGTGTATTGGGAGTAAACCACAACAAGAAAAGAAATTGATAATACAACAATTTTTAAACAACAAAGGATTATATCATTTAAAAAGTATCTAAATAGCAAAGATAATATAAAGATTTTTACGTGACTTTGAAGTTATATTTAGAAATATACAATGGAAACAATTTTCATTCATGCAATGAACTTTTTAAATGTTACGTAATTCAGAGAAGTGACTTACATTTGATTTCATTATACTTTTCAATAGCAACAAAGAATGCAACAGACATCTGGAAAATTATTCCATTTTAAGCCTCATTTCAGTAGGGTTACATAAAAACTTTTTTATCTTAATCCATCTGTTGAATATATCTAAGTTTTTTGTACATAATAAAAAGTGAAACCAAAATATCGTTACAACAGCATGCAAAGCACATGATACTACAGTAAGATAATATAAATAGTTTCTTCATGCAAAGATAAATTTCCAAGATTACCAAAGAATAGCTTAATATAAACTACGTGTTGAATTGGTAAGATAGAAATGAAACGAATTCTGATATCTAATTTAAGCTAAAATTTATTTATTCGTTGATCTGAAATTCTAGAATATTATAAAGATAAAAACATTTCCCCCTCAATATTTGTGTCGTTCTAAAGATACTTTCTCTTGAGTTCTTGAAGAAAAGTTAAGATGAAACCCGATTGAAAACCTTAAAAATAGAATCCAATATAATATAAACAGAATTGTTTATTCGCACTTATGAACACAATTATAATTACACAATCGGAATGCTTTCAGACAAGGGTGTACAACCTTCTGGGTTACCAGAGCCGCATTGAATGAAGACAAATTGTTTTGGTCCACATATGAAATGTAATATAGTTAATGTATATAAGTCACAAAATGTCCTTTATATTTTATTATAACATTAAAATACAGACGGCAGCAAAAACAAAAACTAGTGGGATATTTGACTTTGTTTTGTGACACCAACGCTCATAAAGCATGCCTATTGGAAACTGCCTAGAATGAACAACTGTGAGAATATTAGGTAAGGCTTTCTTGGGAAGAATTACGGAACCAAAAATCAACTACACATGTAGCATCGCTTCTCTGGAAATTTTGTCCAAACAAGCATGGATGTTTCTTTTAGGATCACAGTAAACTTTGGTTATTTATTAGCGCTCATTTGCATATCATAAGTATCTCCACCGCATCTTGTTGCAACCTCTGTAATTCTGGAGAAGAAATGGACAGATACACTTGTTTCGATGTAGAACCATGAATTTTCTGAGGTGTCTACGTACTGGGAGGAAAGATAACTTTAAAAGCAATCAGTCTTTTCTGTTTTTTTGCTGTTTCTCGATTGTGTGTTACTTTATATCTTAAAAATATTTTCACTGTCGTTGTTCGTTGTTTTTCTTAGTGTGTGTGTCACGCTTAAGCTTTCTTTTATCAGCCATTGGAAATAAAAGAAAACTGCAATTTTTTTCTTTTCATTTGAGCCTTGCAATACGTGTGTAAATCTTAGATAAACTAATGTACTATCATTAATTTAAATCAGATATATTTCTTCGATATTGATCCCGGATCGTTGCTAATAGCCCGTTGTGTTGTTTGCAGTGTGACGTGAATTCAACTACTTACCTATCATTATTTAAAAAATGGTGACGCTAATCTTTATACAGGCAATTTATTAAAAAAATATAAAACTATCAGTTGAAATTTCAAAATGATAAGTCGAATGTCTTTCAACCTTTGGACAACTTCCTGATGTGGACTCCTTAAAATAAATAAAAAAATAAATGCAATTTAATCCATTTTGGTTGATTATTTTTTATGACGCAAGCGCCAGATCGTGAAATAAATGGACACAAATACAAAGAAAGTTTTACTGATATAGAAGAGAAAAATACACGCATGGTAGTTACAGGAATCGAACCTGTACCGCTTACAGCTTGCAGGCTTGCAGAACAGTGGGCAATATTGAAAATTATTATACTATGGAATTGTAAAGTATTAAAAGAATGAGCGTATAAAAAATAAGGAAAATAGCATTCACACATGTGCAAGCAACATAAATTCACCTTAAGTATGAACGAAAGGAACATTTAGGTGCAATTTTAAAGTACACAGTCCATAACTGCAGTAAAATCACATTATTTCTACAAGGTAGCGTTTATGAAGTGAAATCCGTAACGTAAGTGACACGTAAGTCAAAGGAGAAAAAATGCATTCGTTTCGTAAGATCCTGTCCACCTAATATGATAAAATATCGTTGCTTTGACGGCACAATTCTCCTGGTGCCAGACATCGATAAGCAGTTTCGGAAACAGCGTCACAAGTGTCAGATAAGATACTACGTTATTTGTGCAACCTATTGAGAAATAATACCCACTCCTCAGCACCTTGACACACTGGGTGGAAAGATATTTCTTACTGGAATAATATTGAGATAGAGGGTGATGAATTTTAGGAATTACCTGATATTAAATTGTGCATTCCATTGATTTAATTTAGTAGATTAAACAACGATTTCACTGAACAAAAGTTAGCTACTTTTTTCACCAGTTTTATTTAGTGGATAAAAATTTGCTTTGAAGTTTTCATCTTGAACTCTCAATTTTCATTTATATATTTCAAGAAATTTAACACATAATAACCTTCTGACTGAAAACACACTTTACTTACCAAGATGTTATAAAAATACATGAGATACAGATTTCATGTCTATCTGTTGACACTAAAAACCTTTTAAGCCGCAATTTGTATTTATAGAAATATCGGGGTAGATATTTTTTCTCATATTCTAGAGATACATGACTAGGCTGATAAATACGTTTAAAATACTTTTACGTATAAAATCGATTGTAAATTATATTTAATAAAATAATTAATAATTGTTACTCTTACACGAATACTTGAAATTTTTTTAACAAATATTAACTCTACAATAGAAAGCAAGCCGATAGGACAAGTGGTCAGGGTGCTGACTTCTGAATCGAAATGTTCCTAGTTTGAATCTGGGGTGAGGGCATGTATGCTTGTCTGTCTAGAATGAATGTGTTGCCCCTCTATAAACGGATTGTGTAAAATGTGTATGTAAGGTGTAACGTGAACCCATCCTCGTGGTGCAGCAAGGTAACATTATATAGTTCGTTAATCCGCCATTGTAATGCATGCCATAATGATTAAATTCAATTGACCAGGCATGACGAGATATCTCGTCATTAAGATATTGCCTATTTGGGGGTGATGACGAGGTAAAGATCTGGTTAGTTTTCTACTAATGACGAGATGTCTCTTTGAGATAATCACCAGGAGGTTTAAAGAGATTTGATGTGTGTTGGTATGAATGGAAAATTGCTGAAACATTTCGCTTTTCAATTCAGGTTTATGATTAGTTTTGAGGATGAATCTAATTCAAATGTATAAAATAAATTTTCAGCATTTTCGCTTAGAAATTTATACCAAGATATACTATTGAAACTAATTTTTCCATATGTAATAGATCTCTTAATCCTGAGGTGGTATAATTTTTAAAACTTCCATTCAAACTAATATGATGGTTGGATTGCTGGGTTTTACGGCATTAGGGCCATATTTGGCCAAGCTGCGCCAAGCAAACACAGACAATGTCAAGTAATGAATATACACACGAGGAAAGTTGACACTGACACACAAGAGAGATATACACCGCCTACTACTCGCAGGTAACTGGCGCAGTGGGGAAACCCACAGAGCCACGGTCACTCCAGTAGTACTTATATGAAAAAGTTGTCATTTTGATACTGATTTATATCATTAGGCACACTAATAATTTTTCTATCAGTTAATTAAAACTAGACTGTAGCTGTTGTCTTATGATATTGCTAATCCCATAAGCAATCCTTTCTGTAGTTATTTCAAACATCGCTCCTTATAAATCTCATCCCTTTTTCTCTATAAACATACTCACTGTAAAACAATAACTTAATATTGCGCTTCAAGTATCGACCCCCAGGGTAGGGTAATCTCAAGCAGGGAACCCCGTCCTTCCCCAAAAATATTAAACTCAAATAACACTACGTTCCCTTATATTATCCCTTCTCATAAATAATGAATCTCCCATCTCAATTTCTTTCTTAGAAAGTCTTTATACCTACAAAACACTACAGAGGATTTTTCTATGAATCAAATTACAAGCGGAAATTATCCTTACGGCTTAATTGCATTGTCAAATCAACCCCCTTTCCCCCGTTCGGATTCCATAGGTCTCCTCTCGGAGAACACTCTAGGGCCAAGAAGAGTAGGGGCTCTCTGAAGGAGCCTGTGGCTACTGACAAATTACAGGGCGTCATTAGAGGATCTCCCCCCTTCGCAAAAGTGACATTTAATTAAAGACTTAATCCGGGTCTAATTCACCCCCTTCTGTATCCGTCCCGGCTTTGTTGTGTGAAGTGCACTCCGGGGAGAATGGAAGTAATGGGGACGACTGTCACGTTTCCCTAGGTTGCCCAAGAGACAGTTTTGATTTGAGCTGGGAGACGTACTGGAAAGCGACGGACTGGAGTCCTGGTTGATGAATTCTGATTGAGGTTTGGTGTGGTTGTGGCTAAGGTCCTGTCGATTATGGAAATTCAGCAATAACGATTGTCGAATCGTTGGGGTATTACTTTGATCGGATAATTATTGAAGTGGATTGTCGTTTCGATTTTCATATAAAATGTGGCGGTGTTATTTTATCCTTACCCTCCAAATGCTTTTGACGAGATATCTCGTCCATCAAGATATGACCAATTTTGCCAATGACCAGATACCTCGTCCATCACGATCTGACCAATTTTGATAATGACGAGATATCTCGTCATAAAGATACTGTCGATTTTTTTATGATGACGAGTTCAAGATCAGGTCAGTTTTCTTCCAGTGACGGGATATCTCGTCCATCAAGACCTGCTAATGGTTTTGCTAAGAAGGTAAAGATCTTTAAGAAGAAGGTTTCTTATGCTGTGATTCTATCACCTATGCTATCTTATCGTGTCCATTAAAAAGTCAGTACAATTGCAAATGAAAAATTAGTTCACCATATCATTTCTTATTATTTTCAAAAGTAAGAATGCCTCAAGAAACTTCAAGGAATAAACATTATTGTTGACAAATGCTGGTCGTTTGGCCGCTACCAACACATGTTCCCTTATATTTTTTCTTAATACAATTAAAAACCTCAAGTGAAGGGAAATCGTCCAAATGTTCACCATGCATAGACTGTCCTAAGTCACATAAATTGTAGTATGAGGAATCAGCAAGTGATATTTGGTGGAGACAACTGTGGTCAGTAAGCAACCTAAACTCTTGTACAACTGAAATGCGATTGCAAAGGACACTCCAAGGCTTTCCTTTAGAGACGAGATTCCTTTTCAAATTACTTCCTGCCTATCAGTTTAAACATAGTTTTGACGAATGAAAGGTCATACGCTTTAAAAGCTTCTGTGCCACCATAACACTTTTTTGGCCAAAAAGTCCACCTTTTCATTAAGTGGTTCACTACAATGTGTAAGCACCCACTTAGTTGGTTGGGTTTAACCCTCCAAGTGGTTTCGACGAGATATCTCATCCATCAAGATCCGTCCAATTTTGCTAATGGCGAGATAGCTTGTCTCATCAAACTATTACCTATTACTTGATAATGACAAAATAAATATCTGATCAGATATGCTAATGACGAGATACCTCTCCGAGACAACCACCAGGAGAGTTAATGGCACAAGGTTCGAAAAAGGACAAACTGCCCAAAGACAGTGCTTAGAGAGCGGAGCTACAGTCCCAAAGAATAACAGCTTCTTGAAAGGAGGATGGACAAAGCGTGAGTTGTTGCAGGGCCACGAAAATATCCCCTCCTCAATTGATTTCCCCGTCAAAATGAGTTCAAGTTTCCAAGTAAGTAAAATACAAACAGTGTGCAAATAACTCGAAGACAAAATATATAATTACTGCCATTATATAGAATAAAACGATAAGGAAGTACTTCATACATATCAATAACTTCAATAGTTAATACAGACTCCATTTGCCTTTATTTAGCAAGATTCGCATTAAAGTGCTTCTTTAAAAATAACGCGTGCATAAAAAGAAAACTTCAAGATCACAATTCACGAGTAAAAATCACCAACCAGCAACAAAAGCCTCTCAAAACTCGACCAAAGATT
Source organism: Meta bourneti (assembly GCA_933210815.1). Lineage (NCBI taxonomy): Eukaryota > Metazoa > Arthropoda > Arachnida > Araneae > Tetragnathidae > Meta > Meta bourneti. Next base: position 71,049,842 of record OW119922.1, on the reverse strand, counting down.
ACGATCTGAGGACTCGCAACGCTCAAATAAATCCTCGCGAGAACTTTCACGGTGATTAGTCCTCCGAAATTTGCTTAAAAGGAATCGAGAAAATTACGACGCTTTTCTAAAAGCCCGGCGCGAGGAAGATTGGTGTTAATTTATCAGCAGGCCGCGAAAAGCAACATCGGGAGCAAGGGCGAAAACACACATAGTTACGGATTCCAGCAAGAGTAAAAAAAGCGAAAGAGAGGAAAGAAAAGAAACGCTCGCTAAACGGCTCAGTTGAAACCAACAACGGTGAAGAGAATAAAGTTGATTATTTTATTTGTGAGGAATGGGGAAATGAAAGAAACAAAAATACACAATAGATGGAGATTCGCAACCATCCGTCTCCTAGAAACAAACACCGATTAACGGAGGGAATGTCAGGGATGGGATTGAAGAATGGCAAGCCTTGCGTCTAGGTCGATTCCATTAGTAATTATAAGACTACTCTGCCCTACAGAATTAATACCGCAACCTGGATCACGGTCTTTCAATTCACCTCAACACAAATTCCCCACTTGAGCGTCGCGAGATTTCCGAGGAGTGTAGAATTGCTTTTACCCCACAAAAAATAACTAAATAACCACATTTATAGGTAGATTTTTAATGGATTTTAAGAGCATTCTGAAGGTATTAACTTTTCTGGGATAATTGATTTTCATCTCACACAAACAGTTTAATATATTGAACAGAAAACACATTTTTGAGAAAAGAACAAACATGCTAAAACTCAAACTTGCAATATGTTATACGAATGAAACAAAGAATTCGAAAAATTTTCAAGCACAGAAGTTTTTAGTTTTTTACTTTTAGATTAAAAAATAATAGAAGATTTAAGGCCATTCTAAAAATCTCAAAATTCAACCCCCTGAGCTTCGCGATATTTACGAGTAGTGTAGTGTTGCTTTTGCCTCTCAACACATTTAATGACTAAATAGTCACATATTTCTAAGTAATCCCATGGATTCTTTCAACCTTTAGAAATATTTTATTGGTCCTTTCCTCAGAATAGGATTATTTTTGGAAAGAAATTACATTACTTTTCTTGTAATAGAATCCTTTAGAACGATTCTATTGGTCTATTCTGTAGAATACAATTCTTTGGAAAGATTATCTTTTTTAGAATAGAATGCTTTGAAAAGATTATATTTTCTTTAGAATAGAATCCTTTTTAAATATTGTATTGCTCTTTCTTTAGAATAGAATTCTTTGGAAAGATTCTATTGCTCTTTTATTATAATAGAATCATTTGGAAATATTTTATTGTTCATTTCCTTAGAATATAGTCCTTTGGAAAAATAAATTTTGCTTATTTCCTTGTAATAGAATTCCTTAGAGATTCTATTGGTCAAAAAGGTAGAATTAGTTAGAAATCATGTAGGGAAGACTGCACGTTGGAAGGGGAAATTATGTTGTTATTATCACATTAGTGATCTAGATTTTTCTAAAACAAAAATCTGAATGACAAATTCTTCGAAAACTTTGACACATATTTCATGCTCAGCTGTAGACTAAAAATCTTTTAAGCTATAATTTGTATCTGTAGAAATTTCGTCGATATCTGTTTCCCGTATCTAGAAATGCAGTGACTAGGCTGATGAAAAAGCTGAAATATGTTTTTGCATAATTTATCGATAAAAAATGTAAAACTTTGAGATCGAAATCAGTAATTGGTCACTTTTACACGACTCTGAATTTTAACATTCACTTGTAATATAATAGAGGGCAAACTCGTTAAATATTTCTCATTCAAAATTAATATTAAAATAAACCAGTAAAAAGACGTACAATAAACAGAAAAATGCTTAATGTATTATATATGGCCTTTAAATTGATTGAAGTAGAAGAAAAGATTGAAAAATGAACAGAAGATGAACTTGTTAACTTTGTTGAAAAAATTTAGTTACAGTAGATTAAGTAAGTTTGCTACTAAAGCCCTCTCAGCAGAAGAGTGAGACAAATTCCAATGATGAAATTGAGAGTTACTTTGTCATGATATAAAAAAATATCTGTTATTTCTGATCAAATTCTAGAGACTGAAAAATTAGCAGTCACTAAAGTAATTAAGGTTTATGTAATGATTTCTTTGCTCTACTAAATGTCACTCCTTACATTATCTATAGATACTATTTATATCACATTCAGTGTCAACACTATCAAGTACGTCACCTTAAGTGTTATCTGATACATACCCTTACGAGATGTAATTGCGAAAACGGATATTTTGATGATCTCGATTGGAGTACATCTAAGGTATTCAATTTTATCAGTATTTTTATCACTATATTTTTAAAGATAAGGACAATTGTTAACACTGAAGTTCAATGTAAAAATTGGAGTTAAAGGTACTTCAATCTTTAAAACAATTTTAAGTTAAGATTAATTATTTTCTTAATCTTTCTGATTATCTGGTATGGAATGCAGAACAGCTAGCACACAGATGAGGCTATGCAAAATACATAGCAACGCTACTTATGCACATGATTGTTTTGCGTCTGACAGTGCGTATATAAAGTGATAATGTAACGTCCATACCAACAGCTGGGGATCAGAGGTCAACACCACTGACCTCTGGCCGTAAATACCGAAACATCTATCGGGGGTGGTCTTCCATGGGAATCTCCTTGCCGTCCAGATGGTCTTTAGGGGTGCTTGATGGCCCCCTGGGGAACTGTCTCCCAGTGAAACTGAAGGGACCAGAGAAGATATACAGAGCTCGAACTGAGCAAAGGTGTTTTTTTGGTACTCGTTCGAGCCATAGATTCCATCCCCCTGTTTGCAGCGCCCATGGACAAGGGACACGAATTCATGATTGTAGATAGTGCATGTTTAAATAACTAGTTTATTTGTAATTTTCGTTGTGTCGTGTTTATTGGCCCACTACGTTACAATAGACATCTGTGGAAGCATTTAGAGCTGCCGTGAGAGTGGCAAGTTATCACAATCAAGCAATGGCAAGTTATCTAAACTTCTCTACCTCCAAAATGCTATGACCCATCTCACGAGCTCCATCTATTAAACCGAGTTGAAAATTACTCGGTTTAATAGATGGAGCTCGTGAGATGGATCATAACATTAATGAGATAGAGAAGTTTATATTTTCACGTTCTATCATTTCAAGGGTGAACAGTGACTACAAGAATTCTGACATAACCTGTAACTTACGACAGCAGCGTAGTCATAAAAAGACTGAACGCGACCAGCGTTGGCTGACAAAAATGGTTTCATGCGTTAGGCGTGCAATACTGCCTCAAATAAGTTCGGAATTCAATGCCGCGCCATCAGCAAACTTCAGCATGAGGACTGTGCAACGTTCCTTCTAAGATATGGGCTTTAGGAGCTGACACCCAACACGACTACACAAGATGAATACTCGACACACAGCAATACGCCTCGTCTGGGCTGGGCCAGTCATCAAGTGTCTTGGGGCTCCAATGGACACTTGATGACTGGAAACGAGTAGGCTGGTCTGACGAATAGCATTTCAAACTGTTTCGAGTAGACTGAATGATCCGTGTGTGAAGGAAACCCCATGAAGCCATTGATCCCGTATGTTAACAGAGGATTGTACAGGCAGGTGGTGCCTCCGTAATGGTATGGGGTTTGTTTAGCTGGCATTAAATGGGACCCCTAGTATGTCTACAAACGTCTCTGACAGGTAAATGCCATGATTGCATCCTTTTTGACGTGTTCACCTGTTCATGTCCTGCTTTTAATTCTGGTGGATTTGACCTCTTCCAACAGGACAATGTGCCGTCACGCAAGTCTATACACGCCAAATTATGGTTACAGGAGTTACTCACCTAAGATTAGGGTCTTTCCATTTCCACCTAAGCCATCATATCTCAACGTTATTGAATGCATCTGGGATGTCATGCAACTCACTGTGGAACACAGGAATGATACATCTTGGATTACTACAGAATTGTGAACAGATCTTCAGGAAGAATGGTTTTCAACACCAACTTTACATTTCCTCAAGCTCGTGATATCCATGGCCCGTCATATTTATGCAGTTATACGCTACCATGGGATGCCTACCAAGCATTAGACTGGTGTAACAGTTTTTCACGCATTTCATTGTATAGTATAAATATATTCATTTTGTTAAAGCTTTACAAATTTCTAACCTTGCTATGAAAAAACATGGGGTAAGGAATCATGGTGGAATTATTTATGAACTCTGATCTTTAACTAGAATTTGTTGATCTACCAATGTATGGTTTTAGAAGTTGAATGTGAGAGAGAAAGAAAAGGTATGATCACACGCGTTCGTCAACTCTGAATCCAACTTATCTTATTACATAAAAAATTTATCACTAAGTGGTTTGAATGATTTACCAACTCTGATCTTTAACTAGAATTTGTTGCTGTAGCAATGTACTGCTTTAGAAGTTGGATGTGAAAGAAAAGGTATGATCACACGTGTTCATCAACTGAATCCAGCTTATCTTATTACATAAAAGTGATAACTTTTTATATAATAAGATAAGCTGGATTCAGTTGATGAACACGTGTGATCATACATATATATTACATAAAAAGTTATCACTTTTATGTAATACAATAACTACATAAAAGTGATAACATTTTATGTAATAAGATAAGCTGGATTCAGTTGATGAGTACGTGTGATCATACCTTTTCTTTCACGTCCAACTTCTAAAACAGTAATGTAACTATCAACTCATATTCAACTAGAATTTGTTGTTTTTTTGTTTATGGAACTAGCGGATTTTGGCAAAGCGATTAGGTTCTTAAACCTAATCGCTTTGCCAAAAACCGCTTGTTGCAGTAGCAATCAGAATTCAGCAAGTGACAGTCCCTTTAGTTTTGAGCTTTCAACGACAACCGAGAGATTCGTCTTCTTTTTTTGCGGAGCATGGAAGCTGTCTCCATTAAACACGGCGAAGAGAAAACAAGTTTCAAAAGGAAAACAAACCAAAAAACCAAAACTCGTTCCATCCCTTTTCGTTGGGAATCCGACGACGGGATTTTTGGTCCGTCTTTTATTTGCCCATTTATCTCTATTTAACCTTCCTGTGAAAGGGAGGGAGGATAGCGAGATGGTAAACAAAAGGTTTCGTCGCTTTGGTTTCATTTTGTGCTAAATGCTGCATGCGAAATTGCTCCGATTCGCAGTCTAGAACTACAATTCTCTGAGGGATTTATCAGCGTAACCGTTTCTCTCGTCTTTTTTAAAGTAAAATGGCATTTGAATGAGGGGAATACATAAAGATTTTGTCACAATTGGAAACGCATTAGGGTTGAAAGGAATTGCAATTGCTTTTACGATATCGGTACTATACATGAAAAAGAAAAAAAAAACTTCATTTATAAGGAATTAGGAGATAACATTATCTAGGGGTTCTCACATGTAATTTTATATTTTTAATGCTGTCGTTTTTTCTTCTATATTGTATGATCATTATTGTTTAGCAGAAAGATTTGGAAGCTTTTAATTTCTATGGAAAATATCTCTTGGAAATGATTGATTTTCCATGATATGTTGTTTTCGAGAACACTTGTAAGATATTCTTTTCTAGAATATTTGTTTTCAATCAGATTTCAGTTCATGCAAGATATAAAATAATCGTTTCGATTTTGAAATAAAATTATGTCATCGAAACAATTCTAAATTACATTTATTTTATGCACAAAATTACATTATGTGTTGCATTTATGTTGCTCTTAAACATTCCTTGCTTAAAAAGTCTTGTAATAAAGTACGTTAATAATTGTATTCATGCGAACTAGAGTCAATTAATTTGAAATAGTTTGAAGTTAAGGATAAAAATGCAAAAAATGTATACGTATAGTTCAATAAAACAAATTTGTGAATTTTTTTATTTCTATTGAAAATTTATCTCTTGAAATTGATAGATTTGCAGGATATATATATATATATATATATACACACATATTTTTTTCCCCCGAGAATTTATTGTTCAAAGACGAATTTTTTTATTTCAAGTACTTATTCTCAATAATATTTCAGTACACATTAAGGAATTTTTGACTTCGAAATAAAATTATTCCATCAAAACAATTCCAATCTTATTACATTTATGCTGTGCTCTTAAATATTTCCTTTTTAAAAAGTTTTATTAGTAGAATGTAAAAACTCCTGTTAAATTATAAAATTTGGGCAATAAATATTGTCCATATACTTGCTATCTTTCATTTCTGCACCTTTGTGCACTCTCCAGCATATCTATGTGTCGCTCGCTGACATACGTCCCCAGGTGAATACGGAGGTCACCGTGACTCAGTGGGTTTGCTAACAGCCTAGCAGCCTATGAGTTGTAAATGGCGCAGGTTCAATTTCTCCCTGGATGGGTAGTTCTGTCTTTGCCAGTAAAACTTTCTTTGTATGTGTATGTCCATTACTTTATGTTGCTTGTCTTGTGCTTTGCACATCTTGACCAAATATGGACTTTGTGCTATAAAACCCAGCAAACCAACCATGTGAATACGTTTAATTTGTAGAAGAAAAGAAACACCACCCAAAATTTCTCAAGGAGCGAAAATCGAGATCCGATACCAGACGAATCATTAAAGTGATCCTTCCAACCTAACTAACCAAATTCTAAAATTAACTCTTGGTAATCCTCTCCACGCACCGACATCCGGGACATTAAAGATCAAAACACCAACCAGGGCATCTCCGAAAAGAGCCCCGAAGTTAAGCCCCGGCTGTTTTCTGTTTCCTGCGGCCGTAGATCTTTTCCAGAGGTCATTAAGTAAAGGCAAGTAATTACAGGCGGGCTTCATTTCCGTGGTCATCCGTCCGGGATAACGCATTCGCGGCCCCGGGTAATTGAAAATTGTGCTGCTCCGGACGTCTTGTCTCCGCCGCGTAACGGAGAGCTATTAAGACGGAATGCCCTTCCGATGACATCTGCCGCGGACGGGAAGTCCCTCGCTGAAAGAAGCATTGGTATTCAATTGCTCATTAAATTTCAACTAAATGGCCCGAGTGTACCTGCACTCGTTAATCATCTCGAGGGAGGCTTGTTTGGTGCGAAGGGATGTGTTTTCGGATATTGTTGCCTGAGACGATTTTATTTGCTTATGGTGGTGCTCGTTGACAAATTGAGTGATGGAGAGGATGGTGATGTGAATGATGGATAGAAGGACCAATAGATATTTTAAATTCCAAGTCGTCGGATTTATGTCAAGAATCAGCTTTACCTAATAACATTGGCTGCAATGTTGTTAGATAAAGCTATTTACAGCGCGAGGACCAGATCTGTCCGAGCTGCGCCAAGAAATGTTTACTCGTCAAGTAAATTGTAATGGTAATATTAATTAATGTTGCACTGGAGCAACACGATTTGCAATAGGTGACTGCCCGGGATCAATCCCGAAAGGGAAACATCCGAGGACAACACCTCGTAATTTTGAATCGTGGCCAGATGACGAGGTCAACACCTCAGCTGGCACCCCACTCGTTGCTCGTTGACAAATTGAGTGATGGAGAGGATGGTGATGTGAATGATGGATAGAAGGACCAATAGATATTTTAAATTCCAAGTCGTCGGATTTATGTCAAGAATCAGCTTTATCTAATAACATTGGCTGCAATGTTATTAGATAAAGCTATTTAAAGCGCGAGGACCAGATCTGGCCGAGCTGCGCCAAGAAATGTTTACTCGTCAAGTAAATTGTAATGGTAATATTAATTAATGTTGCACTGGAGCAACACGATTTGCAATAGGCGACTGCCCGGGATCAATCCCGAAAGGGAAACATCCGAGGACAACACCTGGTAATTTTGAATCATGGTCAGATGACGAGGTCAACACCTCAGCTGGCACCCCACTCTCCAAATTTCCACTCCACTGACATTTGAGGCCACGACAGATTTAACACGCACCAGCCCCTACGTACACGACGGTTGGACCAAATTTCGAACTCACAGCCCTCCGATCGCTAAGCCGCTACTCTTCCAACCGGGTTACCGTGTACATATTAGGAAAGAGGTTGGTTTGTGTTTCATTGCGCAAGAGCCATATTTGGCCATGTTGCGCCAAACACAAGCCAGACGACGTCAAGGTGTAGGTATACACGCGTAGATAGTTTTATTGATACTGAACAGAGAAATACACTGATGTTAGTAACAGGAATTGAACCTACGCCACACATAGCTAGTAGTAGGCAAACCCACAATAACACGGCAGTCCCTTACAATCATGTAAATATAATAGATTCGTTTTAACGTTTTCCGACGCAATCAAGTATTGCTTTTGGCACTTAAATACATACAAACTCTCATGGACGTAATAAAATGATATTTGTATACATCGTTGGCGTACACAAGAAGAGACACTAAATCGAAGAACATAGTTCTGGGAAAAACTAAGGGACATTGTTCTTAAGATTTGCTCGCTCGGTGTATTTCTCAAGGTTTAACCTCGGCTTCATGGGAAAAAAAGAGCTTAGAGGACTTCACTATAAAGATTACCATATTCTGGTTTAGAGAAACTTATAATCTCGTATCTTGACAATTCTGACTTTTGTAATAAATTCGTTAGGTATCCATATTAGATACCGATTTTTTAAATCGACAATTCTTTTATTAATTTTAGTATCGAATGTTTAATAAATTATCAATTCCCATATGAATCTTAGTCTGGTCGTGGCTTGGCATTTGATAAATTAAAGAAACCAATTCCCTTACTTTTCGCAAGTCTTTAAAATTAGATGTTACATATAAAGTACCTTTACCCAATGAAATATTACCATGAGAACTCTATGAAAACAATTTTGGTCTCATTAAATCACAACCATGGAAATTCAAGCCTTAAAAAGTAGAGCAAAAGTTCTCTTACCGAAACTAATAAATAACTCTATGATGTCCTGATAATTTAGTAAAATTTCTATTTTGGGATTATAATTTATATATACTGATGAATCGAGTCTAAAAATACCCCAGCTCAAAGAGTCACGGGAGTATTTATCGTGAATTTTACTGAAAGCTTTTTGAATGATTCATACATAAATTCAAAATATCATATGGGAAAAAGAAATTTGTTACTTGCCGTTACAAAATTAATCAGTTACCCAAACTGACTAATGAAACGAGAAAGGAAAAATGAAAATAAAGTTCTAGAGCTTTCAAGAGAACAATTTATAAACATAATCGTTTTCCAATAAACCTGGTATGTGCAAAGTTGATTTTCAAAAATTTAAATAATGACCTCAAATATATTTCCTTTCTTCAAATATTGATAACAGTCTGCGAAAAGTATAGATTTCAAAGTAACTTTTTAAAATTATTTCTTATCACTCTTGCCTTCGGAAGTCTGGTGGAATTGCACATTAGTTTGAAAACTAATGCCCGCTCATGCTGACTAGGGTCATTATAAACTAAAAGGGTTTCCGAAGGTAAAAAATACAACACTGGTGTATGATTAATGGTTTAATATCGCATGTTTTGATGAATTTGAGTTTTGGAAATACTAATTAATCTGTCAGTTTTCTGCGGCTTAACCAAAATCAAACCTTAATCAAAGATATGCAGTAGAAAGTTGGTAGACATTCAAATTTTCGAATCGCGACGTCAGAAGCTCTGACTTAGGAATCGGTGCTGTTACAAGAACTCATCCATAATCTAATTTTTTGTAAGCAAACACGGTGCAGAGCCTGTAGCAGTGTTGTAAGATGTCATACAGCCTACTGTATGACCACCGAGGGGGTTGAAAGTCAGAATGGACTAAAAACAATTCGAAATCCCCATACGAATAACATTAAGTATCATTACGATTTATGTTTGACCAATTCACACCAAATTTGGCCCATTCATGATTTAGAATCCTGTGGGAAACATAGGCTATATATTACCCCCATTCAGATTTGTCCTGGGTCTGCATAGGGGCTAAAAAAATTCGAAATACCCATAGGTTGGTTGGGTTTTATGGCGCAAAGACGATATTTGGCCGTGCTGCGCTAAAAACAAGGCAGACAACGCCAAGTAATGAACATACACACATAAAGAAATTTTTAATGATACATAAGAGAGATATACCCAGGGAGGAGTCGAACCTGATAGAAATTAAACATGCACCACCTTCAACTCGTAGGTTACTAGAGCAGTGGACAAATCCACTGTGCCACGACGGCCCCGAAATTCCAATAGGAATAATATTGGATATTACGATAAATTACAACCAATTCAACTCGAGCAACGCCTGATAATTCTGCTAGTCCTTAATATTTCATTACATGCATAGCAGTTATAAACACGCCAAAAATTTTCTGATATATGTGATAGCTGAACAAAAACTCAAAACTACTCCCTACTTTACATGTAACACACTGTTCATTTTTATTTCGAAGTTGTGAAAGTTTAGCTTAAAAACCAAACTCAAAAACCCTTTCTTTCATAAAACCCAAGAAACGTGCACCATGCCTACGCACAAAAAGTAAAAACTGCATTTCTGAAACTTCTCGACAAACTTCCAAAACATAACCAAAATTCAGTACTCCACGTTAGCCATTTCGAAAGCGTATGGAAACAAGATTAAACATAAAAAAATTATTTTTAAAAATATACGTTCACGTAACTTTTTCTTTACTCCTTCCTGCTTATGGAATTTTTCTGTTGCCACTTGCGCGAGGGGAAAGTTTGATGTGATGGAAGTGAGGTTATTACGCCGTATGCATCTCGTTCGAAGCCTCCGGGTCGCAATCACAATCCTAACTGGGCAGAAAATGCAACTGGGTTGTAAAAAAGCGTCGCTAAGTGCAGATGGAGCATGTTTCAAAATAGATAAAAATCGTGGGAAAAGGAGCATAAAAAATACTTTAAAAGCGAGATAAAAATTTTCGCATTTAATGTGCGTTGCGTTTTTTTTTTTCATTTGGAACTGCGGAAAACAAGTTTGTATTTTTCAACATGCATAACCCGCGGTCGCCGGTGAAAACTTTTTGAAAATAGGAATAAAAAAGTGAGAAACTGATTTTTTTCAAATTTTCCAATCTAATTCTAGAAGCATTTGCATCATTTTGCAAGTCTGTTATAAAATACTTTTTAAGCTTTTTTCCCAATATTATACAATACAAGACATGCTTTACAAGTTTTATGGTAATCTATATATTAATACGTGAAGAAAAACTTTGTACCCCTTTTTAAGCACATTGCGCGCACGGAGGAGTATGAGATATGGCATAATTTGCCACCACATAAGTTAGTATTGAAAGTTAATTGCATCGTTTTACTGATCAGAAACTTAAATACAAAGGAAGCATTAGTCAATGGAACAAGAATGCGCATCAAATTTATGCATCGTAATACTATTGATTGCGAAGTTTTAACTGGAACCGCACGCAATAAGAGAATTTTGATTCCAGGTATAAATTTAACATATTCCGGAACTATTTTACCATTTAACTTTCAAAGAACTCAATTTCTAATTATACCTGCATTTTCGATGACAATAAATTAGTCTCAAGGACAAACATTCGAAAAAATTGGAATTTTATTGAGGCAGCCAATTTTTACACATGGTCAATTGTACGTCGCAGCAAGTAGAGTTCGATCATTCAATGATTTGAGATTTTATATTTCAGAATATAACGGTCAACGGCATTTAGCAAACGATGAAAGAGTTTTTACAAAAAACATCGTCTACACAGAAGTTTTGAATCATTAAATTCATTGTCGAACTATTTCAAGTTCAATGGACAACATTTATTTTTTTAACCACCCGGTTTTTTTTTGTTTCAATAAAAAATATATAAAAAATACGAAGCACGTATTCCTTATTTCATTTTTAATTTTTTGGATTTATTTTTTATTTAAATTTTATATTATTTAAAAAAGATAGGCAAATTAACTGTGTAGCCTTGGCGAAACCTGTGGCCAGTATAGCAATAAAAAAACCCAAGAAAATGTCAAACAACGCGTTATTGTTTTTTAGATATGGCTTAACCAAGCTATACCGCATTTTTCCTATGACGTATTTGTACATGCTCGTAGCTTACGTAATAGAACAAAATTCAAAAAAATTATATTCAATGAATATAGAGGTATACTCTTTGACAAAAGAACCTTATTAACGTTCAAACTTAAAAATTAAATGAATTATGGTCGAATTATGGAATTAATTTCGACCACTAGTATACTATTAATAAACTATCCTCATTAAGATAAGGGTCCCCGTAGGTCAGTGGGTTTACCCACTACGCTATCAATATGAGTGTTGTAGGTGGCGTAGGCTCAAATCTTGTGACTTACTTTTTGTGTATTGCTTTCTTCTATGTCAGAAAATATTTTCTTGTGTGTGTTTGTCCATTACTTGACGGTGTCTGTCTTGTGTTTTGCGCAGATTGATCAACTATGGCTCTTGCGTCATAAAACTTAACTAACTAATCCCAATATGATAAAACTTTGTTTCTATATATTTATAATGATTTGAAATACTAAATATTCATCGATGCATGAGAATCTGCTTAAGAATACGTTTTAAATAAGTAAGCAAAACATTTTTGAGGTCACGACAGATTTAACGTGCCCCCGTAACGACCGTCTTGGATTGAGTTTCGAACTCTCAACCCTCCGGTTGCTAATCCACGACGCTACCACCTGGACTACCTTGGCCCTGTCTGCGAAGGAAATTGAAACGATTGAAGGTTTCGGGGGTTTTGTTTGGGAACCCAACACAATGTTCTAAGCATTGAAAACGGAATTGATAGTTTTTTCAAAGATGTGTTTATAAATATTCTAACACAAATATAGACTTGTAAGAATAAACAGTGACGAAGGGAAATTTTGAATCCTCGTGCTCAAACAAGGCACACACGCAAATAGAGCTTAACATTTTTCATCACCTAATATTTTCCGAATCAATAATAAAATATAATCATATTTAAAACATTGGATTAAATCGCATTAACTTTAATACAAAATAAATTTATGGTGGAGTGTTTTCATCCAACATCATTCACAAAACAAATTCAGATTATAACCCAACCTTGATTCAGTTTATTAAAATTGCCTTATCTCTTTGTTCCAGTTATACAAATAAAAGACCATTTGATAACGCTAAGGGTAAATCCTTCACATCTGAGCTATTCCACGACAGACTATCTTGCAGATAGCTTTTCTCCTGCCATCTAGTGGTATCTTCTTGTACTTAGAATCTTATTGGCTATACACGATTTATGCATTTTCTGTGTACGCGAACACGATTGTCTTTTCTTCTTTATGCACATAAATAAATGGAAAAAGAGTCACGTTTGGAGTTACCATTTTTGACTAATATAAAAATGCCGGTAGAATGCTTTTTTTACTTGTCTGTTCACTGTTTTAGGTCTAAAACTTAATAGTTAAATTGTTTGGTATATGAAAGAGGCAAAGATCTATTTTCTATCGTAATTGACGTAGAAAGTGAATTTGATAAAATCTCAGTTTTTCTTATTTTATAAGTAAAATTTCATTTTATGAGTATTACTACATTTTCGTATTTCTTATCTTCTTATAGAATCAAACTTACTTATATTTGCATTATGCTCTTAGTAAAAACTGATAAAGGGGCCGTGCGGTAGCCCAGTTGGAAGAGTAACGGATTAGCAACGGGAGGTTTGCGAGTTCGAAACTTAGTCCAACCATACAGTCATGTACGTGGGGGATGGCGTACGTTAAATCGGTCGTGACCTCGAATGACCTCAAGTTGACAAGATGTGGAAATTTGGACTGAGGTGCCAGCTCAGGTGCTAACCTCGTTTATTATTACATTATGTTCTTACTTATTTATATTTGCACTATGCTCTTACTTATGGTGCAAGTTATATAGGCCGTGTACTCAAATGTCCTCCCGTTGGCGAGATGCGGAAGTTTGGAGAGTGTGGTGGCAGCTCAGGAGTTGACCTCGTCATCTGACCGTGTTCTAAATTACTAGGTGTCACCGGATCTTTCCCTTTAGGATTCATCCCGGAACATTCTTCCATCGCCAATGGCACATTGTGTTGCTCCAGTTTTAATTAACTACCTTCCTACCTAAAAACTGATGTAGAGAAATGGTATAGTAAAGAATATAATTTGTTTCATGCCAATCTTTTACCACAAGAATTCTCCAAATTATATCGAATTATTTTGCCCAATGCATATTCTTTCAGACTTATCTTCTAAATTAATATCGATACACCACACATTTAAAAAAAACTCTAAAGAATAAATTTTAATTAACTGGCCGCTTTTAATACAAATAGTTAAATAAAGACAGCCACTTTAGGTGCTGTGTAAATACCAAAGATGATTATGGTAGGTAGGTATTTTAATTAACGTCGCACTGGAGCAACACAACGGGTTATTGGCGACGGTCCGGGATCAAACCCAAAGGGAAAGATCCGAGGACAGCACGTCGTAATTTTGAACGGTCAGATGACGAGGTGAACACCTGAGCTGGCACCCCACTCGCCAATCTTGCACACCACGCCAACGTGAGGACATTTGAGGCCACTACAGATTTAACGTGCAGCCCCCTTTATATACGACGGTCTTTAGTTGGATTCGAACTCTCAAACTTCTGGTTGCTAATCCGTTGCTCTTCCAATCGGGCTACGGCGGTCCAAGATGACTATGTGTTTCAGATTAAAGAAAAAGAAAAACCATTGAAGATATTTTATTATTTCCTTTTCACATTTAAATAAAATCCTTAGTAAGAGGTGGGAAATATCTGATTCGTATCAGAAAAATTATTCGATATTTGTTTAATGACTCGAATTGAACAGACGGGAACACAGATTTACTTTTACACATACAGTATGATCAACAAATACTTTTGATAGAAACTGTAAATGAGTAATTTGATTTATAAGAAAGTACAGTAATAAAAAATTGGGGAAAGCGTTTAGATCAACTGTTTAGGAAATGCCAGAAAACAGCAAAATAAACCTGCAAAAAGATAGATTGATTTTACACCTTATAGATTGAATTCAAACATTCTATAATAGAGGTTTCTTTTTAATAAATAAAAATAGAAATAAAATCATTTCAAGAAAATTTATATTCAATTTTTGTCGTTTGTAAATGATTTCCATGCATTTTTCACAATTTTTGAAACTTATTTAGACGAATTTTGCAAGAATTTAAACATTCAGTTATTTTTATCTAAAAAATTAAGAATGTTCACCATTCATAGTTTTTTGGGTATTTGACCTTGATACTTTCTTAAACCAAAAAACCGAGAACATTTCCTAAAACTGTTAACTAAATTTAAGATAAAACCGGATATTTTAATCTTCCCCTCCAAAATCCATTTTCTAAAAAATATTGAAAAATTGGCCTTTGTTAGGTGCTTTCTTGCTGTTAGAAAGTTACTATAATGGTCAAATTTAAGTATTTAAATATTCAGGAAAAATTTTTAAGAGTTTAAAATGGACATATTGTTGAGTTTTGAAATTGATCAAGAAAACGATCCAACATTATAATGTCCATATTCGGGAATTATTAGACATACCACTGTCTAAAGTCATCAAAACTCTGGCACCGAGTCCTTAGAGGCCGTCGTAGCTCAGTGCATTTGCCCACTGCGCTAACAACCTGCGAGTTTTAGGCGCGCAGGTTCGATTCCTCTTTAAGTGTATTTCTCTTTTCTGTGTCCATAAAACTTTCCTTGCTTGTATATGTCCATTACTTGATGTTTGGAGCAGTTGGAATTTTGCATTCTGATATTTTTACTGTACCATTAAATAAATAACTAGGTCCTGGTCCTAATTAACCCTCGTGTAGCAAAACAATGACAATAGAGAACAAAACAAGCGAAACTATTCCAAAAATATCTTACCGAAACTTCAAAGGATAGATTCTCTAATCTCAAAACATTTTGATTACTCAACCAACTGTTCATTAAATGTGTTCTGATTTCAAGCATTATCAGACTTCAGATAGTTCTGCTCGCACTATTTTATCAACAGTTAACCCTAAAGCCCAAACTTAAAGATACTGTCTTCTCAGTTATGACGACATCATTGTATACTAGGTATATTTATAAGCCTAAGAAAATATTCCAACCGATACGATTCATTTAAATGTGTTCTGATTTCAAGCATTATAAGACCGTCAGATATTTTTGCACGTACTATTTTATCAACCGTTACCGTAAAGACTCAACTTAAAGATACTCAACCAAAAGCTCATATACTAGCCTTCTCAACTGGGACGGTATCATAGCATACTGATTACCTACGAATGCTTAAGAAAATATTCCAAATGATATGATTCATTTACGTGCTACACTAAACTCAATTCATCCATCGTTTTCTAGATTTCAGACTTTGATAAGCTCGGCGAACTGAAATTACTCAAAACCACTTAACTTCCTGATCTTTCACTTGATTCCACATACCCCAGAGCGGAAAATTCTCTCTAAGAAAATTCCCCCTTTACCTATTCTTCTCCCTTATAACAATCTATATTTCAACACAACGGCTTTTCATTAAAAGCCTAAAAGTCATCCCTTCCCCTTTGCATCAGCTTGCTGTCATTAATTAGCTTTAAGGCGGATATCCTCAGTGGTAAGAGAGTAGGGGAGGATTTGTGTGGAGGGGAGCGTAGGTGTGCTCTACCCCCTCTTTTGCAGGGAGGGATGTTTGTTCGGCCGACCGAGTAATTAGGGAAATAGCGGTTCCGCGTTTAGTCGGGGGGTAATTTGTGAAATGGACCCCAAAGAGGAAACTAAGTTTGAGACTGTCGTTTGTAGGGAAAGGTGTGGGGATTTCAAACCGTGCTCGCATACACACACACGTTGGAAAGTTCCAGACCTTGTCTCTTTAAAAGCTGTATGTCAGGAGAGTAGAAGTCGTAGATGCGATTAGGATTAAAATATAATTGGGTAAAGACTCCGTTGGTGTAAAAGTTTCGGATGTTTTGAGGGTGGAGTTTACTGGTACCAACTTCTGAAACAATTGGTATGAATTTTTTGAACTTAATGAAGTACAGTCAATTGTATGGGACTTTGTTATGTTTAAATAAGAACATAAAAGAGAACGAAGTTATTTTTGCTATGAAAATGACAGCAGGTTTGCAAAGATGTTTAGTTGGTAAGTCATGCTAATTAGTCTATAATGTGATATGTCTGTTTAAACGTACTTTGTCGTCTATAAGTTTAGAATTTTTTAGTAGTTCGATTGGTTTGTCGCTCTACGGTCATCTGCTACACGAGAGATAATTAAACCAAATAAATGTTTTGTAGAATAACAAGTCATAAGCAAGTTTTATAGCGCAATTCATCAACAACTTAGCATATGTTCATACAGTTGGCATATAAAAAGAAAACAAAAATCACAACTAATGGAATTTGCTCGATGGTCATAAAACTCAACCCAACCAATCAATTTATATGCCTAGTTATATAGAGCGTTCCGAAATTTTTACACAAATTCGATTACTTATTATTCTCATTCCTTTTGTGATTAAGGGAATTAAAAAACTAGTTAAAACCACCTTTATCATTTGAAGTTTAAGTAGGATGAGGTTAGGCAAGTGCATCAAACAATATAAAACGTGCATTTGATTAAAATAGGAACTGTCTCTTGCTGGAAATGCTCGAAGGAGTCCTATAAATCACCACAAGATCGCTTAGGAATTTCGGCTGAAAAGTTGCGCAGACCAAACAAAGTCAGAAATGTAATGTTGTGATCCTGCGTCACTCACAATACTATCAGTCCCTCTATAAACTTGGTAAATTATGTGGGGGAAATGCGACCATGTAAAATGATATTGGAGAATATTTGTTGAAATTATAGCAATGGTAAGGAGTTTCAGCAAATAAGATCGTAAATAGTTAAATAGTATGTGGTAAAAGTGTAAAATGTTTAAAAATTACTGGAACATAGTAATTGATTCAGTAAGAAATTTGAAGATTTAGGTTCATTCTTGCACAATCTCCCCTTATTTGTTTAAAAAAATATTTATCTTTACTTGAATTATCTTTTTGATAGTAGAAACATGAAACCTGTTGAGGGGAGTCCTTTGTTTTAATACCATCCCATATTTACCATTTGTTACTAGATATTTCGTGAATTTTTAAGTTCCTAAGCTCTGAATCTCTCGTGATATCCAAGTGATTTTTTCTGCTTCCATACTATTATTCTATTCCCCATTCAGTTTTTTAATATCTTTCATTATTTTCCTTAAAGTTGTCTATCTTGTGTTTGGCGCAGCTTAGACAAGTACGGCATGAAATCCCCAAAAAATCAACCAACCTAAGCTCTGAAAAAAAGGAATTTATTTTGATTCTAGTTTGTTAATTTAGATTTCATTATTTCTTGATGTTATTTATTAGCACAATACTTGTTACCGAGTTGTATGTTTGGGAAGAACATAGAAGGGTATCTCTAAGATCGAGTCGGACCAAAGAAGCCCAGTTGGAAGAGCAGCAGATTGGCAATTGGAGGGTTTCTAGTTCGAAACACAATCCAATCAAAGACCGTCGTGGGGGCTGGTGCACATTAAATCTACCATGGCCTCAAATGTCCTCACGTTGGCATGGTGTGGAAGTTTGGAGAATGGTGTGCCAGCTTAGGTGTTTACATCGTCATCTGACAGTGGTTCAAAATTGCGTGGTGCTGTCCTCGGATCTTTCCCTTGGGGACTGTTTGATACTGGACCGTTGCCAATAGCCCGTTTATTGCTCCAGTGCGACGTTCATTAAATACTTACCTACCTAGTCAAAAAGTTCATCTTTTAAATCTTTCTTGCATTTCAAACCTATTTTACATAAAGTTACTTTTATCCGAAGGAAACAAAACAATAACAATCCGTTCCCGTCATAGAAACAATAAACACATATTGTGGTCGGAAACATTTACGGAGTGAATGAAGTAAAATAAACGACACTGCACTCTTTTTGATAGCCAGTAAACGTATTCCGCAACGTCATACGACGTTCCTATAAGTAAAACGATACGATTCCTCTAGTGAAATGTATGACTCCATTTTCCTATCTATCGACTGAATCTATTTCGTCGGCAAGCAGAGGCATTTTATACTACAGCTGTTAACATATGATGCGCTTTCCAAAACATGAATTTTACGATTCGAATATCTTTTCGAAATCCCGGTATTCAAAGAAAGCGAGCATTCAGTCAACTTATTCTGCTCGGATCTTCGTTTTTATTGGGATTGCGTTTCGCATATCGGGCTTAAAAGATGGAACCATTGACTCTTCGAAGACGGCATTGAGGGATGTTTCTTGGTGTTTGATTTCAATTTCCGATTTTCTTTGATCGTTTTGATAGCGTTGAAAAGTTATTCTTAGCGTAAGCGAATAGAAAATTGTCCCAAAGAGGAAAGGAAATTACTTGTACGAGAGAGGAACATGTTTTATTTTGTATCGGATATTTCCACATGCTTAGATTTTACTGTGTTTGAATAGAAACGATTTATGCTTTTCACAGCATGTGCGTATTAGTAGCCATGAGACTAGAAACAGCATGGATTGAGAAATAATATGCATGGATATTTTTAGTATGATTGTGTTGATTTAAATAAGGAACTTATATTGAAAAAAATAAAGATAAGGATGATTATTTTATCAACCGTAACAGATATTTCAAAATATTTTAGATGTTAAAAGCCGGTATATGTATATGTATTCAATGGATCCAAGAAATAATTTTGATTCTCTCTCCTACACTAATAAAATACTATTCACAAGAACATATAAAAGTAAAATAAAGCACGTTAAAATATAAAAAATGTTAGAGTTACACGAATTAACCCTATAAGTGGTTTTGACGAGATATCTCGTCTATCAGTATCCGACCATTTTTGCTAATGACGATATATCTCGTCATCAAGATATCGCCAATTTCTCGATCCGGAATATCTTGGCAAGATCTGGTCAGTTTTCTTCTAATGACGAGATATCTCGTCCATCAAGATCTGATCAGTTTTGCTAATGACGAGATACCGCGTCGAGACAACCACCAGGAGTATTAACAATCGAATGACCCTTTTAATTGATACTTAGAGATATTTATGATCGTAATTCAAAATCCCTTGTATTGGAGTAATTTTTTATACTTTTATTAATATAAAATAAAAAATTTCATTTACATCAGAACTCAAAGTAAAGAACACTTGTTATACAACTTACAAGTAAAAAATATTTTTTTTGTATTCACAATTGTAAATTTTAAAAGCACATAAATATAGATGAAATTAAAATTAACAATACTTCAAAGATTTATTGAAGTTCCAAACCATTAAATCCAGTTCCTTAAAACTGCAGAAATAAAACATAAACACAATAGTTCATTTATGTATTAAGTAAGCCAACATGTTTATTTAGCAGCAAATAAGTTAAATTTATGTAAATTAGAAACACGTCACTGCAATTTCCGGCTGCAAGAAATTAAGCAGTAAAAACGATTCATAATAAAATAAATAATTTTAAAGCGGTCTAGAACGTTCACTCACTTTTTTCATAACTCAAAACGAATTCTAAGTTCCCTTAAAACTCATATTAGGGTAAAACTGAAACGCATTAACCACCATTCGAGGGCGGCTCATCACTTATACTTTTTACCACGCATATAGCCACCTATCATTTCCATACTTTGATTGCCCCACACATTAGAGCCGCTGTCATTTGCCTCCCAAAAAGTTATACCGCAAGATTTCCACCTATTAGTGAAAGAAATTGAAAACCAAACCCAAAGCTACCTCCCAAAGTGTTTTTTAAACAGTTCCAAATGCATGGGATGATTTACAACAGTTAATGACCCGTGTTGGCAAGTCATTTAAACACAACAGACTCTAATACTCTCTCGTCCCCCAACTCTCTCCAAGAACTCATTACCATACTCGCAGGGAAGGATTCTGCAGCAGTTGGTACACATCCGAATGGTAATTTACCGCTTTCTTTTCCCCGTTTCTACCCGTAGACGGGTGGTGGTAAAAATTAGGGGCCTCCACTACTCTACTCTAGGTGATTTTATTAAATGCTAATTCTGAATCAATTACTTGGAAACAGTTTTTGGTGGAAGGGGTGGGTATTTTGTCGGGTGCAGGCTTCCAGAATAATGTGCCACGCGGTATTAATATCCCTTTTTTACCCCTTATCCATCTCCAGAAGAGGGAGAGTCGGTTTATCCCTTCTTGTGGTTTAAGACTGAATTAATTACTGAACACAGCTAGGTAATTAAGGAAGACAGGTTGCCGTTCACTCGTAAAGAGGTGGGGGCATTTTTTATATCGGTGGAAGGACATGAAATTTACTGCCGTTGTGATGTGGGGTTGAAATAATTATATGGATAGGAAGGTGTTTGAATATCATTTCCTTTGTTGGTGAAGGAAATTGATGCTTAGTTAATGTGGTCTATTATATATCATGTTTATTATCGCAGTTCCTAGAAGTTATTTAAGACAGTTTGAATGCATAAGTATAAAATAAGAGATGTATCGTTTCAACACTCTTAACTTTTACTTCATTTGTGATTGAATAATCCATATTTCGTCTTATTTCAAGCATAATTAAAAATAATACCCTTCAATTCAATTATATACTAGATTATTTTCTATAATATTTTGGAAAGTAAGTTATGAATTAACCACCTGAGTGTCCCCCGATTTTCTAGTGCACATGCTGTGCAAAACTTAAGGAACATCATTATTTTTAAAAATTACGACCTCTTAATTAGGTAAAACACTTGTGTCGATTAGCATAAACGAGGATATTCAGTAGAAAGCTGGTGCATATTCAAATTTTGTAGTCGCGATGCCAGAGGCTCTAAGATAGGAATGAATTCTGCTTTCGCAGAAACTCCTGTGCCACTTCATTATCTGTATGAAAACGTGGTTTAAAACCTGCATTAGCGTTCGGGGTAGTCATGCAGTCAACAAAGGACAGCTTCCTTTCTCTTTTTTTTTCAATTTTCACAATTACATTTCTGTCCAATAGCACCCAGTTCAATGTCATCACTTTAGTTCAAAGACTTTTTTACTGTTATTTTCTGTTCTTGTTATCGTTTTGCTTTTACTCATTGATTTGGAAACTCCGGAGGTACCTTTTGTACCTTTTCCTACATCTAGGTAATTTAAAAGCAAAGTAGCAGCTGAAATCCTATCATTCCTTAAGTTTTGGACTCCAGTGTTAAAATTTGACATTTGTATTTGAACTAGATCTGGTCTATTTAATTACAGATAAACAATTGGTACTGTAATTCTAGGTGTTAACTGTTATGTAGATTGCATGTGTTTAGAAATATCAATCTGTAGAATTGGGAAAAAATCTTTTTCGACAGACATAGTTGTGAAATGCAAGAAACGTATTCATATGTACTGAATTGTGAGAAACAAAAACCTTTTTGTGCTACTGTTAAATACTGTTTATATGTGCCCGCATTCGGTTCGGTTATTTTTTAGCATATTGGTACATAATTAGAGGGTAAGATTGCAAAATAAGGACTCTCTAATGTACAAGGGCGACAATTCGCAGAATAGTTACCAATCTTCTCTAATTCAACTTTTAGCAGCAAAATATGTCGATATAGATTTATTTCTGCCCATTTTCAAGACTACAAAAACACATGTTTACATCTAATTTCGTAGAACCTTCATAGTTTTTCTTTTCTTAAGAATTTAATACACAGACTTCCAATCAAAAATTCTGTTTATCATTTTTCCTTAGGCAACCCGTCTCGATCGAAAAACATTTTTAATTTAGGAAAGTCTTTTCATTCCTCTCTTTCCGTTTACCTTCATTTATTTTCTTCACAACGTGTTTGTGTAGCAGTTTTCGACGACATTATTTTTAAATATCCGTTGAAATAAATCTATCAATCCATCTAAGGTACCATGGAAGATGATCACACAATAACAAAAACAGCACAGAGGAACACTTTTAAAAAATATAAATCTTCTTGCAAATAACTCATTTGAATACACTTACACTGAATGCAAAGTCCTCGAATAAAAATAAGACGTAAAATTGCAAAAGAAAGAAGAGACGAGAAAAAAATGCAGCTTTTTTCCCTATTTATGCACATCCAACTTGCTACTTCCAGACTTAAAACATGAAAAAGGTCAGCCTCATTTTCTTCTCATATTGCCTGAGAGTAATTTCCTCACGAAGCGCTACTTCCGTGCCTTTTTGAATAAAACGGGAAGAGAAGAAAAGCACTTCAACTTCTGCTTCTTCAGTAGGTGTTGAGGAGGCGGCCGGCGTTTACCTAATGAAAAATTCATTACACCGCTCCTGAAAAGAAAGAGAAAGAGCAAAGGAAAAAAAGAGGACTCTGGAAGAGATATTGCACCTGGGCTGCTTGTAAAAACGCCGTTAAGATATGTTTATATTTACAGAGGTGGATCTTGGAATAAGTGGAAGCTCCAAAAGGATGAATCTCTGAATTCACGCGATTTATTCATATCTCGGCGAAATTGCAGTGAATTTCAAGTAGCTTGCTTTATTTCTTTACAACGTGAAGGTTTGTTTTATTTTTCTAAGTTAAATATTTTGTGACGGTTACCTGAATCAAAGCTTTTAAGGAGGCACTGGTATTTTAAATTAGAATATAGGTTTGTGTGGATAAGTCGAAAATATGTTCCTCGATTCTGAGAACAGGGTTAGGTTCTAGGCAGAGATACTCCCGAAAAACATATTCCTCTTTTCGATTCACGAGTAACTAAAATGTCTTCAGTTAAATTCGGATTCCGTACACAATAAATGCGTTTCGACATATATGCAGGTGCTTAAATAAAAATCTCAATTTAGGTTGCAAGTTATACAATATTCTTATGTGCCACATGAGACACTTCAAATGAAATTGGTTGGTATTTTAGTTTTATAGAGTGCTTCATCACTCATTGCGTTGTCTGTCTTGTGATCGGCACAGCTTGGCCAAATATGGCCCTTGTGCCATAAAACCCAAAAAAAGCAACCAACTTTTATCTAGAAGAAGTGATTTTAACCTTCTAGGCATCATAAGCTCATGAAATTTCTATCAGCATAAGTCATAAGATTTCCGAGTAGTGAAGTATTGCTTTTCCACCACAACACAAATGACTAAATGACTTCATTTACTTGTTGAAAAAATTCTACGAAACATATTGGTATAGGAGATCAAAACTGGTTAGAAATCATGCAGGGAAGACTTCAGGTTGCCGAACGGATATTTGCGCGAGTGCCCATCGGAAGGTTAAAAATTAAGCTGAATGACCATGACCATAAGCTAAAACTTTAAATTAAATCATTTAAAAATAAGTCAAGAATAAGAAAGAACGTAAAATATGCGACATATATCTAAGACAGTGCCGAAATATAGATCGCTGGAACGTTTTTGTTCATAATTATTTACATGAGCTAGAACGGAGTTGAGTACTCACAACACGTCATCAAAGATCAATTACTATGTAGTTACCATTAACTATCGACATTTTTATTTGAGTTTATTCCTTAGAAAATTACGATGGTAAGTCTTTAGAAGCTTGGTTATGATAAGCTTTAGGACTAACTCATCAGTAACGTTAACACAGGAAGTGCTTTAGATGCCAGAGACGAAACAAAGACATGGTAGGAAATCTAAAATGTACACGTAAATTTAACGAAGGAGAAATGCATAATGCATAAAGGAAAGTATTTTTCCAAACAATAGTTTTTAATTAGAAACACTTATTTTAGATATTAAAATTATTCATTTAACCCGACCTGTCTATGGACATACAGGAAACATTTATACATTAATAGCAATTACTTTTTCTGAAATAAAATTTGCGATTTATTTTTAATCACAGTTGGAGTAGATGGACAAGAAGTTAAATTCTATATGCAGAAGGTTGTGTGAATATGATGCTGCTCTCCACGGCTGATACATTTTATATTTTATGTATAATTGTTTGTGATTTGTTCAGAGCATAGTATAGTTGCAATTTTCTAACATTGCTGAAACAGGAAACATGGTCGTATCTGTGTGATTATTCATGATACCAAAAGTAAAAAATGTAGGTGAAAACTGACTAACATGATATAAAATTGGGAGTCGGGAAAATATGCAGAAAACCTCGATTAGCCGCCAAAAGGAAAGAAAATGTGATACATACGTACAAAAATATTTGTTGATAATGTTGAAGGAAACATACGAGTGAAAGTACAACTGAACTAAAAAGTACTAGCAGACCCAAACACAGCACATGTGTGCTTTTCTTTTCTAAAACCTGCGCTTATATCTATTGATGGCAAAGTGTCATTACTCACATTTCATGTCTTACTTAAATCTATTTGTTATGAATATAGCATCTATATTCACATTTCATACCTACAAATGAAATGAAATTATAGAAAAATTTATAACAGCATTTCATATACTTCTTAATTGTTCTGATTTTTATTTTTGATATCTAAAGGTTCATACCTCAGTCATGGCTACCCCAATTATCTTTTGAACATTCACTTCAATTTCACATCATTCCCCTGTTCAAAGACCATTCGCCTTATTTTATGCTAAACCTGTTTTCGCATTATCTTGGATTTTCTTGTGGGCTGCAGTAATCCGGCTGGAATAGTAGCTTATTAATAACCAAAGGGTTGTGAGGTAGCTATTTAAAAAATCACAGTCTAATAATCCTTTCGGACATATTATTTAATTTTGCACAAACACAGCACAACATATAATAACACAAAACATTTTTAGATACATAAGTTCGACACCAAATTCTTCACATCTCTCTGGCAAACACACACACTAAAAACTCAATTCTCTACAGAAAGCCGGTTTTGACTGGTCTGCAAAATCTGGCGCAAAAAAGGTCAGTTTGGGGTGCCATCTGTCGCTCTTAATCGTCATGAACTGTTAAATCGTTGCAGGGTTATGAATTCCAAATTCCGTGCAGACAGTCTGTTGTGGCCTCAAATGTCCTCACGTTGGCGTGGTGTGAAAGTTTGGAGAGTGGGGTGCCAGCTCAGATGTTGACCTCGTCATCGTGGTTCAAAATTGCGAGGTGTTATCCTCGGATCTTTCCTTTCAGGATTGATCTCAGACCGTCACCAATAGCCAGTTGTGTTGCTCTGGTGCAACGTTAATTCAACTGCCAACAGCTAACTTGTATTTTCTTTTCTGCGCTCATATCTATTATAGAGGATTCATTTGGTTTGACCCACAACGTCAGTTCCACATGTGAAGGATGTGTGATATATTCCCCACCTGTTGGGTTTGAATTGGGTATTTAACAGACTGGAAATTGATCTTGTGGTACGGGGTAAACAACTCTAAAGCAAATCACTAGCGTCATTCACAAGTGTGTTCGACAACGTAAAATACTAGAATGGAAATTGTTCTCTAAGTGTAGTGATTTCATTATCTGAATGATTATTAAGAAGCAAATGACTCAACGAAAGAAGATTTATTTTCAATGAAGACTCTTAACAGTAGTCCGGCGACTGATCGGAACTTTGGAAAACTCTGCAGGCCGGAGGGACCACGGACCACTTAGTGATTGTCTACGTTTCGGGAACGCGTTCGCGTGATCCATTCAGCTTCGACCGAACGTGACGGCAGGAGAACGTTCTCTGTAAAGAATTTCGAATAAAGCGGAATCCTTCCGGGAATAAATCCATATCATTCCTTCCTTTTTCCTTCGGTATCTTTTTGCGGTTTCGCTTCTGCCAATGTCTCCCATTACTGTTGAAAGGCTCTTAAAGAAACAGGAATAAGGACTTAAAAGCAGAGATAGTTCCATTAAATTCGGAGAACGGTGCACTCTGAGGAATTGTCTTCCTTTTTTCTTCTTTTGATGGAGGTTTTTGAAATGCCTACCAAGTTTCATCTGACTTTTCAACAGTGGAGAGCGCTAACGGAATTTTAGTTAGATGCCTTGTGAGGGAATTGCTGTCGTGCTTTTTATCTGCCCTTTAGATGTCTGTGCTTTTTATTTAATTACATTCCGAGAGTTGCTTTTTTAAGGAGTTCTTTAGAAATTGATGGGGAAGCGGTAAGTATTCTTAACAGGTTTGAAGTATCTTAGAAATACTTTCTCCAAGCAAAGGAAGAATCATATGCGCGTTCGCTGTAACACATCCCGTTACGCAGAATCAATTGATCATTATTAAAGCCTTCTGTAATATTCTTGTTTGTTGAAGATTACCCCACTTTGTGTGTTGCCTATTTTTAGTGTGAATTGACAAAATGTTTAAGAGGATCTGTTGCAACATACTTTTATTTTTGAGCTTAACTGGTATAATGGTAGTAGCGTTTGTCTACCACCCAGAAGGTCTCAGATTGTATGGATGTTGGTAATTGCTCTTGAAAGGAGTAACGGACCACTGGTATTCCTCTACGAATACCTGCCACTTTGTCCCTTGTAGTACTGGATACTGAAAGTCGGGTGTTAGAATTTAAAAAATGCACTGAATATCATGTCAACGTAAAAAAATATTTTTATCTCACTCCCATTGAATTTCTCCTTTCATTACACAATCGTTCTTTATAAGCACCTGTTGACCATCTGATGCTGAAGTGTTTTGGCTCTATTCGATAAAACAGTTATATTCTTAGAGATATGACAGAAAATATTCAAATATGATCAAATAAAGTCTTTTTCATTTCTAATGGCTGACTACTAACCTCTTCTGCCTTCCACACTACAAGGGCAAACTGGTGGTTGTTTGTGAGGGAGCTATCAGTTGGTAAGTCGCCGTTACTATGCAAAGTGATGTACAAATCAGTAAATATGAATGAAGGGTTGGCTGGTTGGTTTTGAGGTTTTATGACGTAAGGGCCATATTTGGCCATGCATGAATGAAGGGATAATTACTGACACAGCCTCATATTTTGATTATACAGAGAAAGGGAAAATCAAGTATTACATAATTGCAAAATGTAAGGAACAGTAAAGTATTCAGCTGCTACTCTGCAGTGATGTGGGAAAATAATACTAAAGGTACATCTGGTTAACGACTCGATGAGTAAAGAAAGCGATTACAAGAACAGAGGTGAACAACAGTAGAGTCTGTGGGAACAATGCACTGGGTATCATGAGACAGAAGGGTAACTGTAAAAAAGAGAGGAGGTGGTCTTTTGTAGGCTGTACGACCACCTTGAACACACAGGCTCTGCAAAGTTTGTATATTGATAATCAGATTGTGTGTGTGTGTGTGAATGAGTGATAGTAGAACCACAAAGAGAATATAAAAGTAGAGTGAGCAACGGTAACCTTTCTATGTGCCCAGAATCGTGTGACCAGAACTAGTAGTAACGCGATCCTTAGACTACTTTTGTCTGTCGGGAGGAAACGAACATTATTCATCTGATTGGTCCACAGGATGGGAGAAGACGCCAATCCATTGATTCGTCATTTGATCAGTCTGCGCTACATTGTAGTAGACTGGAAATTTTACCACTTTTATCGCCACTCTAGAAACGCGCATTCACACACCTACCCAGATATAATATATTATTCACCAAACGAGGCGATAATAGGCCAAATCGGCCATGTAAATTTTTCACAGAGCATCACGTCACTACTAGTCGAAATGTTGGTCACATTTTTAAAGCTCCTCTCACTAGTAATGCTCAGTCTACATTTCGCGTCTATGAGCAGCAGAACCTGGTCCTATGTTCGAGCCTCTGACATGACGATACCAAAATTTTAATATGCACCAGTTTTCCTACTGATTATACTCGGTTATACAGATCTCCATAGGTAATTTCGTTTAATTATTAGGCTTAATATTTAAAAATAATTGTGTTTCTCAAGTTTTGCACCTTGTGTATGACGAAAAAATTACTATCCCATGCATTTAGTAACTCGTGTTTTTAACCCTCCAGTGGTTTCGACAAGAAAAAATTATTATCCCATGCATTTAGTAACTCGTGTTTTTAACCCTCCAAGTGGTTTCGACAAGAAAAAATTATTATCCCATGCATTTAGTAACTCGTGTTTTTAACCCTCCAGTGGTTTCGACAAGAAAAAATTATTATCCCATGCATTTAGTAACTCGTGTTTTTAACCCTCCAAGTGGTTTCGACAAGAAAAAATTATTATCCCATGCATTTAGTAACTCGTGTTTTTAACCCTCCAAGTGGTTTCGACAAGAAAAAATTATTATCCTATGCATTTAGTAACTCGTGTTTTTAACCCTCCAAGTGGTTTCGACAAGAAAAAATTATTATCCCATGCATTTAGTAACTCGTGTTTTTAACCCTCCAAGTCGTTTCGACAAGAAAAAAATTATTATCCCATGCATTTAGTAACTCGTGTTTTTAACCCTCCAGTGGTTTCGACAAGAAAAAATTATTATCCCATGCATTTAGTAACTCGTGTTTTTAACCCTCCAAGTGGTTTCGACAAGAAAAAATTATTATCCCACGCATTTAGTAACTCGTGTTTTTAACTCTCCAAGTGGTTTCGACAAGAAAAAATTATTATCCCATGCATTTAGTGCTCGTGTTTTTAACCCTCCAAGTGGCTTCATCAAGATATCTAGTCCATCAAGATCTGACAAATTTTGCTAATGACGAGATATCCCGTCATTAGCAAATTAGCAAATAACTGACTTGATCTCGAGATAACGAGATCACTGACTTGATCTTGATAACGAGATCAAGATCAAGTAAGTTATTTTCTAATGACGTATATCTCGTTCATCAAGATGGGGTCAGCTTAGCAGATGACGAGATACCTCGTCGGGACGACCGGGTCGGAGGGGTTAAAGCGTTAATGCATTTCCCATGCGCAGTTGAACAAAATAAGCATTCTTCTCTGATCTTATATCGAAGGTATCGAACGTGATGAAAATTTCTATTCATTCAAACCTAGGCAGCTGCTGAATTAAATGGAAACCTAATAAACCTCTCTGCCCTAGGCAGGCATTCGAAAGCGGCCCACATTATTCGGCACGCACTGGATCGTAAACATCAGAGAGGGCAGAGAGATCTTGAACTTCGTCAGCAAATTCCCTGGGAGGCTCTCAAGTATTGTTGAGTCATACGAT
The DNA here is from genome assembly GCA_933210815.1 of Meta bourneti. Lineage (NCBI taxonomy): Eukaryota > Metazoa > Arthropoda > Arachnida > Araneae > Tetragnathidae > Meta > Meta bourneti. The sequence goes on along the minus strand of OW119922.1, from coordinate 71,019,879 downwards.
CCACTTAAACAAAGTGCTCACCCCCTTGCGTTTGCTTCGGCCTGAAAGAGAGAAAAACACACTCCTTTTTTTACCTATTCTCTCTCGGTATTAAAGAAAACTAAAAGTTATGTTGGGAAGACCAAGAAAAAGTAAAGGGTACGAAAAAAGTTCTGAAGGTAAAGAGAGAAGATATTGAGAAACGTTCATTATTTAAATAGAACTTATTCTTTAGAAAGTCTTCTTTCTTCTCTTTTTTGAGTATTTTCTTATCGCTGAAAACAACGAGCGTTGAACTAAATACTGGATTAGCTTATTTGCATATTATTTCTTAAGTGGGCTGTGAAACATTATATGTCCTCATCTTTTAGCGAGAGTGCTTGTGTTCAGGTTTGGAATTAACGAAGCCACTATGATAACTTAATTTGCGTTGGGTTCAGAAGGAAAGTGTATTGTCCCTGTGGGCCTTGCTGACACATGCTTAAATAATTAAGGAAGTGAAATATTTTAGTCGCCACACAAAAGCATTTTCTTTTTCTCGTTTAATATTCTAGTAAAAATTTTCTGCGAGATACTTTGAGTGAGAAATGCTTGTATTTAATTCACACTAGTCTTTCGTAGGATGTGGCATAAAATAAAAAAATTACAGTTCCTAGTACGTTTTATGAGAAGTCTTCATAGTAACATATACTACAAGATTATATTAAAAATGAAATTTTAAGATACTGAACAATTAGTCCCTCCAGATACGATGGTGGCATACATATTACATAATATGTAAAACATCATCAATTATCTTTTCACCATGAAGCAGAAGCAATTTTTAGACGGGGCATACTAAATGTTTTGAGATTGAATGACAAATGAACTTTAAATAAAATTTAACTTATATGCATATGCAAATTGCAGGTTACTATAATAAATAGTACCAGTACAGGTGGTAGTCTCAAAGAGGTATCTCTTAATAAGCAAAACTGACCAGACCTTGATCTCATCATCATTGAAAAATCGGCAATATCTGGATGACAAGATATCTCGTCATTAGCAAAATTGGTCAGATGTTGATGGATGAGATTTTCTCGTCGAAATCACTTGGAGGGTTAAGTAACTCTTCCATGAGCATAGGTATTGGAGCATAATAAGAGAAGGAATTAAGTGTTGTTTAAGCTTTATTTTCAAGTAAAAGCATGTGGTTACTGACTTCTACCTTTTAGTAAAAGCAGAATCACATCGAAAGAAACATTGACGATCACAAACCTCGAATATTTTTCGAAACAAGAACAAGTGTGGTGCTTTGTGTAAAATGGGCCTGAGTGAATATTTTATAATATCCTCTCGGCAAATTATGGGCTGGTAAAGGACGAATCAAGCCTATGTTTTCAATTTGATCCTGCGAGTTGTAGGGTCAGATTTAATTTGTGTAACTTACCCTGGATAAATTTCTCTTCTATGTAGGTAAGACTTTCCTTGTGAGTGTGTCCACTACTGGACTTTGTCTTGAGTTTTGCGCAACAAGGCCAAATATAGCCCCTTGCGTCATAAAAAACCAACCTATATACTTAAAAACCAACCTATATGTCTCATAGAGCATTCCGAAATTTCAACGCAAATTCGGTTACTTACTGTGTTAATACGGTTGGTTAAGAGCATTTAAAATAGCTAACCCGCTAAAACTAACCTTATCATTTGGATATTAACCCTCCAAGTGGTTTCGATGAAATATCTCGTCCATCAAGATCTGACCATTTTAGATAATGATGAGATATCTCATCTCCAAGATATTGCCGATTTTTTATGATGACAAGATCAGGATCTGGTCATTTTTTCTAATGGCGAGATATCTCGTCCATCAAGATCTGGTCTGGATCATGACGAGATTACTACCAGGAGGGTTAAGTAGGACGAAGTGGTGAAAGTACGTCCACTGAATATAAAACGCGTCTGTGATTAACCCATTAACGGCCAAAGTCCCTTTTTTTGGGACGCATATTTATATGGCTTTAAAACCATGACCATTTGTATAAATAAGTTATTATTCTTTTACTCAGCAGATTATTTATTATGTGTTCTAACTATAATATAAAAATTAATGCAAAGAGTTAAAAAATAAAACAAAAGAATTAAAAAAATAAAATAATTACAAAATTCATACAGCACCCTTCTAAAGACTGTAGAAGATGGAAACAACCAATATTTTTCAAATAAATACCATTGTTGAATTCCGTCCCTCAATGGGTTAAAGATAGGGCTACCACCTGCTGGAAATGTTTGAAGGAGTCCTATATATTAATCCCACCTCTAGAGCGCTTCGAATTTCTGCAGGAAAGTTGCACAGACCAGAGAAGGCCATGGATGAAATCACATGCTCTTACCCCACTAACAATACTATAACATTGCAAACAAGAAAATCCATGGCATACACCCATGAAATGTGAGTAGCGGCACTGTTATCAATAGATTTGAACAATTAAGAAACTGTAAGAAGTCTATAATTTAAAAAAAATAGATACTCTGCACTGGTCTGCTATTTTTTAAAATTATATCAATAAATTTATGCAAATAAGAGTATAAATATATTAGCAAAGAATCTAGCAGTGTACAGTAAAAACGTGAATTTTTAAAGATAATTGGAACAGGGTAGTAATTGGTTAAACGTGAACTTTGAAGATTTGGGGTTCGCAATCACCCACCTTACCTTAGGTACGATTTCAAATGCAAATGATTTTGTCAAAATCAGATATTGTAATTGATATTTGATATTGCTCTAATAGGCCAATTTATTTAAACAGTAATTATTAGATATAGGATTACGCACTTTTCACCTTTTTTAACCTCCACATTTTTTACCTTCACCTTTTTTTACCTTCACCAATGTCTGTACTTAAATCGACATCGGAGTTTCATCAAAATCTCATCATGTTCTTCAGAAGTTTTAAAATTCCGTTATAGAAAAGTGAAAAGATAAAATCCTCCGTAGTTCACGCCTTTCATTTCCTTGAAAATGTGAGTTTAAGAACAATTTTATGTCATAAACTACGTTCTTTTTAAAACTTAATAACAAATTGAATTTGATTAAAGCTGGAAACCACGTTTAAACTCACTAAAATCGTATACAAATTACAAGCAATAAACATTTTAATGCATTTTGTGTTTGAAGTTAAAGGCTGCATTTAACGCTTCTTGCGCATTAAGAATTTAACTACGATATAATGATGCATAAATTGACACATGTGGTATATTAAAGCAAATACATGAAACCAACTTTTCAAATTGGAGGGCTCTGGGCAACATATTAAGCCACAGAATGAAATTTTCGTAATGAAAAAAAATATTCATTGTGATCAAAAGAGTTTCTAATGGTTTGAATGAGTGCGTTTTACTTGAAATATTAAGACAACATAACCTCTAAAATAGTGGATAAACAATAATAATTTTGGAACTTTTTAAAACTTGAGAATTGCTAAATTGATTAATTTGAAGTGACTTATCATTATCGTGAGTGAAGTCTTTTTTAGACGTTTACACGTTTAGCTATTAGAGTGCATAAGAAAATTCACTGTATCTTGAATATGAAATCTGCATACACCAGAATAACAAAACGAAATGACAAAAAAACTGTATTTTTGACAAGAGAAAATATTTTGACGTACAATGTCGAGAGGTTGGTTAACATTTCGATGGCGCAAGGACCAGAAGTGGCCAAGCGGCACCAAGGAATGTTTTTCCGACAAGTAAATAGGCAAACATGTGCAAGAACAGTTTTTATTGACACATAAAGAGATAAACAACCAAGTTAATCAAAGGAATCGAATCTGCGCAGTCTACAACTAGCAGACTGCCAGTCCAGTGAGTAAACCCATTGAGTCACAACACACAATGCTGATGAAATTTTGAATTTTGTACAATTACAAATTGAAAAATATAACATATGAACTGATTTTTAGCATTAATCACTTAAATAGTATCAATATGCTTTTCCTGAGTAAATGTTTTAGAATAATGTAATAAATGTAGCATTATTATGTCTCTGAGAGTCTCTTGATTTCTGAATATAATTTTACCCCACGACACAAGGACAAAATTTCTAGAAGTCACACAGGGAAGAATGCAGGTTGCAGAACGGATATATGCATGTGTACAGGTGTATAGCTTTAATATGCTGCATATCTTTACGTAGAATTACGAGTGGGTGGTGTGGAAAATGAAATGAGATTGTATACACAATCATTCATTCATTGGGTGACAAATCACAGCACTCTACAGATTGAACAGAATCATTATCAGTGAATAGAAACCACCTTAGTCAATTTTCAGCTTTCCACACAGACTTCTCCAGGGCACGCTGCTCACAATTTCGCTTCCTAAGTGCAGCTCGTTAGTCGCAATAATGCTTTGCGACGGAATTTTTTGGTATATTTCAAAATTTTAAGTCGATGATCCTCCTTCGGGCTCCCTACCTCGATCTAAATTTAAGTTTTTCCTGGCATGGAAACATCCCCTTGCTGCGAACTGAGGTGCTGACGTAAAAAGGCGCTTAGCAACACGATAAAGAGGGAAATATGAGATATTTTCCTTACATTGCCGGCATGATCAGGCTCAACCGGCAGCAGCCGTTAATATTTTTTTGGTGCGTTGTTTTTCTTCTATTTAACAATATATGCACTACTTCTGTATGTCTTCACAGTTGTAAGCAGTAGCGGCAAGAAAAGGATGCATTTTTTCGTGATATTCAATTCCCAAGTGAGGATTCCCCCATGATGAGGAGAAAGACGTTATTCTACATCGAAGAATACAACGCAGATTAATTTCAGTTGAAATAAGAAAATGTAAGACATTTTTATTTTGTAACAATTTTCTCTCGTGATCCATACTGCCAAAAACTGTTAACATTTATAGTAGCAACGTCAAACTGGAGAACACAAAATCGGAAAACATGCTCTGAGTTCCACAAAAATAAGTAATTTATTTTATGATTACCCCGGATACAGTTACATCTCATGAAAACAAGAACAAAAAATTAATTGCTTCTTTTCAGAAATACAAGAGCGGCAAGGAATTTTTTTCGAGCTTCTTCCATTGCCCCAAGTAGATAACAGCCCGTACATGGTGTAACATACTTTTTAATCCTGAGGGTGAAAAGAACTATTTAAAAAAATTGCGAGCTTAAAAGATTATTTTTTGTTAAAAAATTATTCATTTCGGAACCCACACATAGCCTCAGCTGATAGTTCGAGGATTTTTCACTAAACTCGTCGCTCTTATCGCCTGCAGGCACGAAGAAGATATAACTTTTTTCTGACAACAGAAGGCTGGGAATGGAGCTTTCTGACTCAATTCACTTGTCGCCTTTTCAAACGAAATGTATTTGAATAATTTTTGTTTGAGTTTTCGAGTGATGATTCCCCACTGCATTGGTCCGTCACATGTTTGCGCAAACATTTCTCGAAAATTAAAAGCGTTAAACAAATAATTCGGAAGATAAAAGTGGCGTGTTCTTTTATTATTTTCAACATGACTTCAATTGTTTCATATTTTCAATCAAATGAAGTAAACAGACATGTGTATTAAAACATTTCTATAGAAACTAAAGAACATGAAGAATGCATAGGTATGTTAAATACAAATTAAACTCATTCATCTGATAGTGAATTCATATATCCTCTTTTCATTCCAAACATATGTGGGATGTATTTTCTATGACACTAAATGTAGATGGACGGAAGTATTTCTGCGGCGATTGTGTTTTCTGTATGTATTCTGAACGTGACTTCAGTTGGCTTGTTTTTCGAATACCATTTCAGCACTTAAATGTGTCTCGACGAGGCATCTCATTATTAGCAAAACTGACCACATCTTGTTGGACGAGATGATATCTCGCCATTAGAAGAAAACTGACCATATCTTGATCTTGTCATCATCAAAAAATTGACAGTATCTTGATGACGAGATATCTCATCAAGTATTAGCAAACCTGATCAGATCTTGATGGACGAGATATCTCGTCGAAACCACTTGGAGAGTTATATACCTAGAATATTTATGTAATCATTTCATGGAGATGAGGTACCAAACGTCCCACCTTTCTTGGAAGGGTTGATAGAGCCTATTTAAATGCAGATGCATTGACATCGATTGTACTAATTTTCATTTCGTTTCGAAAGTCCAACTTCATTAGAATCGAAACCCCAGAAATGGCCACGCATTTCTCTCCGTATTAGATTCATACCAACTAGCATCCATTCCAATTGGTCAGCGCGTCCATCAGCATTCAAATCACTTGATTTCGGACACGAAGTCCCTTCGTCAACCCCGTTAGTGATTATATGTTTGTCTCCAAGTCTCAATCATGCATGTTCAAGTGCAGGACGTATTAAGGGGAAACCACGCTTGCTTCATTAAACGAAGTCCAGTTTATTGGACCGTATACAATTCCTACTAGAAACAGTAGGGGTAAAGGGAGATTGAGGGCTAGTTGGGCTCAGAATAGAACTGCTGCTGTTGCGTGGCACGGAGTATTGATGTTTGATTTCGCATCTCTGTATAAACTGTAAAGATGGGAAGCTCACCTTCATGTTAAATACAAACGATCTTTCCCTACTTCCTTCTCTCCATTCTTTCTTTTCACAATTACTTGGCATTGTCCGTTTTGTGTTCGGCACAGCTTAGCTAAATACGGCCCTTGCACCATAGAACCCCAAACCAACCAAACAACCAATCATGTAAAAATATTAGAATTGTTCTATGGCAACACACACATATGAAGACAATGTAGTTCAACCAAAAAGTATTTCATGGTAGAGATAATATCAACTAATATATATATATATATATATATATACTACTGTACTACTCATTACAAGTAATGGGATAGCTGATTTACTGGCTAAGCAAGGTTGTGAGCAGATCAAAACAGCAAATAGTGATATCGCCAACTCGGGAATTTACCCACAATATTAAACCAAATGTTTACCTCAATCACCACAGTTTACCCCAAATGAAAAACCCACGAAACATTATCTGTTCCTCTCCCATATTCTTAGTATCCCACAAAGTAGTGTGGACTGTTGTATTTTAAAGGTTTAAGACTATCAGACTGCTGTGGGAAGACTTAGAAGCGAGCACACAAGATATATGACTTTTGTTAGAGGAATTAAGAACCTTCAACCTTGTCTACGTCCCGCAACCTCAGCAATTCCTTCCCATTCTTTGGATTGCATTGGTGTCTCTGTGGGAAAACTGTATGAAGACGAATTGTAGCTGTGTGACTTGAACTAGCTTTTGGACTTGATCTAGGTTGTTGCCTTAACCAAGGGAATTATCAACTACAGGAACAACTGTATTGTAAGTTAAGTTTTGAAATAACGGCTAAAATCCCCACAACACAGTACTTACCCCACTAGGATTTAGAAGTGGTTGAAGTTGATAGAAACTACCACTATTTGACAGATTGCCTGTTGCATAAAACCGTGAGATCTGTATTAAGATCACTGGTGTAGTTTCGTATGCGAGGTCAACAGTGAACTGTCCTCTATTGTCTTTATCAGCCGAGTGTAAGACACTAATTTTGGTGAGTGCCATCAGGAATTTGTCGGAAGCTTTATATGACTCTTTGAGATCGAGCGTGCTCATATACATGTCTACCAGTCACCAAGTGATGCATTTGTCTTTCAATTTGACAAGATGTCTGATTTCCTCAATTCTAAAAAGTAGTTGCCTGGTCTATGCAGCAATAACAGTGAAAGGCAGCCATGAAGTATGTCAAAATACAAATAGGACAATAATTCAAGGAGAGTGAACGCATTAAAGCTACATCAATTGCCAACAGCTCTTCATCAAGACTTTAACATGGAGCTGCGGGAACAAGAAACACTTAGTTTAATTCTTCTATAAAATAGCTTGAATTAGAATTACATGCCATAATACGTACTTAAGCATGTTGCAAAACTGCCACAATGGTAGATTCTAGTAGAAGGTAGTTGAGACTCCAGTAAAGAGCAATTTTTCAGAATTCAGTAGTTTGTATTTAGTCTTCCTACATATAAAACTATAAATTCGTTTTTTTTTAGTTAGAACGGTATTGTGAACAGGTTGCAATGTATTAATCTATCTTAAGTAATCGATGTACCCTCACCTATTTAACACAATATCTGAGAATTGATAGTTAAAAAAATATGTTCTACTTCAAATATAAGAAAATTAAAACAGAGTTACTTTTATCTCCAAATGACAGAGGAAAGTAGCTACGAAAAGCTTGTAGAAATAACACACTTAACTGAAACTAAACGAAGCAAACATAATAATTAACATCAACCATGTAAGAGGACATTATGGCATAACTGAGAATGAGAGTGGTCGTCCTTGAAAAGTCTGAAGTAATATGATCCGCGAATGCCTTGATGTTGTTTCCACTTTAGAAACAGCACTACCAAGCAAACAAGATAAAATATTGTAACAAATTGCACCTGGAACAAATTGTCGAATAAGGTTTAGCTTATCAAAAGATTCTTCTCCACTGTAATGGAGGTTGACAAATCCATCATTTTGGCACCGAATTTTCCTCTAGGTATGAGGAGTTTAAACCATGTCTCCACATATTTGAATTGTTCTAAAACGACCGGTGCAGTTGTGGCAACGCAGAGATGGCACAATCCATCTGCTCTTCGACTGCTTGAAACTTATTTAGTGAAGAACTCTCTCCCCAAAAAGTTTTGACATTATTTTCACCCTTTGGTCTTCAGTACTTTCGGATTTATTTCGATCAAAAGAAGCTTATGTTTCGTTCTGCAAATATATATATAATTACTTTACATTTCATGCTTTATTTCTTAATTATACTGTAATTTTGATTTTGCATTCCATTTTACCTAGGTATTAGGTCACATGTCATACTCTGTAATACAGTTTCTTTCATAAATTAAAAAACATTGCCGAAGAAAACTTGGAGAAACGTGTTCATCATATCTTCGCTTAGAAATAATTGAAAATTTGAAGAAAACTTAAGGTATATTTGGAGAAAAGAGAAACACAGCAAAAGTATAATAGAAGTGGAAAAGAATGATAAATAAAAAATAATAAACGTTATATAAAATACTAAACATCGTTTAATGTTTTATGATTGGTTCCAAGAAGCTTCTAGAAAGTTATATGATGCCAAAATCAAAAATACGAAATACAATATTTAAATTTAAATGAAAAACAGTTAGGGGAAAATATCATTAACATCAGTCTAACGGCATTGCATTTTTCAACCTAGAATTCTCTCTTTTCTTTCCGTTATATTCCGTTTCTATCCGTCTGCACAGTACAGCACATGGCAATAATAATTTACTTTTCAAGAAATATAGTACGTGTCTGTTAATTATTTACTTATTACTGTCACAACTCAAAAAAATACTTAACACCCATCCAAACTTGACAAAGTGAAAAAAATGGGAGGCATTTTATTTCTAATTTGCAACTGGGAAGTCGGAGATATTCTTTCATTACATATAGATTTTTCTTTTTCGTGAACGTCATAGAGATAATTTGAAACAACATTCCTCCACTGCAAATTACTTTATCTGTCCCAATTTCTAACATTAAACGGAGATGTGGATGAAACTCAATTCGACGAAGAATTCAATTCCATTTCTTTCCCTAGAGCTTTGAACACGAACCACTCCTGTGCTCACAATAGAAATTTGTTTACGAGTTTTCTATACAAATTGCCCGCTTTTATTAAGGAAAGAACTCGAATAAGAAGTAGCATGCAAGGTGTAAAAAAGAAACACAATTCGACTTCAAAGGCTTTAGAATTCAAATTGAAAGTGTTTTACTAAATTAAGTTAGAGGGCCAGAATATATCCAGCAAAAGAGTGCGATGAAAACTTAATTCTTTTAACTTCGGAAGCCGTTTTAAAAGAACTTTTTAGATATTTGAGACAAATTGAATCCGAGGATTGCATCTCTAGTTGTTTGATCAAAAACTTTTATTCTTTTGCCAATGTTCTATACTTCCTCGCCATCTAATTTGATCCTCGTTTTGTTGTGTAATAGACTAACACTTATTTTGAAGGATTTTATGTTGCAATCTACAGAAAGTTTAACTGAAAGAACTTTAAAAAATAGCAGACTGTTGTTTGCTTTGAAGCAGACAAGAATTAATCTAACTGGTCACTGAATTATAAATGTTTTGTTTCGGAGCTTGAAAATTCTATTAAAGTGAAAATAATTATCTTGAAAAACATTTTTATATATTGCCCCAAATATAACACATTTGCTTTTGATTTTAAGGAAAAGTTGTAAGGTAGTTAAACTTACGTCGCAATGGAGCAACACAACGAGCTGTTAGCGATGTCCAGGATCAATAAAAAAAAGAAAAGGACAATACTTCGTAATTTGAACCACGGTCAGATGACGCTATCAACACATGAACTGGCATCCAATTCTCCAAACTTCCAAACCACTACAACGTAACGACATTTGAGACCAAGACTAATTTAACTTGCACCAGCCCCCACGAACACAGTGGCCTTTGGTTGGATCGAATTTCGATCTCGCAATCCTCCGATTTCTGATCCGTGACTATAAGAACTAGGCTACCACAGTCCTTTAATTTTAAGGGAGTTATAAATCATCGACTTACAAATCACACTCAAAGTAAAAATTTTCATATTTGGGTATTTTAGTTTCTTTAGACAAGAATTTTAGTGATCTTTAGACATGTAAAGTACACTGTGTCATTTTCTCTTTGTGTGAAGGTATATTTCTTCTTGAGAAACATACTTAGTAACCACCTTAGAGAAACACATAAACAAATTAATAAACGCACATTATTTATTATTTTATTAATAAGTTGCTTTATCAATTGATTTTATGGGAAGGTTGTATATGGAAGATTGTCATAATGTAAGCACTCTTCTCTACAATTTGTAACATATAATTGTTAAAATGATGAAATTACAATTTTGGCATTGCTAGAAAATCTGAATTCTCCTTTGAATTCGGCATTTTCACTTAAATGTGTTTCACTTGTATATAAGCCGACGGAATTAAAAATATGGCGCATTTGCTACTCGACAAATTTTCTAGTAACATGAAAAAATAACATTCTTCTGTTTCAATGAATCCCTTGGCCTACATAAATAAATGTAGTGGTTAGTTTAATTTTGTTACACAATTTAAAAAAATCGTGTATTTCACAATATGGAGATTTTACTTACTTAATGAAAGCATATGTATCTAAACGTGACCGATTATCGCCATTGCCCGACATATATAAGATTCATCTTATTTATAAAACAGAAATTATGTTTGTATGAAGCAGAAAAACTGTCAAATGCTGAATTATTGCGTCATGAAATTTGCACAACTTATTCTGCCTAGAATATCTGTCAACAGAAATATTTCGTTCCTTTAGAGCCATAGAAGTAAAATTTAATATGGAGCATTTTGCAAGAGATCAATCAACATAAAATGTCAAATACTATCATGAGCCGAACAATCCGAAGAGTAAAGGACATAAGCACGTGAAGCGGACAAAGTTCAAAAAGCTGTTCAACAACGTAACGAAACTGCGGAGGAAAGAAGAGCAACTTGGTTTATCTAGGCAGTATCAACGTATTGGCGAAACATATAGTAAAGCTAGTTGAATTATAAAATTATACTTTCAAATGTTTATTTAAAATTTAATATTGAAATAAATGTTTTATTAAGAATTGCCACGAAATTTAAAATGGATCCTTGATAAGTTCAGTGATCTTTTACGAATCTTAACCCTCCAAGCGATTTTGACGAGATATTTCGTCCATAAAGATCTAACCAATTCGTTAATGACAAGATATCGCGTGATCAAGGTATTGCCTTCTTTATCCTGACGAAATCAAGATCTGGAGGGTTTTGCTAATGACGAGATACCTCGTCGAGACAACCACCAGGAGAGTTAACAAGCAACCCTATCTTGAAAAACTTTGGAAGACAGCGCTATTCATCAGCCTTTCGAAGTATAGATGTTTCATCTTACTTTGGCTTATCTAAGCAACTTCTAATCTGAACCCAGAAAATAAATTACGTGACAATCAATTTTATAAGCTCCTGTAAGAAAATCGGAGGAAAAAGCAACAAATTACGGAAACGCTTAATCTTTCCTAATCTATATTTATATCAGGAGAGGAACTTCTTTTCTCTTCCTTCGCAAATTAAAAAAGGAACAAAGAAAAATTCACCCCTTATCATGTTGCCAAGATGCATCAATTCTGATCTAACCGAAGTAAGAAAAAGTCATGTAACAAGACCTTCAGATTAACTGTCAAGTAAAATACAGACAAGCTTATAATTTGCCAAGTTAGGGGAAAAAGTAAGTGTACAAGATCAAGCTCAGGGAAAGTCTGAGAAAAAATATATACTTAGCATGTAAGGAAGAGGGTCTGTTATTAATATGGTGAAAATTAGTACTTTAATCATGCTGCCAAAATTCTCAGCATAAAAAAGATAGTGTTCCTCCCTGACTTGCCTTAAAGGATTTTCCTTCAAGTAACTTGCTATTAAAACGGCATACATTAAATCTTGTGTAAGTAATATCGCGTCATATGATTCAGTTTTATCGATAACATATGAGCGATTTTAATTACAATTTAATGATAATACAATGTTAAGAAATAAATACAAACTCTTATCTGATTGAGGCACGCAATCACCTCGTTTACACGACTAATTTTTATTTTTAAGGGATTACTGTAGGTTGAGAAAGCGAGTATCTTGAATGGTTGGCTTTGGGTTTCATGGCGCAAGGGTCATATTTGGCCAAGCTGCGCCAAACACGACAAACACTCCACGCTCCAAAGACAGAATGTCAAGTAATTGTGAAAAGAACGGATGGAGAGGAGAAAGAGAAAGATCACTTGGGTTTCATGGGGTCGCTACTCAAATGTTTACCAGAGGCAATAAACCCCATGAGAAAAGAAATGACCACTAGGATACCTCGTGTTCGTGAAGCACGTACACACCTAAAGAAGATATGCCCCAGAGGGTATTTGAAAGAGAAATGATTTTAATAGTGATGATTACATTTTTTATTTAAACTTTTGTGTTGCAATATCATTTCAACCTCTAATAGCCAGTTTCTTCAACCTTTTCTCAAAGCCGATTTCTTTAAATGTATTGGGAGTTAACTTTGATTCAATGTTTATTCGATTTCAAATTAATTCATTCCAAGCAACGTAGAACCGTTATGCCGACTTAACCATGGTAATACTGAATACCAAACGATTAAGATTAAATTCATTCTAAAACTTAACGATGTTTTAGGGTTAATTCCCAAAAACTGAGATGGTTAAATTTGTCGTTTTTTAATTTCTGTTCATCTGGATGTTATTTTTATGAAATATAATAAAGTATATTTTATTTCAGAATGCTTTTAGTGCTCTAAACTATTTGCTCTGATTTAATACAAATTGGTGCAAGTCTTAAATTTATTTAAGAAACTTTACTTCAGCAAAGTAAAGGCTATAATACCACTTACGAAAGAGCTGTTTTGATATTGTAGAAAACATATACTTCTTATTTTAGTATTTTGAGTTTTACTTATTCAAAAAACTAAAATTTACTCAAAATTGAAGTAAGTCTAAGACTACCATAGCTTGTTGTTTTTCTTTTAATCTTCTGTAAACAAATAGCATCTATCAAGTTATTCTGTCTCTCTCTCTCTCGATGTCTTTAAAACAAAATTATTTTATGAACAATTATTTTAAAATTAAAAATACCAAGTAAATATCAGTGAACTTGAATATCCAACAAAAATAAACATGATGTAAAACAACAGTTACTTTATAACAGAATAATAAAAATATCCTAAGTAATATATTTCTATTGTGTATTGCATGCGCATATGATAAACATACTTATTTTATTTTTGCATTCAAAAATAAAAAACTAAAACTGATTAAATAACAAACACTAGACGAATCGAAAAATATTCGACTTCATAAAATATCATTTTTAAGTACTTGTTAAAAACATATGAAATTATACAAACAAAAACAGTCATACAACACAAATTTATGGTGCTAAAGAGAAGAGAAAGCAAATCCAGCAGAAATGAGACATTTCTTAAATATTTAATTTAAGTCAAGCATATCACATTCTTTATTTAGAAAACGCAATTTTCCTCTAGATAATACACTCTTCTCTACAGCGTGAAGAAAAGGCAGTATCCGATGAATACAACTCGTGCTTTTCTTATTTGCGTTCCAGCTTTACAACGAAAATTCGACACGCCTTTGATCTATTCTTGAAATCTGTATACAAAATGTCTGATTAATTCTCCAGAGGCTTAAGGCTTTGACAAAATTCTTTGTTTCGTTGTTTCCATCTTAAGACTTCCCCACTACCCCCCGAAGGCATGCAACATCTACTGAGGCGAGTGAATTCGGAATCACCCGTTTCTTTCTTCTCATTAATAATATTTTTACTTCTCACATGGCAACGGCTCCAAAAAGAATGCGATATCGATCTGCTCGATTCAGTCAAGTTTTCCCGCGCTAGAAAAGCGCCTCCAGCAAATTTCAACGTGCTACCTCGAGAACCTTGACAGCCAAGTAGAAGGCTTCAATAAGAATATTTCTCTTATGCTAGCTGATCCTTGACAGAGCGTTAGCCACGAATATCATGTACAGAATACTTTGCTTTCACGAATGTAAATTGTGGTATCTTGGAACAGAACCGAACATTTAATGGAGATTCCAACATGTTTGAATTCAACTTCGAGATTGATTTCAAATGCTCTGACAAATTTTTAAATGTACCAAAAAATAATGGAGCTTTTCTTCCAGCATATAGAATTAACTTTAACTCTCATGGTGGTTGTCCAGACAAGGTATCTCTTCATTAGCAAAACTGGCCAGATCTTGATGAATGAGATATCTTATAATTAATGAACGAGATATTACGTCGAAACCCCTTGGAGGGTTAAGGCAAGTAACGCATTGTTTGGAAATTGACAAGAACATACGACATATGCATACATATTTCATTTCTGTTCAGAAAATACCTCGCATTCCATCTTTTAAAATTCTAAGATTAGATTAAACATTAAAAAGTCCATTTAGTAATTTAGACGATAATTATGATAATGTTACAATTTGGGGGCTTACTG
Source organism: Meta bourneti (assembly GCA_933210815.1). Lineage (NCBI taxonomy): Eukaryota > Metazoa > Arthropoda > Arachnida > Araneae > Tetragnathidae > Meta > Meta bourneti. Next base: position 71,004,770 of record OW119922.1, on the reverse strand, counting down.
CTTAGTAAGAGGGGAATTTTGGAAAAATTTCATTTCAAACTTTAAATGACTAGAGTTATTAAATTTTCTTTTGGCCCGGGATGTAAAATGAATTAAATCACTTTAATCGAGGAGGGGTGAATTGCAAATTAATAAGCTTGAATGATAAATTTATATTGCTGAATTTTCATACATTAGATTGCCACTGACGTGATTTTCGTGAGAAATTTATGTCGTTTAGCAAAATCAATCAGTACTTGGCGCAGATTCGCCGTATCTTGGCTCTTGTTCCATAAAAATCAACCAACCCTAGAATGAAGCTTTGCTTAATGTACCTTATTTCTCAGCTCAGTTTGATTGGTTCGAATTGTCACTCTATGATCTGTTTTTTCTTAACTCTCCTGATGGTTATCTCGACGATATACCTCGTCATTAGCAAAACCGACCAGATCTTGATGGACGAGATATCTCGTCATTAGAAGAAAACTGGCCAGATAAACCATCGGCAATATCTTGATGTTGAGATATCTTGCCACTAGCAAAATTGTTCAGATCTTAATGACGTGATATCTCATCATTGACAAAATTGTGCAGACCTTGATGGATGAGATAACTCAATGAAACCATCTGGATGATTAACGAGATCTTATCAAATCGTAGTTTACGGTTCAAAATGGATTCCGAACCACTACGGACATTCCTTGCCAGGTGAGGATTCGAACCCAGGGCAGTTGAACCGAGAGCCATGGCCCTCTTAGTTCGAGAGAACATTATTTACGCATTATCCTCTCCCATCCGATATACACCAGTTATTAAAAACGACCCCGGCTGAAGCGAATCTGATTTTTCGAATGGTACTTTTCGAGCGATTCAGGCTGTCACCAGTCTCACCTGAGTCCAAAAAAAAACGGCGAACAGGCTAGAGAGGCTGGCATTTCGGGAAACAAAGCGCTCGGAAATCGATCTAAAAAAAAAATCAATCTTCTCTAAAAAAAAAAGAGAAAAGAAAAAAAGAAAATAATAAAACAAGGAAAAGCACACCCAATCTCTATCGAAGGTCGAGACTGGGGTTCAAAAAATAAATCATCATCTAAGCGTACAAAACGGTTCTGGAAACGGAAAAATCCGCATGACCAGTGTTCTGTATACTGCTAGGGTGAAAAATGATCTACCCCCAGTGCTTTACGAAGAAAAATGGTGCCTCAAGAACTGATGGCGGAATCAATAGAATAGAACGAAGGCTTTTTTCTTTTGTGTTCTTTGTTTACTATTTGCACACTCGCGTCTTTGCAATCACTGGGATTTGAAAAAAAAAATGACAAATACGTGTATAACTGCATTCAGTTAGAAATTTAAAAGTATCAAGAAAACTTATAAATTAGAAAAAACATCTTTCATTACATAATGCATTAAAAAGAAGGGAATAAGACTCGCAGGAATTGTTAAAAACTACGTCCAAAAGAAATTTGTTATTTTGGAAGAATAGCAATTTATAAGTACAAATAATACACAATACCACAATCGACCATGAGAATGCACACAATAAATATCTCACAACAAGCCAATAATGCAAACGCACATAATGTCATTCAACCCAATTTACTCGTTGCACAAGTCGAAAACTACAAAACATGATCTATGCCTTCCCACATTCTTGGTATTCCGCAAAATGTCCCAGACTTTCATTGCATTTTAAAGGTCCTAAGACTGCACCAGACTGCTCTGATAAGAACCTAGGAGTAGGCACACAAATTATGTTTTTTTATGAGAGGAGTCAGGATTTACTTACTATTGTACACATGCGTCTTTGCGACCACAGGGATTAAAAAAAGACAAATCTATGCAACCATATTCACTTAAAAATGGAAAGTATCAAGAAAACAAAAATAACTTTAAAAACACGTTTTATTATATAATGCACTAAAAAGAAGAAAATGAAAGACTCACAGGAACTGTTAAAATCCTGTTAATCCTGTAAAGAACTGTTAATATCCAAAAGAAATTTTTTAATTTGGAAGAACAACGATTTCGCATTACAAACTTATAATACACAAGCCAATCGACCACGGGAAAGCACACAATAAATATCTCGCAACGAGCTAATTGTGTATACGCACATAATGACATTCAACCCAATTTACTCGTTGCACAAAACCACAAAACATGATCTGTTCCTATCCCCAAAGCATCCTAGAGTGTCATTGCATTTCAAATTCTGGACTGCAACAGACTGCTCTGACAAGAACTTAGGAGTAGGAACACAGGCTATATGACTTTTGTGCGAGGAGTCGAGAACTTCTCAACTTATACTGATCCCCACCCCAGAAACTCTTTTTCATATTTTAGATTGTATCGGTATCTGGCACAACTTCAGGACGAACAAGAGTTTATCTTTGTGTATTTTGTAAAACACCCTCTTTTGAGCTTGGTCTAGATTATACCTTGACCAAGTAGATTTGTAACACATTCAATCCTCGGCACGTTACCAGCCCAGTTGGAAGAGCAACGGATTAGAATTCGGAAGATTGCGAGTTCGAAACTCGGTCCATCCAAATACCGTCGTGTGCACGGGGCTGGTGCACGTTAAATCTGACGTGGCCTCAAATGTCCTCACGTTGGCGTGGTGTGAAAGTTTAGAGAGTGGGGTGCCAGCTTAGGTGTTGTTCTCATCGTCTGACCGTGGTTCAAAATTACGAAGCGTTGTCCTCGGATCTTTCCCTACGGGATTGGTCCCATACCGTGGGCAGTAGTACATTGTGTTGCTCCAGTGTGACGTTAACTAACTACCTACCTCGGCACGTTACACACAACCGAGTTTCAATCACAATCGTAAAAATACCCAATGTATTTCTTATGGAGATTTCGAATTGTTTTAGCCCCCTCTGTAAACGCAAATCAAATCGAACGAAATTCTTCTGAATATTGTACTGCAATAAGAAAAACATATATAGGCAAACTTTGAAGTAAATTGTTCACCGAGAATTGGATTAAAATATTATATTGGAGTATCAGTTGACCAAAATAGTTTTGCAATCAGCAAGCCTGTACTACGTACAGAAAGTAATTGGCAGACACTTTTTGTCTTTTATCCTTGCTAATGTTGCTAATACTGTGAAAATTATTGTCAGCCGTTTGATTTCTCAAATCGATTGAACTTTTAACAATTTTCTAATCCAAAAATTGAACTGATCACTCAACCTAGATAACATTCACTAATGATGTTGGTTGCTTTCTTTTAATTGCTTTTTGTACTTTTCACTTCACCTGTATCTGATGAAACATTCTGTCCTAATCTTAAATATTTAATCAACAAATACGCTTTCACAAACACCACTATTCTTGCCAACAAGTACTCCATCAACAATTAATTCTTCACCAATAAGATACATTCCTTTTTGGCAATTGCGTTCTATCAACAATAATATTTCTTTAAAATAGTATAAAATCAATGATTAGTTCTTTTTGGCAATGAATTAGATATAGTTCTATCATTCACATGTGCAGGGATACTTTCATTACAAGACTACATTTACAGAAAACGGTAGCACAGCTTTATTCAACTGCTGTAAATGAAATGATGACTCAAGCCTCCGTGATGTGTACTCCATTTTGGCCATTAAAAGTATTGAGATCCGATTAATTCTTGACGACAATGAGACAGAATGAACGCTTGAAACCAGACCATAGATATACAACACTTGAGACAGTCTTGCTAATATGATTCACTAAATAAAAGATGCACTGATAGTGTAAATGCACAATTTTTTGCAGTAATATTTATAAAAGAAATATTGTTCCAGGGTTAGTCAACGACTGCTAGAAAAACAAGAGTGTTCCACATAAACAGTCTTCATACTATTACACTGTCAATATTGAACTGCCGTTCGAGCAAGATGAATTCCATTGTTGTTTTCATGAAATTTAGTAATTTCCAACGACGAAACAAAATTTGGATTCGTCAGACTATGTGATATTTTTCTAGTTTGTGACAATACAATTTATGCATTTCAAATGTGCACAATGTAGTATCTAATGGAGATCCAATATAATCTCATTTGTTGTTTTTGTAATAAACGAGGGAATTTACATTGATCTTTCGCTATTCTGTAAAACCTGCGATAACTGCGTGGAAGGTGTATGCTTGGAGATATAAAAATTTTAGTATAGACTCTTGAAAATTGCTGAAAATTATAAACATTCTTCTCTGATTCCTCTCGTGGACGAAACGTTTCCACAAGAGCGATCACATCCAAAAGGAAACCAAAAGAAACCATTTCAATGAAAATTTGTTCATCGCTACAATCCCCGTCTGTACTTTGGGAAGAAATTTCTATTTGTATCTTTAAGGTACGTACAACTCTATTTTTTAAAAATATTTCTTGGATCTTATATTAATTTTTATGATTGTAATAACATATTCTAAAAGTTTTAGGGATAGATTTCTTTCAAGAAAATACCATTTATTAACCTTACAAGTGGACATCAACGAGACATATTTTCCATCAAGATCTGGCCATTTTTGCCAATGACTAAGTATCTCGTCACCAATATATAGCCGGTTTTTTGATGATGATTAGATCAATACCTGGTCAGTTTTCTTCTAATGACGAGATATCTCGTCAATCAAGATTTGGTCAGGTTTGCTAACGACAACCTTATCGGGGCAACTAACTACCAGGAAGGTTAAATTATTTAAAGTATTAATAATCTATTATACTAAACACTGATCACTTATTACCAAACTAACTAAAAGTAAAAACAGATCTCAGGACAAAACACATTTATTGTAGTAAAACAGAGAAAATGGTTGTCAAGCAATCAACAGAGCAACTACCTCTCTTGTTTTTTAAATCACCCTTTTTAGACTGGGCACATGAGCATATGAGAACACGTGTATGTACATATGAACACAAATGATAAGTCTCCCACTCCTCTGAGGAGGAGAAATTGTTCAGTCTCATATATTACTTAATCAAATTAAGTAATTAATTTATGAAAGAGAATAATTGGAAGCATTAATGTTAAAAGTCACGGCTATGTTTTAATAACCTGCTATCAATCACAATTTTTCTCGCTATTGTTCGGATCTTTCCATTCATGATTGATTCCGGACCCATCCTGGAGCCAATGTTGCTCCAGGGCGACATTAATTCAACTATCTACTTATCCACCGTTAATTTTATATAAAACTTTACCTACTGTAATTTAGACCATCAAACACTTACCGAATAGATTGTTATACTCATATAAATATACTTTCAACACTTAAAGCAGAATCATAAGCACGCAAGAAAATATTATTAGAACCACTTCCGAATCTTAGTTGCAAATAATTTACTTTAAACTCACAACGCCTTAATTCTCTTAAATATTTCTCCCTCAGGGGTCTGTTAATAGACAGAAGCGCACTCAACAAATTACCCACATCCCAGAAAAGCATCAACACGGACTGACTTTTCCCTCAAATAACGCTTTCAAAATTCCTTTTAGCACAATATCCATCAACGACGCATTTAACTGCAAGCTATGAATAAATCAAATTATAAAAGCTGTAATTGAGAACCGAGGAACACGGATACCCCAAATTTAAAAAAAATATTCACCCATCTCACCAGAAGCTGACAATGTTACGAAGATTCTTTGCATTATACCTGAAAAACCTGACAAGCGGCAGGAACCCCCTAGGTGAGATCCAGCAACATTTTCCAACGGCAACTAAACCGTCTTATCTCTACTGTAATAGCGCTGGCCTGGGGTACAAAGGAAAACTTCCTCCCCACCCTCCCTTTTTAGAAGACACATCATCCCTAGAGCAAAAGTGATACCTCCTTTTTTCCTTCCTTTCTACGTCCCCTTCTATCTCTCTCTTTCTCTCGCTCCCACCTTAAGGTAAAAGGAAACTTTAAGCCATTAAGTGTTTTATTATAGCCTCGAAGAAACTGGGAATAAGATCCTATACGCTTTATTTTGTGCCTTGCCTTTTAGTTACTTTTTTATTCTGCCTCTCTGCCCATCTACTTATTTTTTTAGTTTACGTATAAGTGAAGGGAAAGCATGCTGAGGGTATGGGAGAGCGTTTTATTGGTCTTGGGAAAACTGTTATAGTTTAGAATGGTGAGGAATTCCGTTTGAATTTGCATGCTTACCAGTGTGGAACAAGTGAGAACTAGGCGCATGGATTTTTGATACAACATATTTGGCTTGATATATTTCCCTTCTTATTTGTATTGAGTAACGATTTCATTTAACAGCTGAAGCTATGTGAAGTTGTTAAAGAAATTGAAGCTATTTGGCAACAAAATCTATGTGGTTTTCAATACAGTCACATTTAATTATCGCCAATAGGAACTGGGAATAAGATCATGTACGCTTTATTTTGTACCTTGCCTTTTAGTTACTTTTTTATTCTACCTCTCGTCCCATCTACTTATTTTTTTTTACTTTATGAATAAGTGGAGGAAGGAGAAAGCACGATCTGAGGGTATGGATTGGATTAGATGTTGGGGTTTTATTGCGCAAGGATAACGTTTTATTGGACTTGGGAAAACTGTTATAGTTTAGAATGGTGAGGAATTCAGTTTGAATTTGGATGCGTTCCAGTGTGGAATGAGTGAGAACTAGGCGTATGGATCTGTGCATACTAAGACAACATATTTGACTTGATATTCCCTTCTTATTTCTATTGAGTGGCAATTTTATTTAAGAATTGACCAGGAAGCCCTATGTGTGGTCTAACAGTCAAATAATATTTTCTATATTAAGACACCTTGTATATAAATGAAAAGCACACATACTTATTAATATTTAAAATGACCTTTATAATTAGAAGGGAAATTTGTTTTCGGTATTTAAGAAGTAGATATAATTTTTGGGATTTAACCAATTGGGGCGGTAGGATGTCTATGTAGGATTACCTGAATTTTCGTAATTACATATTATTCAGTAATTACAAAGACTTAATACTTTCTGTAAGCTGTATTCTGATCAAATTGAAGACAATTGTGGGTGGGAATATCAACAAACATAATTATCCACATTGCACGAATAGGCTGGACCCTGTTCTCCAAATGCTGATTTGATTCTGTCATTATCTCCACAAGCCACCGCTCTCATTTCACGCGAAAATATCCATCAAGTTACAACGCATTCCAGATTGTATGTGTATTTTGGAACTTAATAATCCAGCAGATTTCAATCCCTCGCATCCGTACCAAGTAACGGATTCAGCAGCCATAGCCTCCCTCCAGCGATTAAGAATAACGCGGAAAGTGAGCAGCGTCCACGGAGTGACCAAATTTATCGTTACCAGATATTCATTTCGAAAGTGCATTTTAATTAAAATACAGCTAATATGACCAGCGGCTGGGCCTCCCTCTAAAGTTTCATTCGGGCCCTAAATGAATTTCTCGTACGTTAAATTACGCGCCCCGTAACGAAATCCGACTGCCGCATTCTGTGAGCCTCCCCAGAGATATTTTGCCGCATCTTAATTGAAATTACGGCACCGTTTGATACTGGGGCGGCTTGGTGTGGTGCTGTGGAGGCTAGGAATGGGACGGGGAGAACGAAATGACCGATGTTAGGGTGACTTGTGTTTTATTCCGCTTTCAAAGATTCGCTGAGGCTGGTGGAATGTTTGTCTGCTACTTTCAGTGACGAGATGGTGGAGTAATTTCAGCATTAAAAAGGATTTATGTTGACCCTCCAAATGGTTTCCACGAAATATCTCGTCCATCAAGATTTGATCAATTTTGCTAATGCATAGATATTTCGTCAAGAAGATATTGCCGATTTTTTGATGATGGTGAGATCAAGATCTGCCCAGGTTTTTTCTAATAACGAGATATCTCGTTTATCAAGATCTGGTCAGCTTTTCTAATGGCGAGATGCCTCGTCGTGACAAACCCTAGGAGGGTTAATTGCGCATTTAGGTTTCTGAAATTTGGAGAATTTCATTTGTTTCGTGAAACATTTATATATCGCTTCTTTAGTTTGTGTCTATTTATATAATAATTTTCAAATGTTAATCTCATGGAAGCTCAAAGCCTAACGTAATTACTGGTAACAAGCATCGCCTAATGTAAACAAACATCTCTGGTTCTTAGTTATTCATGGAGAATAATTTCAGGCAGACTTCCTGCAATTTACAACACATGAGAGGTTTTTCTGGCAAGTTAAATGCAGGAGGTGGTAGTGTTTCTGGAGCGATCGTGTTTCCTTTACATATTCTGAACGTCAATTGGCTTGCTTTTCTAATAGGATTTCAGCACTTCGCCAATAAAAATTCCAAAGAATGAATTCCGAATCGATACATGATAATTGATTAGTCAACTCAATTAAGAGTAAACTTCCTAAGTCGCCAAAACGACTATAAACTATATTTCAAGGTAACTCTGATATATCAAGTAAAGTCTTCGCTTTCCGTCTGGTTTGTCTGCACTGAAACTCCTACTCATTAAGCATGTTTCAGAGAAACAGAACATAATTAAATTTTTTTAATAAGTTTATGGTTTCTTTTATAGGTGACGTGAAAAACAAGCAAAGTAACGTCACTTCCGGAAGAAAACAGGAAGTACGCACCACCAAAAAACACTAGCGCCCTCTATAAATAGTATTACAAAAATCCTCTCCAATATTTTCCTTTTTTTTCAAAATTCGAAAGAGCTATTTATCATTTTCAGCCGAATAACTGTTTCTTGACATCTAAATTAGCCTTCGACAACTAAATTTGATTTTCACATCCTAACAAAACGCTTTCTTTTCATTTTTTTCCCACACAGCCTCAATCTTTGTCAAGAAAAAAAACAACATCCAAATTCCCTGCAAGAGGGGGAAAAGCCAAGCGCTCTTCGCGTCACCTCAATCACCCAGCTTGAGAGACTAGCGGAATATAGAGTTTCTGTCAAATTCCGCTGCTTTATATTTTTCTGCGACGCATTCCAGCTACGAATGCTGATTTTTTTCTCCCTCTTAGTTCTTGAGACGTCAACATCAATCTTGGCCGGAGGGACCAGGACAGTTCTCTGATCCGCGGGACAGGCCAGTGATAAATGGCCCGTCTGACGGAAGGAGGGAAGGGGCAAAAAGAGTTGACTCAAGAGTTTCGGGCATTTTCCGAGAAGCACGTCGATATTTATGCCTCCAGGACGGCTTAAGTCTCGTTTCTCATCAGAGGTCTATCCAGGGCTTATGCGCTCTTGACATTATTCCCGGTGAAGTGACCTTCGAGGAGGTGCACCGTGAGGTAGGTGGTTTCTCAAGGGAAGTCCGAAAGTTTGGGGGATTAACTTTGTATAGTAATGAGTATCCTTTTTCGGGATATAAATCTCATGGACTGAGGAAAAAAATGGCGTTTTTGTATAAGTCGTATTAACCCTCCAAGTGGTTTCGATGAGATATCTCGTCCATCAAGATTTGATCAATTTTGTCAATGACGAAATGTATCGTCATCAGGATATTGCCGATTTTTTTTATAATAACGAGACCACGATCTGGTCAGTTTTGATAATGACGAGATATCTCGTGGAGACAACAACCATGAGAGCAAAGCTTCTGAGATTCGTGTGCGCATTAACCACTTAACGCATTTACCCGTGTTTGACACGGGCGAAAGTTACCGGCAAATTTGCACATGCCCGTGTCTCACACGGGCGCTCTTCCGTTCTAGTAAAAATAGATAGGCTAGATTAAACTTATACCAAAGATGGCATAAACTTATTTATCATAGATGATTTACCACTTATTTATAGATGGATATTAAACTTATTTACCGTAGATGGCACCACTATGCACCATTTTTCTTGTGTAAACCAAGTGGTGCATTTTGATGATTAGCTATAAGTTTGTTAGGAATTCTTTGTTATAAAGCAGTTGTTAGGTGTCTGAAAGGTAATATATCCATTTTTATTACGTTAAATATCATAAAAGTAAACAGTTAACCATAAATTAATTTTTACTAAGTGTTTTTGTAACTTGTTTAGAAAAAGTTATCTAATAATGAGCGACTCTGACGATTTTGAATATGCCAATTTATCAGAAAGTTTCAGCGATGAAAGTGATGATCTCTTGAGTGATGGAATTGAATCTGAAGTTAATAATTTATTCAAAATAAACATGTAATCAAATCGTTTACACTTTGTATAATAATTTTTTTATAACTTTTACCCCCCCCCAACTGAAATCGCAAAAAATAACTTACACTATACCTATATATATATTCATTTTCTGTCAAAAAAAATTCGATCATTTTTTACCAGTTTTTCCGAAAAAAACTCGTGCTTTAAGTGGTTAATCAACTATGCAAAATGGTTTTCCCTGAGTTCTAAATAGTTTTTGACTTCTTGACGAATGTAAGCTTTTCTTGGACTCTTTCAACAAATATATATTATTATTTAGTCATTAAATGTGTTATAGTGTAAAAACCGTCACTATTCAAAAATTTCGTGCACCTCAGAGGGTAAAGTGTTTCTTGATGCCTATTGTTTTTAGAAACCTTGCAAAATAATGAAGAGTTAGATAAATTATTTTTGATCATGCTTCGACGCTTTAACCCGCCAAGTGGTTTCAACGAGATATCTCGTCCATCAAGATCTGTTAAGGGTTTTGCTAATGACGAAATACCTCGTCATAACCACCAGGCGGGTTAAAATTCTACATAACTGGATTGATGAAAACCTTCTAGTAGCAGCCGTCCGGATTTTGGATACGTCTGTAGAAGCTGTGTTACGGCTGTGATAACTAAAATGGTTGCTTGGGGTGCTATCCGCCGACCTTCGTTGAAAACGAACTAGTAGATATAAAAGACGTTAAATTATATTTTGAAAATTCCAGTCCGTCGTTACGTATTAAGTGCACGTCTTAATGTTTTATTTCTAACTAACAGACCCGTGCATAGCACTTGCTCCTAATTTTCTTAACTGCCTATGTCTGTGAATAGCAAAGTTGGTTAGTTGGTTTCGGGGTTTTATGGCTCAAGAGCCATATTTGGCTATTCTGAGCCAGACATGACATAATATCGAATAATGGACACATTCACAATGAAATTTTTACTGACACAGAAGAAAGAAATACACCAGGAAGTAATGTATCTGACAGGAATCGAACCTACGCCGCCTACAACTCGAAAGTTGCTAGAGCAGTAGGCATACCCAGTGAGCCACGATGGCCCCTGTGGATAGCAGTGTCGTTACTCAAATTTCCTATCCCTTTATAATGAATATATCATTCATATTATAAAAGGACCACTAAATGGAATCAAGTTGTCTAAAAATATGTTGCATATATTAATTATTATTTCCATTAAAATATATGGCAAAAAGCAGATCTCAGAATGTCGCCAGAATTAGATTTTGAACGTCTAGTTCAATTTCATTCCATTCCCTTGTTCAAATATAATCCAGCATTATTTGACGATAAACCTATTTCCACTAATATTTTATTACCAGCGCTTATTTATACCTTCCAGATTTCTCACTGCTTTCTGTCATCAGACTGCGGAATAATTTCGTTAGAGTTGCGAGATCTTCCGTGTAGTTTTAGCAATATTATGCAGGTTAAAATCAAGCATATTCAAACTGTGGCGAAATTGGCGAATGAATTCCGTAGCAGTCGATTTTTATATTATTTACATCCTCTGTTGCCAATCGGCAGTAAACAAATAACCCTACAATAAACCCAACTATTACCCTCTTTAGCCTTCGGCACTGCAAGAAGGGAATAGACAGCTACTCTCTGAAGGAGCTCCCAATGGGTAAGCCTCTGTTACAGGGAGAATCACTAACATCCATTGCCTAACAAACCGGGATTCAAACCCGGAAGCTATTGCATGGCACACATGTCTCCATGTGGAAAGCTACATTCTTTCCAGCAGCTGACTGGCAAATCTGTTAATTCAATACTGGACCGCTAGATGGCAGGAAGTGTTTTACAGTCTGCTATGTATTTTCATAGTAATGAAACCTATAAACCAGATTTATTTAGTATCTATTAACGATCGATATGTACCAATCTATCCGATATCAAGAATAAGACATAATTTCGAGAAACATTTGAAATTAAAATTTTTTAAATAAAAGTTCTCAACCTTAAAGTTGATTTTTTGACCAAAAGACACGAAAAGGTTGGTTGGGTTTTACTGCGAAATATACGCATTCGGCCAAGCTGCGCCAAACAACAAGTAAATGGACATGCAGGCAAGTAATATTTTACTCACAGATCAAATGAAACCAGGGGTCATATTTGGCCATGCTGTCCCAGTCACAAGACATGCAATATCATATAATATATATATATAATGGACATATACACGAGGAAAAGTTTTATTGACACAAAAGAGAATAATTCACCCACGGAGGAATCGAATCTGCGCTGCCTACGACTCGCAGGTTGCTAGCAGTGGGCATACCCACAGAGCCACGACGGTGCCTACAACCAGGGAGAAAAAAAGAGTCATGATAGGGAAACAAACTCTATCGAGATCAAAATGCTCTTGATGCAAACCGAAACGTTCCTCAGTTAATTCAGCGTGGAATCGGCCCCTGTTTTTCTCTCACTCCCAAAGCCTGAAGTGGCCGTTACGGCATTGCTTCGATTGGGACCCAGCGAGACAGCTGTGGTTTTTATTGACAGAACGAATTGAAGGAGAGAGATAAAGAAAAACTTCTCTCTATGTCGCGAGGAGCACAAATTTCTTTCCTACCACCCGTTCCGATTTCGATCCGTTTTTGATTTCCACTGGCGACATTTTTTGTTTTTCGGCTCTTGTCATCGGAAACCGCGGAGAGTTGGAAAATAAAACAAAGAAACCGGGTGAGAAAACTGAGGAGAGAAGGTGAATTTTCAAGTAGAGAGCGTAACTCATTTTTGTAGTGAGAATATTGGGCGAAAGAAGTATGGGGATCTTGTAGGAAAGTTTTCGTTCTTTTAAAGATGCGGGATTGTGTGTTTTTCCAGTAAAGACACGAAATTTTAATGTTGTTTCATTGCTTTTATCTTTTCTTGCTGTACCTTGAGAAGCTAAGGAACGTATTCAAACATTTATTTTAATTTGAACAGAAAGTCGCGCAGAAGGGAATATTCGATACTAATTTAATATTTAGAGAAAAATATTACGACCGAAAAGAAGTCAGGATAATTTCCAATAGAAAACAGACAGCGTTTGATTTTTATGTGCGAAATTAGAAAACGGAAGCAAAATATGCTTCACTAAGTAGAATTTTCTTTGATGTAATTAAAATCTTTGTATAAATAAGAAGGCTTTAATTACACAATTAAAATATTCTTTGAATTTGATAAGGTAGGTAGGTAGCTGAATTATATAATGTCACACAGGAGCAACACAACGGGCTATTGACGACAGTCCAGGATCAATCCCGAAGGGAAAGAACCGAGGACAACACCTCGTAATTTTAAACCACGTCAGATGACGAGGTCAACATCTGAGCTGAATTTCATAAGGTGTTGTATATATTTTTAGATGCCAAAGTAGTTAATAACATGTATGTATATTGTGTGAAGAAAATGCACATGAAGCTTAAAATCATGCATGGAAAAATAATTTATCTGAAACAGAGGATTCTTTACTTATAAACCATAATAAATATAATCTTTTAGCGAAAAGTTTTATGTTATTTGACTATCACAAACAAAGGAAATTTAATTGATTTTTAAAATTAGACTGTACATCATTGAATTTTAACGGAGTAGTAATTTGTACCATCAGAATTCAAATACCCTATTTCTTTAAGGGCCTCATTAGTTCTCATGTAACAAAATTGACCTTAGAGCGAGAAACCAAACCAACTCATTTCTTTCCGAAACTATAAGGTCATCTGACCGTGGTTCAAAATTACGTGGTGTTGTCCTCGGATCTTTCCCTTTGGGATTGATCCCGGACCGTCACCAATAGCCCATTGTGTTGCTCCAGTGTGACGTTAATTGAAATACCCAACCCCCCGAAACTATAAGTTTTACAGTGGTTAGTTTGGAAAGAATCTGATTTAAGTATTTCTAATCCCAAACAATTCACAACACTTAAAACATTACTATTGATGTTTGAATACGTGTAACCAATGAGGATTTGCGGATCTTTCCCTTTGGGATTGATCCCTTACAGTCGCCAATAGTTCGTGTTGCTCTAGTGCAACGCAAATTCAACCTACCTACCAATGATAATTTGACGAAATAAATTTTGAAATAAAACGTAATTTCATCTGAAACGTTTGAGGGGTTATTCTGTAAAGCTAAATACCGCTAAAGCTTAAAACCTTCTTAGGAACACTTGGCGTAACTTGGCAGGGTATTTGAATGCAATCTTAGTATGTCACTTATACTAAAACTTAAAGCCAAAGTCGTCAAAAACGCAATAAATCAAATTAGCTCTTAACGTAAGTACTTTTCTAAGATAGTTTGTGTTTTGTTTACACCGAAAGTCCCTCTCACTTACAGATCATTAAGAAAAAAATATTTTTTTCAACTGGATTCTATCTATTGACTAAATATTTTAACCCTCTTGGTGGTTGTCTTGTCGAGGTACAACGTCATTAGCAAAAACTGACCAGATCATGATGGACGAGATATCTCGTCACTAGAAGAAAACTGACAAGATCATGATCTCACCATCATAAAAAGATTACCAATGTCTTGATGACGAGATATCTCGCCATTAGCAAAATGTTTCAAATCTAGAAGGACGATATATCTCGTCGAAACCATTTAGATGGGCTAGAAATGTGTATAGTTCAAGTGTTCCATTTCTTTCAAAAACAATTAAGCGCATTAAGATTTTACAGATGGTTCAGATGCCCGACATAAGTATCGTGAAAAACGTAATTTTTAGGCGTTCCCTTTGAAAGCTAGGAAGCCCAAGAATGCAATGAGAAACACACTGAAGATGCAGCAACACGGAACGAGAACTAGAGTCGGGGTGAGAGTATGTCGGGGGGTCGGGCTACCAATAACAGTCATTTCATCTTACCTTTTCCCGTAGCACCGTATGCCGCCACTCTGGCAAATAATAAGGAATTAATGAACGTTTCGCTTAATGCTTGCATTTAGAATCCATTCATCCGAGTTGAGAGGTCCTGGCGCTGCTGCGAGGAAAATAGCGCTTTTCCCGCGAACAATGAGACTCCCATTGTCATCGCAGGTCTTCCGGCATTTGTAGAGATGCCACCGTTTATTCTAGTTAATGTTGGCTCGGAACACCATTTACTGTTTCAGTGGATTTGAATAACGTTGATAATGGAGAATGAAATTGAATGCGGCGCGTTTACTGGGATTGGAATTTTGTAGACCTCGCTCTGCAATCGATGCAAATGCGCGCTTGGAAGAGTTGAATTTGACGGAATTTTGGCTGCATGTGAATGGAGGTGTGTGATTTAGGACTCGTATTCGGAGAAAGATTTTGTGAAAGAAGGGCTTACAATGAGACATTCATTAGAGTGCAGATAGGATTCAGTCAGGATTTCATACTTGCCGTCACGTGGGACTATACTGCTTACGTTACTTAAGTGTTAAGTATGAAGCTTGAAGCAAGTTGACGACAGAGCCTTTGTTTTTGACAACGTAATCAAGAAATCCAGACATATTAATGTAGGATTTCATGTACTGTCAAGATATAGATGATGATGATACAATCTATGGGTTTTGCAATGGAGGTGCATGATTTAGTACTGGTTTACCAGTCCTGTATTCAGAAGGACTGTGATTAGGACTGGTTTAGGACCTGACTAGACGATGGTGTTTTATGGAAAAAGGGTTTACAATGAGTCATTCAGTACAGAGTGCAAATAGGATTCACTTAGGATTTCATATTTGTTTTATACCGTGGTACCATAATGCTTATGTTGCTTATGTATTAAGTTGACGGCAGAGCCTTTGCTTTGGTTTCGACGACATTAACCCATAAATTCAGACATATTAATGTAGGATTTCATGTACTGTCAAGATATAGATGATGATGATACAATCTATGGGTTTTGCAATGGAGGTGCATGATTTAGTACTGGTTTACCAGTCCTGTATTCAGAAGGACTGTGATTAGGACTGGTTTAGGACCTGACTAGACGATGGTGTTTTATGGAAAAAGGGTTTACAATGAGTCATTCAGTACAGAGTGCAAATAGGATTCACTTAGGATTTCATATTTGTTTTATACCGTGGTACCATAATGCTTATGTTGCTTATGTATTAAGTTGACGGCAGAGCCTTTGCTTTGGTTTCGACGACATTAACCCATAAATTCAGACATATTAATGTAGGATTTCATGTACTGTCAAGATATAGATGATGATGATACAATCTATGGGTTTTGCAATGGAGGTGCATGATTTAGTACTGGTTTACCAGTCCTGTATTCAGAAGGACTGTGATTAGGACTGGTTTAGGACCTGACTAGACGATGGTGTTTTATGGAAAAAGGGTTTACAATGAGTCATTCAGTACAGAGTGCAAATAGGATTCACTTAGGATTTCATATTTGTTTTATACCGTGGTACCATAATGCTTATGTTGCTTATGTATTAAGTTGACGGCAGAGCCTTTGCTTTGGTTTCGACGACATTAACCCATAAATTCAGACATATTAATGTAGGATTTCGTGTATTGAGAGATGGAAGGCCATGTTACTATCTATAGGTTTGGGAATGGAGGTGTGTGATTTAGGACTGATATTCATAGGAAGGCGTTTTATGGAAAGAGGGCTTAAAATGAGGTATTAAAAACAGAATGGCAGATAGGATTAAGTCAGGATTTCATTCTTGTCATCCCTTGGGATCATAATACTTACGTTGCTTAATCATTAAGTTTGAGCAAATTGATGATGACGAGATTACGATCGGGTCATCTTTTTTAATGACGTAATCTCTCGTTCATCAATATATGGTCAGTTTTGCTAATGACGAGATACCTCGTCGAGACAACTACCAGGAGGATAAGCGTTATAAACTTAAAATAAGTTGATGGTAGAGCATTTTGATTTGTTTTGGATCAAGTTATCCGCAAGTCTAGATGTACTAGTTTAGTCCTCGTTCGCAGACATAGATTCAAAATGGCTACGTTCATATTCTGGAAAGGGATTAAAAATTTGAAGCGTTATAACCACAATGCGGTTCGATCTCAATCAGATTCAATTCAAAATTGCTTGCTTGATATTTATTTATATTTTCTATCAGATTACTCCAGTTGCATGACAGAGAAGAAACACCAAAAGCACAGAACGTGCAACAGACAAATTAAAAAAAACAGAACAATTATGCAACACAAACTATAACACAAAACAAAAGCCACTGAGAACAAAACTGACTTAAAAAAGAAAAAAAATCACGATACGGATCACAACATAACCACACAGAAAAAACTTAATATGGATCACAACATAATCACAAAGAAAAATATCACAATACGGATCACAGCATAACCCAAAGAAAATAGTAATACAAATTTTATTTTGCCTTTTGCAAATTCATTTGAAGTTTATTTTGGAAATGATGTCACGTCCAGAATACGTACAGGAAAAAACATGTCCCACCACAAAAACACTACCACCCATTTAGCTTGACAGCAAAAGCCTCTCATTGTAAAGAATGCATCAAAATTTTACCGAATATTCTGAGGATACCATAACTATCGTATCGCTGCTCAGTTTTATTCCAGAATTCCATTTTTGAATCATTTTTTCTTCCCTTTTGATATCCCGTGTCAGATTTACTGACATTGAATTTATCTATGATGGAATAAAAAAAAAGCCTTCCATGCCAAGAAATCCCTAAAATCCGGGTAATAAAGTCTCGAAATCCCTTCGTACGTAAGTAAAACGTTGAGCTATGGGAAAAAAGAAAACAACAGAAAGAATTTATAAGGGATATATATTACCCTTGTTGATCGTGTCATTTTTAAGTGGATTTAGTTGTCTCAAAACGTGTCTTATGATGTTAGGAGGGGAATTTTCACGTTTATCTCTTTACTGTGCCAAATGCGATGGTCGGTTTCTTCAGAGACCTCATTCACACGCAGTTTAAGCCCTTAAATGGGGCTAAGTTTCATATAGAGAAATAAAAGTGAACACGATATATTACAGTTGGTTGCAGTTTCTTACTTTCCGTTTATCCCTTTCTAAAATGTTCTTTATGACCAACAAGAGAGAGCTAAAAATGTGAAGATTTTTTCTTTTTTTTGATTGCATGACGTCATTGAAAATAGATTAATCCCGCTTAACCCTCTTAGAGGTTTATCTTTGCCCCGAAAACTGATTGTATTGTCCAGCTTTTGGTCCAGTCACCAGTTTTGGACAAGAGACAATTTGCTTTTCCTACTTGGATTCTCATTCCCCCTGAAGTAATAGGGAAGTTTTGTCTCAGGTAAATCATCATTATAGCAAGTCTGTCCAGATCTAGCTAAACGATATATTTCGTCGAGACCATTTGGATGGTTAAATGTAGGGTTAGGTGGAGCAAGTGCGTTTTCTAGGAAAGTGTGCCCACTGAATATAAAACGCGTTTGTGATCAAAGTAGGGGCTGTAATCTGCTGAAAATGCTTGAAGAAGTTCAATAGATTAGTTTCATCGCTAGTTTCGAATTTCCGCAGGGAAGTTGGGCAAACAAAAGATGGGCTCGAATGAAATGATATCTTATTGCCCCATTCACAATACTATTACACTTCAAACAAGAAAACGGTCGGTGGTATACACTTTCTCAATCATGTGGGGCAAGTGCTACTCAGTGAAATAGCATCAGAAAGGGCATTTTTAAATTTATGTCAATAAGTTCATACAAATAAAGTAAACATATTAGTAGAGGATCATGGAGTGTGATAAAACTGTGAACATTTAAAAAATTATTGGGACAGAGAGAGAGGTAGGTAATTAAGGTCGCACTGAAGCAATAGAACAGGCTATTGGTGACGGTCGTCGGGATGAATCCCTAAAAAAATTATACGAGGAACCCCTCGTAAATTTGAACCACGGTCAGATGACGAGAACAACACCTAAGCTGGCTTCCCGCTCTCCAAACTTCCACACCACGTCAACGCGAGGACACTTGAGGTCACGAGAGATTTAACGTGCACCAGTCCCCGTATACACGACGGTATTTGGCTGGACAGAGTTTTGAATTCGCAATTTTTGCGTTGCTACTCTGTTGCTCTTCCAACTGAGTTACCGCGGCCCCGAGAGAGAGTAATTGGTTTAATAAATTTAAATATTTTGGTTTGCACCATAAAAGAAATATAAAAGTAGATTGAGCAATGGTAACCTTTTTATGTACCTAGGATCATATGACCAAAACTAGAAGTAACGTGACCCTTAGACTTCTTTCGTCTGCTGGGTTGAACTTAACATTCATCATATGATTGGTCCACGGGACGGGAGCAGAAGCCCATTCTTTGATTCATGATCTCATCGGTCCTCATGTCATAGTAGCAGACTGACAATTTCATCACTTTTATCGCCACGTTATAGAAATGAAGAGACACGCATCTGCCCTTTCATAAGATGTTACATCGCCGAACGAGGCAATAAGATACCAGATCGGCCAATTTTTCACAGAGTAGTCACTTGACAACTAATCGACGTGTTGTGATCACACTTTTTTGAAACTCCTCTCAATCGTAAAGCTCAGTCTACTTATATTTCACTTTTATTAAATCTGCGTGGCCTCAAATGTTCTCACGTTGGCATGGTGTAGAAGTTTGGAGAACGGAGTGCCAGCTCAGGTGTTGACCTCGTCATCTGACCATAGTTCTAAACGACGAGGCGTTGTCTTTGGATCTCTCACTTAAGGAATGATCCCTTACCGTTGCCGATAGCCCTTTGTATCACTCTAGTTAGATGCAAATTCAACTATAACCTACCTACTAATGTGCCCAGAACTATCTCTTTTTGCACGCAAATCGCATGGAGCTCCTGTTAATATATTTTCGCAACAAATTCTGACTCAAAATATTATGTCTATATTCAGAAAAAATGTTGCCAGACAAAAGGAACAAGTGTAAACATTTATTATGAAATTACCGATTTTAACTAAGCCCCTTCCACACACAAGTTGACTTCGACAACACCCGAAACAAATTACTTTGCGTTTCAAGTTACAGGAAGCTGCTTTTTTATCCAAAATATTTGTTTTAGAAAATAATTATTTCATCCCCTCCAGTTGATTCTTAAAACAGTAAAGCTCTAGCGTCTAGAAAAAGAAATGACATTTAAAGGTAGTTTTACGATACTGGTTCGTGAAATCGTGCGGAGTAAAAAACGTGTTCATTAAAAGAAAGTCGACTGCTTTTGGTTTAAAGGTTGCTTTTATTAAACCTACCGTCACCGTGTCCTTAACCCTGGAAAGTGTTGTTTCAAGTTGTGTGGGAGGACCCCTGGAAGTTTACCTGAAAGTGTGTTGTTTCTCCTAATTACCACCTTGTTTCACAAGATGAAACGTTGGAAACTTTAAATCTTCAACATACCTAAGTCCTCGCTCAACATTCTCGTCGTGTTCTCGCCATCCACCCTTCGTAATCCCTTCTCATGAAATGACAGATAACACAACATTCGAAACGCAGACTGTCACCAATAGTAATTAGTCTTCACATTATCCGAACGCCATGACATCCTAAAGTACCTTACGCATAAATAAGATGGATGTTGCGAAATTAAAGATTTTGGGCATAGGGCTCCTATATATTGGCTAACTCTTTCAACAACAACACGGAAGGCAAAAAATTTGACCGTTCAAAATTACGAGGCGTTGTCCTCGGATCTTTTCCGTGATTGATCACGGATCGTGGCTAATAACCCGTTGTGCTACTCCAGCGAGATTTTAATTCATCTACCTACCTACTAAATTACCCAAAGCTATCTCTTTTTGCAAAGAAATCGCATTAAGCGTCTATTCTTAATATATTTTCACAACAAACTTCTAATACAACAAAAAATGTCTATATTAGGATAAGTATTGCCAGACAAAAGGAACAAGTGTAAATATTAATTATAAATTATCGATTTGGACCAATCCCCTTTCACACACAAGATGGCTTTGACAACACCTGAAGCAAAGTATAATACGTCTGGATTACAGAAAGCTGCCTTTTTATACAAATAATTACTCTCGAAAATAATTATCTCTTCTCTTCCCGCTGACTCTTAAAAAAGTTAAGCTCTAGCATCTGTGTTTGGAAAATGGAATGACATCTAATGATTGTTTTACGATACTTGTTCGGGTGAGTTAAAAAAAAGGTGTTATTTGAAAGAAATTTGACTGCTTTTTGTTCATAGGAAGGACGGTGCTTTTATTAAACCCACCATTAATGTGTCCCGAACCCTGGCAAGTGTCACCACTAGGTGAAACATCTTAAATCTTCAACACACAAAAGTCCACGCTTAACATTCTCGACGCGTTCTCACCATTCACCCTTCCTAATCCCCTCTCATCAAATGACAGATAACACAACATCCAAAACGAGGGCTGCCACCAACAGTAATTAGTCTTCACATTATCCGAACACCCTGACACCCTAAAGTATCTTACGCATAAATAAGATGGATGTTGCGAGATTAAAGATTTCCGGCATAGGGCGCCTATATATTGGCTAACTCTTTCAACGACAACACGGAAGGCAAAAAACTTCCCGGGCACATATATTAGAGGTGGAGCGAGATTGTTCGTCGATACACCTGTTCTGGGGGAGATCGAAAGGACAGAAGGCTCAGGGGTTGGCGGGGGAGACGCATTTATCAAAGCTGTCCATCGATTAATCGATAGGGAAGACATCGATTAGGGAAAAAGGATTGCTTTTATCGAGGCTTAAATTAATGGTGTTTTGAGAAGGAGATGTCTTGAAGTGCCGCTTTGGTTTCGCCAGCAGTTGTGTGAAGGGTTAATAGAATTAAAGAGATCCCCGTTTAATAGGAG
Organism: Meta bourneti; assembly: GCA_933210815.1. Lineage (NCBI taxonomy): Eukaryota > Metazoa > Arthropoda > Arachnida > Araneae > Tetragnathidae > Meta > Meta bourneti. Next base: position 70,982,897 of record OW119922.1, on the reverse strand, counting down.
AGGGGATGGTGGGTTGGATTGGGTTTTGTGGCGCAAAGTCCATATTTGGCTATGCTGTGCCGAACACAAGACATGCAACATTAAGTAATAGGAATACACACAGGATAGGTTTTACTAACACAGTAGAGAGAAATACACCCCGGAAAGAATCCAACCTAACAGGAATTGAATCTGCGACGCCTACAACTTGTAGGTTGCTAGTGCAGTGGGTATACCCACTGAGCCATGACATTCCCTCTTAATAGGAGAGGAGAAAGCGATGCTTAAAATACTGCCGCGATAATCGAGAAAGCAGTGTGTGTAAGTCTGGTTTTTAAATCTAGCGGCTCCTGGGTAAGGGCAATCGACTTTGGAATAGTTCATATCTCAATAGATGCGAAAAGCAGTTAGGAGAAGGCTGTCATATGCAAAAATCGTAAATAGCGATCGCCGTGATTGGTACCTCCCCCGGTAACTCGTTATCATGTGGCTTTCGGCACCGAACGATAAACTTACGACCAGAATCCGCGCGAAAAACGCGAGATTTTTTTACACTTCCACCGATCTCCAAATTTAACTAATAGACTCGTTCAGAACCACGTGACTTTCCTTCTCAAAGAACAATACCCGTTGTTCAAATCTTGCGCATGGTGGCTCACAACACTAGGAAACAGAGTACGTTTAATCAACAGTTGATTGAGAAATCATGCAGTCCTTTAGTGTTGCAAAGAATAAGGTACTTTCATTTGAGAGGATTTTTCTGTCATGTTAAATGTAAGTGGAGGTAGTATTTGTGGGGTGGGATGGACTTTTCTGAACGTATTCCGGAGTTACTTTGCTTGGCTTGTTTTGCGAATACTATTTCAACACGCCGACAATAGAAATTCACGATAAAGAATTCTAAATTGATATATGACAGTTAATTGATTAAAGTTGATTAGATTATACTCAAACGTAGCCAAAACGGTGACAAACATTTTATCCCTCCAAATGGTTGTGACGATATATCTCGTCTATCAGGATCTGACCAATTTTTCTAATGACGAGGTATATCGCCTCGAATATTACCGATTTTTTTATGATGATGAGATAAAGATCTAGTCAGTTTCTTCTAATGACGAGATATATCGTCAATCATGATCTAGTCAGTTTTGCTAATGACGAGATACCTACGTCGACCAGGAGGGTTAACATAACGGCGATATGTATCACGTGAGAGCATTTGGGTAACATAAAGCTAATCCCATCTTCCGTCTGGTTTGTTTGGTTTTACACTGAAAATTCCTCTCCTACAGAATGTAACAATCGTCAACTCTAAAAGTACAAATTTAGGGTACTACTTTTTGCTTAGCAATGGCAGCATACCAATTTATTAAAACAGAGTGAAATTGGAAAATTATGTTTTATAGCGTCAAGCAATTGTTTTATACAAGTAATTTTGTTAGAAATTCTTGTTTCAATTATAATTATCACGTTTATCTGTAAATACAAGAGCATTTAATAATGAAATTGAAATGGCATTTGATATTTGCATAGAAATTTAACCTCTGAAAAATTACTCAACAATTATTACTTATCTCTTAAAATATGAGTGTTTACTATCTTACTCATATATATTCAAATAAATATATTGTATTAGGTCATTAAGTATAAAATGTCCGATTTCGAACTGAAAGTTTGGTTTATTACATCTCAAGCAAGAAACAGTATAATTAATCAAAGTATGCGCCTAAACTATCAATACAGTTTTGCCATCTTTACGGTAGCTTGTTAATGCCGGTTGCAAAGAAGCCTGGAGAGCAAGTGGTAATAAAATCGCGAAAGGCGTTTTCTACAGCTTGTTGGAAATTAAATATTTTTCCTTGCAAGAAGTGGTCCAATGCCTGGAAGAAATGGTAGTCAGTTGGTGCAAGGTCTGGAGAATACGTTGGGTGACAGAGAGTTCCCAAGACCAGCTCCTGTAATTTGAGCAACGTTATTTGTGCGACAAGTGATCGAGCATTGTCCTGCAAGAGGAGTGATCTGTCTCTATTCACCAATCTCGGCTGCTTAATCCCAAGCTCCCTCATCATTTTGCCTAATTGGTTACAGTAGACATCCGTCGTAATCGATTGACCAGGTCTCATGAAGCTGTAGTGGAAAACACCAGCACTGTACAACCAAACAGACACCATTATCTTTTTTGGTGAATATTCGGTTTCGGAGTGCGTTTTGGCAATTCATCTTTATCCAACCATTGTGCCGAACGCTTGCGATTGTCGAAGAGAATCCATTTTTCATCATGCGTAACAATACGGTGTAAAAATTGTTTGCCTTTATGTCGCGACAGCCAGGAAAGGCAAGCTTCGAAACGATTTCTCTTCTGACGCTCGTTTAATTCATGCGGAACCCCATGTATCCAGCTTCTTAACCTTACCGATTTGTTTCAAATGGTTTAATATTGTTGGAATAGTAAAGTCAAACCTTTCTGCTAATTCACACGAAGTTTGAGATGTATCCGCTTCCATTGCAACTTTCAGCTCATCATTCTCCACCTTGCTCTCAGTTCGCCAACGTGGTTCATTTTGAAGATCAAAATCGCCAGATCGAAACTTATCAAACCATCTACGTATTGTGCGTTCATTAGCCACATCCTTTCCAAACACTTCGTTGATATTTCGAGTTGTCTGCGCTGCATTAGTTCCACGACGGAACTCATATTCGAAAATAACGCGAATTTTTTACTTATCCATGGTTTTCAAGATTTAATTTGCAAAGGGCAATTCGACAGATAACCAGAAACCAAAACGTGCGTCTGAAAGGCTGATGACGTACCTTCACAATAAAAAAAACAATTTCAAAGTGAAATATCAGAGATATCGGGTATCAAACTTGGTAATTGAGGTAATCGGACGTTTCATACTTAATGACCAAATATAAATTGTTATGAATTTTGTATCATACTGATATATTTACTTTGTTTCACAAAGTACTTATTTAAATTTCTTCCAACTAAGAAATTCTTGGATAGAAAGGATTTAAATAAATAGCAGATAAGGTAATATTTTAATACTCCATTCAAAATATGGATCAAAGATCCATCTTGTGATAACATAAGTACAGTAACATACACTCATGTCCAAAATTATCTTTACATGCATAAAATCACGGATTTCTCAGACACTGTGAACTATAATTTTACGGATTTGTGTGAAATGATACATTTCATCATAACACATAAATACAAAGGAAAAAATTTAAGAGCACTACATATGATATAAAACTGTAGCATGAAACAACAAAAATGGCAATAATATGTGACAAGGAGAGTTCAGAAAAAAAGAATAACTCAGAAAAAAATTAAGGCTTATGAATTTAATCTGGAATGTTATCTCCCCTGACGTGTACACACATATCACAACGTGTTTTACCCTGGCAATAATGTTGTTAACCAGTTTTTAGAATTAAGTTCCACTCCTCCAGCAATGCGGTCTTCAGGGCATTTATATCTGATCTCTAGGAGGAGGATGTCTCCGTGCAACTGCTTTTCCAAGGTAGTCCCATAAGTTCTCTATCGGGTTCAGATCAGGAGATTTTGCTGGCCACGATATTCGCTCAATGGCTTCACTTTCAAGGAATTCGTCAACGAGGTTTTTTCGACGAGGACGAGCATTATCGTCCATAAATAAAAAGTCAGATCCATATGCACCTCTGAAAAGTCTTACATAAGGTTCTAAGACCTCATCTAGATATCTCTGGCCGGTCACAGATCCGCTATTGAAAACTTATAGGGGCTACGTCCATCGATCATTATTCCTCCCCATACCATCACACCTGCACTACCGAAACGGTCACGTTCAATAATGTTCGAAGGAAGATTTCGCGTTCCTGACTCCCTCCAGATGTAAACACGTTTAGAACAGATGTTAAATTAAACCTCGGCTCATCAGTAAAGAGAACGTGGGTCCATTGGTGTTCACTCCAGTTATGGTATTCTTTGCACCAATTAAAGCGATCCCTCTTTTGTTTTGAAGACGAAACACATACCCTTGACTTTCTGGCATAAAGGCCTTTTCCATTAAGCCTTCTGTATACAGTTTGCCGTGATACAACAATTTCATTGACGGCTGCAACCTCTGAACTTAACTGCCGAGCAGTAGACTTCCTGTTACGACGGGCAGTTATTGCCAGATATCGATCTTGAGAAGCAGTTGTTAGTCGTTTACGACCTCGTCCAGGCCTCCTCACAACAATTCCAGAGTTCTGAAATTCTTTCCATACAGTAGAGACTGTCTTGAAATATTCACACATCTCGCTGCTTTCATGATTGTTTTCCCTGCTTATAAACGGCAGATAATTCGCCACTTCACAGATTCTTCCAAATGATACTTCGGAGCCATAACATACCGTTTTGAGTCCTTACACATTGAAATCAAACGCTGTATTGCAGAAATTCACTCAGATATTCACTTTGCGCAAAGCGCTTGATTCACCGTCGGATGACTTAACGCCTTGATTTGCATATCAGAAACCGTTTGATCACTTTTGATTGGATAATGCCAATTAGGATTGTCTTTCACACATTCCCTGCAAAAATGGATTACATCGATTGGATATTTCATGAAATATCATTATTTTTGGGTATGTAAAGATAAATTTGGACATGAGTGTAAAATGCAAGTCGAAACAAGTGTAAACTTCGAAATGCAAGCAAAATAAACATGTTTAAATGTGGATTAGAATGAAAGATTGAAAGAATGTGTCTGGGAAAATTGCTCTATGAAAATTCTTATATTCCATTTTATTTAAAAGTTTAAACGTGTGAAATAGATATGGGTCTCATGGATTATATCGGAATGATAATTTATTCAAAACTATAAGTACTCTCTGTACAATACAGATTTATATTAAATGCCTCACATAGATTTGAGATATATTCTTGTGAAATATGTAGAAGGGTGTAAGCTCATATGTGCATCTTAAACTAATTCTGCAATTCATAAAATGATACAATTTTTATAATTCTTATGATTTATAGATTTATGGTGTATTTTTTCGTTTGTTCAATGTTCAATATAAATGTAGTATGTGGAATATGTACCCATTTCCATTGTTTAGTTTCACCATCACTATCAATGGTTTAATTTGTACATTTTAATTTTTATTTCAGCAATGTGTAACATTATTTTTATTTCAAATTTAGAACATTTATAGAATTAAATCAAATTTATGTTATTTATGCCACAGTAAATCAAAATAAAATTAAAAATATTCGTTTATTAACTGTCAACACCTTAAAGTGCCGAGACTAGTGGATCAAGATGGAAAATTCATCTACAAATGAAATAGATCTAGTTGGTAGTCTTAACGGATTACTACTTTACTTCTGACTGACATATGTTTTGCTTCCACTCGCCGAAACCACTTGGAGGGTTTTTATTAGCCATTTGGAGGGGTTTTATTAGCCATTTGGAGGGTTTTTATTAGCCATTTGGAGGGTTTTTATTAGCCATTTGGAGGGTTTTTACTAACCAAGCGGTTTCGACGAGATATCTCGTCCCTCACGATCAAACCAATTTTGGTAAGGACGAGATATTTCATCAACATAATATCACCGATTGTTTGACGATGACAAGATCAAGATCTGGTCAATTTTTTTCTAATAATGAAAAAACTCGTTCATCAAAATCTCTTCAGTTTTGCTGGCCAGTCAAATTTTCATGACGACATATCTTGTCGAGATAACTACCAATCACTAAAATGAATCATAAAATTAATAATTAAATTTAATTTCTTTTTACAAAGTTTAAAAACAAAACAAATTAGAAAAACAACTAAATAATTTTGAACCACAGATTTTCTATCACCATTACTTTTATGGTAATGGTGGTAATGGTAATTGATTAACGTCACACTGGAGCAACACAACGGGCTATTAGCGACGATGACGAGGTCAAAACCTGAACTGGCATACCACTCTCCAAATTTCCACTCCACGCCAACCTGAGGACATTTGATGCCACGTCAGATTTAACGTGCACCCCAGTGTACACGACGGTCTTTGTTTGGACCTAGTTTAGAATTCGCAGCCCTCCTATTGTTAATCCGCTACTCTTCCAATCGGGCTACCCCGGCTCCACTTATGCCTAGGTAAATCGAAATCAAATTTTAAATATTCGTTCATTGATTCCCAACACTTTAAAGTATTGTGATCAGTGAATCAGAATGGAAAATTCATCCAGAGATGAAATGCAACTAGTTGGCAGAGCATTATCGGATTACTATTTTATTTCTGAATCACATATGTTATTGCGAAACTTTTCTAATAAGCACTAAAATAAATTAAAAAATGAATAATTAAATTGAATTTCTTTCTACAAAGTTTAAATACATAAAACAAATGAATTAGAAAACATGTAACTAGTATTGAAGCACGGATTTTCCACCATCTTTACTTTTATGACAACCCGCGTTATAGGACAGATACACGTCTCGATATCAAACATTTCCAAACCTTCTCCCTTCCAAATGAATTTAATCCAGCTCTCAGAGCGCGCGTTCAGATTGTGTAACATCGATTTTTACGACTGGCATCTTTCACTCATTCGGTTCTTCACAGCCCGTCGTAACGTTATAAAAGCCATTTAAAATCCCGTTTCCCTCAGTGTTATAGGCTCCATTCTCCTGCCCATAAACAGCGAACACGCTTGGCTTCTGAAGAGAGACCGCAGTAATGCATAGGAGACGACAAACTATCGCCCGATAGACTAATATATATGGCTTCTGCACGCCCGCTGACAGTTAGAGCCGGTAGTGTTTATGGTCCCTCATATAAAAGCTTTTACAGCCACTAAACATTGAAACAGTGTCTGGAGATTTAACGCCTGCTGTAGCGAACGCCGTGTGATTTAGGCCCGAGCTGTATTCGATGGGGTGGTGAGAGGTGGTATCTTAAATGTGAGGTTCGTTAAAAAAAACTATAATCTAGAAATAGAAATGAAACTAGTTGGCAGATGATTATTGGATTGCTACTTTACTTCTTGAATCACATACTTTTGAAGGCCACAGCATCTGAGACGCTTTTACTCCACATAGATTATTGAGAAATATAGTTTAACCCTCCAAGTGGCTTGGACGAGATATCTCGTCCATCAAGATCTATGACTAATTTTGCTAATGACGACATACCTCGGCATCTCGCAAATTTTTTGACGATGACGCAATCTGGTCAGATTTTTCAAGAAAGAGGCACCATGTTCATCTAGATCTGGTCAGTTTTGCAACTGACGAGATACCTCGTAGAGACAACCACTACGAGTGTTAACTTTGGGGAAAGGAATTGAGAACTTGGAAGGGAAAAAAGGGACTATCCTGTAGTCAAACCACCCACTGTCACGTCACCAAACCGCCCACTGTCACGTAGTCAAACCTCCCACTGTACTGTCCTGTTACAAAACCACCCACTCTACTGTCCTGTTACGAAACCACCCACTGTCTCGTAGTCAGACCACCCACCCACTGTTCCATAGCCAAATCTCCCACTGTCCCGTCATTCAACCACCCATTGTATCAAAGTCAAACCACCCACTGTCCCGTCACTAAAGCCCCCACTATCCCGTCACCAAAGCCCCACTGTCGCTCAGTCAAACCACCCATTGCATAATAGTCAAACCACCCACTGTCCTTAGTCAAACAACTCACTGTCCCGTAGCCAAACCACCCACCACCGAATTCGCTAAATCTCAACAGAGTAATCCCCACTCAAAATATACGAGACTTATTTCTATAGTAATTACCTGTACCTACTTTTTTCTGGAGCTGTTCTCCTGGTGCACAGACAGTACACTTCTCGGAAATGACATGACGTTTAGAAGGTTAAAAGGAAATGCAAGTGCTGAAGTGCTTGATAAGTAATGAACCTTACCCAGTTGCAGAAATTAGCATTTTGTCTCTTGTTTGGTTAATGACAGAGTAAAATCTGAAAATATGGTTCACAGCAATTTCACAAAACTTCGGGTGGTACCACTATTTAGTTTGGTTTGTCGCTCTATGGCCTTTTTCTGCTATAACAGGGGGAATTAAGCCCCGACCTATGCCTTAAAGTGGATTCCGAACTGCTACGAACATCCATGCCTAGATCGGGATTCAAATCCTGAGCCAGTTGAAATGAAAGCCAGGTACAACTATTTAAAATAGCATTCATATGTATTTATTCATGGAATTCATAGTTATGAATCCTCTAGGCATGTTATTTGATAGAAGGCAACCCAAAGATTAAATCAAGAACAAATCAAGCGTCTTTGGCAATGAAAAACTTCGAAATAGCTATTAAATTTGCAAAACCAAACGTGTGAGAATAAAATCTGTTTAAGAAACGCAAAGAAAGTGTAAAATAAAACTATTCAAGTGATAAGTCAATATTTAGTTTCGTAAATCTGACCAATCTGAGCCAAGCAATGGTTTTCCGTTATATAAATGGACATGCACACGCAAGAAAAGTTTTTACTGTCAGCTGAGAGAAACACACTCAGGGTAGTGATACGAATAGAACCTGACCCTACAGCTCACAGACTACAAGCGTGGTGGACAAACCCAATGAAGTCGAGTCTACAACACGCAGGTTACAACGTGGTGGGCCAAATGAAGTCAGGTCTGCAACTCGCAGGTTATAAGGTTGGTGGGCAAACCCACTGAAGTCTCGTCTACATCTGGAAAATCGCCGAGAATTTTTATTTATATCTAGACAACAAATCATTCAGTAGATTGAAAGTCAAAACATATGCACATTTCAAGCACCCATTTCTAGTATCCATCTGTATTGAAATTCAGAATAAATACGTAAGCTTAAAAGCTATTCTTAATTTTAGTCAACACTAATTATAAATTCAAGTAGCCGATGAGGACAAATAATTTTAGTCCTAATCAGCTTTTAAAGTTTTTATTATTCAAATTAGTATGACTGGTTTATGAAAAACACAATGACATATTTTCTTACTTCTTAGAGACAATATATTAATTTCATGCAATGTTTCCTCTATAAATATCCATTTGCATCAACCAGTTTTATCAACAGACTATTCAAAAGCAAAAGTGCATCTTCGATACATCAAAGAAAATATAATTTAATCAACGAACGACTTATGAATTAAAATTGTACGTAATGAAATAGAAAGAAGTATCTTATATCAAACAACCTAAAGGCCATCTTTTGTTAAGTTTATTTCGTTGATTTAATTAGCTTCCATATAAATTTTTAATCTTAAGCATGAACCAATGAAAACAGCCTCAATATCGATGCAATAAAAATAGTATGATGGGAAAATATTTTTTCGAAATTGTTACTTTACTTTACTTTTTAATATTTAGTTTATTTTTCTTAATTTAATTAACTACGCTTTATTTTTAATCTGTGGAAAGCAAGAGTAAAAACAACATAAAGGTACATGGAACAAAAAACACTCAGCCAACCTAAAGCATTTGTAGGAAATATTACTTTTCTTTTTGGTATTGACTTCGAAAAAATCCTGAGGCGACTGATTGTCGACACAGAACAAAATATTTGTCTCCAATGTTTTTTTTTGGAATTCTTTGGAAACGTTAAATATTAAAACATACAGTTAGATTGAAAGATAACAAATTCAGAATTTTTTTCAAGTTTTTTATTATTTTGCTTGCTTTAGTTGAATGAGCTTATAATCCCATAGGGGGATTTAAAATCATTCCAGCTTTAATGGATTTAAGGCATTAAAATTGATGTGAAGCTTCTTTTTGATTGGGAATTTTTAATGTGGGGTTTTAATTCATTTTTTAACTCATTACTATTTCTTTCCTCGTTGAACAAGCACCAAAAGCTTCCATTTTATTTTATTCTTAAACAAGAGTAAGATTTTTTTGAGCAAAAGGGGTTTCATATTTTCAATCATAAAATAAGCTCCACTTTCGTCTTTCATTCTTTTAAGTGCATGAGTAATATTTATTCTTTAACATAATTTGTCGAAATTCTGGCCATGGACCTTTTTTCCGTCTTTCAAAATACTCTAATTACAGCGATGAAATTTTTTTGACAGCCCTTAGAAAAGTTATAAACTTAAACGGCAAACAATCGTCTTAATTCAACTTTTTTTAAAGTATGAATAAAGTATAAAGACTTTTAAACATTCCAATATTATATATCAGTAGATTTATCAGTTTTTACAACTAATTAGACAACGTAAATACATCGAAACATCTTCCGTAAAAACTTGTTTTTGCAAATATTAGTGCATAATAATTATCCCATAGTTGTAACTAATCAAAGTAATTTATTTGAGTATTTGTTCTTTGACTTTAAGGTAAAACTAAGAAAAAGTAAGACGCTTTGTCTTAGTTTTCTGATAGTATTCCTTTTTATTAATAAGATTTGTAGAAATTTACAAACTGCATCGAAAAGAACCATTAAGTATCAATTCAATCAATAGAAACAAATAAAGTTGGTAAATTCATAAACAATACAAGGTTTTAGAATATGAATTGTTTAAAAAGCATATTTTCTACTTACTTGATTCAATAGTTTATATTTCTTTGCAATGAGGTATATAGCATTATAAAATTGAACAGGATTTAAAAAGCTACTTATAAATTATGTATAATTTAGAATACACGTATGATCTATACTCTCAAATTAATAACTACACAAATACTGTGCTTAAACATTTACTGAAAACTTATAAAATTACATTACATTCTAAAGCTGAGATTTTGTTAATCCTTCAAATGGTTTTACGAAGAGATATCTCATCCATCATGATCTGACCACATTTTCTAATGAGGAGATATCTCATCATCAAGACACTGCCGATTTTTTGATGATGACTAGATCAAGGTCTGGTCAGCTTTCTTCTAGCGACGAGATATCTCGTCCATCAAGAACTGGTCAGCTTTGCTGATGATGAGATACCTCGTCGTGACAACCACCAGGAGGGTTAATGACTACTACACGAACCTATTTTTTCTTAAGCTTTCAAGTGGTTTTGACGAAATATCTCGTCCAAGATCTGGTTTAATAATGACGAGATATCCCGTCCATTAAAATCTGGTCAGTTTTACTAATGACATGATACCACGTCTAGACAAAACTGCCCTAATACTCCAAGGGGAATGAAGATCCAAGAAGGAAAAATAAACTGTTCCTTGCCTTGAACTGGTGTCAGTTTGGAAAAGGTTTTTGCATCAGAGGTTGGGTCACAACAGGTCTGGACGCGAAAATAAAGCACCAGGAGGATTCAAGCTAATTATCATGTTTATTCACAGTCGTGATGATTTTTTAAACATAATTATAAATAAACTCAAAGTTAATGAACTAGCGAAGCTATTTACAATTTAAGCATTTCCTCACTTTCTCCAGCAGAAAATTTGATCATCCGCCAAATACCTCGTTGAGTAGATCAGAGTGAAAGTAATGTAAGGCCGATACTCCAAACTTCAGGTCGAAAAGCAGAACCATACTTAAAAGTGGGACGAAAGTGAAATTTATTGCAACTTATTTAGATTTGGATTGAACCTATTGTCATATTCACTCAATAACAACTTAAACCTTATAGATTTAAGAAAGAAATATGATCATAATGAGCTTCCTAAAATTAAGATGTTTTTAATATCTCAAATAGCAATCTGATATGCTAATATAATAGACGAAAGTAATACTTCCATCAGGCTCTTCACTCTAAGGATGGCACTTGGGGTAGATAAGTATATGAAGCCACAAATGCTTGCATGAAAGTACTGGATGCCTTATAATGACTAGAAGATAAAGTAGATTTAATAAACAGTTGGTGGTGTAATACCCATACTGGTATTAGTGCTAATGTGCATTAGATACTTTTCACAGCTTATAATAATCGTCAACGGAAAAAGACTTGAACTTGAAGATTCTTTCCTTTTGACAAGTCCCGCCAGTGTGACACAAACTATTTTACTCTTTTGCTTATATTCAAACAGGAGACACCTGATTCTGAATACCTTTTTATTTCTTCCCAGGCTGTTTAAAAAGTAACGCATGGAATTGCCTTTGTTGCATTAGCATTCTTTCGTGGTGGCGACAGTCAAATTTCCATAATTAAGTTCAATATAAAAGTATTTCAACGAACTGATAGATCGTTTTAAGGATTGTGCTTACTTAGATTTTTGAGTCAATGCATGAAATTTTGTATTCTGTCCCCTTTAACTAACAATACAAAGTGTGGGGAATGAATTTAAGTACAATAAAGAAAGTCTCAACAATAAATGTAGAAGTGGTATCAAAGTATTTCTATAGTTGTATTGTGACCATTTTTCTTCGACTCAAGGAATAGTGCCAGATTCAGGTAATTAATTTCTACCGATACGAATTAAATAGCTTAATACACCAAAGAGTAAAGTACTTTGCACTTACAAATGAACTATCCAAAAAGCTTCAAATGAAACTATTCGAAATGCTGGATCCCCAACGTAATTAAATAGATTGCACATCGTTTATTTATACACTGACTTTTTTATTTTAATTTACTGAATGCATCTGTGAGTGCTAGAAAGGAGCTATCCGATAAAAGTTACTCAGCATTTCCGTGTGAGGGAGGGAGAATTGTAGTAAGAGATCTTACAGTTGACACTGTGAATTGAGATTCATTCATCTAATAGCTTCTCATAGACATGGGTATGGTAATATCACTTGTTGACTGTCTCGAAGGAACGTACTCGTAATAAAAGTCTCGAAAAGGTAGTCAACCTACAGAGAATCACGAATCTTTCACTACTGTTTTTACCCTGTAACAATCATAGTGACTAAATAACCACATCAATTGGTTGAAAGAATTCTTGAAAAGATTTCATTGATCAACAAAGTCAACATTGGATAGAAGCCATACAAGGACGACTAGAGGATGCGTATTAAACCCTCAGAGGGTTAACAAATCTTCAGGTTTCTTCGTGATTTCTATGTCGTCTTTGCCAATGAAGACCATGGCGTTTTCTAGTGAGATAACTGTCTTTGTTTCAAGGTAGAACATAGGTCCATCCATTGATAAAGAAGGTCAATACTTGCTAGAAGTCATGCAGAGATGATTGTACGGATATATGCATGGGAATCCTTAAGTGTTAACAAATCTTCAGGTTTCATCGTGATTTCCCTGTCATGAGTGAAGACACTGAAGTTTTCTAGTTAGATCACATCTTTGTTTCAAAGTAAAACATATCCGAAGAACCAGGATTAACATCCGATCGTGATATCTGTAACGGATCAGAATCAACACTGGCGCATTCAGCATGTCTTGTGTTACACAAGAGCTGCTGTCATTTCAGCTGAAAATCCCTCCGAATGTAACGAATACGGAATGCATGTGAAACCATAACGTTTCCCTTGCAGTGATACAGATGATCCAAGATATAAAAAGAAATTACATTTCGTAGAAACAAACGACCCCCACTTTATTTGGAGCACTATTCATAGTAGAGCAAATTCAAAGATATCTTTCAATAGGGAATAAAGTCCTTGACAAATTCAAATGTAAAAACATTGAATTGGTCGTATTCATATCAAATTTTACATTAACAACACGATGTTTTGATGTCTTAATCAGATTCTACATCGTCAAATTAGTTTAAATATGAAATTTCATGAATTCGCTATCGTTAAATCCGGAGGTATTCAATGTTAAAGCGATTGTCCATTTCAGGGATCATCTCCACAGTGAAAGTCACTATTTGTAGATCGAGATTACTTTTAGTTTATCAGTTTTATCAATCATTTGTTGCTCGACTAAAAGAAAATTACAAAGAACCTTAACAGTCCTGGTGGTTGTCTCGATGAATGATAATCAATATTTACTGTTTAATTTCACAGTCAACTTCAATTTTTAACAATTAATTATAACTGTTGAACTTATTCAGTAACTATTAAATAAGCTTTTCATGATAACAGTTAATAATAACTGTTATCACAACTTAGCAATAGCCGTTAAGACTGTCATCGTAAAAACATAGTTTTGCCAATCTCTACAACTAGATTGATCATTGTTCAGCTGTACCACACACATGCCAGGTAGAAGACACACAATGTACGTTAGATTACATAAATGATATTTCCAAACATTTTTCAAAAATTTACATTCCTCAGGTTTATCAAAATTTTGTTCATCTTTTAGATCCCCTAAAATGACCTTAGAGACGAGAATTTAAGTATAGCGCAAAAACTATCCAGAGGAAAGAGTTGGAATTTTTATGGCAATAAGTCTTTATGAATCTATTTCTATCAAAATATATCAAGATTAGTATTCATAATTTTTTCTAATATTAATAAACTAAAAGTTATTTAAAAACTAAAACATTATGAATATTTTGTTTGGGTACCTTAATAGGCAACATGCTACAAAATATCAGTGCTATAGGAATATTATGTAGGAAGATATCCATAAAAGTCTAACAAACTGATTTAACATTAGGAGCTCAAAACTTTTTGTATTCATGAATGACTTGAAACTTGGTATCTGAAGTTAAATTATGATATAGATTCGAAATTATATGTCAAGTAGGGAGTTGGTATTGTAAATTGTGAAGTTGGTGCTCTATTTTATATGAAGATGGTCCCTTAAGAAAAAATGTTATGCATATGAATTTATAGAAGACGTTATTCCCTGTCGTACGATATCTTTGAATTTGCTATACTGTTAAAATCGTTTGAATGAAGAGGAGTGGTTCGTTTGCGACTGTACATTGCGATCAAAAACAGTTAGGTTAAAAAATTGTAGAAGGTTGCACGTGACAAAGTACTCGTTGAAACCACTTGGAATGTTAAAATCAGAATTTCTAAACTACAATTTTTTTTTCCTGAGTCTGCTTACATGTCTTTAGACTTAAACCTTACATGTCTTTAGACTTTTCAAATTCCATCCGTCCATTCAAGGCATTAAAGTTATGAACTTCCACACCTTGTCACGACAGGCACACATAATATTTAATCATCATTACCCTCACTCCCCTTGAATAAATTTCAATAAACCCGAAAAAATAAAGACGCATCGCAGGCCAACTGCGATCAATACATACTCTTCCATCTTCAAAACCCAGCAACCTATAAATGGGCGAGAGATCTCAACTCCGTCTTTAAATCGCAACACCGAAAAAAAACACGAAAATTAATTTTTAAACACTTGCATCGTCGGGAATCGCTATTTCTGTGTTTCCAATTACCCTCAATATCGGGAACACACCGCTCTGCCAATAACTCTATCGAATTTTTCACCCCCATCCCCACTAAAAGCTATTACCGAAAGGTGTATTCCTGTGGTTGTCACGCGATTTGGTCGTTTGTATCTGTCCCAGGGCTGGCATCCGCCTCTCCGGGGTGTAATACGTGTACCACTTGCAAGGGCTGGGCCATCTCGCGCCCCATGCTTGCGTAATTGCTTTGTAATAGGGCGCTTATCTCTGTATGACGTTGAGTTGCCCATAGTATGATTTATGGCTGGTGCAGAGAAGTCATTGGCATTGCAATGCATGGAGGAAGATGTCGGTTGTGCGATTCTTTTGCGATTGGAGTAATGCAAGATATTGGCCGGTAAGTCTTGGACGTGCCTTGGTGCGTAAGTTGGCTTGGATCTGGATTCAATGCCGTGACAGAAAGCAGGGTGGATTTCTTTGGTTTTTTTCATTACGTTGATTGTATCGATCGATTGGATGGTAACCATTGGAGATTCATCGTACAATAGTAGCAATTTATCTGTTGTTCATGCATGAGCTTTAATTAGAATTTTGTTCGATTGGTTACATTAAGTTTTTATGACGCAAGGGCCATATTTGGCCAAGCTGAGTCAAACACAAAACTTACAACGTCAAGTAATGGACAACACACACAATGAAAGGTTTATTAACACGGAAGACAGGAATGCATCCAGGAAGGAATTGAACTTGCACATTGCTATCGCAGTCGACAAACCCACTGAACCATGGCGGTCTCTAGAATTTTGGTAATCTGGTTAGATAGAAAATATAGTATTAGCTAATGATTGAGTTCGAGAGGTTGTTTCGGTCTTTAAATTAAAAAAAATGTCTTTTAACCATTTAAGATGTTTCTTACTAATTCAAGTCACCTTTGTCAGAAATAACCAAGTACTTAAGTAAGAATTGCAATTAAACGTTTCTCAAGTATATATTACATTGTTGTAAGAAAAAAATTATACCCCTTTATAAATATTATGAATCCTATAGATGTGTTTCTATGCTCTTAACTTTTTAGAGCTGTTTCTTTTTTGTGCATGATTTATATTGATTTAGTGTGTGAGAAAATATCTTATACAATTGAATTTAAGAAAATAAACACTTCAATAAATTAGTTAGACTAGGAATTCTGTTTTTCACATTATTATTAACTTCCTACAAGTAGGCCCAAGTTTAAATAATTGTCAACACAATAACATCAATACTTAATTTGAAAAGTTGAATAATAGGGATCATCAAATATAGTTTAAAAAGCACCAAAGAATTGTTTAATTTTGGAAGAAAACAAAATACCAAATATTTACAACCGAGATATAATATCTCACGTTGATTATATCATAAGCCATCTAACTGGCATAGTGGTGATAGCATTTTCCTGCCACACAGAGGGTCCCGGATTCGAATCCTGGTGTAAGCGAATGGATTTGGGTGCTTGTTCCTGTGACGAGCAACGGTGACTTACCAAACGAGTAATCCCTCACAATTTGCCATCAGTTCACCCCTTGTAGGGCCGAAGTTGGAAGAAGTGGTTGGGCATTAAAAATAAATAAATAAATACATTTATTTATTTATTTATTTATTATTTATACCATAAAACCTAACCATAAAACCTAAGCGGAATACTAACCCTCGGATATTCTGTATGTAAAGTACTTACTATAAGTTCTTACAAATCTAAATTGTTTACTTCTTCCTATCATTTTAACAAAATATTTTACTGTCATACATCCAGAAACACCCACCTTACATTGACCTTTCAATAGATTATAAATTTATTCAAAAAGCTAGAAATCGATAAGAACTGCTTGAATCTAAAAAGAAAAGGCATTCAAAAATTTGAAATGCCTTATACCCCCCAATTTCATGAGTCACTCGATAGGAGCGTTACGAGAAACCCAAGCACGGAGGATATACCACGGAACGCCGCACAATACGCATTCGCATTACAATATGTTTCACAATATCTTCTACATCGACATGAAACTGCTTAGGCTGTACGAATACTCAACCCATACTTTCGAATTCCACTCCCCTTACAGTGAGGGACTTCAGCCTAGAACTCAAGCGGAATAAAGTCCTCATATTGCATCAAAACCTCGGCTGCTGAAAGTCAGAGGGGCAAACGACATTGAGGGGGTCATCTGGGGGGTGGAATACAGATTTTTTCTTCCAGCGGATCTAAGTGCCGTGACTTGATCTAATGTTCTTCCTCCCCTTATTCATCAGTTCCCAGTGCATTTGTGTTTAAAGGATGGGTGGAGATGTCAAGAGTAACTCCCTAAAAGCTTGAGTATTTCCCTCAGTCATATTACCACTGGAAGAAGAAAGGGGGAAAGAAGCTCTCCATCAGTGCAATATGTTTACCGCTGGGGATGGCGTGTTCAAAGGGAATGCGAAAGTGTAGGGTGGAGTTGGTGCTCAAGGTATGCGACTGCTGTTGCGTTTTCTTCCCTGTTTGTGAACAAAGAGCAGCTAATTTTCATCTACATGTTTTGCATTCATTTTCTTCGGAAGGTTAAGAGATTTTGTACGGGGTGGTTCAAAACTTCCTGTATAAACTCCAAGTGGAGACGGAAAAAAAACGAACTTTTTTTTAGGTGTGTTTGAAAGTGCCATTTGAATGTGCTAGAGAGTATATAGACTAAGGTACAGAAATCAAGAAATGGTGGGACAAATATGTGAGCAACATTTCGATTAGATCAACAAATGATGGTTGGTAATTGGAATTTACGTCGTACTGGAGCAACACAAAAGGTTATTAGAGATGGTTCGGGATCAACCCCGAAGAGAAATACCCGAAGATAAACAGATGAAATCTTAATCAAAGTAGTAGTAAATATTTCAAAATAGGACTAATAAAATTTAATTCATGTGAAAAATGATCAATAGCTCTTTTAGAGGAGCCAAAACGTCCACCATCATCAAGGACAGAAGTAAATAATGAAAAGAAAACGCGTGTTTAAATATGTTATGCTAGAAAGTGTTGCCACAACTCTCTTTTTTAAGTCCTTCCCGGAAGTGTATAAAAACTGGGAAGCAATAATATCATTCGAAACATTTGTATTAACCCTAATTTTACAGTGTGACAAGGGTAGACACCTACATTTTCAGAGTAGGTGCTCAAAGTTGGAACACCAGCAGCAATGCATGTTCGCGCATGGATTGCCGTGCTCTGCCGAACAGTTCCCTCTAGTTATTCTAAGTGGAGGCGAGTACGGTTTTTAAGTTTATATTCCCCGTCGCCCCATATAGTTGATATATGAAGCTTCAAAAGCCCCCGTAAAGGTGAATACGCAATTTTTAAAGTTTTAATTAACAAAGAGAAATGATGTTCATAAATCCTTCGTTGGCCAGTACAATTTCAGCAATGCAGATGATAGTTTTACATGATAGGTTTTTACCATACTTTCTCTACTTTCTTTTTTAAAAGAATTCTCAATAATAAACCCTTTAAATATTTAACTTGAAGTGAATCAATATATAGCAATCAAGAACAATTGAGTATTTATTTTTGAATTCGAATCTTCGTCGTTTATCTAGTGCTAATTGCACCAAACTTCATCCATAATTTAATACTTCAGAGCAAATTTGGCATGATATATTTTTCTTAAAATTAAACGAATACATTGTTATTTTAAATGCATCGTTTACATGCAAAGATAGCGTTACTATAAGGTACAACATTTCCATTAAAGTGAATGCCACTAACTAATTAGATATTTTGGTCCATCAATATCAAATTCAACAATCAATTGTGTTACCTACTACTATTATCATATTCATTTTCTTGAAGAGTACATCAAAATGTTTTCTCGCTTTAACTTAAAGTACATTAGCGTCTTTGAACAACTGGCGTCTTTGACTAGGAAACAGTTGCTACAAGCAAAAGTCTTTCGGGATTGCTATTTGAATGTCATTTAGCTTTTTCCACTTCATAGCTTTTTTAAACTACCAAATCAAGAAAGACAATATTAAGATGGAAAAGTGTTTTTCGAGAATTTGGAGGCACTTATCTCAGTGCGCATTCCATTTCCTCCATTCAATTAAGATCGAATGGTTTTGGGCACCGAACCATTTTCGTCGTGGCTTTGACAACTCACTTAGACATCTTTCCTTTAAAACAGGACGTCATGACAACTGAATGACATCGCTCAGGGGCAAGGGGAGTAGGGGCACGTCTTCCCTGAGGATTTCGGAGAAAACCATTTGGCACATGCTCTTTAGGAATCATCATTTGTTGTCTGTATTTCTCTTGAGTTCTAGCCTTTCTCCCTAGTGTCAGAAATAATTTAAGAGTATTAAGAGAATATTGCTAACTAATTCAATTAATTTTATACAACCTCGTTTATAAATATCTTGTTTTTCATCTATAAAGTTTCAATCAACTTAAAGTAATGACAAAGACGGTTTCATAGAATTGCTTTAATCCACAAGAATACGTAGCAATGTTTACGAACTTGTTTGATCTTGAATCTTTTGTTTTGTCTTCGATAACGTTTCAATCAACTTAAAGCAGCCATAAAGACAGTTTCATAAAATTGCTTTAATCTACAAGAATATGTGGTAATGCTTAAAAACCTATTTGATTCTAAATATCTTGTTTTGTCTTCTATAACGTTTCAAGCAACTTAGAGCAATGATAAATACGGTTTCATACGATTACATTGACCATTTTTATAGAAACAACATAATCTTGTTCTTCAATAGAAAACTTATCAGTTTGTACAATTAGTGCAAAACTGTAACTAAAAATAAACATTTTAAGTAATAAGGTTATGCGTCTATCAAGCTCATTTGAGAACCAATATGAAAAGAAGACAAATCGTCGAAATATTTCCATAATGATACTGAGAAAAAGATGCATTTATTGGTGAAATTTGTTGAATTAGACCTGGCTGCATGAAGTGACGAATGTTTAACTGTTAATTCACAAATGAATATTACAAGTATGTCAGTTAAGTATTTCTAAACAAAGCTTATTTTTAAGAGAATGCTAAATAATTTTTAAAATGTTTTACCAGCTTCTGAGAAAAAAGTTTGACTCAATTTTTCATTACAAACGATCTAATTTGAATATTTTATGTTTTAATGTTATTAAAAATATAAGTTTTAATAATTCCATTAAACTTCTTTAAGAAGCAAACTTTTTGATGGACTGTTAGTATTTTTCTCATCATAGCGCATAGGATATCAATATAAAAATTTAACATTAAAAATATACATATAATATAACATTACATTCGAGTTGTTCTGATGTACATTTCTTTGTGATCGTGGTGAGTTTCTGCTAATAAATAGTAACATTAGTCATTTGTATGCTGAAAAATGGTAACAGTAGTCATACGTATTCTGAAAATTGTTACATAAGTTAAATTAATAGATTTATATACTGATAAAATTTCCACTGCTGTAAATTTTATAATTTTGGATTTTTCAAAAATAACATACTTGTGTAAATTTTTATGCGTGTATCGACGTACTTTAATATTTTATATATATATATATATTAGCATGTTTATTAACAAAAACTTTCCATAGCAATTTGTTCTATTATGATTAAGAACTAATAGCGTGATAAAATTTGTATTGTTATACTAAAAGATGAAAGAAATATACTTCTCTCCTAAGAATATACGACTTCTTTAATTAGTATTTCTGTAAGGTAACATTCTGTAATATTAAGAAGAATATCTGTTAGATATTTGTTTTTAGTAATAAGTTCTATATATTATTGAAAGAAAATACTACTCAACGAAATATAAAGACACTCCATTTAACAAGAAGAATATTTAAATTTATATGGCAAAGAAGGTTGGTGAAAAACTGTTTCACAGAAAGCGCTAATCAAAGCCCTAAAAACACTTTGGGCCAAATTCAGTGACTTTTTTGTTATGCTAATTTCAGTAATCTCCTAGACACCATTACACAAAAGAGCTATGTCAAATTTTTTCACTACTTTCAAATCCTTGAATGGCAACGACTGGGGATAATTTTCTCCAGATCATTCAAAGGAATGGAGATCGAAAATTAAAAAAACGGGATACAAAAAATAAAGAACAAAAATCTTTTAAAAAGACTTTTCTATTAGCCAACTTTCAAAAGAACTTAATTAATATACTTACATTTAAAAGAGTCCAAAGTCTCTGAAATTTTGTCTTTTATTCTTATTTCTTATTTTTTCTGATCATCCCTTCTCACACTTTTTCCAGTAAAGAATTGGAAGAGAAAAAAAAATTTTGAAGGAATTTAAAACGCACAAATGAGTGAGGTTATGCATTTCTTTTTTACTTTGGCTGTTTAACTTCTTCCTCCAATTGGTCGTAACATTCTTTCGGTTTTCTAATGACATTCGCTTTAGATTGGTATTTTTACAAAGAACAGAAGCGAAACTTATTTCATTAAAATAAAGAAACAATTGGAAGAGCTATTTTTTGATTGACTATTTGCTCAGCTTTCATCTCTAGGTGGTTTATGAATGAAATGGTTTTAGAAACTTGTATTCTTGTATTTTTAAAAGCATATTTTCCTAAAATGTATTTTAATTAAACAGTTTGGGCTGTAGTTTATAGAAATGAACAAATATCTTGATTATTGAAATCGTTAAGTTTCCTTCATAAGATTTTGTTTTACACTGTTTAGATGACAATTCTATATAACTTTTTTATCGGCTTGATTAATGATGAATTACTAGTTTGCAATCTGAACAATAATAAATTAGGGTCGAAAATGTATAAAAATTAAAACAAAATATTTCATTCCGCTATCTCTTAGTCAACCATTTCAATCTCTATAATAACAATGGAACATATTTTTGCGCTAAGATGACTTCAGTATGCTAACAATTGAGTAAAAATGGAATAAATTGCTAATTTAAATCAGCACTTTTTACGTAGAAATTATGAAGTAATGATGCAAAAACTTTCCAAACAGAATCTAAAATCATAAAACCTTGTTAATATTAATTATAGTATTTCAATCGCAGTTTTACAGTATTTTATTTGTATATGTGAATGTATTATCCTTTTACAATAATATCTACATTTTCGTTCAGTTCAATTCTTTAAAAATTAGAAATAGATTTAACAAATGTGAAAATTTTTAAAGAAATTATATATTTTTTTCTATTTTTACTGTATATAAAAATGAAGTCATTGCTTCAATGTTACTTTTCTCAATTTGATATCATTCATACTTATTAATATTTTGGAATATTTTGTGTTCAAATATAATATCCACAATATTTAATTGAACGCTTCCAAATGTCCATTTCATTGAACAATGTCGGAAAATAACCTGCGAAAGTTTATTGAAATCCCTTTTATTTGACTGAAACTATTTGTATAATGGGTGATTAATCAATTTCTTTAATATATGTATATTAAAACTAAGTTTTTTTCTTCTAAAAATTAAAATATTCTTAGTAAAGAGTAGGCTTTGAATATATAAGAAATATGTGAAAACTGATTTTTCTCACATTCATATACTGTGAAGTGAACATATTCAGAGAAGCTAGAATTACATTTTCCTTAAGGGAATAAATTGTTTTGGAATTCACTTCAAGCAAAAATTAAGAGCCGTTAACTTTAGAACTTCAATTATAATTCCTGATTCATTATAACTTTTCTTAGGAATTGTAAACATCCTCATTACGACAGATTGTACCCTTTTATCTCAAGATTTAAGAAAAGGTCCTTAAGCTGAAATTCAAAATTTCATAAGAAAAATAATTTTTAATTTTCAAACTAAATAATCGACGACTTATGAGAAAAAATTGTTCAGCATTAAAATTCATACCTTTCAAAAAGCAATTTTTCTAAAGCATATATTTATGAAGTGAATGAATTCAGAAGCAAGAAATATTACCTTTCCTAAATAGTTGATTCATTTTTCTCCTCAACAGCTTTTAACTTTCTCTAAAATTCTAATGCTAGAATTTATTTCCTTCTTTTTTATTTCTGAAAAATATACGCTTTCTTTCCGTATTTTAATTTCTACCTTCAAAAAACCGCGGAAAAACCTTTTAAAAATGAAAAAGAGAATTACTTTATGCTCAGTTTTCACGAATATATATTCGGTTCCTTTTTTCGATCTTTTTCTCATTACACGTTCAGTCTTATTCCACGTGCTAATTGAAGTCAAAGTTAAAAAAATAAATTTACTGAAAAGAGCTTAATATTTTGAAGTCGATTTAATGATCAAAAAGCACACGTAAAAAAAGGAGATAAATATATTTGATATTGCAGATAGCTAATTTTTTGAATTGCCCTAAGGGATGAGTTGGTAGAAGGTAGGTTAAAAAAATAGTTAATATTTCAGCTTTATGATTAAAATTTTTATTTCTGTTCTTAACTTTTTCAAATCCAATCTAAACTTTTTGACTCTTAATATCTCCCCAGCGTGAGAAAATTAAATTTGTTTTTAATTCATGTTCAATTCTCTATTTATTGAAAAGTCTAATTTACTTTTATTTACTAAAAAAATTATGCTATTGGGATATTAGTACTGCATTAGATAGTTTTATCTTAATTCTTTCTTGTCGATAACTAGTTTTAAATTATTTCGTGTCTCAAGTGCAATGAATTTAATTTCAATGGTTTAATTAAATACATTTTTATTAATCATGAACCGTTAAGAAATAATTGATATTTGAAGTGATAGTAATTATATTAAGCATCAGTGATTTATGTTTGATCAATAGCTTAACACGTAGTTTTATTTGTGATGTATCAGTCATATGTTGTGTATGATGTTAGAGTTTAAATTGAAATGAGTATCTGGTGTATATTACCGCTTGTGATTATTTAGTGCTCTAATATCAAATATAAATCCCTGGTTCTTAAACTAATTATAAAAGTAACTAAGAATAACAGTAGGTAATTTTAAAACTGAAATCACTGTATAATAAACAACTAATATAAATTTTACAGTGCTATTGAATGTTCTGAAAGTGCTAGCTTTTAATATTTGAATAACAGAAACCTTGCTTCAAGAATTTATTTTGGTGCAAAAATACGCTATTTCGATGGTAGGTAGGTAGTTGAACACTGGAGCAATAATAGTGGGCTAGTGACGACGGTCCGGGATCAATCCCGAAGGGAAAGATACTAGGACACCTCGCAATTTTGAATCAAGGTCAGATGACAAAGTCAACACCTGCTATTTCAATGGATACATCTTAGATCAAATAAACATTACCTTAGCCTTCTTAATAGAAGTGGATTTATATTATTTTACTAGATTTTCTGTTTATATTGTTTTTTAGTTTATGATTAGATTAGAGGATCTCGAATCGTGTTGCAAGCATTTTTCTCTATGCTCTAAATACAATTCAGCTCAGGCTTAGCACATCACCACCTGTCTGTCTCGGTTGTCCTTCAGACCAGTTTATTCACCATCCTTAGTTCTTGAGGACCACAAGTCTCACGGACTGATAAACTTGGTGACCTTTTTATACATGCCAAATGAGGTAAGTAACAGCATTGGATATCTTTAAATCTTTTCATACAAGTTTTAAAGTTGAAGCCATAAGTAAATTGAAAGGATGTCGAACAAAGAAATGCTTTTTAAAATAACTGGTTCAAAACTTTGCTCGAACTCAGTAAATCTGAGTCCTAGTGACTACCCAGAGCTCTTGTGTCCCTTTGATTAGTGTGGACAGCCTTCTATGACTTTTTTCCCTTTGAGTTCCCTTCCGGTTTCGGACATTGAGTCATGTAAGGCAGCCAGCACTCTTGGAGGCACTTCCGGTTTCCTCCAAGTTGCTTATTGTTTACAAGACCATTAGAGAGATCTTTCGTTTTCGACCCTAAGGCTCTGTACTACTTGTACTTAAGATCCAACTAACTGTGATCAGAACTAGCCCCGCATCTAATGTACAGGCTCCATGGGATCCAGGTCGAAGCCATTTGTGGTCAAGAGATTCATAGTCACAGCATGTATTACATAAATATTAAATAATATTATAGTCTAATGCAAAGTGTATTGTAATTGCAGGTATGAGCTTAGATTTTTCCTTTTGTGTTAAATGAGACGGATCTAAGAGATCTAATAAACGTTTTGCCTTATGCGTATAACGAGATTTAATTTTCTGAATAAAACTATTCAAACATAAGTAAAATGTGTTTACATTTTACTACAACCCATTTAATGGAACGAAGGTAGGTAGATATTTTTAATTAACGTCGCTCCGGAGTGACACAATGGGCAACGGTCCAGGATGAAACCCGAAGGGAAAGATCCGAGGACGACACCACGTAATTTTGAACTACGGTCAGATGACGAAGTCACGCCTGAGCTGACACCCCACTCTCCAAACTTCCACACCACGTCAACGTGAGGACATTTGAGGCCACGACATATTTAACGTGCACCAGCCCCCTTTTTAATGGAATGAAAGTAATGCATATATCAACTTTGAACCCTCCCTATCCTTTTTAAACAGCTTATAGTAACAGAGACGTTTCAAAGTTGAAAAATATATTACTAAAGCCATTTAAAAGTGAAAAGGAGGGTTCCAGGATGATAAATGTATTACTTCCATTCCCTTTGTTTTGGGAAACTATAAACGCGCTGTTACTCTATAGATAACGATTTCAGTTGATTACTGGATAGATATTTTTATTCATTACTACAAGCCATTTAGAAGGGAAAGAGAGAGTTCAAAGTTGATATATGTATTACTTCCATTCCACTTTTATTAGAAGGCTATGAATGCTGTTAGGATGTGAACAACAATTTCTGCTGATTACTAGATACATATTTTTTATGGAAAGCAACATAAATTATCAAGTATTGTCAAATGTGAGCACTTTAAAATTACCTTATAGAAAGATCAAGAGCAGGATTCAAAAAAATATTTGATTGCAATTGTTGCCGATAACTGTTTGTGGACAGTTGAGTGATTTTTAGTAAATGGTAATAGGGTGGAAATGCATCAGAATATACTAATTACAAACACTGTTAAAATAAGACAATTGAAAAACGAAGGTATAAATAAGAACGAATCATATTACTTGAAGAGAATGTGCCGAAGTAATAATATTACTCGAAGCAATCGCATTACTTAAAGCAAATGTGCCGAAGAAATCATATTACTTGAAACAAATGAATTCATGCCAAAATCGAGATTTAAAACACTATATTGGTTAGTTGATAATAAGTCGAAATTACACTATTACATGGTATTACATGAGTTCTAAAATTAATAATTTAGAACAAATGATGTGAATGCATAAACTAACTTTTAAATGTTTAACTTTTTGAAAAACGAGGGTAATTCACGAATGAATATCTGTAGATATCATTAATTTAATTAATTAATTTAATCAATACTCATAGAAATAAAAATTACTACTCTTATAGTATAGTAATACAACATTACTAAATAGATTGCACTCGAAAAGTTAATAAATTCAAAAATATATAAATTGCTGAATTCAAATGTATAAACTAGTGTGCGTGTGTTTACAAATTGTAAACTTTACACCAACTACGTAACTAGACTGACAAACATACTATTAACAAATCACTGATTTACCGAATGCAAACACATAACCATACATGATAATGATGTTATAGAGAATACAAATAACCTTACCAATATCACCAATATTACCAACAAGTCTCAAAATTCAGCTTACGAAATTACTCTATCTCAAATAATACGTAAAACCTCAAAGTTTCGAAAATATTTCTTTCAAACAAATACTCCGTCAGATCATTAAAAATTCACAAGTATTTCACATTATCTATATATAATGCACACAAATCTATAAATAAAATAAACTTAAGCATGTAGGTTATCTCACCGTATTTACTACACAAAAATCACTAAATTTTAGAAAATAAATTTAGGAATATAAGAGGGAAAAGGAATATAAAAGAACTGCATAAAATCAATGATCAAATAGGGCTGAATTTTAAAATTCAAGAAGAATAATTTACTCTACCCCATATACTATGTAAAAACCTCTAAATTTGAAGCTACTTTCTCAACAATATGTACTATATCAACTAATTAAAGCTTCATAAGTATTTCCATTTATCTGTATTGAATGCACACACAAATCGATACATTTAAGTCTATAAATTATCTCACCATATTTACGGTAAAAATCATAATGCAAATTTAAAAACGAGAACCTAAAGGACAACTAGAGAATTGTATAAAATTAGTGACCAAATATGGCGAAATCGGCATGGACTTGTTTCAGAGAGCAGGCATCATCGATTGAGGAGTGGACGGTCTTTTAGCGTGAAGCTGAAGGCTATATGGAATTGATTATCTGTTTCTGTCTTTTTATCTTGCTTGTGACAAAACTCATATCGGAGAGGGAAGAAAGTTTCCCTTGCTCTCCGAAGTCAGAGGTAAGTCATCAACTTCTGCCTCTTCGCTTCAAGGACTCGCAGCGCCAGTTCTGCGAGAGTTTATTTCTGCTTTCACTGGTGCGTAGTGGATTGAGTTATTGACCATACATCCAGTAGTTAGTTTTATTTTAGAATGCTTTTTTACAATAGTCTTACTCATTTTGAAATTACTTAATATCGGAATTATTTATTGCAGTCTAGATAATCTTTATTTTATATCATGGGAGGCATATAACACTATATATTTTTCTTTAAAATAGACTTTTCACGATAATGCTGTCCAAATTTGTTATGCTTTCTAATGGTATACAACACTATGTATGTCTCAATAAGTGAATATCTGTATCTTTAAAGACTAATTGAGGGAAAGTAGGAAAAAAATTGATAGGGTGTGTCGAGGACAAAGCCGTAGTTTCGACCTGAATACTCGGGACTGATGTTGGATTGTGAAATGAATGAATAAAGCAGACATAGGAAGTTCAAAGGATTGTTTATTGTGAATATTTAACAATTAATTTACAGTTTAGAATCAAAGTTAAGATTGATATTAGTTGTTTTTGACAGATTGTTGTCCAAAATTAATTATAGCGTAGTTTGGTAGCTTTCAAATAACACCACAAACGCTGCCCTCACTCCACGAAATGCTAAATTACACTGGCCCGAAGCTCACGCAACACAATAGAATATCGATATATTTCGGACCCCTTCCCCGTGCTTAGTGCATGTGCACTCTGTCCGAAGGTGATGTCAGGTACTCAAATCCATTGTATTACACGACGCTATATTTATCTTCTGTATGCTTCTTCTAGTTCTGAAACCGTAAGACAAAGTAGTTGTAATGCCTTTTTAGAAAATCTCGACTTTTCATGCATGACACCTTACGAGACTTTGTACTTGGATCTTTCCATTAGGGATTGATCCAGGCCCCTCGCCAATAACCCGTTGTGTCATTCCAGTGCGACGTCAATTAACTACCATGCATGACCCCAGTACTGTTCCGATTTTAAAGAAGCATTCACGTAAAAAAAATTTCACCTTAAACTGCTCTTCTGAAATTTTTTATTTTGGTTACATGGTGATATGCCTCCGAGGTAGATTTGATTTAACACTATATAAAAACTTTTAAAAACTAAAAACTCAGTTTGTCTTGCACGTGTGGGATGGATACGTTACATCTACACTGAAACTCACACACGCACAATTCTAGACAACACATATACTTAGATTACCACCCCAACCTACAGCTCTTTAATATAATCTTTAGACCACCTTGACTTTGGGTTTGCGCTAGAAAAACCTACGAGTTCCAGGAGGTGCAGGTTCAATTCCTGTAACTTCCCCCGGGTGTATTTCTCTCTTCGGTGTCAGTACAGTTATCCTTCTGTATGTATATTCATTAATTAAAGTTGACGCAGTTCGGCCAAATATAGCCCCTTCCCCATAAAACCCAATAGATCAAGTTCTCAGGCACGGACTATCAATTCGACATCATTGCATTTCTGTCTTAAGACCCAGTGATTCAATGCTATGGTAACCCTCGTATGATATACCAATCGGTAGATAGGTATTTTAATTAACGTTGCACTGGGGCAACATAACGGGCTATTGGCGACCGTCCGGGATCAAACCGAAGGGAAAGATCCAAGGGCAATGCCACGTAATTTTGAACCACGTTCAGATGACGAGGTCACACCTGAGCTGGCACCCCACTCTACAAACTTCCACACCAAGTAATTTTGAACCACGTTCAGATGACGAGGTCATACCTGAGTTGGCAGCCCATTTTCCAAACTTCCACACCACGACATTTGAGGCCACGACAGAATAACCGTGCACCAGCCCCCTTTGTACATGGCGGTCTTTGGCTGGATTGGAATTCGCAACCCTCCAGTTTCTAATACGTTACTCTTCCAGCCGGGCTACCACGGCCCGATATACCAATCGGTCTATTTCCCCTTGAAATCAACTCAGTAACGCATCGTTCGTTTTTCGACTTGCCATCATTTCTGAAGATAAGCGTTAGACAGTTTCATTCCTTTATTTAATGTATCACAAATCAATCAAGATAGGTAGGTAGGTAGTTAATTAACGTCGCACTGGAGCAACACAACGGGCTATTGGAGAAAGTCCGGAATCCATCCTGAAGGGAAAGAAACGAGGACACACTTCGTAATTCTGAACCACGATCAGATAACGAGGACAACACCTGAGCTAGCACTCCACTCTCCTTACTTTCACACCACGCGAACGTGAGGACATTGAGACCACAGATTTAAAGTACCCCATCCTCCTCCTATACGATGGTCTTACTTGGGCCCAGTTTCGAATTCGCAACCCTTCAGTTGCTAATCCGTTACTCTTCCAACAAAATCAAAGTTAGAAAACGAGGAAAGAAATTTATATAGAACATGATCACATGAAACAATCTTAAAATTTAACGAAGAGGTAAATAAGACTGTTGAAGAAAAGGGATAGACTGGGGTACGACTTCACAATTTGTTTGTTTAGCATCCTAGAGTCACATTAAATCACTCAAGAAAATTAGAGCTTCGATACACTATTGCAGCATAGACAGAACAAGAGCTGACAAAAATAGTACTAACCTTAGTCGGGATATTCAGTGTGGCGTTTTCTACGTTTGCGTCACGCGCTTATTTATAAAAAGTTTTGGTGGTTGAAACATAAATTCAGGAAAATAAGTAAGAAAAACATTTATACTGACTTTAATCTAAATTTACTCGTACGGTTCATATTAAACATATACTCCCGGTTCTTCAAGGAGATTTTCAAGCGAAAGATTTCTTTTCAAATATTACTCTTGAGTAATCGCAATTCCAATTTCGTCTGAGTACGAATCAATTTATGTCATTCAGAATGTCTTGATATATAATCGTGTCCCTTTGCGAAACTCCTTGTTGTAAAAAGTAAGATCTAAATCCCATTAAATTTTAGTCTGGAAGTCATGGTTCTTAACTGCAAGCCTGTGTGTTTTAAAAAATGAATGGTTTATGGCTGGGTTTTAAGGCGCAAGGGACATATTTTGTCTAAGATGCACCAAAAATAAGGCAGACAACGTCAGGTTATGACATATACAGAAGGAAAGTTTCACTGATACAGAAGAGAGAAATATTCTTAGGGTAAGTAACAGGAATCAAATCTGTTCCACCTACGACTCGCAGGTTGCTAGCGCAGTGGGGAAATCCACTGAGCCACACCAGCCCCCTAGTATTAGGTAGGTAGGTAGTTGAATTAACATCACGCTGAAGCAACACAGCGGGCTATTGGCGAAGATCTGGGATCCACCCCAAGGGGATCTTTTAAATTTTTATTTATTCCAAACCTGATGGCGCTTACTCCTTGCAAAAATCAAAATAACATGAATGCACTTTTGGAATAAATAAGCGAATCGATTACAAAAGGAGAGAAAAGACTTATTAATTTCGATAACGATTCAAATGAAATTCCATTTCCAATTTCAAGATAAAGATTTGAATTGAAATGGTAAAGCCCTTCAGTTTTACCTGGAAGCGCTCTTTTCACGGAAAATAAAAGAAACCTCCGGAACGTGATATTTCTCATGCGAAGCCGGAATTAAGAAAAAAAAGAAAAAGGAAAGAAAAGGAAAAAGGTAAAGAAAGAACGAAAGGACGTCTCTTCAAAATGGAAGCTAATCACATCATCAAGGTGAAAGCAATGGACTGTGGAGTAAAGCTTATACCTTTCCCCATCCTCCATGGCGGTATAAATGAAAGCAGGAATAGAGAGAGAAACGGGAAAAAAATCTGGATTTATAACAACCGGAAAAAAGAAACGGATCCGGAGGAGGTCAGGGCAAACATAAAAGAAAATAACTGCAACCGTTCTCCAAGTACGTAGCAAATCATTCGGGTAACATTAAGCTCAAAAGGATCGGAACAAAAACAGTTATTGAAAAGGGAAAGGAAAGAGAAGGAGAAAAAAACTCTTCCGAGCTTTTGAAGAATTCAGTTCGTTCCAGAAGTGTATTGATTCAGAGAAAGATGGAAACCGAGTGTTATTTTTGGAGAACATAACGCTCGCGACTTTGCTCCTGCGAAGTTCCTGGAAGCAATTAAAGAGAGACTGTTTTGTTGCGAAATAAGGGAGGACGTAAAAAATGTATAAAGAGCAGTTTAAATCTTCACTTAAAATTATTCCTGGAAGTGGTGTGCGTTTAATGGAATGGCTGATTTATTTAAACAAAACCTTCTTGTTTTGTCGTAAATGCAGTGTGTTTTCTATGTAATGGAAACATTTAATTTTGGAATAACTTTTAACCCTCCAATTCGTTTCGACGAGATATCTCATCATCAAGATAATGCCAATTTTTTGACGCTGCGGACAAGATCTGGTCAGTTTTATTCCAACGATGAGATATTTCATCCATCAAGATCTGTAGTTTTGCTAATAACGAGATTCCTGGTCTGGAATCCATCAAAAGAGTCAAGCAAAACATTTTTATTAAAACTTTGTACATATTTTGTTTATTTAATTAATGACATTATTTATGGAACAGGACATAGTCCAAGTAACCGACTCAGGCCGTAATGCAAGTACGGGCTCTTTAAACAGCGTTATTTCTTTGTTCCATTTTGTTTAGCCGCCATTTTTCTCTGGTGTGTTTGCGTGAGTTGTGATTTCATTGTCATTTATGCCAACATGTCATACACCCTAGCAACCATGCTAATTTTAAAGGAGGCATTTTCTAACCAAATTATTTCAAAATCTAGTGATGTCAATTTGCCCCTTCCTTCTCCTGATTTGACCTTCCCAGATTTTTTTCTGTGGGGCGTTTAAGCGTACACTAAAAAGTAGACAACGCGATTCAAAGATTTAAGAGAAACATTCGTTAAGAAATTGGGCAAATCACACAGGAAATGTGCTCTAAAGTTATGGAATATGTGGTCGAAAAAGCCACATTTGCAGCATGACTACATGTGGCCATTTAGTTGATGTCATATTCCATAAATCATGTCATTAACTGAATAAACAAAATATGTAAACGAAATTAAATAAAAATGTTTTGCTTACAAGTTATTAAAAATGCCCTTACATAAAAAACACCCTATAGAAACTAAGCAGTATAATCATTTCATAAGTTAAAATTATTTAACTTATGAAATGATTATTCTGCTTTTTATCACTATCAGGGAAAAGTTATTGAAAAAATTATTCCAGCTATCTTTTGTTTCCTATTTTGTTATAATTTCGATAAGCTCTCTAAGCGCCATGGTAGGTAGGTAGTTAATTTACGTCCCTCTGGGGCAACATAATGGGCTATTGAGGACTGTCCGAGATCAATTCCGAAGGGAAAGATCTAAGAATAACGCATCGTAATTTTAAACCACGGTCAGATGACGAGAACACCTGAGCTGGCACCCCACTCTCCAAACTTCCACACCACGTCAGCCTAAGCGTCAGGAGAATTCCGGTTATTGTAGTATTGCTTTTTCCCACAACACATATAATTACTAAATAACAACATCTATTGGTTGAAAGAATCCCTGTAAAGATTTCATTGCTGAAGCACAAAACTGGTGAGAAATTATTCAGGGAAGACTGCAGATTGCAGAACGGATATATGCTTGCGAACTCATCAAATGGTAAATTGTTACTTATGGTAATGCACCTTATTTTTATTTAGGGAGAATGTTATCTTCAAAAATCTTTCCTCCCATTCCTTTATTGTGTCAGTTTATAAATTGTAGTTTAGATAACTAAAAGTTCATTAAGTTTACAATGAAGATGTATGCTAAAAAGGAGTGTTTAGTTCTTAGTATTCTTAGGTTGTCACATTAAATAAAGGAAGCTTTATGAGACATGAGTCTACGCTTACTTGTGTCATGTGTTATATTCACGCAACTTTTACTAAATTGGATACTCTTGATGCATAGTATTGCTTTATATGTTTAGAGGTTAGTAAAACTTCTTAATATCATCCCTCCATCAAATTGAATTACTTACAGAATGCAAATAAATAGATCTAAGAAACAAGTTAAATTTTTAACCGGAAAGTTATGATTTGACGGAGGGAAGATCCATGTGAAAATTAAGACCGATATTTTCTTTTAAAATTATTTGAAAACCCGAAATTAGTACATTAGTTACATTTTTCTACTGAGAAACATGTTTTAATTGGATATTTCCCAATTGTACGAAACAGCGTAAATTAGGAATGGATCAAGCTGTAACTGAGTGTTTGGGTTTCTATGACAGCAGACTTATTGGTTATTGTTTAAATCACTGTGTTTAGGATATGTGTATATTAATTATCTTTACATTTCTTGTGTAATATGAGAGGCATTTTCTGTCAAGATTAGTGTAGGTGATGGCAGTCTTTCTGCGGTGATATGTGTTATCTATACGTATTCCGAACATGACGTCACTTGGCTTGTTTATTTCAATACGATTTCAGCACTTTGCGAATAAAAATTCCAAAGGAAATTCCGAATAAATACATGATAGTTGTTCAATCAACACGAATCAGATTAAACGTCAAATCAAGCAAAATGGCAATAAACTATATTTAAAGGTAACCCTGATATGTATCATGAAAGAGCACTTGGGTAGTGGAAGTAAAGTCTTCACTTTCCTTTTGGTTTGTTTGTTTGCAATGAAAATCCCTCTCACATGAAAAGATAGTTAATTGTTAATTTTTTTATAGTTTTTATTCAGTTTTCAACATGTGGAAATTAAGAAATTATACTTAACTAAAAATGTGGAAATTAAGAAATATCTAGAATTCGAATGTGAGAACTATATAGATGACATTCATTGATGCAGAAGTGTATTTTTGTGAGTGTTACATCCAATAAATGCATTTCTTTAACCGATTTCTCTCCGATTCATTTCCCCCTCAATATTAGCGATAAACTCATAACATTGTGTAGCTTTGAAAAACATTACTCTTGAATTATTTATTCTAAATAATCTGGTAGAAATTGATGCTTTATAAGAATTGGTAGACTAACGTATTACCAATTCTGAGGAATCGTAGAAATATTTACACATTTCAACAAATAAAACCAATTACAATACATTAAATAAAAAATAACCTTATATTTAAGTAGTCTAACAACATATAAATTACATCACCATCACGAGATATCCGAGTATTGTAACACTGCTTTTCTCTATACACTACACACGTATATATAAGACAGAGTTGTCTTCTGTCTACTCTATACAAATCTACACCATTTGACCAATCAATATCAAATTTGGCACATTCATTCCTTATAACCCTACTGAAAACGTAGGCTACATATAGACACCCGTTTGATTTGTCCTGGAAGTTCCGTTTGATGCCCTGAAGGGGCTATGGTCAATTCGAAATACCCAGAGGAGTGCCATTGATTATTTTTATGATCACTATTTCATCGATTCACATCAAATTTGATAGAATTATTATTTCTAACCCTTCTGGAAACGTAGGTTACATATTAACCCCCGATATATATGCCCTGGGTCTGCAGAGGGGGCTAAAATCAATTTAAAATTCCCATTGGAATAGAATAACCTTGAGTAATATTAAGATCAATTACAACCAATTCAACCCGAGTAACGCCGAGTAATTCTGCTAGTTATTAGTAATATCAATATCTATTGGTTGAAGGAATTCTAGGAAAGGCTCTTTTGGTCAAGAAGGACAAGTAAAAAGTCACGCAGAGAAGAGTACAGATTGAAGAACGGATGTACAGTATGAACCTCTCAGAGAGTTAAGGAATAATAATCTAAGGAATATTGAAAACATTTGAAGAAAGCACGTTCAAAACATCTTAGGCGAAAATTTAGTCAAGATTTTTTATACAGCCTCTTCATGACTTCACAAAAACGAAATATTTTTCAACTAAAACATATTTTTCGTTTTACTCCAACGAATCAATATCTCTCTTTCAAACAAAGAGGGGCAACTTCCTTAAAACGTCTTTTGAAAACTCAGCCTATGCAAACAATTCATACAAACCTGGAATTCGGTACACCAGTGAGAAAAATTGTTTGATTTCGAATACAAGCACATAAAAGACAAACAAACAGAACGAATCGAAGCAAGAGAAAGGAAGAAAAGTCCAGTCCAGAAAATTTCTCCAGGGAACCTATATCTTCTATAGCACAACTTTTGGTGACAAACTGGGAAACAAATGAGTTTGACCACTGGACAGCACCGGCAAACAAATATTTACACTCGCAAAGTAAAACGTATTGCTCTCTAGCCGGAAGGGGGATGAAGCTCCATGAAGAATTCTTCAGTTTACTGATGGAGTCTCCAATAACGATCCAATGGCCGGATGGAAGGTCCGGCTGAGAATAGTGTTCGGGAGTTTGGGGAATTAGTTGGGATATATATATTTGCAGACTGCTTGGAACCAATGGGAAGTAGAAATCCATGGAAATGTAAAACCTTTTGTTATGGCCTTGAATTTTGTTTGTGAGTCTTAGAATGAATTGAAACATTTCAGATTCTATAACTTACAATGTATTTGATCAACAATTTTCATCTTTTCCATCACATGACATACTTCAATTAATTACTAAAATTCTGCCGCACACCAAAAGATATATTGTATATTAAGCCATTCTGACAAAACATAGGCTTAATTTTGACTGAATTACAAATAGCAATTACTTACCCTTTTTACTCCAAAACGACTTTAATAAAATCTTTTGTGAACAATATATCTATGATACTTTGTAATAAAGACATACTTAAATTTATTTGCATGGGTATTATTTGAAATTATTTGTGAACACACCAATCAAAAAGTCCTAAGTTAAACCGCTTAAATTTAATAAGAAATACACACCATTGTCATTATTTCGGCACTCCGGTTGAAAGTCACTGCA
Source organism: Meta bourneti (assembly GCA_933210815.1). NCBI lineage: Eukaryota > Metazoa > Arthropoda > Arachnida > Araneae > Tetragnathidae > Meta > Meta bourneti. The sequence continues at coordinate 70,946,483 of OW119922.1, read as the reverse complement.
TTAGGCGATGAATTTGATAGAACTTTGAATTTGATACCATCTATTATCCTTCAAAAAAAGACACTCAGTCAGATCAAAAAGGTTACTGCCAATGCATTCTATTTTTGATCTTATACTGGCGATTTGTATTGTTTCATTTTACCGAGGGTAATATTTTTCTTATTTTTTAATTTTTAAGTTCTTTATTTCTTCTTATTCCGTAAGAACCCTTTAACTCAAACAGAGTCAGGGGCAATCCGAATCAATCTGAATTCAATAGAAACCAACTTCAGTACATTGAAGCGGAACGCCCCGAATTAAGGGAATGCAAAAGGTTTGGGCTGAAAGTCTTCGATGAACATCGGCCCCTGATATACTTTCAGACCACAAAAAAGAAAGAAAAATGGATCACTGAATGCTGTTCATCTTTTGTGCAAAGGAAAAGGGGTTCAGGCATGGTTAATTCTCCTGGTGGTTATCTCGTCATTAGCAAGACTGACCAGATCTTGATGGACGAGATATCTCGTCATTACCAAAATTGGTCTGATTTTGATGGAAGAGATATCTCGGATAAACCATTTGAAAGGTTAAGGTGATGACAACAACACTGCAACTGACCTATTGACTTCAAACCAGGGTAGCAGTGATAAGATAGAAATACCATCTATCAATGAATATAATAATGGCAATGCAACAGGAACTCAATGCAACAGAATACGGATAATTATTGATTCACCTTCATGTATTGGATAGTTTAAACTAAACTCGAGTGAAATAACTCATGATGAATAATATGATCTAGAACTAACATTGGATAGAAAAATGAGATTGTCTCATCTGAAGCTTTCTCTTGAAATGCATGAACTTTGCATGTAAATTATATGTATTTGATAAGACAACTAAATGTTGCCATGAACATTCCTCTGATGCAATAAACATTTGAAAAAAGAATATTCCTTTTAATATTTTCAAACATTAAAGAAGAATTTTGGCTTCATTTGAATAATCAATGATTAAATAACCTTTTTATGAAAATTATATGTATTTGATAAGACAACTAAATGTTGCCATGAACATTCCTCTGATGCAATAAACATTTGAAAAAAGAATATTCCTCTTAATATTTTCAAACATTAAAGAAGAATTTTGGTTTCATTTGAATAATCAATGATTAAATAACCTTTTTATGAAAATCTTCAGTCATATTCTATTTTAGATGTTATTAAACTCATATTTCCATGGAGTTTTAGCACTGATAATTCTCTGAAGGAAAAATAACTCTAACGAAAAATATAGAAACAGCCTAGATTTTAATATTATTTTTGTAGAAGAAACCCATATTTTATGCACAACAGACACCTCAAAAAAGGCATACCATCTCACATTCTCGAATTGTCATATGATTCCCCATTTGACTCCAGTGACAAATCCAAAAACATTCCAAAATCCAAAACCACCAAGTCGTATCTGCAGAAGATGATTCCGCGAATCGTGTGTCGTCCTGTCATGTGATGCCATCCTTCGCCAGAAAATATTGCCCATTCCGTTATGCGTTCTCGTTTCAATCTGTAACTAGAAACCTGGCAACAGCCGTGACAGACTTATGGCTCTTTAGCACGCAGGAATACTGATGGAAATGGAAAAGAAAACAAAATGGTGAAACACCCTCTCAAAAAATAAACAAATTTGCAGTCTTCTTTCGTCTCAAGGTGGGACATGAATAATATATTTTTCCGCATTGCAGGCGCTCGACATGTTATTTCTCAAACGTACATATAAGGGAATCGAATTTGATAAAATATAACAATGCCTCCAAAGACGTGTTGAAAAAATCCATGAAATTCTCACATTTTACTCCAAATCTACAATTAGTTCCAGTAACTGCATTAGTATTCATGACTTTCAAAAAATAAGATTAATTCAGGAGAAACATTTTCCAAAGAAATAGTAAAGACAAAAGTATAATACATAAAATATTTAAGGAAATGTACCATGTATCTAAAGATATATACAAAGAATAATATCTATTGTTAAGTACAAAATTTTATTTATAAGGCAACGAAAGTAGTTAAAGAAATAGGAGGGATTCATATTTATTTCAGTTCAGAGAGAACACAGGTAATTAGAAGAGAATGAAAATACTTATGTTCAACTAGACATGGCCAAACATTTTTTATAAATGTTTTTCGTATTTAATTTACTTACTATCGTATCTACTGTAAATTTTAATATTCTTTTCAAGAGCGGATATTTTATAATTAAAATACCTTAACAAATTAAAATAACTAAGGGTGTTCTAATAAAAATTACAAATGTTTTAGTATTTTATGTGTGTTAAATTTATTTGAAATTTTTTTAAAGGTATTGTGCAAGAAATAAAATAAGTGCTCTTTTTATTATTTTATGCCGAAGTACCTCAGTTCTGCATCTCCAATGAGACGGTCGGAACCTCTCTTATTTTGAGACTGAATTGTTTATTATATTCCTAAAATTTTCTTATAATACTAACAAAAGCTATTCTAATGCCAAAAGGAAATACAATTTTGAAACACAGACGACTTAAAAACAAAGTCCTGTTGGCTGCTTCAAACACTTAATCTACATTAATAAAATGAAAGTGTGTGTAAACAAAACCCCTAGACACCTGTATCTTTTAACCTGATTGTCCAATCTAGATGGAATAGAGCTTATTTTGTAGATAAATGCACAACTTGTAAAATAATTTCTTTCCCACGTCAATTAGTGACATTTTAATTCAAGGTCATTCGGTTTGGCATTTTACTCTGAATTTTGACAAAAAAGTAATTTTCTAATCTTTTTAATGTTGTATTTTTGTATTTGTTGTATATTTGTTTAATGTTGTATTTTATGTTTCATATATTGTTTAAAAGCAAATACAAATGCGTTATGTTATATATCATTAGAAAGCTTATGCATTTATCTTACAAAATAAGATTAATTTAACTCTACTGAGCTATACCAGGTCATAAGATATAGGTGTCCAGGAGTTTGTTAGCATAATTACATTTACTTCGAATAATTTTTTAGTACTTAGCTTTTAATGTCTGCGAAAAATGCCAGTTAATGAGTTCCTGCATTAAGCAGACGATAAATGCATAAACTATGGTAACTTTACAAAGAAGTCTTCAGTGGATAATTTTTTAATGCCTATGAACTTATTATCCGAGAGTTTAAAAATTAATACGCATTAATTTTGATGTGATAAAAATTCAACCTAGATACGCTATTGAATAATGTTCATGGCAAATCAATAAACAAATTAGTAAGAAATACACGGCTTTTTATAATGATAAGCACTAAATTTTAGTACATGGTCGAATAAAATTTTTGCTCCCACTATCTTAAATCCCGAACGAAAGTAATGAAGAAAAACCAAGTTTACTTTGAATAAAAAGAGGAAGTTTCATTAAAGTCTATTCTTGGCAAATGTTTTGTCGGATGCTTTCTGACCTAGGTGTTCTGTCGAAACGACAAAAGTTTCATCTGAAATCATATATCTCACAAATATAATGGCAGTAGGCCGAATCTTCAAACTATTTATCTCGACACCCAGAATCCGCCCAACTTGGAAAACACGTCAGTCATTCAAGTAAGACACTGTCCAAGCTCAGAGACATGCAGCATTTCAGCAACCGAACTACTCCAAGCTCGAAAGATGGTGTCGAACGTGAGAAGATTAATTAAACACGTCTCAGCAACAGCAACGAAAAACGGCGAACACAAGACTGGGATAGGTGCACTAATGTTCTTATCAACTCCAGAGAGAAAAAAGAGGAATTTTAGGAAAATTTCTTTAATAAAGAAATCCTCTAATCGCTCTGTTTCGCAGAAAATCCTCTTTTACTTTAAAGAGCTTAATCGAAGCCTTTGAGACGACGGAGCTAATTGGATTTTGTTACGGAAGAAGGAGCCAATCAAGTTGTCTCCCCATTAGAAGGCTACTGATTGGCGGAGTCAGCTGTATTCTTTTTTATGGCGTGTGCTTGACAGTAGAGTTAACCAGGGTTAATAACTGTCGTTGATTTGGTTATGGAAAAAGAGAATCGATTGGAAGAAAATTTTCGGGATCGCATTATTGCTTAGATTTTGATGTTTAATACCACTCTTGTTGAAACTTTGGATGGCACTTAGCAAATATTAAAACGAAAACCTAACTTGTTGCGAAGGCACTTAGACAAATAGTTCTATTAACCCTATTAACTCTCATTACAATATATACATACAATAACCCTATATCTCATTACAATATACACAGGGTATATATTAATATTACCCTGTGCGACACATCTGGGTTAATAGATCTGTTGTCATGTAGATTCATGTGTCACTGTGTGATACATGAAATTATAGCAGAGAAAAAAAAGAAAGGCAGTAAAAATATCAAGATTCCACTACTTCGAAAATTATTTAGCCTTGCAATAGCATGCAGGGACTCCTTTCCTTTGATAATATCAAACATTTAAAAAGGTGGTCAAGGTTCATGTCAACCATCCCTCTGCATAAGACTCCTTCAAAGAAAACCAAGTACATCTTGTTGGAATTAGCAGTGATTATAAATTTGTATGAAGAATAATAACCAATTTTTATTCACCAGAATTCAATTTTCAACTACCGTATAAAGTAAAAGCCTTAAGACGGTCTCACAGAACCGTCTTAAGAAAGGTGATACAGCTAAGAAAAGTAATTTCTTAGGAAGATTCACAGGAAAATTAAAAATCTGTAAAGCACATGTTTCATTTATCCATTTAAAATTTGCAGAATACGTTCGCATTTTTACAAAAATATGTAATGTATTTCAGAAATTGATCTTTTTTGTTTTATTTTTGTCTGAAATTTTTAATAGAATCGTTTTTGTAAATTTAAAAACATTAAATTTTCATTTTGAGTTGCATCACCTATCTCAAAAAAGTAAAATATATATTATGCACATCACACGTAAATGTAATTCTGATAGAAATGAATTAATAAATAAATTTAGTTAAATTCTGTGTTGTACATTATCAAACCATCACCTCTGTTTATTAACTGCATTTAATTCAAAATAATTACAGTACATTGCAAATTGTCAACTGATATGTTAGACAATTTTGTCTGAATATTAAACTAGCCTGTAAGAAAACATTTTCAGATGAGCGCAACCAGTGAATTCGAAATTAAAAGAAGAAATCAAATTTCTTCAATCTGCATTTTCTTCCCTCTCTGGTATGAAATGTGTTGTCCTTTTATCCAATTAGGAATAAAAACGTCTTAATTTGTTGAATTAACGAACTGAACCTCAGAAACACATGGCTCTGGTAACTTTTAGCAGTCTATAATTCCACACAATACACCAGCCACTTATAATTCAAGTAAATAATTATATTGCACTATATCTTTTCTCCAAAACCATACCTAGGTGGTTGTTAAAAATTTAAACAATATTGACGCACATTTTAAAATTCTCTGATCATTGTATAGGGGTAATATGTTGAAATAATAAAATATGTTTTCATTTCACATTCCAATAGGCATTTTCAATTCAGTTTAACATAAAATGAGAAAAATTCATTTTTCTAATAAAGATATTATTTTGTCATAAGAACTGGTTTTATTAACTCATTCACACACATATCTTATATTTATCAATTATCGTTGCAATTATTTGGTATTATAATTTGTTATAAATTCATTCGCATTACATTTAATTTAAAATTTATTATGTTCTTATTCTATTACAATAATCATAAATTAAATATTGTAAAGAATTTTCAACTAGAACATAAATTCTTTGTTACAAATATTCCCATTCGGCAACAAAGTCATTTTTTTTTTCATTTTTCCACTGACATTTTAATTTCCATCATTTACGTAGGTCTACTATGTTATCAGAAAAATAATCAGTTTCAAAAAGGTTATAGTGGAAACTCAATTTGTCACGATTATTTTGGCCAGGTCCTGATCGACCTCTATTTAAGCAGAATGATATATTTTTCAATTTTAAAATAACAAGAAAAATATAGATGCAATATTTTTATAAAACTAAATAGATGCAATACTTAGAGTAATATACTTTTGCTATTAATTCATCCATATTACATTTAATTTAATACTCAAATGTTCGAATTTTATCAGGATAATCATAGATTAGATAATTTAAAGAATTTTGAACCATAGCATGAATACTTTCTTGCAAATGTTCTAATTTGGCTGCCAAGTCCTTTCTTTTTTCTCTACTGGTCCTTTCTTTCTGGATTCACATTAACCCTGCAAGTGGTCATATTTCATCCGTCAAGATCTGATCAATTTCACTAACGACGAGCTATCTCGTCATTAAGGTATTGCTGAATTTTTTATGACGAGATCTAGAACTGGTCAGTTTTCTTCTAATGGCAAAATATATCTTACATTAAGATTTGGTCAGCTTTGCAATGATAGACTAGAACCCCCATTGAGATAATTTATTTTGGTAAATAATATCAGAACCCTTTTGAAAAGATTATTGTGGAAACTCAATTTATAGCTATTCTTGTGTCAAAGAAGGAAACTATTTTCATTTCTAAGATATCTTGAACATCTAAATGAGACGCTCATAAATAAGAACGAAAATTTTCAACACACGCAGTCCACAAACATCATAAGTCTTCAGCAGTCTCTCTGGCACTCAAAAATTCTAGGTCTTTTCTGAATGTCGCCTTGGAAGTATTATTTCGGTCACGGAGTCTGCATAGTCCCGTATTTTAATTCCCGAATTCTCCCTCCTTGGAAAATGAGTGTTAGATAGCAGTGAGGATAATAGCACTCTCTAAACGCGCGTGCTTTCAATTAAACGATGGAGATTTATTTAAATGCCTCCTCTCCGAAATGGGGTGATTCGGATTTTTATTTAAATGGGGGATTTCATTTGTTTTGATTGCTTCAAAGGTTTCCTGCGCCACTTAAAACGTTATTAAGCTGGTTCTAATTCCTTGGCGATTGATGCATTTGAAATTCTTCAGTGCACTGGACATCAGTGTGAGCTGTCGTTTCTCTTATTGTAATAGATAAGGGACAATTGTTGCGTGTAGCTATATTTTTCATATAAATTTAGTTTTCTCACTGGATTGTTTAGATAATTTATATTTTTAGAATAATCAATTTAAACTCACATTGGACTTTGATCATATGCTTTATTTTCTTTTTTAGCTACAATTCTAAATAATCTTACAAGCAGTCAGATTTGTATTGTATCCGTAATTCGTTAAATTAACAAAATTGATATATGCCCAAGATAATTGATACCCATGCCACTCAGTTTTTACAATGTTTCCATTTAGCATCTTACATTCATTTATAAATTTAAAAAACAATTTTTTTTTTCAAAATGTGAAACATTTACTTCTTTTCTTTCTTTTACTGATGAGTTATTTTTCAGCTCAAAATTATCAAATCGCATCTATTATTTGAAAACAAATACATCTTTTGTAGGGCATGCATGAAGAATTTTACCCGTAAGTTGTTTTGACATGTATATACCCTTTCTGCAATCTACAGTCCCCGCTGCATGACTCCTAACAAGTTTTGATCTTCTCGACAAATAGAATCTTTCGTAAGATTCTTTTAACCAGTCAATACGGTTATTTAGTCATTATGTGTGTTGTGGGAGAAAAGCGGTACTACAACTCGAAAATCTCGTGATGCTCAGAGGATTCATCTTCCTGGAGATTTATTTCCACGTTGAAAATTACTGCCTTGTAGTGGTCACCCTGTGATAAAGTATCTTTTCGTATTTGGATTTTCATTCCCTTGGAGTAATAGGGCAGTTTTGTCTCGACGATGTATCTTGTCATTAACAAAACTAAGTAGATCTGAGCAGAACGAGATATATCATCATTGATAAACTTGACCAGATCTTGATGGGCGAGGTATCTTGTCATTGGCAAACTCGACTAGTTATTGATGGGCGAGGTATCTCATTAACAAACTTGATCAGATCTTGATGGGGGAGGTATCTTGTCCATGACAAACTTGACCAGGTCTTGATGGGTTCTTGGTCAATTTTGACCATATTTTGGTGAATGAGGTAACTCGTCAATGACAAATTTGACCCGATCTAGATGGACGATGTATTTCGTTGAAACCACTCGTTGTTTTAAACTAAGCAGCAATGGGCTGAGGTTGTGTGTTGTGGAGTAAAGGCAATATTGCATTAATTGTAAATCTAGTGATGGAAAAGGTGAATTGTTAAATTATTTTTAAAAAATGTGTAAACGAGTTCAAAATGAATGTAAAAATCTTACGGAGAACCAAGGTTAGATCTACTACTAATAATATCAATGTATAAAGGTCTATATCGTTGTATTTTATACTCTGGCTAGATTTCTTTCTTTTGTGTTAGTACAACCTTTGTGCGTGTCTATCCAGTTACTTGACCTAAAAGCATTGCTTGGAGGTTCTTGGCCAGATTTGGCCCTTGCGCAATAAAGATAACAACCATCCTTTATATTTTGTGCTTTTGGGAGGTTTCCTGTCTCTTTCTGAAACATTTTTTCTTCCCTTAATGTTCATCAAATACAAATGCTTAACACAATAGAAAGCATTTCAGTAAATAGAAGGAAAAGGATAGAGATCGAAACATTAAATTTCAGTGTACTTATCCCAACAACATGCTAGATTCGTTGAGCACACACTGGAATACATACAATCAAGTTCGTTTATAAAATTAAAATCAATTCAATCAATTGTTGCTAATGAAAAAGATAGTTTGTCAGATATCTCTTCAGTTGGTATTTCTAGAGAACAATTCGCCGGATATACAGTTGGTATTTCTAGAGAACAATTCGCCGGATATACAGTTGAAATTCCACCTGTTCACCTTACTTCAGAAGCTGTTTTAAAGTAGAATTTACTAGTCGTAGAAGTTGCAAGTAAAAGTGCTTATTTAAGGCCAATTGCTAATTTTAGTACTAATATCGACAGATAACACGTATACTTGCATATATTTGAATAATTTTTTTAAAGTAACATAATTTTTTTCATATAACCTTTTAGAACCTAATAAGAAGATTTTTAAGTTGCTTTTGAATTTGATTAATCTTTTTCCCGATCGGTTTTCGTTTTAATATATCTAAGGTTTCTCGTTTAATTTTCACAATCGTGATATAAAACTTCACTGATTAAGTGATAATTGAATTATTGAAATATAAGAAATCAGTTTGTGGGTGGAATTTTATGAAATGCAAAATGTTTTCTTCGTTATAGATTATTTTAGTTTCATTAGAGAGAGAAACGATTGTTAGCTAGGAAAAGCATCGTGTCATATTTTACCACATCTTTCGAAGGGTTAACCCAAATAGTGTGATTACTAGTGGCTAAAATAAAACTTTGACCTTCTGAGAGGCTCACACGCATATATCAGATCTGAAACCTGAACTCTTCCTTACATGAATTCAAACATTTTTGATTTTCTTGACCAATAGAATCTTTCCTAGGATTCTTTAAACCAATAAATGTGATTATTTGCTAATTATATTTTCTTTGTGGGGGAAAACAATTCTACACTACACGGATATCTATTGACGTTCAGAGTTAATGCTCTTTATATTCAATATTCACTTCTCGATCGAGTTCCCAGGCACATTCATTACTAGTTCAAAGTCATTGCATTCCGATCTCAAACGTCTCTAACGCTTATTGCTGATTGTGCACATTTCTACGTTCCGCTTATTGTTTCGTACATATTTTTCTCGCTTTTCTGACTTTATCCTCGGTCCATGACTGCTTGGTTTACGTATGACATACCATTAGAATCGTCGCCTAGAGATGAATCTAGGTAGCTAACTTTTCTTGAGACACTAAATGCTTATTTTTATGATGATGAGATATATATTCTCTCATATTGTAATCTCTCTAAAAGTTACATAACGCTATCAAAATGCTTATAATTTTCTGTTTTTAGACCTAAAAACTAATAGGTAGTTTTTAACCGTCTGAGAGATATGAATACATTCTGCAACCTGAAACTTCCCTGCTCCTCTTCTAACCAGTTTTGACCACCTTGACCAATAGAACATTTCTCAGGATTATTTCAACCAATGTATATGTGATTCATTAGTTATTAACCATCCAAGTGGTTTCGATGAGATATCTAGTCCATCCAGATCTGGTCAGTTATACTAATGACGAGGTATATCGTCAAGAATATATTGCCGATATTTGTTATGATGATGAGATCAAGATCTGATCAGTTTATTCTAATGATCGTATCTCCTTCTAATGACGAGATATATCGTCCAACAAGATGTGGCCAGTTTTTCTAATGACGAGATACCTCGTCAAAACAACCACAAGGATGGTTAAATTAGATACAGGATAAACGCAATTCTATAAAGTACCTAATCCCGTGACGCTCAGAAAGTTAAACAGCTATATGGTAAACAAATATTAAGTCAGTTACTGTAATTCTGCCAGAAGCCGATCCACATTCAATCTTCATTCCACATTTAATCTCAATTCTACATCAATGTAATCCCGGTTTTTCCTGATTAAACAGCCCGCAGTGTAGTTGCTCTCTTCTCCACCACAATTCCTCTGCATTCGCTCAAATTACCATCCTCTGGCAATTCCATCTCCATCCTCCATCGAACAGAATCCCGATGCAAACCGATTCCAAAGAATAGGCCGGCTTTCAACGTAACGACAAGAAACCGGAGAACACGGGGTGCACGAGAGAAAGAACACTTCCAGAACAGAAAAGAATAGTTGCCACTGGTCGAACTAATCAAGGCCCAGGGAACGATCTCTTCTTCTTGGCCCGGCATCTCAACTCAACTCCGGGCAGGGTGTCAAAGAAATTGCGTGGCAATTGTGCATTAGGTCGATTGTTCGCAGGAGTTCTTTTCGAATCAGGAAAGTGCATTCGAAGTCATCCAAGCACGTGACGGCAGCCAATAACCTTGAAAGCATAGGGGGTTGGCCTGTCAAGGGGACGGGATGGATAGGTAAGAAGTGATCCTACGGCACCTTGAGGTTTCTCGTGTGGTCGAGAAATTTCTTTTTTCGTTTGTTTATGTATACTTTAAACAATCTCCTTTTTCACTTATCGGAAAACTGATGTCAAAGTGAATAAGACGTCTGTTGCGGTAGAAAAACAGACTTTTCTTCTTTCGACTCGTGATTTCTTTGGCAATGCGGGTCGGGAGGTTCTATTTTATCGTAGAACTTTCTGTAAGAACGTCGAACTGTTTGAAGTGTAACCCCGGTAGAATTGGAGCTCAGTCGGACACACGTATTGGAAATTCGATTCGAATTTGAATATATCAGTTGGAATATTTCCATTCGTATGCTGAGGTAAGTACTGTAAATCGATGGTTTCCAGGAATGTTATATGTGAAAGGAGAATCTACCCAGATAACTTCAAAAGCTACTTTAAAACTTTACTTTTAATCCACACAATGTACTGTTTCTTTAGTTTTTCGTTTAAATTTATGGGGTTTTTTTGCTTCAGTAACTCAATTTATACATAGTATTTATTTTTATTTATTTAGACAATTAATTATTTGATATTTTTCTTTCTGGGGTTTTTATTTTGTATTTATCTCCATATATATATTTCACTAACATACGTAGCACAAAAATCAACATTATTTTATACTGGAGAGGTAGGTAGGTAGTTGAATTAACGTCACTCTGAAGCAACACAACCTGCTATTGGTGACTGTCTGGAATCTATCCGAAGAAAAATATCCGAGGACAACACTTCATAATTTTGAATCATGGTCAGATGAGGTGTATACTGGAACGCAGCAACCAAACGGATATAAAAGTTTTAATTTAACCGCTACGGGATTTCTCCAATTTTCCTTAGTTTAAACATGTTTGATTTGAGCTATAGAACTTCGTAATGTTTCTAAAATTACACAGAAGAGCCTGCCGCTGTTAGGAAATTCTCCAGGAGTTTGATAATGGAAGGCAATGAGAAACCTGGAAGATAAAATCATCACAGAATAGAAAATGTCAACGAAAGTGAAAATAGGTCTAGACGTCACAAAAATACCAAATCGCCTTTCAACAAGTAAATGAGATGAGATTGAAGCTGAAGTCCAGAAGCTAATTTGGGATAAAACGATTAGGGTGCACTTCTTGATAGGCGGTTATTAAAATATGAATTAACACTAGTAAGAAGAATCATACGTTGTTTTATATTTGCGATTAATTTTATTTCATTTGGAGGTACAAAATGGGGAAATCGATGCTTATAAATGTATTTCAATATGTATCAGATGCAAGTATAATTTGTTGTCAATAGGCAAACATTTAAGAAACTTCAGCGTAGATGCAATACGTGGGTCTACAAGTATAAATCAATTTGAATACCTTTTTACAGCATTAATATTTCCTTGTTTTAACTACTCACCATCTTTCTTCTATGGATGCTAAAACACATCGGAAATGAAATTTATAAGGATCAAAAATCCAACAAGGAATTTACCTTAATATTTTTAAATTCACAGGTATATAACTGCGCAGTTTAAAGTATTGCGTGTTCTTTGAAGTTTTAGCTGGGGTGTTACCACTTAAAATTAAATACAAAGAATGCAAGTAGAGTAGTAATAATATTAAAGGCGATAACACGCGAGTATTTAAAGGCGATAACACGCGAGTATTTAAATCGAATATACGCAATTTCAAAGACAATTGAATACCTAATATGTATGACAATATTAAAAAATACTTTTATATTAGGAAATACTTTATTGTATTTATGTATTTTATAGCTTAATACCACACAATATGATGTGCGGCGTTCTACGCACCATAGCAGCCTCAGAAACGTATGGTGTAGAATCAAAGATAGGTTCAGTCTTTAACGCCATGAAAAATTCTGCGCTGCTGCAATCGATGTCAAATTGTACGTACTGACAAAGGTTGTTGTGTAACATACCTTAATTTAGCTAGGATTCTTGATTTTGCACTACGATCCTAGCCATACGAACAAGATGTCTGCACTTTCGTTCGGTGGTATGACGAGGCTGCTGCAATCTTTCACATCAGTCAGTTCGTCCCTCCGGCACCCACCGATTCCTTATTCACATGACTGTGGCTTGATTTCGTCCAACACGAGTATCGATTTCTCGGAAAGTTAATTCGCAATCTCGATAAGTCACGATTCTTCCTCTGTCAAACCCAGAAACATGTTCGTATGACTGCAGTATTTTTTACAAGATATAATTAAGCTTCCTATACAGGAAACAGCGAGAAAACACAATTTCAATACTTTAAAACGGCTCTGTTCTCCCTTTCTATAATGTGGCCAAATATGGTCCGTGTGCCATAAAACCCCAACCAAATCAACCCTTTCTATAATGCTTACAGGGGGTGTTACTGGTGCACATGATTTACAAATATGCTGAAGTGTTAATCATTTGTGTAACCTTCATGATCTACGCATAGTGCAAATTTCAAGACTATTGGATGCTCCTTCATGTTGCATTTTCAAAGACCAGTAGTGTATTAGGTTACATTAGGTTACAGGAATTTCAATGATTATTTTATCCCTTAAATTTTATAAAACCTTTACTAAAGCATAAAAATAAAATTTTAGGTCATATATGTGAATGTCTCACTAATTCCATTTGATACATTTTTTAAACTAAACATACTTTCTGACAGTTATAAAATTTATATTGGTGGTACCCCATCGTATTTAATATGGTAGATACCATTTTTAAAGTAATAATAAAGGAATTTAAAAATGTAAAATGAAGAAGGCAATTTTGTAATAGGTCGAGGGTTCTAATAAATTTATTTTTACTTTTAACAGTTCTTATAATTACGGATTACGAATTAAAATAGCAATAGTCTTTATATGTTGTAATGTTGGATGCATTCGGTCCCTCGCTTAAGTAGCATTGCAACAAATTGTTTTAATAACAATATAAAATTATTTAAATCGGATCACAGCGTCATATCTCAATGAAATTTAATACTCTTACGAACAAAGAAACTAAATATTTAAAAGGATTCAGAGCGTCATTTCTTAAAGTACATTAATACTTTTTACGAACGAAAACAACCAAATATTTAAATCCGTCCACAGCGTCATTTCTTAATATACTTCAATATCTTTTACGAGCAAAGAAACCAAATATTTAATTCGGTCCACAGCGTCATTTCTTAATGTACTTTAATACATCATTTCATGAACGAAGAGACCAAAGGAACAGAAGCATATAAAATTACATTACTCTTAAATAAAACTCTGAGTGAAAAAAAGTTTAAAAAATACAGAAAAAGTAAAACATAAATATCTACGAAAGTAAAAATTAAAATGCGCTTCTTCTAAGATATGGATTACCGTTCCTAAACAAAAACTAAAATATCAATCTGTTAAGAAGAAATGAATACAGTATATTTCTTTTAAAATTCCAAATCCCGTGCACTAAAATGCAGCACCAATAAATTCCTCAAACCCATTCTCAGACTTGCACTTCCATGATGAGAATCTAGTATTCGATATCAAAACGAAATTAGGATGCCAAAATATGCATATGAATATGAAAAGCAAAGCTCCTTCCGCAGAAGAGGACATCGGAATCCTCCAGTGGGGATCCGGTGTCAGTAAAAACATTCTGGCTGAAAACAAATCTTCACCATTTGCGATACATTTCCACGGACGTATCTTTCTGTCACCGGATTGCGCTTTGGAGAGCCGGCGTAATCTCAGACAATCGATTCAAATCACGTCCTCCGCACGTGACTCGACCTGTATTGCGTTTTATGTAAACGTCCCGGTGGCATGCGGAAAAGAATCACCGACAGAAATAGTTTATGGGAATGGAAAAGGTATGGGAAAGAATTTTTCCTTTATGTTGCGAGTTGGTCATCTCAGCCTTCCTTTGGAGCTGGGGTCCAAAACGTTTTGAGTGGAAGTCCAGGATATTGGACGTATTGGGGGTAAACTATTTTACTTAATCCTCCTGGTGGCTGTCTCGACGAGGTATCTCGTCATTAGAAGAAAACTGACAGGATCTTGATCTCGTCATCATAAAAAAGTCGACAATGTCTTGATGACGAGATATATCATCATTAGCAAGTAAAATTGGTCAGATCTTGATGGACGAGATACCGCGTCAAAACCTTGGAGGGTTAAATATTTATTCTAAAATAGACTGTAAATTCTAAAAGAGGAAATGAAAATTAACTAAATTGGCCAAACTTTATTTACAATCTATTTTTCTTTTCTCTTCTAAAAGAATCAAACCAGCTCTCTCTTTGCATCTAGCAAATTCAAAACTTTCTCATGGTCACCAAACCAATATAGTCAAACTGGAGTATGGGTTTTATTGAGACTTGTATATTGCTCCAACATCATTTTCGGCCTTCTTCTCCATTGTTCAACGGCGACAACGGTTAGCGACAAATACAGATTGGACGTATTTGTCGCTGTTTGCAACTGATGTATCTGTTCGTGTATTTGTTTATCTCTCTCTTCTTTTAGCGAAGAGATTTCAAAACATTTTGAGTGGAAGGTCACGTTTGGATATTGCAAGTTGTCCACCGTTGAATTTACGTAAGGACCAAAGTGTCCTAGAAATTTCGAAAGTGGACTGTATTACGAAATAGTGCATGTAGGAGCTACACTGGAATTCAAAAGTACAAAACCAAACAAGACCATTACAACTGCATATTTACATGACGTCAACCTCTGAACTGATGGACTTTATTCTGAAAATTTTATCGTTCTCCGAATCAGAATTCCATTTCTAGTTAAAAATAAAATCAGAATTGCGAGGGAAGTTGCACCCGCAATAAATGTGAAATGAAAATAAATTGAACAACCGCGAGCACGAACTCGCAAGCTCCAACACAAGATGGGGGAAAGTATAGTATCTAAAACTTTCTTTTCAAAGTGGATGTAGATTCTAAAGCTAGAAATGAAAATTAACCAAAAGAACTATACTTTACTTACCATCTATTTTCTTTTGCTCTTTCAAAGAACCGAACTAGCTCTCTCTTTTAGCTATTATTTTCCTAGATTCTTGTTTTTATTTTTTAAACATTTCTTGAGTATATTGAAATCATGGCATATTCCTAAGAGTCTTTATTTGTAACATTGTCTGGTTAATTTACTTAATTTTTATCACAGCAGCATTTCAGTTATTATGTAAAAGTGTGTAAGAGTTGTGCCAAAGTGTTAGTGCAAAGTGTGCTGCAAGCCAAAGTGATCAGTGTATTGCAAGCCAAAACTTTCTCGTGGTCGCCAAACCAACCACAATCAGATTGGAGAATGCGTGTGTTGAGACTTGTGAGGTCATGGTAGGTCTTCACCTCTATTGTTCAACGGTGACAATAGTTACAAAGAGTGAATTCTGATGGGACGTATTTGTTCCTCTTTGTAATTGTTTTATTTGTTAATCTCAGTCTTTTAGTGCGGAGGTTCAAAACATAAGGGGGAAAGGCTACGTTAGGATTTTTCAAGTATTGAGGTTGAAATATATTACCTAAAAAATTATTTTCAGAGTGGACTGCTGGTACTAAAACAGGTAATGAAAACTAACCAAAAGAACCAGACTTTACTTACCATTTATTTTCTTTTTCTCTTTCAAAGAACCGAACTAGCTCTCTCTTTTCATCCAGCATGTTCAAATCTTTCTCGCGGTCACCAAACCCACCAATCAAATTGGAGAATGCGTGCGTTGAGACATGGCTCCAACAACCTCGCTGTCGGCTCGCCTTGAAAGTAAGTGCTATGAGGGTGATTAACTATCCTCTATAAACTTTATTTCAATAAAAAATAGACAACTTACAATATCATTTTTCAAGTCGTCTTTATTTTCAATATTCCATGATTGCACAAGTTTTAATGTAGCCTAGAAAGGGATTATTGGACGAGCAGAGATTCACGCATGCACAGCTTCTTTCAGTTCATGGTGCCCGTGGCGAACGACTAATTTTTTTACTCCTTCATCAACAATAGTTACTTGTCTGTGTTAGCCATATTATGTACACTACAAATCAATGTTATCATCACCTGTAGGACGGTCATCCAGCTTCTAAATACGTGATTCAATCCATTCGCTGCAGTAAACATTGTACTAAGGGATGGTTTCGGCCCCTGGTACACCTTCAGACCAAAAAAATTCATCACTGAAATCTGCTCTTTTCTTCAAAGGAAAATAGAAGCAGCCATTGTTAAGGTCACTATAGCGACAATATTGCTGACTTAGCAAGGGTCGGTCAGTAAAACCGCGGTAGTCAAGTTTGCAGAGTCGCAGATTAGCAACCAGATGGTTGTGAGTACAAAACTCGACCCAACCAAATACCGTCATGCACATGGGGCTGGTGTACGTTAAATTTAACGTAGCCTGAAATGTCCTCACGTTGGCGTTTTGTGGAAGTTTAGAGAGTGGGCTGCCATTTCAGGTGTTGATCTCGTCATCTGACAGTGGTTCAAAATGACGAGGTGTTGTCCTCGGAGCTTTCACTTCGGGGTTGATCCCGGACCGTCGCCATTAGCCCGTTGTGTTCCTCCAAGTGTCATTTGGTACACCAATTTCCAAACTTCCTAACCACGCATACATTAGGATATGACAGATTTAACGTGTACCAGCCCCACGCTCAAAACGGTATTAGTCATATCGAGTTACTGATGTCCAATTCATTTCAAAGTCATTTGAATTACTATGTAAATGACCACATGTCATGAGTTTGCTTTAGGAAGACCTTAGCGAATAAATAAGTGACCACGCAAATTTCTACATTTCTACCCGGTTTTATTAAAGCTATGAACTATTTAGTGTGAAATGGAAAGTGGTATTCCTTAAAAATGAAGGATTGGACATACAACATCTTCTACTTAATGGTACTGATGTGTAGAATTTACAAATGTAAGACATAATGGAAGGAATTAGGATTAGAAATAGCAGTGAATACAAGAGGTCCCCTTTTCTATATATAACTGAAATTAACAACTCTACGCAGCTACGTACGAATAAGGTTGGCGGTCTAAATGTAGGTTTCAAAACATGTAAAAATAGTTATTAGTACTTTTATCAACATCTGTGCAGGATTCAAATTTAATATTATTCACTTTTAAAAGATATTAAAAATTTCATATGATTATAATCCATTGTTTTTTTATAATTTCACTAAGGGGGCGTATGCTTTTTATGAAAAGCAGCTAATTAATTTTTCATATGAAAATGTAGTTTCATTTCACCTGAATTTTCTATCATGATGTTTTAAATGTGACCCTTTGTTGCAAAAAATTTTCGTTTCCTCATCCATGGGTTAAAGATCCGTTAGTTTTCTTATATAGATTAATTACAATTCTTTGCAGGAGGTAAAACGATAGATGTTAAACATAAATCGACTATTGAGATGAGTTTCAAAATGCGTAGCCAACATATCGCCTAGTAGTCACGTGACTACTCTGAAAAATTGACTTAGTTGGCTGATTTGGCATCTAAGAGTGGAGAAACCGAAAAAAACTATTACAATTCAGAAGCGGATCAGTCAGATCGTGAATCTATGAATGAGCGTCTTCTCCCGTCTCGTAGACCAATCAGATGATGAATGTCCGTTTCTACCCGGCAAAGTAAAGAAGTCTAAGGGCAAGTTACTACTAGTTTTAGTCACATGATTCTGGGTACATAAGAAGGTTATCATTTCTCACTCTACTCTTATATTTTACCTATGGGCAAAACACAATTTGTTATAAAACAAACATGCAATGCAAAAAGAAACAAGAAAGATAGCAAGGCTTTGGTGTTGTGTATATCCTCCTCCTTTGAAACTATTATTCAATTTTCTCATGAATAACAGCTACACAAAAAATCTCTAACTACACAAGGAAAAGACACAGAAACTGTTCTTAGCTGTAGTATATTCAAAAGCAAAACGCTGAGAGCAGAATGCAGCTTTTTTCTCCTTCGCTGCTTTGTTATTGCCTCTCTTAATCAACGAAGAAGTAAAATATACATCCCTTTACCAGGGTGAAATTCTTATCCCCGTTTTCACTAAAAGAGCAAAACGTGATTTTCCGTGACGATGCCAATTTGAACGTTTATTCAGCAGTTTGTTAGAGCACACTTTGTCAGGACGTTAAGCCTTGGGGGACAATAGTGCAAACGCTTTAACGAGCTGCCCGTTTCTTTTATTTTGTTCTTTCTTTACAATTATCAAAAGAAATGAAAGGCGGGGTAAAATCCTTTATTTTACTTTATTTGTCTCTCTAACCGCAAGTTAAAAACTGTTTTTTATGCGGCAATTAGGTTTTTCTGAACATTTTTCTCTTGAATTTCCTGCTTGTTATTTTTTTATTAAAGTGTTCCAAAATGATAGTATTTTTACCAAGAATGATTGCGAATTTTGTTTTCAATGGTGTCTCTCTTACTCTTTAGTTGCGTGTTAATTTGCACATGCCCACATATATCACACCTTTGAAAAAGCGCTATTGAAACTCAAAAAGCAGAAATTGCATGGAAAGAAGTACCCAAGTTGAATTATTTAACCCTCATGATGGTTGTCTCAACGAAATATGTCGCCATTAGCAAAACTAACAAGGTCTCGATGAACATGGTACCTCGTCATTAAAAGAAAACTGATCAGATTTTTATCTCATCATGAATTGACAATCTCTATATGACGAGATATCTCGTCATTAGCAAACCTGATCAGATCTTGATGGACGAGATATTTCGTGGGAACCACTTGAGGGTTAACAACCACTTGCGAATTTATGGATATTATACCAAATAATTCGAAGCGCTGGGAAACCAAAGGAAACTTCCGCTACTCATAAACTCGGTCATGATTCAAATCGGGGTAATCGGTTATCTAATTTGGAATTCTTATAACGACTACCATATCATAGATACTGAAAGAATACAAAATATGTTTTGAGATATATTTATTTTGGGATTTGCGAATATTGGTATGCATTCTTCTGAATTGCGAAATCCTTTCAGTTTCATTTCTTTGAAACTCCGTAGAGACATTGCTTTAACAATTTTTTTACAACCTTCATAACAAAATTGATTGGCCGTTTTTTAGTTTCGTGTATTGATTTTAATATCCTCAGGTATATCACTAGAAACTGTCAGTTGTTTATTGTTAAACCTTTTAAAAAGAATATATTCAACACTTTTGTACTAAATAAAGTTTTTAAACTTTATAATTATTTCTAATATACTTTTTAATGATTTCAGTATAATTAGTAGTCTGCTTCAATGAAGTGCTTTGCTTTATCTATTTTCTAATTTTATTTGTGTCTTTTTTTAATAAAAATTTTATCCTGTAATTGAATATTTTCTGCAGAGAAACAATTAAATAAATAAATCGATTATAATTAGTGTAGAATCGAATATTATAGTGTAGTATTGTCGATAATTAAATAAATTATCGACAATACTACATGAATTTATATTTCAAATAAATATTCTACCCACTTTTAGAAATTGACCAAGCGCTTGCAATTTATTGTTTTGGACAATAACAGTCTGATACAAAATTAGAGTAGCCATTATTATCAACACTTCGATAAAAAATACATAAATACAGTCACAAAATAGAAAGGTTATGGAACAAAAACGCAGAATAGAAACATCATAGAACAAAACACAAAATAGAAACATAATGGAACAAAACAAAAAATAGAAACATAATGGAACAAAATTATGCACTTGAAACGTTATGGAACCTTAACAGTGAGTAGAAACATTGTGGAGTCTTAACAGAGAATAAAAACATTATGGATCTTTAACAGAATAGAAACATTATAGAACAAAAACACATAATAGAAACACTATGGAACAAAAAATAAAAACATTATTGAACAAAACACATAATAAAAACATTATGGACCAAAAACACAGAATAGAAACATTGCGGAACCTTAACAGAGTAGAAACATTATGGAACAAAAACACAAAATAGAACCAAAATGGAACCTTAACACAAAATAGAACCAAGATGGAACCTTAACACAGAATAGAAACATCCTGGAACAAAAAATAAGAGAAATAAAGAAAAAAGACTCGAGGTACTACACATCGTAGTATCCCGCTTAGAATTATTGATCAAATTATTTGTGGATTGATATTCTATGCACGAGCTTTGAGCTCTTTTGATTGCATTCAAATTCGAATTCGAATCGTGCTATTTTCCCTCTCCGGGGGGTAGTTGACACGTGCGAGTAGGAAAATACTCTTTGAATTGCTCCATTGGCAAACACCACCCTGGATGTGATAACACAGGACAACGCCGTTCGACTACCGTTAAGACGTATGAACAGTCCCGTGCACCGGATCACATTCTGCAAACTGGAAGGTCCCATCGATTATGTAAAAGACGGATTAGTCCATTTTCTCATTTGTTGTACCCGCGGAGTTTCTCGGATTAAAATCATCCGAGAGTTCTCTCATCTGATTCGCATTGTCATCTGGCGGGGATTTGAGTAGGGGAGTGTTCGGTGTTGCTGGTTGATAGTGTCTCCCTGGTACCTTAAGCCCCCCCTGCCCGTAAGCTTGTTTGGTATCTGGAGAAAGCATGTAAGGGTAAAGCCGTTTAGTAACTCAGCAACAGACTGGTGGTGGGGAGAATGTATCCGTTTTGTAAATTTTGGGACTGCTGGAGGGCTGGAGCTTTAGCGGAAGTGAATGGATGGTTTTGTAAAAGATTGATTCTAAATTAAATTGAAAGATCAAAGTAACCGTATTATGGCTTCTGGGAGAAGTAG
The DNA here is from genome assembly GCA_933210815.1 of Meta bourneti. Taxonomy (NCBI): domain Eukaryota; kingdom Metazoa; phylum Arthropoda; class Arachnida; order Araneae; family Tetragnathidae; genus Meta; species Meta bourneti. The sequence goes on along the minus strand of OW119922.1, from coordinate 70,924,789 downwards.
GAAATGTATTCCGTTAATAAATTAATATTATGGCTTAACAAAATAAGTCAGAATTAAAAGGATTCCATGAAACAACCTTTGTTGGTGATTAAAGAACGGCATATATATCTCCTGTCAGTGACAGTTGTGAGTTTGTTGCTGTTGCAGCGTTGTAAAAGTGCATAGTATCAATGTAAAGCCTACTTCTATTTCGCCCATAAGCTTGTTTGGCTAGTTGGTGCATTGGGTTTCGTGGCGTAAGGGTTATATTTTTCCAAGCTGCGCCAAGCACGAGGCAGACAAGAAACTTGTTTGGTAAATGAAGAAAACATGTAAGGGTAAAGCCGTTTAGTAACGCAGCAGGTGGTGGGGAGATTGTATCTGTTTTGTAAATGTTGGGACTGTTGGAGGGCTGGAGCTTTTGCGGAGGTGAATGGCTGGTTTTTTAAAAGATTGATTCTAAATTATATTGAAAAATCAAAGTAACTGTGTTATGGTTTTGGGTGAAATAAAAAGGATGCCATTAAACATGTATTGTCGATGATAAAAGAACTCCACATGTATCTGCTGTCAGCGACAGTTGTTAGTTTGTTGCTGTTCCAGCGTTGTAAAATGCATAGCATCAATTTTAAACTTACCTCTCTTTCGCCCATAAGCATTGAGTTTTGTTGCGTAAAGGCCATAATTTGGACAAGATGCTTCAAGCACAAGACAGACAGCAAACTTGTTTGATATCTCTGGAGAAAGCATGTAAGGTAAAGCCGTTTAGTAACTCAGCGACAGACTGGTGGTGAGGGAGAATGTATCCTTTTTGCAAATGTTGGGACTGTTGAAGAGCTGGAACTTTTGAGGAGATGAATGGTTTTTTTTATGAATATTGATCCTAAATTAAACTGATAGATATCAAAGTACCCGCATTATGGCTTTGGGGTGAAATAGGACATGTATTCCGTTGAAAAATTGATATTATGGCTGAAAAAAGTAAATCAGAAATAAAGAGGATTCCACGAAACACGCATTGGTGGTGATTAAAGAACGCCACTTATTTTACTGCTGTCAGCGACAGTTGTCAGTTTGTTGCTGTTAAAGCGTTGTAAAAGTGCATAGTATCAATATAAAGCTTGCCCCTCTTTCACCGATAAGATTGTTTGGCTAGTTGGTGTATTGTGTTTTAGAGCATAAGGGCTATATTTTGGCTAACTGATCCAGGCAAGCTCACGACAGACAACAAACTTGTTTGGTATCTCTGGAGAAAGCATGTATGGGTAAAGTGGCTTAACAACTTAGCAACAGAATAGTACACTGCTTTTGAAGAATGAATGGCTAGTTTTGTAAGGATTGATCGTAAATTAAATTGAAAGAACAGATTAACCATAATTATGACTTTTGGTTGAATTTGACAATGTATTCCATTCATCCTCCTGGTGATCGTCTCGAAGAGTATCTCGTCATTAGCAAAACTGTCTAGATCTTGATGGATGAAATATCGCGTACTTAAAAGAAGGGTTGACCAGATCTTGATATCTTCTTCATAAAAAAATCGGCAATATCCCGATGCCGAGGTATCTCGTGATTATCAAAATTGGTCATGTCTTTATTGACGAGATATCTCGTCGAAACCACTAAGACTTAATAAATGATTATTATGATTTAACAAATAAAAAGGATTCCCTGAAACACACTCATCATTGGCGGTTAAATATCGCCACATGTTTTGAGATATCATTGTAAAAGTACATAGTATCAGTACAAAACTGATCTCTCTTTCGTAATCTACTGTGAATGGCGTACATTATACCATATTATAAACAGAAGATAATTAAATTTTCGTACCACGCAGTTAGACAGAAGCTTTATCAATGTTAAAATGAAATAACGTCAATGGTGAACCTAAACAGAGATCTAACGGATTAGGAAATTAAATATATTGCTACAATTAGTCTTATTATGTTTCTTTAAACACAGTGTCCTGAAATTTCCAATAAGTGTAGCATTGCCTTTCCCCATATAATACAAATAACCACATCGATTGGTTGAAAGAATTCTGAAAAAAATTATATTGTTCAAGGTTCAAACAGGTTAGAAGTCATGCAGAGAAGACTGTAGATTTCAAACGTATATATGCGTGTAAGCCCCTCAGAGGGTTAAATAGCGTACATTGAATACAGGGTTGATACAACAAATTTAATTGAAACAAAAAATTAAGGTATGTCTAAAAAAATCGAAATTATGACTTTCATTTCAGTATTTGAAAATGATACTAAAAAAATACTAGTGAGTTCATTGTATTAATCTCATTACATTATAACTATTCGTGTGTAAATTACTATAAACATTGTAAGCAAAGAGACTTTTCCTAGAATCCCTTACGCAACGTACTAAACCAAAAAATCTATTACACCTAAGTTTCACACTTACTACTTTAGATTAAATAAAGTTATGAAGCTTTTAGACGAAAATACGGGACATCGCTATTACTAAGGGCTATTAACGCATAATGTGTCATTAAAAATAGAGTTAAAGGTGACATTCCACACCTTGGATTATAACAATGAATAGTGCACCTCAGCGTCTTGTGCACTATTCATAATATGCAGGGTTTAAAATTCAGCTGAAGCAGTTAATTTAGAAATAATAGCTTCAGAACATTATAGTTGATGCCATTTGGATTCATAGCACTTCGTTAACAGCAAATTAAAGCACTTCATTATGAGTCTAAATAGCTTTATCATAAAACTTCTGAACAGAAAGGTGGTCGTGCATATTGCTTCGATCGTAACCCAGAATTTGAATTTGTAATGCCCGTAATAATTCATTTAAATTCGGATGTTAGTGAATGCTAGTTTGAATTAGTTATGGTGGTAGTTATGAATTATTTATAACCAGTCGAAAGTACTTTAACTATTTGGTTTCATGTTGATGAGGAAACGAAACACCAAATTATGCAGTCAAACCCCGTTAACACGAATTTCATGGGACCGTAAGAAATACTCTTATTAACCATAGTTATTGCTATCCAAATTTATAAAAAGCATTATTTCAGCAATAAAATAAAACATTAGTATAGTTACATTACTTACCGTACAATTCTCGGATCACAGACAAACGGTATTCTTGGATTACAGATAAATGGTATATTTCATCACAAAGATTATAGAGATTATTCTTGATTATACTGATAAATCTTGATTACACAGATAATTCTTGATTACACAGATAATTCTCGATTACACAGATGTATCCGGGTTACGCAGTTTTTGTCTTGAAGTAATTGTTACCGATTTTTGTGTTTTTGTTTTTCGCGATATTCTTCAAGAAAATCTTTGATGCGGTCAACGTTTCTTAATTGAGCAGATGAATTTTCACTGCCTAACAGACACTGGTGAGGTGTCTCGTTATTACCAAAATTGGTCAGATCTTGATTGACAATATACCTCGTCATTTACCAAACTGGTCAGATCTTTATTGACTAGATATATCGTCTGAACAACTTGGAGGGTTAATCTGGATGGTAAAAATTGAAATATTTCGTAGATCTGTTTTTTAGTCGAAAGAGAAAGCGTAAGGAAATGGAAAGTTTCGAATTTTATCAAAACCTTTTTTAGATGCGTTTTCTTATTTAAGAAAAATAATTCAGTATTCTCCTTCTCTACTTAAAGAGTCAGAGAGCTGAATTTACAGTTCCTGATATTATTGGTTTGAATACCTGATGGAGAATGTTTCCTGTTATCTAGCAGACCCATGCATAGTGTCTGCGCTATGATTTCTTAATTGCTAATATTTATTGTTGGTAATATCGTTACTCACATTTCTTACCTTATTTAAATCCTAATATAGTGGTGACCATCGATATGTACATTTCATACTCCAAATGAAATAAAGTCACAAATATAAATCAGCATTATGTTAACACTTTTTTAAATGTACTCTTACGGACGTTAATTCTTATTTAAAATAAAGTGTATGGTACAACGTTCACACCTCATTTATGTTACCATAGTCAATTTCTGAACGTCCTCCTCAATTGAATCTCATTCATTAGTTCGGGGTCGTTGTAGCCCGGTTTGAAGAGTAGCGGATTAGCAACCGGAGGTATGCGAGTTCGAAATTCGATCCAACCAAAGACAATTGTGTACATGGGGGCCAGTGCAGTTAAGTCAGTGGTCACCTTATATGTCTTCACGTTGGCATGATGCGGAGGTTTGAAGAGTGGGGTGCCAGCTCAGGTCATCTGACAGTGGTTCAAAATTACGAGTTGTTTTCGAATCTTTCCCTTGGGAATTGTTTCTGGAATTTCGCTAATAGCCGTTGTGTTGCTCCAATGCAACTCTAATTCACAACTTTTCAACAATTGTATAGTTCGAAGGCAATTCGACATCTTTTGACCACTAAACCTATTTTTGGGTTGTATCAGATTTTCTTTTCAGCCTTTAATCTCTATGTTCCAGATTTCTCATTGCCTTCTATAATCAGACTGTTGAAGGATTTCATTAGGGCGGCGAAATCTTATTCCTGCATTTCTAGCAATATTATACAGCTCCTAGCTCAAATTAAACATATTCAAGCTTTGAGGTAAAATTGGCGAATGAATTCATTAACGGTTGATTTAACATCGATTATATCCTTTTGTTGCCATTCGCCACTAAACGTTACTAAAATACTATATAGACAGATAGTTTCATTAACCCTCCTGGTGGTTGCCTCGACGAGGTATCTCGTCATTAGCAAAACTCATCAGATCTTGATGGACGAATTTCATCCTTAGAAAAAAACCTGACCAGATCTTGATGGACAAGAACTCTCGTCCTTAGAACAAACTGGCCAGATCTTGATATCTTCATCATAAAAAAGCAATATCCTGATTATGAAATATTTCGTCAGCAAAATTTGTCAAGAAAAGATATCTCGTCGAAACCACTTGAAGAGTTGATGGACCTAATAACATCATTAGATTTTCATCCCACTGAGGATATTAGTATTGTATTTTATAATGTAAGCAATCTGCAATTTCCTCAGTGTAAATGTAAATATTTTTGCAAATTTCCTAAACGAAGAATACCCAAGTCGATAAACATAGATATTTGCCTTCGAAACCAGTCAAAACCTTCAATTATTTTCAATACTCAAACACCCAACTCACACCAACAAAATAATCGTATGTATTATATTCCAAACTTCTATACTCCCAAGCACAAAGCTATCCTCCGTTCCCTGTCCCGATATATGGCAGAAAACCCACCCACAAAAGAAATCCCAAATCGAAATTTTTTGCCTTGTCGACTCAGTGGGTCCATGAAATGAAATCACACGCTCCGAAGCTTAAGAAACATGATCAAACAGAATCTTAATACAAGCGGGATTGGAGAATTACAAAGCCCTCGAAATTGAGAAGTGGGTGATTTGGTCGACATCCTGTTTCCAGTATTTGCAAAGCTTCTTCTCTGAAGTTGATATCTCTGGAAATCCCTGCTGGTTTTCCATCAGTTTCCATTGTAATGGTAAGCAGCATCGAGTTTTTCTCCCATATTAATCTTCCTTTTTCGTATCAATTTTCACCCATTGTTGTAATGGGAAACTTAAAAACATCGGGTGTTTATCGATCATTGTTGCAACCACTTGTTTCCAACTAACGTTCCAAGTGGTTCCGACGAGATATCTCGTCATCAAGATCTGACCAATTTTGATAATGAAAAGATTTTGCTTTTGCCTCGTCATTAAAAATGTCAATTGAATTCTGTACTGTGAAGAAATTGCCGTTTTCTTATTAGGCGAGATCAAGATAAGGTCAGTTCTTTCTAAAGACGAAATATTTCGTCGATCAAGATCTCGTCAGTTTTGCTAATGCCGAGATACCTCGTCTAGACAACTACCAGGAGGGTTATGTGAAGATAATTAAAGGGAAAGGGAGACAAATCTCGGAAATGTCGCTGTAAAATTATTATGAAATTATCTAGAGTAAAATCTCAGTTACAGTGCGCCACATTTACATTGTAGTTATATTATGCTTAAAACATTAAGCTCAAGATAGATAAATTCGAAGAAAAAGTTTTAAGCAAATTAAAGAAATTTGGATGATGCTCTCAATTTTTTTTAAATTTTAAAGTATTAATGTATGGTGAAAATAATGTCAAGAGAGAAAATACTTAACTCATTTAAATTAAAACTCATGAGAAAACACATAACTTCGATCTTATTTCTCTTTCAGTGATCTGTTAAAGAATAAAATAACTCAAACTTTAACAATACCATATAGTGTTTCAGCTAATTAGATATTAGAGCTCATACATTTTTCATGAAGAATCATCAAAAAGTATTACGTTTCTTTAAAAAAGTATTTTCAATCCCTATGCACAAATTCTAATAATTTTAGGATTTTTCAATGGTTTGTTTCACTAGAAGAGTTTTTATATTCTGAACATTTTAAGACATCAATACAAATAACGGCTCAATATAATTGAATATATATGCTGCTTTCATTTAAATATTTACGATACTCCGGTGACGTTTTATCAGAAAGACCACATAATATTTCAACACTCGAGTATTTTGACTGCATTAGCCTTATGGTTGCCATAGCAACTATTCTAAGACACAGCCTATACATATACTAGATTAAAATCTATTATGAGTTATTGAAACATGTCTCATAGCATCGTAAAGTTATATTTATAGCTTGTTCAATTGGCCTTAACATGGATACGAATAATATATTTGAGAATTGGGAAACTAATGTCTTGGTTTGACAAGAAATTGCTAAAAGCTACAGTGGAAATCTCAAATCGAAGAATTTATGTAATGTTTATGTGAATAACTTGAGCTCGATATTTTATTAAATGATTACTTGTTGAAGTACAGTACAATTAAAAACCTAGGATGTGTTCGAAAGTTTCGCTTTCCTTATTTCAATTATGAATGAAAGTACGTACCCACAACTTGTAATTCAATATAATGAGTACCAAGTTTTTGTTATATTTAATAAGTTTATAGAACAGGGTGTTCCTCTTAGGATTATAATAAAAGAAACATTTATAGTATTGAAACAAATAATTCGAATGACGAGAAGTGAATGATGAACATGTTGAAGTGTACTAGACTTGCAAACAAAATTTATGATTCTTTGTATGTACGCATGAAATTTTTAAAATAAATTACATAGTAAGAAAACAAAATATACTTTCTTTTATTATTGTCCTAAGCGGAACAACTTGTATTTTATTAAGGGTTATTCGTGTATAAAAGTTTCCAGTTGATTGTCTTGTAAAAGATCAAAATTGCCCAGTGCTTGGAGAAATGCTTCCAGTTAACTTCCAATTGAAAACATTGTCCAGTAACACGCTCTCTGCCAAGCCGTTTATGAGTACTATTTTCAGACCATGTTACTGAAAAATATCAAGTTATAGAGTCTGATATGTAAAAATATCTATTTTCCACTTTTTAATCCTCCGAGTGATTTCGACGAGATATCTTGTTCATCAAGATCTAACCAATTTCGCTAGTGACAAGATATCTCGTCATCAGTATATTGCCGATTTTTTTATGATGATGAGATTAAGATCTTTCAGTTTTTTTTCTAAGACGAGATATCTCGTCAATTATGATCCAGTCAGGTTTGATAATGACACACTTCGTCGACACAACCACCAGAAGGGTGGTTAAGAGCTGAAAACTTATTTACCAATTATGATTTCAGTACAGCAAATATTAATTCAATTTTTAATTCTGTTTTCCTAAAGTGTTCATGGGGGATATTATCAATCATCTTTCAAAAGAAGCACATAATTCGTCCCGTTTACAAGTCATTATCTTGATAATAAAAAAGATGTCCCGAGAATCACTTAAAATGTATCCGCACGTCAAAATTATCAAATTTAAATTATACAACAATTTAAACCACAGATGCAACAAATTGGTAATATTTTCATTCGTTTCTTAAACCCTCTGAGGGTCACTTGATTTCGAGCAGTGTATTGCTTCCCCCACAATATACATGATGACTAAATAACCACACCTAGTTGAAAGAATGCTTAGGATTTAAAGATTCTATTTTTTAAGATTCTATTGGTCAAGAAGGTGAAAAGTGGTTAGAAGTCATGCAGAGAAAACTATAGGTTGCAAAATGGATATAAGCGAGTGAACCTGTCAAAGAGTTAAAAATGTCATATAATCTTATTTTTCTTCTCAATAAATTTATTTCTCTTGAAGAACTACTAATTTTCTGAATCCTAGATGGTTATGATTCCCCTACCAAAAAGATTCAGTTTTTCAATCTCTTATTTTTAAAGTGTATATACAATCCTTTTTCAAAAGAAATACTAATGTTCTGTTTATAAACCCTTACTTAACTCTCCTGATAGTTGTCTCGACGTCGTATCTTGTCATTAAAAAACTGAACAGGTCTTGATGGATAATATATCTTACCGTTAGAAGAAAACTGACCAGATCTTGGTCTTGTCATCATCAAAAAAATAGGCGATACCTTGATGACAAGATTTATAGTCTTTAGCAAAGTTTGACAGATCTTGATGGACAAGATATCTCGTCGTACTACTTGGATGGTTATCAGAAAAAGATGCCCCAAGCAAAAATTTAATCCAGCAGTACGACATAATTGTAAAATTTAGATACAATAAACGGGACGTTTCATCCCTTTCTTTAACAATTTCATAATCATAAATCTCCTTGCTATCGTTAAGAGCTACTAATTGCCAGAGCCCCGACACCCTACTTTTGTATGCGTTCGCGAAATTCCTTAATCTAACTCCAGCGGCAAAAAAAAACATAAACTCGTTTCTGAAACTCTCAGGGAATACGAAATAAGTTTTCCTACGGAACATTTCGCTCACAGGCAAGCCTTCTCCTTTGATGACATTCTCGTCATGGCTTAACTCTGGCTCTTAACTCGACATTACACTTCTTTCAACTCCATCGCATCTAAGAACCACCCTCGCAAGAAACAAACCAAACAAAAAATACCGTCTCCTCTTCTTGTATCATCTTTATATACTTTACTTTTGAAATCTCATGCATTTTAATGATGTCTGCATGTGAGATGCATACACGGGCTCTCTATCTCCAAGCGTGTGTTCCCGAGTCACAAAAGCTGTCCTTCTGTTGTGCTTTTTCCCTTCCTTTCACATTCTCTTATGTCTCGTAGAGATATTTGAATTTTTCCTACTTTGCGACTCGCTTTGGAGATGACGCGGGTGCCTGCGATAGTGGTGCAGTAGGAAAGGGCCAGCGCTTGAGTAAACGGTTGAAGGTCGGGCTGTGTGTGTCGTGAAATATTTCGGGAAGTTTAAAACACTTCTTTTCCCTTTTTGATGAAGTTCTTCTGTCTTGAGATTTGATGACGAGGAAGTTTCGCATTATCACCTCGTGGCGCCTGGTGAATATTCATTTCAGACAGTCACTGATACATATCCTCTCAGGGAACATCTCCTTAGGTGTGTACGTGCTTCACGAACCTGGAGGTACCGAAGTGATCTATTCTTTTCCCATGGGGCTTACTGCCTATGGTAAACATAGGGGTGAAGACCCCAGAATGCCCAAGAGGTCTTTATCTAGTACTTTCTCTTCCATCCCTTCCTTTCACAATTATTTGACATTATCTTATGTTTGGTGCAGCTTGTCCAAATATGGTCCTTGTGCAATAAAATCCAAAAGCAACCAATCACTGATAGATGTATATCATAATAACAGAAATAAAAATATCAGTCTTGACAGGAGTGCTGTAGGTATTCAAGTGGTTCCGTTGCGGCTGTATGTAGTGTTGCGAGTTCATGAATGGAAATGCAGAAAATTCTGGAAAAAAGTTCTTCAATAAAGTTGACAGATTATAATATCCTAGTGACGGGGAGAGGGTCGGTGTTGTGTGGAAAATGTTTTGAACAGCTCTGAGCTCTTTATTCTAAGGTGGTCGTTAAAAATTAGGTAAAAATTAACCAGCTAGGGATAAGGATTTAGAGATTAGAGGATTGGGGACATAGTAAGAATTTTTGGTTAGGGAAATATTAACCCTAGTGGTGGTTGTCTAGACGAGGTATCTCGTCTAGACACTAACCAAAACTATATCCAAAAGACATCTCACCATTAGAAAAAAAAATTATCAGATCTTGACCTTGTCATGATCAAAAAGTTGGCAATTTCTTGCTGTGAGTAGAGATCTTGTCATTAGCAAAATTGGTCAGATCTTGATGGATGAGATATCTCGTCAAAACCACTTGGAGGGTTAGTGAACATATTTGATGTGAAAACTGCAGCGGCTACATGATTTCAGGGGCGAACTTTCTTGATGCACCAAACTTTAATATCATAAATGTAGTATTATAACGAAGCGGAGCAGAGAGAGAGATGAGTGTGTCATGGGCCTAGTGGTTAAATATAGCCACTCCTCACTTAACGACCAAGTTAAGTTCCTAAGCTTGAATCGTTAAACGAAGCTCGATAAGCGAGGAACTTCACTTTTTTATTTATCCTAAGTAAAGAAAAGGTTTTCACACACACCCGGCATTCACAGTGCCGATAACTAGTTTATTTTAGGAGACTCTCCAGAATTTTGGGGCCGCTGAGTAGTCATAACAGGAAATCGCAGGTGCAATTAAGCACGACACACCGATCTCCAACAAAACATGTGATGAGTACGTTTCAGAGTCCGATTTGTCGAGTTCGGTTGAATGTGCCGGTTTCGGCACATGATAAAAATTCGCCATTGGACTACATTATACTCTGGTTCATTTTTAGAAACGACTCTGGTTTTGCCGATGTGTGTGAAAACAAAAAAGCAGGGACTTACTACCCGCTCTGGAAAACGGGAAGTAAGTCCAAATGGTCGTTAAACATGTGTGTCGTTAAGTGAGGAGTATCTGCAATAATAAATCTGGTTCATTGAGGCATAGTATAGGAAATAAAATCCACGCATTTTCTGTGGTTTGCCTGAAAATTCCTCTCGGAGCATAAAACCACTAGTAAACGAAATTACCCCAAATTGGTTATGTGTTCACAGACTAAATAAATTAAGATTGTTCTTAAGAAACAGGGTAGTGTTGGAAGAGTAGTGAATTAGCTATCGGAGGGTTGAAAGTTTTAAACTCGATCAAACCACAGACCATACGGGGTCGTTGTGCACGTTAAATTTGTCGTGGCCTCAAAAGTCTTCAAGTTGTGTGTGGAAGTTTGGAGAGTCGGGTGCCAGCTCAGGTGTTTACCTCGTCATCTGACCGTGGTTAAAGGATTACGAGGTGTTGTCCTTGAATCTTTCCCTTCGAGATTGATCCCGGACTGTTGCCAGTAGCCCCTTGTGTTGCTCCAGTGCGACGTTAATTCAACTACTTACCTACTTACCTTAAATAACCAACTGTAATGAAAACCATTTCTTTATGAGGAACTGTGCTTGAAATTCTTTTGAAACGCAAACAAATGTTCCTATTTATCTCCAATTTCATTTACCATACGTTCTGACTCGTTAGTCATAAGCTAATTTGTTCAAAAAAATAGCTTGAAATTCACCACAATTATAAACGTTACCAACTTGATTTGGAATTAGCTCGAAGCAAGTCCTAACAGAAAATAAATATATTTGAACCTAACTGACTGTCACATTTTCCCAAATGATTTAGGAAAAGGAAAACACTTAACGTTCAAAAAATCTCGAGACTAATAGCAGTCCTCTACCCGAAAATAGAAATTCATTGTGCGAAAATCCATTAAACGCAGCCGTTTCATTTAAGAAGCAAAATATTATCTTTTTTTTGGAGGAATTTTAATCATCATCGAAAAAAGAGAATGGAATGCAACTAATAATGGAGAAATAGTTATGATCGCACAAAAGAAAGAAAAGTCTCCTTATCTTTTGTTTTTTTGTGTGTCGTTCCAGACCTATTTATTATCAATTAATTGCAGACAGGGGAATAAACTCGTTTAAAAGTTCGAGTTCGAAATTTTGAGTTTACTGTGGTTGGCTACTTATCTTTCCCTCAAAGGAGGCAATTACGGGCTGCTTATCGTTAACACTGGTAGATGTGAAAGTAGTGAAGGGTAAAGTTTGGAGTATCAAAGCTTTTCTAGACTGTTGTTAGAGTTTGATATGTTTAATTACACAGTTAATGCGTGCAGTAGTCTGATATATTCTGAGCTGAAATCTCACTAATGTAGGAAAGTAGTTGAATTAATGTCTCACTGGAACATTCACTAAGGAGATTACTGCATTTGCATTATTAATTTTTCTGGGACCATGGTAACCTTGTTGGAAGAGTAGCTGATTAGCAACCGGTGTGTTGCGATTTCGAAACTCGATCCAACCAAAGACAGTCGTGTATGTGGGGGCTGGTATACGTTAAGTCTGTCTTACGTAATACTTTCCTCACGTTGGTGGGGTGTGGAAGTTTGGAGTGTAGGGAGAATGTTCAGATGTGATCGCGTCATATGACCATGGTTCAAAATTACGAGGTGCTTTCCTCGGATCTTTCCTCTCTGGATTGATACTGAACCTTCGCCAATAACCCATTGTGTTGCTTCAGCGTGACGTAAATTCAATTACGTACCTGCCTAACCTAACCTAATCTTAAAACCTCTGCGCTATCTGGTCCTTTCCAACTATTTCGCTTGACGTCATGTGGATGTTTTGAGAGTGGGTTGTCAACTCAGGTGTGGACCTCGTCATCTGACCATAATACAAAATTCCGAGGCGTTGTTCTCAGATCTTTCCCATCGGGATTGATCTTGGACCGTCACCATTAGACTAGTGTTGCTCCAGTGTGATGTTAATTCAGCACCTCGTAGTTTTGAACCACGGTCAGTTGAAATCAACACCTCAGCTGGCACCCCACTCTCCAAACTTCTACACCACACCAATGTGAGGATATTTGAGGCCATGATTTAACTTGCACCAGCCCCCACGTACACGACGGTCTTTAGCTGGATATAGTTTGAAACTAGCAACCCTTCGTTAACTAATCCGGTACTTTTCAATCCTACCACTGCCCATTTATATCAATAATTTTTTTTAAGAAAGTAAACTATAAGTCCATTTGTTTCGATATTAAGCTTGATAGTTTGGTTTTGCATTTTCCCTCCCCCTCATCTTAGTTGTATTATGTATAATTGTTAAAAACCATGTTTTGTGTGCTTAATTTATTATTTTACACTCATGTGGGTTAATCCTCTCAGTTTGGAGAAGGCTTGACTCGTGGTGAGGGAGACTTAATCTGATGAATAAAATATGCTTGCTAGTAAGGCAGTTTTATGTATTTAAATATTCTAAATTTTACATTAAGACATTTCGTTTTGAATTCCTATCGTTTACTAAAATACCTATCCTTTTTAACGCTCCTCTCTCGATGTGCAAGAATGGAGAATCAAGTTTCAATTTATCTTTCATTTTTGTGGTATTCTGTCTTTTTTTTCTCAGTTCGGTGTTGACTCAATTCAATTCCAGATTCGTAAAGTCATCGTTTAACTATATACCATACCTGACGAAAAAGCTTAATGGTTGTTATGTAGCAAGATAAATTTTAGTAAAATCATGTCTAAAACGTTAAAATCCTTCCTGTGAACTCAGAACTAAAAAATATTTTAAAGTATTTTTGAATCAATCTTTTAACAATTGAACTGAAGAATCAATAACCGGTACAGAAAAATAATATACAGGATGATTGTTTGGGGTTTTTATTGCACAAGGGTCTTATCTGACCAAACTGCACCAAATAGAAGACAGACAAGTCAAGTAATGGACTTATCCAAAAAGGAAATTTTACTGATATAGAAGAGTAACATGCACTCAGATTAAGTTTCAAGAATCGAATCTATGATTCCCACCACTTGCAGGTAGCTAGTGCAGTAGGCAAAACACTGATCCGCCATACAGAAAGAATGCAAATATATTTTTATCATTGAATTGAAATGTATATTCCAACGGAAAAACGTAAATGAGACGTATTACCAAGTTAATAATATAAACAAAATGCGAGTTATAAAACAATAAATAATTTTTCTTAGAACAGCCTTAATTAATGCCTCATTCTATACCATTATCATTCTAACAAAACCAAGCAAAAAATGACACCAAGAAGTTTTGACATGCTCTCGGAAAATGCTATCTTTAATTTCCAGCACAAATTTTATGAATAAAATACACCCTTCAATGTGACATTCGATAAACATCCATCATTACAGAACATTACAAAAGTCGAATCATGATATCATTTGTGTCTCACACTCACCCGAGTCACAATATTCGAACCACCTTAATAATTTCGTTAACCTCCCCTTTTAAAAATCCTCCCAGCTAGCTTTTTACGATTCCCGAAGTTAAAACTCCGGTGACTATCAGACGAGACGAATTTGGTAGCAACATTCCGAATTTAGTCAAAATCCCCTTAATGAATTTCCGTGATATTAGTTGCAAAACTTCCTGCCCTTCCGAAGTAGAGAAGTTCTTGATAGTGGCAAGACTCTTCCCCAAGACGCGGGGTCTCGTTAGAGAACGTTGGAGGTGGAAGGGAAATAAGAGAGACCTTTCCGAACCAAAGATTTTTAAGGCAGCTTCGGTTGAAAATCTGGGATGTAAAGAATTTCTGTGAAGCTGATGGAAACTTTTTCGCCAGATGAGGAAGTATGCGGCTTCTTGGAGGTTGCCTTAGAACCGAAAACTTAACGCTTTCGTGGTGAGGATTGGAAAAAGTTGTTTTGAAGAGACGTGAAAGGTTTAAAAATTGATTTTATGTATAATGGATTGCCTTAATTTTAATGGTTTTAGGGATGATATTGGCCAAACTGCGCCAAAGCGTGAAATGGAAAGCAATAGAATGTATGTATTTTCTTTTCGTAGGTAGAAGTGCTTATTGTGCTTTATATTTGGAATAAATAGTTTTATTTATTGAAGTCCGGTCAAAATAAATTAGACGTATTACCAAGTAGTAGTATAAAGGGACACTATACGTTAATATCTATAAAGCATTTTTCTTAGATCAGCCTTAATAAATTCTATACTGTTAACACTCAAATTATATCAAACAAAAAATGAGTTACACACGAGCTATTGGCGACAGTCCGGGATCAATCCCGAATTGATATGCTTTCAGAAAATGTTTCTTGAATTTTTAGCTTAAATTTCACGAATAAAATACACCAGTGAGTATGACGTCTGATTAACAGCCATCATTGCAAAACATTATAAAAATCGAATCATGGTATCATTTGCGTCGGATCCTCACCTGAGTCACAAGACATGAACTACATTTAAACGTTCTTAATAACGTTTTCACAACCTTCTTAGCAAAGTAACTATAACCTACCTTTTTAAAAATTCTTCCACCAAGCTTTTTACGATCCCACGAAGTCAACACGAACTTAAAATCCCGGTGACTGAGAGACGAGACGAATCTGGTAGCAACACACATTCCGTATTTATTCAAAATCCCTTTAATGAGTTCCCGTGATATTAGTTGCAAAACTTCCGTCCCTTCCAAAGTAGCGCGAGAGAAGTTCTCGACAGTGGCAAGACTCTCTTCCCCAAGACGCGGGGGTCTCGTTAGAGAACGTTGGAGGTGGAAGGGAGATAAGAGACTTTTCCGAACCAAAGATTTTTAAGGCGGCTTCGGTTGAAAGTCTGGGATGAACGGAATTTCTGCGAAGCTGGTGGAAACTTTTTCGCCCGCTCGCGGAAGTATGCAGCTTCTTGGAAGGTGGCCTTAGAACCAAAGATTTAACGCTTTCGTGGCGAGGATTGGGAAAAGTTGTTTTGGAGAGACGTGAAAGATTTAAAATTTTATTTTGTGTGTAATCGATTGGTTGAATTTTATTGTCTCAAGAGGCCAGATTTTGGCCAAGCTGTGATAAGTGTAATGGGCCGAAAGGGAAAAAGTATATACTTCTTTTTGAAGTTAAAAGTGCTTATTTAGTATTCATTCTTTATATTTGTAATAAACAGCTTTATTTATTGATAACCGGATTTCCAAGGGGTTTAGTGTGTTAACCCACTGCGAATTGTAGGCGGTGCATGTTCTATTCCACCATGGATGAATTTCTCTCAAGTTTGTCAGTAAAGTTTAGCCTGTGTGTATCCATTTACTTGACGTTGTCTGTCTTGTGTTCGGCACAGCTTAGCCAAATATGTCCATTGCGCCATAAGACCAAAACCAATCCGGATTAGAAACGATAGACCAAACACAAGCATTTGTGATCTTAACTTTCCTGGTTGTCTAGAAGAGGTGTCTCATCATTAGAAAAACTGACCAAATCTTGATGGTAGAAATCCGCCTTCAACTCACCGGTTGCTAGCGAAGTGGGCAAACCCATTGATACATGCCCGCCCCAAGAACTTAAAAAGGTTGCAATCACTAAAAGTTATGTACTCCAAACAGCATCTACGTATGAACTGTCTTTCAAAGTGGCGAACTTCAACGCTGCCGAACAGCATTTTTTTTATCAAATACAGATATCGCTTGCGAACATACATCCCTAAGTGAATATTGCTTAAATGTGTATTCTTGAGTTCCTTAAAATTTGTGCATTTAAGTTTGGAACATCCTGCTTAGTTATAATGCATCTCATGTTCCGACCACGTAATAAACATAGAATATTAAAACAACTTCTACTTTTACTCTTGTATCGATAATCGGATCAGTTTAATCCAAATCAGTTTCATTAATTCATCCAATAAAAGATCGCTAAGAAATACAATTACTTCTTTGAATATTCTAAAATAATTTAACAATGATATATCTTTGTTAAATTAGTTACTCTGATTCAATGTGAATTGCAAGAAACGTTTCACAGTCGGAATAAAAGAGTACTTTATGATGCATCTTCTGCTCATTAAGGTCACAGTGTAGAACTTGTAATTAATCAGGTATACAAAATTGTACAATACTTCAGATGATGCAATAAAATATAACTAATTAAACCAAAGCCAAAGATTTTTATTTCACCTTTAAAATTTTTACAACTCTTAGTATTGTCTGAACAGTTTCGGTATTAACTAAGCGAGTGTTATTAAACAAAAACAAAGAAACAGTCCTTTAAAAATCGAAATAACTCTGAACAAGTCGATAACAGTTTTACCAATTATTATTTCAGTCGACATGAATAAATTACAATTTTCTTTTCTGTCTTCGTGAAGCCAAAGTAGCTTGTATTTTTTGGCACTGGTGATCAAAACAGTGCATTAGTCACGTGTTTATTTTTGTTTGCGGCTATCTTGGCTATGATCGTCTAAGGTTATGTTTTTCTCATTTATTATTATATTCTCTCATTTTTCATTTTGATTATGTCATCCATGTTTTTCTCATTACCAACTATATTTTTCTGATTATGTTTAAAAAATTAGCTTAAAAATACACGTATAAAAGCCTTACACCGAAAGCTAGTAAACAACACAGAAGGCATGTTACCAGAATTGGCACTAAGTCAAACGTACCCTGCAATACTTTATAAAAAGAAAGCAGGCCATAATAATGTAACGACAATCGCAGTTATATAGCCCGATGTGAATGTATCATAAATGATATTCGAGCCGCGGTAGCCCAGTTGGAAGAGCAACGAATTAGCAACTGGAGAGTTGCGAGTTCGAAACTCGCCAAAGTGGCCGTGTTCATGGGGGCTGGTGCACATTAAAACTGTCGTGGCCTCAAATGTCCTCAGGTTGGTGTGGTGTGGAAATTTGGAGAGTGGGGTGCCAGCTCAAGTGATGTTCTCGTCATCTGATCGTGATTTAAATTACGAAGCACTGTCCTTGGATCTTTCCCTTCGGGAATGATCCCAGATTTTCGCCAATAGCCCGTTGTGTTGCAACAGTGTGACGTTAATTAACTACCTACCTACTTACTACGAATAATATTCAATCAATAATCGATAATAAATTTAATAATTGAGAAAACCCACTTTGTTTTAAAGCTAATCTATCAGTTTATTTTAAACCCGAAAACCAATAATAATTCAGTCTCATCAAAATCTTAGCAAAAGATTGCTTGGCATTTAACACTCTCACACAAAACAACACAGTGTATGAGATAAGGCTTCGCTACTTTCTTTACATATTCATTTCAAAATGTTCCACGTAACGCGGTCGTTATCATAGCGTAATGTAAAACATGGATTATTAATTTTCCATTAGTAAACCCCTCGACTCTTGCGTTATACAGCTATTTACGTGTAAACCTATCCCCCCGCGCTAAGACCACTTCGTGATTAATACAAGTTATTAGCATTAAACGCTAAACAAGCACCCTTTATGCTAAGCACCAACACATTACCGATACGGCAGCGTAAATAAATGAATGAGCGAAAAATTATGAAGCCATCTCACGCTTGCACCGCAACGACACGAGCGCACATATCAACCGTGCGAGCTGGTGGAACTTTGCACACATCTTGACACCGCGGCGTAATTTATCGCGTATTCATTACTTGTTGTCGCGCAACAAACGTCAGCTAATTGGATGAAAATGAACGCCACCGGAAGATTTTTCAAAATGCCGGGAAGCAACGAACGTTCTTTGTTGTTTAACTGAAGAACACGGGCCTTGCTTTGTTCTACGCAAATTTGCAAAAGTTTCACGAGACAAAGGGGATGGAAGAAAAGCGCAGCAACAGTATACCCTCTTCTTTTGTTCCAAAGCATTCGACTTCGGAAGGATTAAAAATCCACCGTCGAAAAATGCATTTTTGTGCGGATTTAGCTTGAGCGAGTTTTGATAAATGCATACAGTAATTAGGGTAAATCCACCATCAGAATACGTTTTAAGGTAAGCGGGGAATGGTAATTTGTAAAATGTGCCCGGGCATGTTGGCACTCAAAGTGCAGTGCGACGGCTGAATGCAAAATGCTGTAATTTAAGGCAATTTTGCTAAATCGTCTGCGAAGAACTCGGAATCAAGTGAAGTGAAATGGGCATTCGATATACGTGTTTCAGAACTGCATAAATTAGGCCAGAGGAATTACGTGACTTATGTGAGCGAAGTGTTGGAGGTTGAGTTAAGCTCTTTTCTTAAACGTTTTCGGGACTTCCATTTCGGTTGTTGGAAGGCGTATGAACGATTTACTTCATTTCATGAATGTGTTGCTTTGTACTCTTGAGTGCAATAATTTTAGATTCGAACGTGCTTCGATTTATTGAGAACATTGATTTCTTTCACAAGCGTGGATTGTTTATTTCTTTCAAAACATTGTTTCCATGCTGCTGGTTGATATCTATAAATACCTTCAAGCCTTTTCATTTAAATATAGAATACCTTGAATTGCAGTTGATGATCCTACAAAGTGATATGTAATTCCACACAAAAGCAAGTTATTGTCTTCATATCCACTTCAACATAATCCATCTACTTAAATTCATACCCTACGGTACCTAGAACACGTTCAACAAAAATGTAGTTAAAAACGTAAAGTAGGCAGTTGCCCTTCCATTAAAATAGCCTTGCCTGAATAAGTTACAAGGTAATTTGAATTAACAGATGAATAAATTTAAAAGATAATTTAGCAAACAAGATGCGTTTATGAGGTATTAATAAGAATGGATAGTTACGGTTGTCATTTGAGAATATTTCCAGCAGAAATCTCTTTTTATCAGAAACATCTGAAGTTGTACCTCAATTTAATTTTAATTACACGCGTGCAACTGCTACTACTATATTTCTAAACGTTGTGTCTTAATTTTATATTTATAAGGCACGTGGTAAACTGCGATGATTATGACTAGTTTTTATTATGCACGTACAAACTATAACCATAATGAAAGGAATGTGTGGTCTATAATTTAAAATGTTGAATGAGTATGTTTAAAAAAAGAGTTGCTCCGTTTGTAATTTTGTATTGTCCTTAGTTTATTAATAAATGTTTACATTTTTTAATTAAATGTTGCTCATCTCTATGTATGCAACTGTGAATAGGGAATCTATATCCATCCTAGGGAAGATTTAAAATAGAGGTAAATGAAACTTACCTAGATATCTAGTTACAAGTTATTTTTCCCCAATTGTACCGATCCAATGACAAAATATCATCTGGTAGACGAGGGAAGTTTTTGAAAACTACTATTGTGAAGCAACACCCTAATTTAAAACTTTATATTTTAAACCATACCTCTTGCTTTATTTAATACAATTACTTTTCCAAATTTAAATAAATTGTTACCAAAAGCATAACAGAAGCAATACGCTAATTTAGCTTCCACGTGAAAATAAGACTGAAATAATGTGTTTTTCATTTATTGAAATAAATATTGATTAAAAAGGAAAGACATTAAGGTTTCAACACTTAATCGGAAGTCAGTTGAAGTATAGAATGGTTTTATATTCCCAAACTTTTTAAATTATCACTTAAGTTAGGAGCTGTTAAAAGTACTAATATAAAAATATGCATAAATTAAAAACACCCTTCTGGTGGTTGTATCGAAGAGGTGTATTGCCATATTCACAAAACAAACCAGATCGTGATGGACGAGTTATCTCGTTATTATAAATAATGACTAGATCTTGATTTCGTCACCATAAGAAAAATCGTCAAGATCTTGATGACGAGTTACCTCGTCATTACCACTTAGAGGGTTAATTTCTTTGTTTCCCATCCTATGCACAAAATCACCAACTTTATTAAAATAGCACGGCAAACACAAATTCTAATACTATTATAAATTAATTTCTTCGTATACTATTTTAATTAATTAAAATTAATAAAATAGTATACCAAATACAAATACTAATCTATATACATATAAAAATAAATGTGTATATGTGTGTGGGTGTGTATGTTCTCTATACAAATCTACACCGTTTGACCAATCCACACCAAATTTCGCACACTTATACTTTAGAACCCTAGGAGCAACCTCGGCTACATATTAACCCCGTTCTATTTGTCCTACGTGTGCAAGAGGGGCTAAAAACAATTCCAATTCGCCATAGGAATAACATTAAGTATAAAGCGATTGCTGTATGCAGCTCAGTTTGTTTTACCAGTATTGATAGAAAAATAACTTTTACAATAAAATTGTTTTACAAGTAATGCTCGAAAAAAAATTTTACAAAACAAATTAAATTATAATATTTATGTTTGAACTGACTTTTTATTTCTTCCCATGATATAAATAATTTATGAATATTTGATTGATGAAAAAAGAATATTTAAAATACTTAATTTAGCATAACTTACATTTTGTAATGGTACACGAAAAGCCGAAACGAAAAACTCATTGATCATAAAGTGTAATTTTGCTACACGGTGTCTGGCAATGTCAGAATTAATGTTTAATTTTTACATAATTTGATTTAGAATTCTGTTTTTGTGTATTTGAATTGACAACAAAATGTTGCGGTCATATTTAAGCATTTCTAAGTTTTGTAAATGTTTGTTCTTTCTGTAAATAATTCATTGTCTATCAATATTTTACAAGCGTCTTTTACGAATTTCTCTAGAGTTCTATTCATTTCTACAACCTTCTAGAAAGTTCTATAGTTCTATTCATTTCCACAAGCTTCTAGAAAGTTCTACCGAATTCTATTCATTTTCACAACCTTCTAGAAGGTTCTAGAAAGTTCTATTCACTTCCACAACCTTCTAGAAGGTTCTACAGAGCTCTATTCGTTTCCACAACCTTCCAGTAGGTTCTACAGAGTTCCTTTTATTTCTACAAATTTCCAAAAGGTTCTACCGACACCGAGTCTTATTCGTTTCCACAATCTTCTAGAAAGCTCTAGAGTTCTATTAGTTTCTAAAAAATTCCAGATTCTACAGAGTTATATTCGACTAAACTTGGGCTTAAATGTCATCGGGACTGTCACCAATCAACCTAGCGACCCCGAAAACTGTGGATTCGACACTAATCTCGGTCATTTTGGTTATTTTATTTTTCACCCCTTCTCACCCCCATTTCTATTTGGGCTGAACTTGGACTTAAAAGGCATCAGTAGTGTCATTATTCATCTCAGCGACCCCCAAAACTATGGATTTGACACTAAAATCGGTCGTGTTCGATTATTTTTACATGTCACCCCCTTCCCCCTAGGGGTATCCTACCCCACAGTATTTTTTTCCAGATAGAAAGTCATATGTGTACCAAGTTTGGCTAAAATAGGAGTTCCAGACTCATGCTGGAACATACATACACACATCCATTTTTATGTATGGTAATTTCTTGGTGGTACATGTAAATTCGACGAACTTTCCTTAAATCTTTGGTTAAATACGTTATAGTACAATTCTGTTTCATAAAAATAAATGGAAACCTTTTTAAGTAAGGTGTATAACTTCTTATTTTAAAATAACTGGTAAAGTTAAAATAAAGTTATTCTAAAATAATATATGTTACGTTAAATCCAAACGGGTAGCCATACTTTGTAGTTCAAAGATATTTCTAAATTTTGGCATATTTTCATTACAAGACGATTAAAATCAATTTATTTACATTTGTTTTTCATGATGCATGGGTATTATTGAAAGCTGTACTTCATAATCGAGTAACTACATCTATCGTTCTAAATAGGTAAGTAGTTTCCATATAGAAACTGAGTTTCTCAATTGAAAAAAGTACCTTGAGGATTCGATTTAAAATTAAATTTTTCTGTTGGAGGAAAGCAAATTTTAAATACTACTTTGCTGATCTTGGAATAATATCATAGTAAGTAAGTATATAAACTAGGACTGTTGAAAAATAGAAATTTTTTTACTTAAGTGGCAGAAGGTCGAGGTTGCTTACTTGAAGTTGAAACTGGTTGTATACAACTTCGATACCTATAAACATTCATTGAAAGCAGTGATTTTGCAAAAATTGTAATCAATTGAGTTTGCTTTGTCTACACTGATGACATTTGTTTTAGAAACAAGCTCCGTTATTCCACGTGCGGCTGAATAGAATTTTCAAGAAAAAAATGGGTGCTTCAAAATAAATTAACAACGAAGGCCGTAACAGTTTAATTTGCCGTCCTCTAACAATGATAATGTAATTCGAAAACATCGAATCCACGGTGCAAGGGCACCACAAATAATAAATATAGATTGGAAAACTGAGTGCAAGACTATACGCTTAAAGTTCCTCATTTTTACTGAAAATGAACTTAATTGGCATTCGTAATCACTCCAAAACTCAAAATCGACTTCTGAAGTCATCTCAGAAAAAGCTTTTGTAGTTTGTCTTACAGCAAGAGTAATGAATATGAAATGGACCATATGGATGGATATATTATGTATACATATTTGCGTCCGAAGTAAATTGTAGAAGCTATGAAAAAGTTAAAACGATGTAAAAAAATATGTTTGTACACTTAAATGATGCTTGCATTTTCTATGAAATAGAATCAACATTTAACTAATTCAACCCGAGCATCTCCGGTTAATTCTGCTAGTACTATTATAAATTAATTCCTTTGTGCTTCACATCCTATGTACAAATTTACCAAATTAATTAAAGCAGTATGACAAACGCAAATACTAACACATCTATGACTAAAGATATGAATCATCCATTCCCCTACGACAAAATAAATATTAAAAAAACAAAACAAACGTTTTTATTGTATATCCATAAAAATATCTCAAATCATGTGTAAATCCGATCAAACATTTATTCAGTCCTATCCGCTACCAACTGCGAATCTGAAGGGGAGAGAATAGGTCTAATAACGCTCAAGAGTAATGACCTTAAACAGAAAGTTCAGCTTCCCAACAATGGAACATGATTATGATCTGAGCAGATGAGGGTCCATTCCACATCCATTCGAAGCTTCCGCCGAACCCCCGTAACACCCTGGGGTGAAATTTCATACGGGATGTAAATGAAGTGTGCTGGTACAGGAACTGTGGCCACGGGTCTTATGGGTGTTCCAGGCGTGGGATTTTTGTAATGAAATAAAACGGACTCGTGATGAAGAATGTGCTTGGACTCATTGTTGGGGCTGAGTTTGTGTTGGGTTCTTTTTCTCTCTTGTATTGGAGTGATTCATCGTGGACTATTATGATGGTAGTGAGTAGGGTGTTGGAGTTCATGAATACTAGAACGCGTGGACCAATGATTTTGAGAGAGGAAAAGGAAATTGCTCGTGAGAAGAGTTGTGAGGTTGAAAAGGGGAAAAGAGTATTGAGGGGAAGACAGATTACCAACCTTCATGATCCTGAATAACGAACGTTGTTGCCTGTTGACCAAGTGAACGTTTTATTCCAATAATAAAAGCATAATGTAATGCTGTCAGTTTCAACATAGTTATCCTCGAATATGACTAGAAGTATAATACAGTATTCTGCTCAATTATAAGTGAGAAACTACTTTGTTATAAATCGTTGGATTACAAGTGAAACACATTGTCAAAATTTTTGAGATATGAGTATTTTATCTTTTCTGGACGAGAATGTGTTTATCCTTAGATTAGTAAAGTCTACTATATTTTTTTTGCATGAATGTTAGATTTAGTTTTCAGAAACACCAGAATGGACTATTAGGATGGTAGTCAGTAGGGCGTTGGAGTTCATGAATACTAGGGTGCGTGGACCAATGATTTTAAGAAAAGAGGAAATCTGCATGTGAGAAAAGAGTTGTGAGGTAGGAGAGGGAAATAGAGTAGAGAGTGGAGGACGAATGACCAATCCTCAGGAATAACGAACCTCGTGAACAACATTGTTGCCAGTTTTGATAAAGTGAAAAATTTACGATAGCAAATGCATGATGTGATGACTTGTAAGCTGTTATCTGTCAACATAGTTATGTTCGAATATGAATGAAAGTATAGTAAAATATTCTGATCAATTACAGAGTGAGGAACTATCATGTTATAAATCGTTGTATTACAAAGGAATGAGTTGATCCTTAGACTAGAGAAGTCTGCTGAATTATTTTTCTCTACAAGGTCATATTTAGTCTTGAGAAATACACTTAATGAGTCTAGCATAGTTGAGCTCATTCCCCCTTCGTTTTCTCTGAACTATGTTTGTTGACATAGTGCGTTTCATTTATAATCCGGAAAAATATTAGTTTTCACTACACTGTTGTATTGCGGTTCCCTTGAGAAGGTAGTTGAGTCACGTTTTTTTGAAAAAGTCTATTCGTTAAATAAGGGAACTGGTGGTACCGTAAACAAATCCCTTCTACAAAGGGCGTCTTTAAGACGAATTCTGGTTATAAGTTTATCATTCGATGCCGAAAGCGAAAGCATTGATAATGAGTTGCTGGGGGAAACGATCAAGGCGATCACCATTCATGTTTAGCGTATGGTAGCCCTCTCTTAAAGCGCCCTTTTACATCTGTCTAGAAATCAACTGACCCAAGGTCGACTGCCTTCTCCCACGATCTGTATTGTAATATTTACACTGGCGTGCAAAACTTAAGCAACGACGTAATTTTTAAGCAGACAGCCATAAAATTGTATAAAAGGGCTTGTTGCGATCAGTACAATGAACACCCAGTTCAGTAGAAAGGTGATTCATATGCAAATATCAGGAACAGGACGTTACAGGTGACGTGAGGGCACTCGAAACGCGTGCAGTCAGAGCGCGCAGTGCAAGACTACAATAAAAAGCAGGACGAAAGGCGCCATTAAAGGCATTCGCTGCAAGTTCAAGTGATTTCGTACGTGCAATATGGCTGGTAGAAACCATCTGGATGACTTTACACGTGATAGAATTATCGGCAAGCTAGAGGAGGAGCGTAGTGTGACGAGTGTAGCCCAAGAGTTAGGAATCGACAAAAGTGTCGTTTCACGATCTTGGAAAGCCTTCCAAACCACAGGTACAGCTGTAAGAAAGGTTGATGTTGGTTGGCCAAGAAAAACAACGCCAATGGATGACCGATATATCGTCCTGCAGGCGAAAAGAGATCGATACCACTCAGTGGGCAACCTGGCTTAGCAGCTGCGTACAGCAACGTATCGACAAGTGTCGCGGTTTACTGTGGCCAGAGGTCTTCATAAAGGTGTCCTATTCGCCCGCCGTCCTGAACGCTGCATCCCATTGACAGCTTCCCAATCGGCGGCGCCGTTTGGATTGGTGTAAGGAACACAAAGACTGGACATCTCATCAATGGAGTCACGTCCTCTTTACAGATGAGAGTCGCTTCAGTGTCGCAAGCTATTCTCAACGTCAGTTGATATGGAGAGAGGTAGGGACACGGTTTTATCCCACTAACATCAGGGAAAGAGACCGTTACGGTGGTCCTGGCGTGCTCGACTGAGGAGGAATCATGATGAACGGGCGGTCTGATCTCCAAATTTTCGACAGAGGTACTGTTACTGGAGACCGCTATTGTCAGTAAGTAATCCTCCCCCATGTACGTCTGTTCCGAGGTGCCATTGGTGCAGACTTCGCTTTTATGGACGATAACGCCAGGCCACATCGGACTCTTGCAGTTGAGGAGCTGCTAGAAAGTGAAGATATCACTAGAATGGATTGGCCAGTGTACTCCCCTGATTTAAATCCCGTAGAACATGTGTGGGATGCCTTTCGGTACAATTATATCCGCCGGAGAACACCCAACAACTGAAACAGGTGCTCATTGAGGAATGGGCCCTCTTACCTCAACAACTGTTGGATAATCTGGTGTTGATTACGGAGAGACGGTACCAAGCAACCATTGCAGTTAATGGAGGTCATATCCCTTACTAAGGGGTATCTGTTTGTTGTTCTTCCTCTTGGGCAAACAATCATTTGTACCAACGCTACTCTTTCGATAAAGCCTTTTTTGTTTGATTCCATACTGTATGCGTTCTATTCATTTTTGCGCTAGTATGCTTTCTTCATCCGTTAAGTACAAAATACTGTCTCTGTATTCTGAATTACATCTCTCTCAGGTGATTTCTTGCGGAGTTACGGGGAAAAAACAGTCGTTGCTTAAGTTTTGCACACCAGTGTAGTATTTCGGTGCTAATAATAGTTACATATTACACAGAAACTTAATTTTCCGAAAACAATGTTCAAATAATAATAAAAACTATGACTCTAAGCCATTAACGAACAATAAATAAATAACTGCTTGAAGAACAATAATGCAATAAATAAACGATCACGTTCTATAAAAATTAATGTTCCAATTGTAAAATTCCAGCGGAGAAACATTCGCGTTCTATAATCAGCTGTAATAATAATGAAACATAGAAACCATCGTATTATAAAATGTATGTTTTAATAATAATAATCTAACGATAAATGATCGCGTTCCGTAGTAATAATATGGCATCAAAGCTGTCACGTTCCATAGTAATGTTCATTATGGATCATTAGTTATAATGGAACGTGTTATTATTACAACTTTGTTACATTGTTATTACTAATCAATACCAATGAAACTGTCACGTTCTTTTAACTCATGCTATAACAATAATGTCAACAATAATGTATTGACTTTGTCATCTAACCATGGTTCCAAATTACGAGTTTGCTGTCTTCGAATCCTTCGGGATTGATCACTGAAAGTCGCCAATATTCCGTTGTGTTGCTCCAGTCCGATGTAAATTTAACAACCTACCCACATACATGCAGCAGTCATACTGCACGTATAGTCATTTTCAATTTATTGCTAACAATATACTCACTAATTTATTATTCATTTGAACTCCGTAATAGTAATAGAGGCCTCGGTAGCCCAGTTGGTGTAACGGATTAGCAACCTGAGGATTGAGATGGCATGATTTGGAAGTTTAGAGGGTGGGTTGACAGCTCAGGTGTTGACCTCGCCATCTGACAGTGGTTCAAAATTGTGCGGTGTTGTCCTCGGATCTTTCTCTTCGGGATTGATCCTAGACCCGTCACCAATAGCCTGTTGTGTTGCTCCGATGAGGTGTTAATTCAACTACCTACCTACTTACCTTACGAGTTCGATACATATAACGAGAAAACAAAAGTATCACATTTGAAGTAAAATACTTCTAAACAAAATATATAAGTGCCGGAGAAAATAAACCCTTTTACAGAGAAAATCACAGTTCACGATAGTCTCGTCAATTCCCGATACCAGGAAGCATTAAGAAAATATATTGTTCCTATCGGAACAATCCTCTGCACAAATTTTCTTCCTCGAAACTACGCATATCAACAACGGTTATTCACTTCCGTTTTCGGAAAAGGACACTATCTTATGCGCCTGAACCATCAAAAAAAGAAGGGAATATACGATAAAGATCACTTATCTACTTCTGGTATGCTTCAGGAAAGTCCATCGGACGTTTTCTTAATGTTATTGGAAGACAGTGCCACCACCCATCAGTGGCGTAATGCATCACTGCTCTGATGTCTCGCTTCCCGACGACCCTGAGAGGAAAGTTATCCGTCATATTTTGCAGGAGATGGCATCATAAAAATAGGAGGTACAAGAGAAACCACTCAATGTGTCGCGTCACTGTAACCGCAGCCGAGACCGTTCAGCATTATTATTATTTTGTTGCTGGTCCAAAAGATGAAGTGCAGAAATCCCTTGCCGTAACCAGAAAATGGCCTGAGCAGTTTTGGTGGAGGAAATTGATACAGAGTGAAAGTAATTTTGACAGGGGTGTACACAGGTGGGTGTAGAGGGTTATTGATTTTTAAAAGCGTTCTATTTTCTGCGAGCAAGGCGCCCGTTCGGAGAAGTGCTTTAATTGATTTTCGGAGCTATCCAGATATCCATTTTCGATGAGTTTCGGAGATTTTATTCGCCAGGTTCCCTCTTGAATTTCAACTAGTTTTTTTTGCGCTGCAATTTCGATCAAATGCTTATTTTTACTTGTGGTGTATTTTGTGGTCCTGTACAAGTTTGGATAACTAAAAGCTCTGTTATGTAACATCTGCCACTCCAAATGCTTTTTTAACTGAAAGTAAGTTTTGTTTCTGTAAACGCGTAACTCTCCATTGGACGTAACAAGATGTCAAGATTTTTATAAATAAATGTGCAAAAAGGATAGTCGATATATTTTTGTTCTCTTTTTAATGACGCAACTAGATCCGAGAACTAGGACAAGTTATTAAGATACCCATTAAAACTACTTAAGAAAATTACAAGTAAAAATTGTTTGGGTTTGTAGCTTTATTTTTTTGCTTCACTGAGATTAAATACTGGGACTTACCATAGAGGAAATATAAAAGTAGAGTGAACAATTGTAACCTTTTTATGGGCCCAGAATTATGTAACCAAAGCTAGTAAACCGTTATCCAAAGACTGCTTCAGTCTGCTGGGTGAAATGAAAATACAACATTTCATTGGTTCACGAGACGGGAGAAGGTGCTCATCTATTGATTCATCATCTGACTGGTCCGCATGAGCAATTCAGTTTTTCAAAAAGAAATCACGTGACTACTAGTCTACATGTTTTTCACTCTTTTTGAAACTCTTAAAAGCAATGTTCAGTTTAATTACATTTCACGTCAATGGGACTTACGGCTTAGAGTGGATTTAATCTCTTGGAACATCCATGCCTGGATCGGAATTGCAACATAAGCACAGATTGAAATAAAAGGCATTTATTTAATCAACCCAGGCGTCACTTTCTCTGATGAGTGTGTTCTTGACATTAAAATATTCATTTCTAAACATAGAAACACGTAGCCTCCGTAATTATAAATTTTATTTAACAAAATTATTTTCCACGTTTCAGGTGGGTTCAACGTGGCTCAGTGGACTAGCCAGCTGCGCAAGCAACCTATGAGTTGTAAAAGGCCCAGGTTCAATTCCTTTCAGATTCCATTCTCCACGGCTGTATTTCTCTCTTCTGTGTCAGTAAAGCTCTCATTGTGAGTGTCCATTGCTTTATGGTGTCTATATTGTGTTTGGCGCAGTTTAGCCAAATATGGCCCTTCCGCCACAACATCCAAAACCATCGCCCACTTTTCAGCTACCTATTTGAAATCAAATGCACGATAACTAAAGGGTCAAACCAGTGACAAGAGATACAATTAGATTGAGCATTGCCATTGAGAGGATCTTCAAAAAGTGTGAGCCACAAGTCGACTAGTAGTCACATGACTGCCCCTTGAAAATTGAACAGCAGATTATATTTCCTCGTTTGGCAATATGACATCATATGACAGGATAGTGTGCGGATGCACATTTCTGTAAAGGGGCAACAAAAGTGGTGAAATCGACAAAGTTTGCTATTATGAATGACCCCGATGAATCTATTGATGGACATCTCCCATCTCTTGAACCAATCAGATGATGAATGTTCCGTCCCACCCGGCAGACAAAATTTGTCTAAAAGTCACGTTACTAGTTTTGGGCACATAAAAACGTCACCATTGTTCACTCTACTTTTATATTTCCTCTATGGTAAAAACCGGTTATACATCATGGTTTTTCGATCTAATTTCAATCTCCCATCCACAGTGAACATCTGAAGCCTTATCACCCCAAACACCAAAACACCGTCCGCAGCGAGCCCAGAAACAATTGAATTTAAACCCGAGTCCCTTTGAAGCCTTCCACATCACAGGATCCATTACCCCTTTAAAGATCAAAGCAGCAGCCTGTAATCAACTACTCACCATCCCTGTTGATCCCTCCTCCAACTTTTATAATCACGTTACATTACCTCTCTTAATATACCGTGCCTAATCGGATGAGGGCAAGTAAATCATCCAATTTAGAGCAACCCGGGAGGAGAATTCTAAATAATTTGGTAATACATGTCGCTGCATGCACGCGACAGCTATCCGGTTCTTGAGGAATGTATCATTGCGTTAATTAAATTCGTTGTTCCCGTTGGATTTCCCATGGGACATGCGTCCGCTGTGGGAGCGATTAGTTTATTGGGTCCCGTGTGTTGGTTTCGTCTTGTGTGTGTCCTACGGAATCGGACGAGATGGATGGAGGACGTCCCTCTGTTTATTGGCTTTTCGGGGTAAATGAATGATACTTAACGGATGGAGATAGGGACGGATTCGGACAATGCGATGAGATGTAAAAGTGCGTGCGGGTGCAGGAAGATTGGATGGGTTCTAAAAGGGGCGTAATGGTTGGACCGTTAGATCGCATGGCGCTGCGTGCGTGGTGATTGGGTGGGTTGAATTGGGACGTTTGCTTCGGCATTGTTCGTTTGAAGGATGGTTCTGACGAATTTAATTTGTTTTATTGAATCTTGTGTAGATGAGTTGCGTTTGTTATACGTGAGCACTAGTGCTTGGGTAAATGAAGATTGCTAAACAGTCTTCCATTTTTCAGGGGGTTACGAAGAAAGTGCAGAGTGCCTAGTTATTGTTAGAGAATTATTTTAAAAAAGAAATCGGGTTCTTGTTTGATTATCATAAGGGTAGGTAGTTAATGCTTGGTGACGCTCCGGGATCAATCCCGAAGGGAAAGATACGAGGATAACGCCAAGTAATTTTGAACCACGGTCGGATGACGAGATCAACACTTGAGCAGGTACCCCACTCTCCAAACTTCCACATCCCGAGAACGTGAGGACATTTGAGGCCACGACAGATTTGACGTGCACCAGTAAGTGAAGGTCTTTGGTTGGATCGAGTTTCGCATTCATCCGTTACTCTTCCAACCGGGCTACCGTGGCCTTTGAGTTCGTAATGAGATTGGATGTCAGAGGACTTTCAAGCTTGCGGATTTACTGTGTTCATCCTGCATGTAGGTGGTGATCGCACGCTCGCGTGATACCAGTCATGGTGGAAAAGAAAGCTGAATTTCCGCGATTGGACGAGAACCCCTCAGTTGTAAATAATGTAAATATAATTCGACGTCACGAGCTTTATTGATTATTTCATGCTAACAAGCACATGCTTTAAAATTATAATTTTGTATGTAAAAATGAATAGAATAAAAAATTTAGAAAAAACTGGGTTGTCTTCCTATTTTTGGAAGAAGTTTGGAAGTCTTTATGTAAATAGGTTTGATATATATGTGGGATTTGATTTGCAACCACCAGTGAAACTAACATACATGGAGTAGCGTATTCGTTTTCAATTGATTGCCAAAAATATACTCACTGATTTATGATTCACTTTTTTTCAAATGGGTTGCTTTTGTTTTCGTGTTTTATGGATCAATCCGCAAGAAAATTTGGAAGAAAACTGGAATAAGCTAGGGCTTCATGCACATCCAGCATGGATACATGCAGCTGCCTATTCGTCATTTTTCAATTGATTGTTAAAAATATAATCGCTCATTTAGTCATTTGATTTCAAATGTGTTGCCTTTGTTTTCATGTTACACATTAAACACAAGGGAGATTGGAAGCAAACTGGAATTAACTAGGACTTTCGAACCTACTGATTTACAATGCGCATCTTGCATGTATACATGCAGAAGGGTAGTTATTTTTCAATTGATTATTAAAAGTATAATCACTTATTTATTCATTTTATTTCAAATGTGTTATTTTTGTTTTCATGTTACACATCAAAACCTCAATGGAAATTACAATAAGACTTGAATAAGCCAGAGGAGTTTCAAACTTTTTAACCCGATCATCCGATCCATGCGTCTGATTTAACCCGATCACCCTTCACGTACATGGCAATCATAACTAAAGAGAAGGTGTTAAGAGCCCGATAGTTAAAAATCTGTTAAATTAGAATTGTTAAACTAAAAGTATGGCTCTGATTGGTTCTATCCCAATAACTACATATAACACAATGTCCGGAAATGAACAATTGGCGCAACTTGTTCATTTCCGGACATTGTGCCAAATCAAACTTAACCCAATTGCTACAATAATAAACAACTTTATTCACGCCGGAATTTGTTTGTTAATCTAATTAAATACATTTAATTTTTCTTATTTCTAAAGGTAATTTTATTTAAATTTTTCTAACTGAAATTTGTCAAATACCCGGCACATTAATTTTTTTATTTCTTTAGAACGGTGCTAAATTATTTCTTAAAAGTACCCCTCAGTAAGGAAGATGGAGTAATTGCCACGAACTAATTCAAGAGAAAAATCCTGTCAGTTCTCCCCTCCCCATGTTGACACGAGTGATTTAGCCCCCCCCCCCCCAACAGACGGCTGTAAATCAAATACCTTCCTAATAAAGAAACGATTCAATTACTCATTCCCTTTCTAGCTGCTTAGCAGTCTTTTGTAATTGTATTTGCTCGGATGACTAATTTCCGTAATTACCACTTCCTGTGTTTGCAGACTTTTGCAATCCCCAAATTCCTCGTGTCGTCTTGACGGCAAAAGATAAATATTTCATTTTATTCGAGTTGTAAATATCTTTTTTGTTAAAGCTTCTGCGATGGACTTGATTCGCTTCTTTTCACGCGTTTAATGAAATACAAATAAGCTGTGATTTCAGCTATGCTTGAATTTTATTTTTACTGTTCTGTTCATAAAGAGAGAATATGTCAGGGTAAGATTATTTGATATTTTACTTTAAAAGCACGCATTCATATCAAAATTTCAAAGGAGGATAACTTTTAATGTCAATTTTTTAAACAGAAAAGTAAAGACAGCGAAATATATTCACTGTTAAAAGTGTTTTCTT
The DNA here is from genome assembly GCA_933210815.1 of Meta bourneti. Classification (NCBI taxonomy): domain Eukaryota; kingdom Metazoa; phylum Arthropoda; class Arachnida; order Araneae; family Tetragnathidae; genus Meta; species Meta bourneti. Next base: position 70,891,434 of record OW119922.1, on the reverse strand, counting down.
TATATATAAGTATATAAGAATATATAACAATAGCGTCAAGTCCTGTGGAACTTATCCACAACTACAATAATCAATCTACCTTATCTTATTTTTATATTTAGGTTTACCTTTGTGACGAAGGCTCCTCTGTAGTGGCCAGCCTTTGTGCAAAAACTTTGGCTCGAAATTGACGCCAGTTCTGTATAAGGGCCAGTTTGTTTTTCATACTGGGATCTTCATTCCCCAGTTTTGATTCGACGAGGAATCTCGTCTTTAGTAAAATTGACTCGATCGTGATGAACGAGATATCTCGTTGAAAACACTTGGAGGATTAACTTTCAAGGTAATAGTTCAATACCTTTAACCCTCCTGGTAGTTGTCTCGACAAGATATCTCGTCATTAGCAAAACTGACCAGATCTTGATGGACGAGATATCTCGTTATTCGAAGAAAATTGACAATATCTTGATCTAATCATCATGAAACAATCGGTAGTATCTTGATGACGAGATATTTAGTCATAAGTAAAATTGGTAAGATTGTGATGGACGAGATGTCTAGTTGAAACTACTTGGAATATAAGGGTTAAATGTAAAGTAGTAGCAGAACATCGAGGGGAAAAATTAATTTAAGATTATAAAAGCGTATATTGTGCTTCCAGACACGAATTACTATGTTCTTATCTTCTAAGTGGTTATGACAAGATATCTTGTCCATCAATATCTGACCAATTTTGCTAATGACGAGAAATCTCGTCATCATGAATGCCGATTGTATTCCTAATGATGAAGATATTGATGTTTTTTTATGATGGTGAGATGTAGATCTGGTCAGTTTTCCTCTAATGAAGAGATATCTCTTCCATCAAGATCTGGTCTGCTTTGCTAATGACGAGATACCTCATCGAGATAATCATAAGGAGGGTTTTGTTCCGAATTGGATTCGATTGGATGTCAGGGTTTTATGGCGCAAGGTCCAAAAGCGGACAAGCGCTGCTCCAGGTTTTGTTCCGAAAGGTGTTAGATTTCTTTTAGGCAGCTAGAGATGTCTCTTGGTGCCAACACTTCTCCACATCATTGAGATCTGAGTTGTTCCCTGGTAAGCTAACAGCTGAACTGTTAATTCAAGCAGATGAAACATTCTGAGATACGTTACTGTCTAACCTGTTAAACAAAGGATAACATAAATTAGTTACAGAAGTGTCAATTTACATTTTTAATTCGATGGATCAGATCAGAATTCGATGGAACAAGGATCAGAATCGTCCTGGAAGATAGAGGCTAAAATGGTTTCTACAGATTGTGTACAATGTCTCTTCCAATGTGGCCAAGTATCCTTTAAAATTTTAAGCAATCGTTTATCAGCTACATCTTACCTACTCCGCCATGCACAATGATACCTTCATCATTTAGCTGATAATGAATTTAAATCTAGCCACCATTCAAATCTCAATGGTACTCTCCATTTCTCCTACGGTGGACTTGTCTCCCATTAATGCCAAGAAGCTTGAATTTTCTCATTCGATCTCGAAATAATTAGCTTCCACCTCTCAGTTGTCCATTTGATTTACTCTTTATACCCGATGTAAGTGAGCCTTTTTCGTTTTTTGTGCGAGGAGCAATTTTTTTTAGGGTGATGGATGATAATGCTACATTGTAAGTGCCATCTACTAACTTATTCTCCTGTATGTTCTTCCCATCATATGTTTAACTTCAGATGATGGAACTTTATGGTTTTGAGATATAAGCACTTGAAAGGGCTGTCCTTATATGTCATGGAACTTTTTTACTCGAAAACGTCGTTAAAATCAGAACAATATTGGGGGGGTCATGCATGAAAGTCGAGCGTTACAACTGTTCTGTCCTATAATTTCAGAACTAGACTAAACATCCAGGAGATAAATATAACATCGTATAGACAAAGGATGTCCGTACCTGAAATGACCTTCGAACCGAGTGCGTAGGAGCACTGAGCATGGGAAAGGGGTCCGCAAGGTTTCGAAATACTACGGTGCTGGGCGAGCTTTAGGCCAGTGTAACTTTAAATTGCATGGAGTGAGGACTGCTTAAGTGGTGTCATTCGTAAGCAACTGAACAAAGCTACAAGCACTGACCTACAATCAATAAAATTATTGCTCAATATCAATATCAAACTGTACTCTAATCATTCAAAATGTAAATTAATTGTTGAATATTCAAATAAACAATCGCTAAAACTTCCTATGTTTACTTTATTCATTCCACATCCCAATATAGGCCCGGTACTCACCAGAACTACGATTTGGGTCCTCGCGACACAACCTACCAATTTTTATTCCCTTTTTTCGGATGGTGATACAATTTTAATGGGTGATACAGTTCTTCGAACACCACTGTACATGACCATCCAACTCACAAACTGAAGTACAGAGCCTTGAGGAGGTGCAGGGAGTAGTCCTGAAAATCCAAGAGGCCCTTGAGGTCAGAACTTATCGAACAGCTATAGGGAAAACATTAAATCGTACTTAAAATGCATTGCATGATGTAGATCATAAATGCATGCGAAAATATTTGTTTCTAAAGGCCACTCCACATCAATAGAATCCGGATCAATTCGAATCATCCGAAGATTTTGGGGTAGTTGAATTAAAGTCGCACTGGAGCAACACAACGGTTGGCGAAGGTCAGGGTTCAATCCCGAAGGGAAAGATCTGAGGACAACACCTCGTAATTTTGAACCATGGTCAGATGACAAGGTCAGCACCTGATCTACGAAGATTTGGGAAAGCCGCTTCCGTCAGAAATAGCCTTGTTCGTCTTAAAACCTTTGACACTGCTGTCTGAATTGGGAGCGTTCCCCTTCAATGCTCTCCAATCTGCATTAGTCAGTTGATACTGGATTCAGACTAACCCGGGTTCTGTTGATGTGAAGCTGCCCTCAGTGTGATAAATTAATTTCGAAGGGTGATAAAATAGTATGAAGGTAGAAACATAAAAAACATTTACTTACAAAGTTAAAAGCGGTGTTTATAGATTAAATATAGTCTATTAAATATACCTATTAAATATCGGTGAGACAGGACATATATGCCTCTAAGTTTATTCGTGATGGGTCGCCTACACGTGGTGCCCCTGTCCTCGCTAAACGACTGATGATTTTGTTGCCATTTGTGGCTGTCCAATTTTACGAACAATTTTTCCATCCTCAATCAAAATGAAGATGGTCTCGTGCATAGATGTAGAGAAAACTAAGCCACCTTAAAGGTTAAGGAAAAAGTTGCCTCACAATGAATTCCAAGTCACTGGTATTTACGGCAATGAACAGACGGACCAATTGGCTAAGGCTGGAGCACAATTGCTCCAACCTAATTTACATTTACCTCTACGTAACATCAAGAGGGTTATATGCTTATTTATAAAGACCAATAGACCTCAATCTACAAAGGTATGTCTACAGGAAAGAACTGGAATGTTTTATTGAGGAATTAAGTTCTTATCACAGGTTCCTTGCACAGAGGTGTAGGAGCAGCTTGCTTTCAACTTTCCGGACATGACTACCTACCTTACATCGTATTGAGTAGCGAAGTCAGCTGTCTCCTTTGTAAACAGGACGAAATGACGAGACCATCTCAACGACTGCCCTAAAATTCCTGACAATAGAATTGCAAATACTGTAGATAGGGCTTTTAAGCCATGGTTTTACTTCAGAACTCTATTGGACTGCTCGTCGATGATGGCCGGGGATAGACGTAGGATTAAAAGAGTAAATAAAAAAAATTATTGAAAAGCGGCGACTGGTACAAGTTAGTAATAAAATTACGTATCGTTAGTTCCGTAACTTACAACTTCTCTGTTCCATCAAAATCGCAGCACTTCTAAAAATAAAATGGAGCGCTTCGCTGCACAAATGGGGGGAAAGAGGTGTAGGATGAATGATTACGTCATCATGCACCTTTTAGCGTAACGGCGGGAAATCGGCTTGCTTCTTCTTCCACCTTCTTTCTCAACAAATCCGGTGTCATTCCGTTTCCCCAGAGTCCACAGATGTTCTCTTCTCCCACTTAAGATAAGGACGCTCAGTTGAGCAGACATGCATTCTTGTTAAATGGAGTAGGGAGAAATTAATGGGACTAAAGGATATGACGTCAGGAAAGGGGTAGACTGTTGCGTCCTGGGCTGCTTCCAAGACGCTGCGTGGTTCTCATTTGTTGCTTTTATCATTTGAGGTACAGTGAATCCCCGATCTATCGCGCTTCTTGGGAGGCGCGATATACCTACGAGTCGAGAAAAACTTGTTTACTAGAAATAAAGAAAGTCAAATCATATATGAATTGTATATTTTTTTAATTTTAAATTAAATAAAACGAAAAGTTAAAAACAAAACGATGGTTCAACCTTTTAATCCTCTAAGATATCCACACTTATATATCTGTTCTGCAAACTAGTCTTTCTTGCATGACTTCTAACTACGTTTGATCTTTAAGACTTTTAAAATCCTTCTGAGAAAGAATCCCTTAGGAGATTCTTTCAATCAAGAAATGGCTATTTCGCAGAATATGGGTTCTGGGGTAAAAGTAAAACCACACTACTCGGAAATCTCGGGATGCTCAAAGGGTAAATTAACAAATAGGTTAGTTAACTAATACTAAAAATGGGTAAACATTTTTCAAAAGAGAAATTCTTTCTCATCTACACTTTCGAGACACCCTAAATCTTTTAACCAATTCAGTTTAGGTAAGTATTTGAGTTAACAATGCACTGGGGGAGAAAAACAACGGGCTATTTTCGGATTAGGATCAATACAGAAGACAGGGCAACACCTCATAAGTTTGAAAACGGTCAGATGACGAAATTAACACCAGAGCTGGCACACCACTGTCTAAACTTTCACACCACGCCAACGGATATTTGAGGCCATGATATATTTAACGTGCATCACCCCCACGTACACGAAGGTCTTTGAATGGATTGAGTTTTGAATTCGAAACCCTTCGTTTGACAATCCGGCTATGTAAGTCCGGCTACCGGCCTTTTATTCATCTTTAGAACTCAAGTTTAATTAATTTTGGAGAATATCAGCCATTGTTTTGGAATCCTCTTCATTGGAGTTTGCTTTGCCTCACCTGTTGTGATCTTCACTGTACTACTAGTCCCACATCTTTTCAAAAATCAATAGACTGACTTCTACTTACAAGAAAATCTACTGGAACCCCTCAACTGAAAGAATTAATTGAGACCTTCATTTTGGACACCCTTCTTGAAAAGTTTCAACTCCTGTGAGTCTTTAAAAAAAATTTTAAAAATCTCTGTTTTTATTGCTTTTCTGCGACATTTTATTTAAATTTCTCCCACATTACTTTTTGTAAATAGACTTGTTTTACCACTGTTACAGTTTTTCATTGCTTAAAATTCTATTTATTTCATTTTCACTAGTCCCACTGTTTTGAATTCTCTTATGTATTTATTTATTACGTTATTTAACTTCACGTGTTCTCTCATCTACTTGTCTCTGTCTCTTGAATTCTATCTACTATTCCCACTATTAATCTTTATATAACTTGTTTTTTGAATTTACTTCTTTTTACTGATTTATTACTGATTATTAATGCCTAATTTTCTAGTTTTACAGGATATTTTTGTATTTTTATGTTATTTATGTAATTTATTCTGTATTGGAACTTGTTAAAAAATGAGTATTCCAATAGATAAAGATAAAAAAGACCCGGACAATCTGGATAATTTGATTCAGAATTTTCCTCAAAAGGGGTTAAAAAACCCACATATTTTAGCCATCAAACATATTACTGAATCATTAATTGCTTTTTGTAAAACTCACCCAAATGAAAAATGTGAAAATAACATAAAATGTGTCAACTGCGTTGACTCTAATAAAAAATTTAAAACTAACTATGATATAAATCACAACTGTCGGGCAAGGAGCTGTCATTATAGAAGACAGATTGCCATATTGGAAGTCAATACTGACTATAGCCATTAATGACAGAGAAAATTAAAATATTATAAATTAATTCTAAATCTTTAAAACCTAGTACTATTCATATTAATTCATATTAATAAAAATGTATAAATAATCATATATCTGTACTCACCTCAATATCTGTATATAGACACTTTTTCTATTTATATTAATTAATATGATAACATGTTATAATAACTTTACACAGGCACTGTTAGCCTGAACCATTTACCAACATCTGTTGGAATTTTGTTAAAAAAAAATTGTATTATTTTCTGTAAATATGTAAAATTTAAAGATAATAAATGGCGATGCCTTGCGTTTGGGGCTGCGCGGGCGGCACATGATGGTGTGGGGGTGTGCTTTCCTAGTCCGCTGGGATGGTTCCCTTGTGCCTTTTTGTGCTGGAGAAAGTCCCTACCCCTCCTACCATTAAATGCTCTAAGCCTCACGGTGAGTATGTAGGAGGTGGGTCTAGAATCCGCTAAGCTGCCAACCGTGTTACTATGACCCCTATCAATTTAGGACAAATCTCATAACGTTACCAATTTAGGGATAAGCAAATTTTATCAGCAGAAAATTTTTAACTCTCCTTTTAAGAAGTGATAATAAATTCTGTCTTATGATTTTGAAGGTTTATTTACATAAATGAGAAATAAATTTTGTCTTCTGTTGACAGTTCAGAATATAAACCTGATAGGATGTACCCGATGCATAAAATAATCTATGTTCGTATTTTAGATTCTTCTGTAAGATGTTACTATCTATACGACATAGCATATTGAAATGATTCTCTGTAGATAGTTATGCAATATAGGGAATGCTAAGGAAAACTTCTGAAATCCAATCTTTAAGTGTTTTCAACTTCAGTCTCGTCATGTTTTTCTTAAAACGAAGCCATCCATAACAGCAAACTAATATCCTGTTGAAGTAAATCCTCGCTTTTATATGGCTTCACTCTCTGCTTTATTAAATTGTCGGCATAGACTCTAAAAACAGTCTTCACAATCGTTGACCTAAGAGAGGGACACCTTAATGTTTTCATTATATCTGAATCTCGAATGTGGCCGCGGTACCTCAGTTGGAAGAGCAACGGATTAGCAACCGGAGGGTTGCGAGATCGAAACACGATCCAGTCAAAGACCGTCATGTACACGAGGGCTGGTGCACGTTAAATCTATCGTGGCCTCAAGTTGGCGTGGTGTGTCAGTGTTCTCGTCACTTGACCGTGGTTCAAAATTGCGGGGCGTTGTCCTTGGTTCTTTCCTTTAGGGATTGATCTTGGTCTGTCGCCAATAGCCCGTTGTGTTGCACCAGAGCAACGTTAATTAACTACCTACTTGAATCTTGAAAATCTGCTATTTTCTATACATTTAATATATTCCCATGATGAAACAAACTTTTTTCATAAAATTGTATTAGAGAATTTTAAGTCCGGAAATAATATTTCTTTTGTCTCACCACAGCATTGCAAAATCTATCCAATCTTACTATTTTTCCTAATGCCAGTTGTAACACGTCTGATCGAGCGGTATACTAGATATTACTATTATAAATACAGATAGGGATGCAATCTTGCCATAAATATTTTATTTCTATACATATATACAATGCCCAATCTACACATACTGTATGGATATCACACTGTCTACTACGAATCTCCTTTCAAAATAATTTTAAGTACAATCGTCTCCTTTATTTGGTGACTTTTATTTGAGACAAGGCGCTGGTAAACTAGACAGCATATTACGTTTATTGAAATTTGATTAACCCTCCTGGTGATTGCCTCGTGAACCAGGTAACGTGCCCCTACGTACACAATGGTCCTTGGTTGAATCGAGTTTTGAACTCGCTACCCTCCTGTAAGAAAATTAGGATAAGATATATTGGATTCCGGAAAGGTATATTGGGTTTCGAAAGTCAAGCCCCTCAATAGATGAATATTAACACCTTACTCATCAGATATATCATCAGTGGCTCAGAGTCCATTCAAACAAAGGAGGACGGTATCCAGTAATAAAAGAATCAAAGTGCATAGGAAAAAATAATAATTGTAAATACCTGAAGCAAAAACTGATATCTAAGTATATCTGAGTGAGATATTAGTTTCTATTTTAACGTCACAGAATTTCACCGAAAGAAGTCAGCAACTTCAACCAGGGAGTGCGCATGTCCTATCCTTCAGCCTCAAACTGTTTCTTACTATGATTACACACAATGGGTACATGGAGCAGACTGTTCCTCTAATTCGTGGATCCTAATGAAGCCAGAAGCATTCAGTTCAGATAATATGCGTAGTGGAACCTTGTGCATGGTAATTCACTGTCTCCCTGTTCTCTCTCATTTTCCTGCCTATTGAAGGCAACCTGAAGCTCCAAGACAACGTTTGGATCATCCACACATAGTTACCAGGATTGGTCACAATTGCCTCTTTTGGGATCCTTTCTAACTAAGGGTGGACAGTGGTAGTCCGGTTGGAAGAGTAACAGATTAGCAACCGGAGGGTTGCGAGTTCGAATCCAACCAAAGACCGTCGTGTACAAAGGGTTGTTAAATACGTCGTGGACTCAAATGTCCTCACGTTGGCGTAGTGTGGAAGTTTGGAGAGTGGGGTGCCAGCTCAGGTGTGACCTCTTGATCTGACCATGGTTCAAAATTACGTGGTGTTGTCCTTGATATTTCCCTTTGGGCTTGATCCCTGACCGTCACCAATGGCTCGTTGTGTTGCTCCAATGCGAATTTAATTAAAAATACCTATACCTAAGGGCTAAAAATTATATTTTTGTCTATGAGAAAAAAAGGAAAATCTAATTCAATTATAAATTATAAGGTTGTCTGAAGATAAGCATTTTTTCTTTCTATCCAATCTTGGCATCTCCGTTTATCAATGTTACCTTACGCTAGTGTGTATAATTCACTATGTATCTTATATTTCACTCTATTATTTGTAATTTAATTTAGCTAATGTATCATTTGTCTTTAACAAAGCCCTGAAACATAACAGAATAGATTAGGTAGTTGAATTTAAGTCACACTCGAGCAACAAAATGGGCTATTGGAGACGGTCCGAGATGGATTCCACAGAGAAAGATTCGAGGACTACACCTCGAAATTTTGAATCATGACGAGGTCAATACCTGATCTGTAATCCCACTCTCCAAACTTCCATAACACGCCAGCGTGAGGACATTTGAGGTCATGACATATATAACGAGCACTACGGTCTCTGGTTGGATCGAGTTTTTTGAACTCGAAATCTTTCGATTGCTAATCCGGGAATACCAACTGGGCAATGGCTCCCCTATCTAATGGACAGATTTAGATTCTTCAATGTAGCGGTTTTGATGCTCCACATCTTAAAAAAAATCGAAAACCACTCCTTCAATCACTGCATCAGTCGGAAATTCCGAAACCCCAAATCACGTCCCACAAAATCTAACAACGCGAAGTCAGGCTCCGAGAACGCGCACCAAGTAAAATGTCTGCATCTCATCACTCAGGGGAGCAAAACGGACTTGAAAATCGAGCGAAGGGTGGCAGGAGGGGTAGTCGTGGAACACGTGTTCGTGTCACACATTACCCCCCTCCCCCGCGATCGAGTGCTCGGGGGCAGTGCGTCACGTGCGTTCGGCAGGTTCGATTCGGCCGAGGACAGGGTGTCGCAGGGGCGAGAGTCGGTGATGACCTCCCACGGTGCTATTCCGAGATGTCTCTGTGAGATCTGTCAAGAGGGTTTGTCAATAGGTGGCGGATACGACGGTTGGGAAAGTTTTCTTTTCATCAAAGAGCGTTTCGGCTCAATAGACTGGGGCCGGGGTCTGTTTTTTGTGGGTATCTGGAAAAGTTTTTTCTTGCTTTTGAATGGACCTTGGGGTGGTTGGGTTCCTTAAAAGCAGAAGGAATAAATGCTTTTTTTTGGTGGTAGAGTATCGTTGCGTATGTTTCAAAAAGGAGTTGACTTATATACAGATTAGAAGTATTTGAATATAATTCTATTTACTTTAAGTCTCAGAAGTTTTCATATAGAATATACAAACTTCGATATTTTAAAATATAACTTTAAACACTTTGATTAATAAGAAGTTAACATTTGTTAAGGAAACTGAAGGTAATCCATTACAAAACTCAGTTTTGAATGTCGAATTAAAGTTAAGAATCAACATTTTCAATACTTCTTACTACTGTTTACCTTTTACATGCTTCAACCAACATATCGTCTGCTTTCAAGTGTCAAAATTTTTCGATATATGGATTTTTTAGCTTTTCTAGACCAGAATGGGATGATCAGTTGACTGGTCTACAAAGTCATTATTTCTTTGCATGAATGTTAGATTCCTTCTTAAGAAACATATTTAATGAGTTTATCTATGATTAGAATTTTACCCCTTCATCTTTTAAGAACTTTGTTTTTTAACTTAAAGTGGTTCCACTTGTTTGCCTATAAGTGCTCAGAGTAATACAGGCAAAAAACACAACAAAACATGCAATAGCTGAAACAGAAAAATTCAATATAGGTTGTTCATATTAGTAAATATATACAGGTGGTGGACAAAATAATATGAACACCCATATGAAATCCACTCCTAATTCCCTCATGTAGTACAGGCACGTTATCTTGCACGGGAGTCTGCTATCTAGTTATATTACTTTTATTATTAATTATTATTATTACTTTTATTTATTATTACTTTTATTATTTATTAATTATTACATATATTACTTTATATACCATCAGTCTATCAGCAGCAATCGTACAGGTTGTATGTGAACATTCTACTAGCAGTCAAACGCCGTTGTCCAACCTCTCAATCTTCCAAAGAGGCATGATCATTGGAGTGTGTCTCTCTCATTGAAGAAAACAGCCAAACATGTGGGTGTTGCAAAAAGAACTGTGTCAAATTTTATGACAGCCTACACAAAATATGGTAAGAGAAAATAGAACAGTGGACTAAAGTCAAAGTTCACTGATAAGGATAGATGGATGCTGAAGTAGGTAGTGGCCAGAAAGTACAAGGCAACAGTGTTCCCGATAATCTGCAATATGAGCACCCATCTCCAGCACCCCGTATCAACGAAAACTATTAAACGGGTCCTGCATGCTGCGAACATTCATGTCAGCGGTTTTGTCAAAACCATCGATGACACCGCATGCTGGTTCAAAGCAAAGACAAAGATGCCAAGAGTACAGAGACTAGACACATCAGCAGTGGTGACAAGCAATCTGGTCTGGCAAATTTGTATGTACATTATTTTAGACTACCGACGTGTTTATGTCTGGAGAATAACCGCAGAAGTATTTCATGTTGACTGCTTCTTTCCTACTGTTAAGCATGGAGAGGTCTCTGAGACAGTGTGCGATGATATATATTGGTGTAGTCTGGGACTACTTGTAGTCATGCATAGAAAGATCAAAGCAGGGCAATATCTCGGCATTCTGGGGGATCATTTTCATCTTATGCTCCCGAGTGTGTTTTCTGGCGAACGACCTGCGTTCCTAGAAAACAACGCCCCCCATTCACACTGCGCAGTATTTCCGTGGTTCGTTGAGCACGAGTATGATGTGGAACATCTCGAATAGACTCCTCATCCTCTTGATCTTAACATAAATATGCCTTTGTGGTGGATTTTGGAGGCCAAATTGCGACCTAGGTTCCCCTCCAGTCATACTTTCTGAACTAAATACCGCTCTGTCCGATTAATAAATGAGCATTTTCTTGATCATTATGCATGACCTGTATTTGTCCATACCATATTGTATACAAGGGGTGATTCAATCAAGGGTGGGCCAACTCCCTACTAATATAGATTTTCTGTCATTTCATAGATTACTTTATATACCATCTGTATATCTAATATTTTAAGTTAATTTTATATTAGTTGTACTGTACAATGTACATTTGTGCATTATTATAATTTGTATACAATCTCAAAATATCATGTACATTAAATCATGCATATTAAAAGCAGTATTGCATATTCGAAAGAGAATTACAGAATGAAAATTTCACAGTTTGGGGAAAATCTGCAATAATGTTTACTCTTATAAAGCACAATGAAGACTCGTAACAAAGGTAATAAAAGGTCTTAGAGAAACCAGTAGTTTAATAAGTTAAACTTCACACTAGAAACAAAATATAATAAAATCTAAGAGTTGTCAGCGACCATTTCAAGATTACAGGCTCGTCATCAGACCAAAGTATAGGTCCTTCAGGAACCAAACAATTCAGGACCAAAACAATTGATATCATGATCAAATCAATTGTGATCAGAATAATCATATTTTTGAACATTTTAGAATTATATCAAACGGAATCCCTCCGTGCAATATCATTAACTCAAGATATTTGCATGGATACATTTTCTCTGTTCCAACTTATATAAGTATAGTCCTTCAAGGCATACATAACTAAATCATGAATATCTTTTAGAAACGGAACTCTTAGAATAAATGTTTATATTACCTAAGCCTAAATTTATTATTCAAAACATCAACTTATATAAAAAACTGGAGTTTCTTATGGTCATGACAAGACATCCAATTTAAAATTTCGTGTATGATGCAAATTTTTAATTAAACATAATTTAAGTTGAAATTACTGAAATATGAATATAATCACGTTTTCCTCTAAATTTGTAAAAAAAACAAGCCTTGTAAAATGTCATGCTTTTATTGTTTGAAGACACGTGACGATTTTTAAGCCTAAATAAAAATAATAAAAATTTATATCCGGGTGTTTCAGCAAATGTTTTCTCACATCTTATGTAAAAGCACTGAAAGACACAATTATTTAAATATTTTAAATTAATTCATGTTTCATTACAACGATTGAAAATATTTCAGCAAATTTCACACAAGATGTTTGCAAAAGTATTAGCTGTGAGCTTTTCTTATATGAATATACTCGGAAGACAGATATATTAAAAATGACTTTGGTAACACATAATACGTTAACATATTTAAAATGAAAGCTTTTCTCCTTTCACAGATGTGGTTCAGCTTACACTAAGCTGAATATAAAATGAGCGCATGTGTCCATGTCATCAAACATCGTTTAGGTTATGCAGTGGAATTTATATTTCCGTGTCCAACGGTTAAGAACAAGTCATTTTTGTTAAGCATTTATTGTAAAGGGATTTTTGCTTTTATTTAATTTTATGTATCAGAGGAGGTTTGCTATTTGAACTATTCAGGATAGTAAATTAGAATAGTACTTAACTTTGAGACTGTTTGAATTATATTTTGTGTTATGAAACTTACGTATGTAATACAACAAAGGTTGGTTGGTTGTTTAGGGATTTATGGCGCAAAGACGTATTTGTCCAAGCTCCGCCAAACACAACGTCAAGTAAAGAATGTTCTGGAAGGAAAAAGAGGGATTGGGAATAGAGCAGTAGGATGAAAGCAGGAAAAGATCTGTTCGGTGTATCCAAAGTGCGCGACCCCAGTGCTTTGTAAAGTCAGTAAACCCCATGGGAAAGGAAAGATCACCCATGTACTTCGGGTCCGTGAAGCCCATTCACACCTAAGGATGATGTGCCTCTGAGGCTATGCAACAAAGGTTAAATCTTAATTTAACCCTTCTTTAGCTGAGGTTCTTTTAATAAATGAGATCGCGATGAATCAGTGAAATTCTCGGCGTTTTCTTAAACAGTTAAACACGCATCAATAATTTATTTTTATACGTAATATATTTTAGGACATACTAAAAAAGCAAATAACTAAAAAATGAAAAAATTTAATTATGCATTTTTACAGTTTTTCTTTTTCCTTACATAGAAAAGCATTGAAAAAATCAACGTGCTCCTGTCAGGACTAATGCGACTAAAGGAGGGTTAATAACTAGATTTATGTGAAAATATCAAAGGTTCAGTGAATTTTATGTTGTACTAGTATACAACTAACATTAAACCTCAAAATATAGTGAAAAACATTTTTATGGCAGAAGTGCTCAAAAAAAAATCACCAGATCTTCAAATTTCGTGCATATGGGCCCAGTTGCCTAATTGTAATTAATTGACAGTAACTTCTTTTGTACTGAAAAATCTAATGTTCGTATGTTATAATTTTATTTCGAATTTATTTCTTAAAAGTCGTTTTGAAATTTCTTCCTGAGACAAATAATCTTCTACCACATTTCTCTTTAGATTCTCTCAAATCTCTTCTTGGTACGATAATCTTCTTGAAAACTTTGAAAAATGACACTACTTGTGGGGAGAATTCCTGATTCGTGGGTGTTCGCTTCACCGCATCATTAGTATAGATGCTGTAAAAGTAGTTCTACAGAACATTATTCTGGATTCACCAGTCGCTTGCGTGCAGCCGAAAAAATAAAATTCCACCGGATCTAAAAAAGTTAAACCGTTCGCCTCCGATGAACGTGTCTCATAATTTGTTTCGAAATTAAAAAATAATTTTACCAGTGAAGGAATTGGTGGTTGAAGTTATTAAATTCTGATTTTTTGGCAGCCAGACAAGTCACCACCCGAACTTGCGCAGCCAAGGTTTTTTTTCACACAGGCGGAATTAGTGACCCCAAAAAATTGGGTACGGTTAAAACCCAAAAAAATTACGGTTTTCAATCGTAAAAATAGTCGAACGTTTTCGGAAGTTCAATTCGCGTCAAGCATTAAAATCCAAGTTATTAGATAGTTTCTTGATTCCAAGACATAAAATCACAAGACCTTATTTTCTGCTGTGAGACGTTTGCATGTAATGAGTTATCTGGCCATATTTTGCCATATCAGCGGCTATGTTTAGAGGTGAGGCAAATCTGATATTGGTGATGTGATCTGTACTCAACTCTGAAGGAAATTCAGGAAGGTTGGTATTAATACTTCGAATTTCGCAACAGGATGTAAGTCACAATTATTGAATCGTAAGTATTAGGACATCCCTATGTTTTCTTTCAAAGTATATCAGACATGTCATATTAAGATGGAATTAGGACAATAATATGTCTCTACTAATTTTCTGTATACTACATACGCATTTTCCATTACTTTACCTACAGTTCTCGGTTTTCGACGGTATAAGAAATATTAAATATTCAAGAAATGAAGTATATTTTGAGTTATCTCTTATGAAAGTAATGTTGTTGCTTGGTCTTAATGCTTTCACACAAAAATTTACTCGTGTTTTCTTGAGATTAAAATCGACTAATAGAATCAATCAATGGACTCCAATTGAGTGAGAAAGGTCAATTGCAGTGAATAGTTAAGAAAGTATCAGTAAAGTTAAAAACCATAATAATTTTTCTTAAATTGAGGTATGCAAGAACTTTTGGATATGTTTGATGAAATACTATATTAACAGTCGGTCAAAATTGTACCCGAACACCTCTTGTATACTTGTTCCTGGAATAGCACAGTTGAACAAAATATGTCACTAGACTTGGAATAATGCATACTACAAATAAATGAGCGTTTTATTTTGTATGAGGGTCCGTCTTTATATTTATTTAGAAACGATTTCCGAAATTTCAAATTGTAAACCCACTTTCAATGTCTCACTTTAATATTTTACTAAAATAACACTAAATATAAATTTTTGTGAAGATTGGAATATAATTGCCGGAAATATAAAAGAAAAAACATTTGGATTGCGTCTCAATATTTAGAACTTTAAAATACAGATCACGCATAGCGTGTTTTAGTATATTTTAGAATCTGCTCGATTCTTCGGGGGTTTTTTTTGGACTTTTGGGCTTTATTTTCATTAAAACATGTACCTATTTCCATAAAACATTACGAACTATTTAAAAAATGTTTCAATTATTTTAAAATGTAAGCTACTTCAGATCAATTTAACTCAGACATATTTGTTTATACTAGAGTGAATCCTGCTGCCATAAAAATGTAGTTATTGAAAACGTTACAAATTTATCACAGATTGAATGAATTCCGAATAAAATTTTGCATACGATTTGAAACTGTTCAATTTGAAATTATTTCAATGCTTTATTTTTATGTTTAATTTATTATTTTATATCATTGAATATTTCATCATACGTTCTTCAACGAATAAATGCCCACAAAGCCAGCACCTGCTAAATGAGGAGCTCATATTTATCTTTTACTAGTGGTCGCCCAGTGGTCGAAATTCGACCATAATTCATTTAATTTTTAAGTTTGAACGTTAATAAGGTTCTATTGTCAAAGAGTATACCTCTATATTCATTGCATATAATTTTTTTGAATTTTGTTCTATTACGTAAGCTGCTAGCATGTACAAATACGTCATAGGAAAAATGCGGTATAGCTTGGTTAAGCCATATCTAAAAAACAATAACGCGTTGTTTGACATTTTCTTGGGTTTTTTTTATTGCTATACTGGCCAAGTATAGCAATAAAATTGTTTCGCCAAGGCTACACAGTTAATTTGCCTATCTTTTTCAAATTATATAAAATTTAAATAAAAATTAAATCCAGAAAATGAAATAAGGAATACGTGCTTCTTGTTTTTTAAATATCTTTTATTGAAACAAAAAAACCGGGTGGTTAAAAAAATAAATGTTGTCCATTGAACTTGAAATAGTTCGACAATGAATTTAATGATTCAAAACTTCTGTGTAGACAATGTTTTTTTGTAAAAACTCTTTCATCGTTTGCTAAATGCCCTTGACCGTTATATTCTGAAATATAAAATCTCAAACCATCGAATTCTCGAACTCTACTTACTGCGACGTACAATTGACCATGTGTAAAAACTGGCTGCCTCAATAAAATTCCAATTTTTTCGAATGTTTGTCCTTGAGACTTATTTATTGTCATCGCAAATGCAGGTATAATTAGAAATTGAGTTCTTTGAAAGTTAAATGGTAAAATAGTTCCCGAATATGTTAAATTTATACGTGGAATCAAAATTGTCTTATTGCGTGCGGTTCCAGTTAAAACTTCGCAATCAATAGTACTACGATGTATAAATTTGATGCGCATTCTTGTTCCATTGACTAATGCTTCCTTTGTATTTAAGTTTCTGATCAGCAAAACGATGCAATTAACTTTCAATTCTAACTTATGTGATGGCAAATTATGCCAAATCTCATACTCCTCCGTGCGCTCAATGTGCTTATAAAGGGGTACAAAGTTTTTTCTTCACGTATTAATATATAGATTACAGTATATGAACGTAAAAAATGAATGTTTTATTTTGTTTAATTTAATGTATTTGTAACGCATATTATACATTAATTTTATCTTTCTGCAATCCTTCTCCATATGAACTTTAATTACGCCAAATCTCATACTCCTCCATGCGCGCAATGTGCTTAAAAAGGGGTGCAAAGTTTTTTCTTCACGTATTAATATATAGACTAGTGGTCGCCCAGTGGTTGAAATTCGACCATAATTCATTTAATTTTTAAGTTTGAACGTTAATAAGGTTCTTTTGTCAAAGAGTATACCTCTATATTCATTGCATATAATTTTTTGAATTTTGTTCTATTACGTAAGCTGCAAGCATGTACAAATACGTCATAGGAAAAATGCGGTATAGCTTGGTTAAGCCATATCTAAAAAACTATAACGGGTTGTTTGACATTTTCTTGGGGTTTTTTATTGCTATACTGGCCACAGGTTTCGCCAAGGCTACACAGTTAATTTGCCTATCTTTTTCAAATTATATAAAATTTAAATATAAATAAATCCAAAAAATGAAATAAGGAATACATGCTTCGTATTTTTTTACATATTTTTTATTGAAACAAAAAAACCGGGTGGTTAAAAAAAATAAATGTTGTCCATTGATCTTGAAATAGTTCGACAATGAATTTAATGATTCAAAACTTCTGTGTAGACGATGGTTTTTGTAAAAACTCTTTCATCGTTTGCTAAATGCCCTTGAGCGTTATATTCTGAAATATAAAATCTCAAACCATCGAATGATCGAACTCTACTTGCTGTGACGTATAATTGACCATGTGTAAAAACTGGCTGGCTCAATAAAATTCCAATTTTTCGAATGTTTGTCCTTGAGACTTATTTATTGTCATCCAAATGCAGGTATAATTAGAAATTGAGTTCTTTGAAAGTTAAATGGTAAAATAGTTCCGGAATATGTTAAATTTATACGTGGAATCAAAATTGTCTTATTGCGTGAGGTTCCAGTTAAAACTTCGCAATCAATAGTATTACGATGCATAAATTTGATGCGCATTCTTGTTCATTGATTAATGCTTCCTTTGTATTTAAGTTTCTGATCAGCAAAACGATGCAATTAACTTTCAATACTGACTTATGTGGTGGCAAACCACTAATAGTCAAAGAATTCAAAAACTCTACTGGATAGTTATTGATGTCATTGTCATCATCACAAATTATTTTATCGTAGCTATATGTTCTCTGTTCACCAGGTATTCGATTAAGTATATCAGTATTAATCAAAGTACAATACTCAATTTTAGGTGCTAAAATAATTGAGTTCAATATGTTATCTGAGAGTATGTTTTCGGAAATATTTCCATATACCACATTAATAATATTATTTTCATCTCCTATTAATTGCTGAGGTATTTCAATAATATTTTCACCAAATTGTGGGGCTTTATTAATGATTACCAATTTTTTTCAAGAATTCGACAAATTCTATTTCACTTGGTAAGGCTCTCATATTTTGAGTAAACGTAACTTTATGAAAATAAACAAATAAATCAATTACAAATCATCCACTCCGCATTTACTCCGCTAAATTTTTTTCAGTATATGAACGTTAACAATGAATGTTTTATTTTGTTTAATTTAATATATTTGTAACGCATATTGTACATTAATTTTATCTTTCTGCACTCCTTCTCCATATGAACTTTAATTATGCCAAATCTCATACTCCTCCGTGAGCACAATGTGCTTAAAAAGGGGTACAAAGTTTTTTCTTCACGTATTAATATATAGATTACAGTATATGAACGTAAACAATTAATGTTTTATTTTGTTTAATTTAATATATTTGTAACACATATTACACATTAATTTTTATCTTTCTGCACTCCTTCTCTATATGAACTTTAATTATGCCAAATCTCATACTCCTCCGTGCGCCCAATGTGTTTAAAAAGGGGTGCAAAGTTTTTTCTTCACGTATTAATATATAGATAAGAACCTTAACCCTCGAAGTAGTTTTGACAAGATATCATCCATGAAGATCTGACCAATTTTGCTAATGACGCGGTATCTCGTCATCAATGAGGAGTCGTGATGTCTCGTCATCAATGACGAAATATTTTGTCAATGCCTATTAACGCATGATGAAGATTTTGCCGCTTTTTTATGATGATACCTGATCAAGATCAGGTCAGTTTTTCCAATGAAGAGATATGTCTTCCATCCAGATCTGCTCAGTTTTGTTAATGGCGAGTTACCTCGTAGAGATAACCACCAGGAGGGTTAAAGGTGAAACTGAAAGAAAGATCGAAACAGTGAGAATGATTTCCCTCATAGCAAATCAGAAAGTTGCATTTATGTTCATGAGGCTCCCAAAACGAGTCAAATTTATACATTTTTCTGTAAAGGACAGTATCACAAAAACCATCAAAAGGAAGGAACTCGAATTTTGCACACCTAGGTTTGAGATATCGATGAAATTGCTTTCAAGATGTGGGAGACAAGATGGGCAACATCTGAAGAAAGGCTTTTCACACGCCAATTCTCCTCTAAACCAGATCTCAAAATGAATCTGTATGACCCTTTTTAAACCAGCTGTTTACCAGACACGGTAGGTTCCCAGAATACTTCTTCCTGATGTGATACTCGGCGTCAGACACCTGTTTATATGGTGAAGTAGATGATTCTATTCACTACATGCTAGACTGTGGGCTTACGGCGCATCTCCGAGAAGGACCTGAATTCATTAAAGATCAACCCAGTGACATTAAACATCACCCGATGTGTCCGAGTGATAAACCGCTTGAGTAAATTTGTGTGGCAAACAACTCTTAGCCCACCACCTCCAAGGGTTTCGAGAATGGTTCAGGCATCAGAACCATGGAAAGGCCTGTAGATTCAAGCAAATCGAATTTATGACGGTCATTGAAATAAGATATAGATGCATATGTGGGAATTTGATCTAAGCCCTGCAAGCTGAAGCCCAAGCCAGGCTATAAATGGGAGGACGAATAAATAGGGATATGGTTCTATCCGTTCCTCTCTTTAAAGACCCCGATTAGAGTCCGTGGAGAATTGACCTGAAGGCACCTACCTCCGGTCACATACTAACACATGTGAGAAAACTTACCAACCTGTGGTCGGCGAGCGATGTCTAAATTTTTGGTTCACACCCTTCGAAAAGCGGAGTCTCGCAAAAATTTGTCGAGACCTCTGTCATGTTTCCATCGGACCTTCCCTATATCCGTAGTGACTTCAGCTAGTCAGAGCGGAGGGAGTCAACTAAGAAGAGTTGACCACTAAAATCCTTTTTTTTCAATTGATTAAATGATAATAATTATAAAATATTGCTTTGAAGCTAAAATAAGACTTAGATTTTGTTAGTGTTATTTGACTGCTTAACACAATAATTATTTTGATCAGCTGATTATTTTGGAAGCTATAAGAAAAAGACTGAAACACCCATTTAATATTAGGAGCTCTGAATTTCAACCACTTATAACTCATCATATTTGACCAAAATAAATGTATTTAATAAGAATTCAGGTTATTTTGACTCAGAAAATCAGAATCTGTAATCAAAAATAGAGGTTACTGTTTAAAAATTGAATTGATACAAAATTTGATATGAAGACGAACACTAATGCAAAAACAACATTTATTTGTAGTAGACATTATTTACTAATAGTAGTATTATTTATTAATAGTCAAATAACACTTTTGGTTTGATTGTATGACTCGGTACATGAATAAAAGAGGTATTCAAATACTTTTTTGACCGGTTGGACAAGAATACAAGGAAAATTTGCAAAGAAGAGACAAATTGAAATACAATTGTACTGTTGAAAAAATTAGTAGTATATAAAAAAAATCGGATACATACTATTTTTAAACATAGTTAATTTTAATGTTTCCTTCAAGTAAATTAACATGATCCAAACAAATTAATAAACCTTGTTTTATATTTGAATAACTTTACGAACCAAATCAATTATTTAATTTTTCCGTCATGATTTATAACTACAGCTCTACTAAGAATTGAATAAACCTAGCTTTCTATTATTTTTAGTTTAAAAATATTTAACATCTAAAATATCCTTCTATTCTACACTGCGACACAAAACGCAGCTGAATGTCATAAAAATAATGCAAAAGAACCCGACACCAAAATATCCAATGAATTCTTTCTTCGAACGAAATAGTAAGATACATATTCAGCCTTCAGCACGTATATATTCCATTCTCTCCAAAAGAAGCTCACACAGGAAAAATGAAAAAAGATAAAAATCTTAGGCATACATAATCCATACATCTTGAATCGACAGCATCATTGGTGAAGTATTGCTATACTCCCAACAACAAAAATGTATAGAGAGAAATTCTGAAGCATAAGGACGGGTGTCGAAAATATTTTATTCTAAAGTATGGATGTAAGTAACAACACGGAGTGTCTCATTGACAGCCGGAGAAGAACGTGTCTTCTAAGACTTTTAGCCTTTGTCAATTGTATTCAATTTGGAAAAATATTTTGCCAGCTGTAGAAGAAGAAGAGGAATACTGGAATTCTATGAGAGTTAAAATATGTCCTGAGATTAAAATAAATATTTAAATTAGGATTTAAGTATTTATTTTAATCGCAGATAAGATTAGTGTTTACTATAAGTAGAATTTCATTTCACGGTTATTTAAATTCACGTAATTTAAATAATTTACTGTAATAACAAATAAGTAGTATTGGTTAGTTGTGTTTAGGTTTCATGACGCAATGGCCATATTTGGCCAAGTCGCGCTAAACACAAGACAGCGTCAAGTAAAAAATATCGTGAAAAGGAAAAAAGGGATTTAGGGAATAGAGTAGTGTGAGGAAAGCAGAAAAAAATCGTTTGTGTGTTCCGGGAGTTCGACTCCCGTGTTTACTAAAGACAGTGAATCCTGTGGGAAAAGAAAAGATCACTAGAGTACCTTGGGTTCGTGAAGCCCGTACACACCAAAAGGAGATATGCTCCAGAGGGCAATAAGTGATATTGACCTCTAAATTGAACAAAACTAGTTTGATAAGATTTATGATACATAAAGTGTAGTAAATCGTGCCATTTCCTTAAGAATTTTTTAATTTGTTTGTTATTCCTTGTCATACACGCATGCTGTACAGTATTAAACACATTAAATGATGAAATTTGATAAAAATGGAAAAATCAACTCTTCTGTAAAGCACACATTCTTCACCAGTCAAGGTACAAATAAGCGGGGAACCCGGAAGAAATCCCTCTCCCACATTCCTGAGCAAGTGACACACACACCGACGGTCCTTTCCTAATAAATACACGCGTCCACTCGAGGAGGAACCCGAAGTCAATCGGAAAGGAAGCTAATGACCCATCAGTTGTCTCATTTCCAACACCACGTGACAATTGGCAGGGCGATCAACAAGATTGATTGGACACAGTCTGTTTCATTTCGCCCTCTCTCTGAGTCACGATGACCCCTACTGTCTGAACCTCGAAATCAAATCTTCGCTCGGGGATTGCCTCATCTGTTGGCTTCAGATGTTTCCGTCCCCTTTTTCTATGGGTGAGGGTGGTTTTTTCAAGGAGCTCTCTTCTCTTACCTAATCTTATGTTAGGGGATTGATAAGTGGGGGAAATAATGAGAATACTGGAAAAATAGAGCTCCAGTTGCTTCAACTATAAGTATGCGAGTTTATGGCAATAATTTCTTTTGCCCTTATATATTATACAACACATATTATCTATGGTATGTAGTTAGCGACTTTTGTTAGAGGAATGAAGACCTTTCAAACGCGTCCATGGTCCACAACTTCAGCAACTCTATCCCACATTTTGGATTACATTGGTGTATCTGTGGAACAACACTTTGACGAACAGAAGTTGGTCGCTGTCCGACTTGAAAACATGATCTTTTGGACTTTTAGTTTTCACCTTGACCAAAAGAATCCGAAACAACAAGTTATCTTATATAGTAGGAAACTTGATTATCCAAGGTAATTTGAACCGAAGACACTACACAGAAAGTCGGAAAGTGGGATAATATAGAAGTACACAAAACAGCCTATGCGAAATACAGAAAAATTTACTGTGCTACATGTTACTACTAATGCTACTGAGATATTCATAAAGCTAGTATTAAGAATAATCTATACTCGGATTTGTGTTGCAGAACGTATTTATTGTGATAATTTAACAATAAATATGAACATGAGTTACGTACCGTTCGAACTCTCTCAAAAAATTCTTTAATGGTCAATACTTTCTTACCTCTATGGACAAAGTGCGCACACTCATGCTCAATCTTCATTTAAAGCTTAAAAAATCCCGGAATCAAATTCTACTCGGTTAACATGGATATTCTGTTAATTGGAACTCGAATAATCAAGGTTCTCTATTTGTATCATATACACTTTGGGATCTGAGGGGCTTGGACCCTTAAGAGTTAGTTCTTGTCAACTGCTACAGCATTCATTCGACATATTTAGTCAGATTTTATATTTCATTACTAACATTATCTCTATATGGGTAGTTTTCATCCCCCATGTGTACAATGCCTGGGTCCCAACCATATAAATATAAAGGGATTCTGGGTGTTCGACACCTAAAAGGGTGTCCCTGTGATTGATGGTTCATAGGTAGTGATACTTTTAAAATGGATTGTAATGAACAGGTGACGACATGGTGTTTAAAAGACTTTATACTTCAAAAAATAAGTTTCTAATAACTACAACTAAGAATTGCAAACAAATTTCTTATTATCAACTTGAAAATATTTTGCCTCTGAAAAAATTGCATTCTACAATCATTAAGCTCGGTTTGCTTTAACATTTTCAATGTATATTCCAGTCTAATTGGCCCCCCGTATGATAAAAAAATACCATAAAACAACAAATTAAACCTTAACATTCTCAAAACGTCTAGTATTTTTAGTGTAACATGACTCGATTTGTTTAGGCTTTTTGGGGTTTTAGTACTAATATTTTGAGAATGTGAAATGTACCTGATTTACTGGTTTTAACAAAGGTACAGAATCGAACGCTAAATAAGGTAGTTTTGATCAACGATGCACTGCAACATACTTTGGGAAAATTTACCACGTGTGAAGAGATCCGGAAAGCCCCCTAGCAATGTCAATTGGGTAAACACTGCGTTAAGCAATACTAATACTTAAGGATTACGATATACCATATTAGTATTTAAAACCATGAAACAGCGACTTTCCATCAAAAATTTGTTGTGATAGGATATGCCTCAAATGCCAATAATATTGCTTATCCAGTTTTTATGCAAGTCACCTAGAATACAAAATTATGTCTTTTGTATCAAGTCGTTAATAGGCATTATAGTTACCCAAGTCATATTTTTCAGCTGCCAAAAGCTTGATTTTGTATTTATACATAACGTAACAATATTGTGAGAAGATAACTGGCAAAAGTAGAAAGGTAATACTCTGTAGGAGAAATTTTACCACACCAACACTATTTAATTTGAATTGGGGACAAGCAAAATCAACGTTTGAAAAAGTCAAGGTTCGATAATTTAAACCGACTTAGTGTCTCATAATAATAGGAACAATTATAGTCACTATTTAAATAACGTAAGGGACACACAAATGCTAGATTAATTTTAGATGTACTTTTAAAACTTAAGAGTAGTTTCTACTTTCTGTTTGTATCAGCAGAAAAGTATAAGGAAATTTGACACCGAGAAGTCATTGTTTAAGCAACCTTAAGCCGCAAATGCTAGATTAATTTAAAAAATACTTTTAAATATTTAAGTAGTTTCTACATTATGTTAGCATATAAGCATAAATGTGTACGGAAATTGACATCTTTCGCGTCATGAGCAAAATTTGAATATTAGAAGGAAAATTTGGCAAACAGTTTTCTATATTATTTTTCTATAAATGTTTTTTCACTGTAACTTTCTACTAAAAATCAGTCGTTACGGTATCTATACGTGATGTGAACTTAAATTGATTATAAATATTTATACCATATAGTGAATCTTTCCGTCATAAATATATAGCTCTTGAGAGAAAACAAATTTATCTTCGAATAAATGAATGGAGAATAAATTTTCGAATACATTCAATTTGAAAAAAAAAAAAGAAATATTTATTTTTAGAGCAATTTCTTTATTGTTTTGATTTAACCTTTTTTTGTTTTGCTAACTGCCCATGCCATAATACTTTCAACGAATATAATCTCCTTCGTGACGTACGCATTACTTCTTTCACTCCTAGCAAATCAGAGCGTCCGACTTACATGCCAGGGTAGATAAAAATTCTGGGCATTCTGTACAACCAAGTGTACTTAATCTCAATTATAAGTAAAAATTATAAACCCCATTAAAAAACTAACTAAAAAATTAAATTAAACCAACAACCATAAACTATTTCTACCGGAGTCAGCTTTCTACCGCTTTATGAGCAATTTCACGGGAAGTTGATAGCAAAAACCTTCCTCTTTGGTTCTATGTGAAGATTGAGTTGCACGGTTTTGCACATTGAGCCTCCTGGTGGATGTCTAATTTGGTTGGATAAGTGGTGTCAGGTTTGCTAATGACGAGGTATCTCGTCATTAGCAAAACTAACCAGATCTTGATGAACGAGATATTTCGTCATTAGAAGAAAACCGACCAGATCCTGATCTCGACATCATAAAACAATCATCAATATCTTGATGACGAGATATCTCGTTGACCCTCCTTGGTCTTAACCCTCCAAGCCAAGATACCTCGTCTGATCAATTTCGCAAATAAGATATCTTGTTGAAACCACTTGGGCTACGACCAAATGAAGCCGAGCATCAATTTATAAGCTCTCTCTCGCATGCAAAAGACACCCACGTTCATTTACCCCGGCAATACCTGGGAAAGGAAACAAAATCACCTGCATTTTTCAATTCATTTCTCGCTTCACGGAAGCGTCATCAATTTGATATTCTCCCCAGAACACATCGCATTATTAAATTTTCCATAGTCTTCTCCTTTCCCTCTCTCTCATTTCCGCCTTTTTCTCCAACACTCTCATTTTTTCGGGAAATTTCCATGTAAGTACCAAACAGGGCACCTAAGCGCGAATCTATTTATATAAAAGGTTGGCGGTGTCAACCTACCCAACTATTGACATGATTGATTCGGACGGTTTTTCCCCCTTTGCTCCTGAGTCAGCCGGCTATTTGAGGTATTAATGGACTTAACAATAGGTCATCAGGGACACTTCTCATCTGATTACGGACCTGGAACGGGGGTCCTAAAAACAGTGGAATGGTCCCCTCCCAACGTAACTGCGGTAGGAAGCTCATGAGCTACTTTTCGCCTTGGAAATAGATAGCAGTTTTTATTATTCATGTCGGCTTAGCTGAAGTTAATCTTAGTTGTGCTTTTTCTTATCAAATTTAGAGGGATGTAAAGTGGAAGTGAGCTTATATAGGTTAATTACGTTCAGGGGCTAAATTATAAGGTGCATTTTTATGCCAGAGCTCATTTGCTGCAACACGGTTTTCTCATCAAGAAATTTTTGTCCTACACGGTTTCATTCAATTATGTATGAAATGCATTAGGAAGGAATTGATAGTACTTTTTGAAAGTTCAAAGGGACATAGTCACCTTCAATTATTTTTTATTTTGCGCTTAGAATCATTTGTTGTCTTAATGTACCTTATTCAAATACGCATGAAATGTAATTAAACGTAAATTTTTAAGTAAACACTAAATAAAAATTAAAGTTTTCAACAAAATTTGCAATATTTTAAAATTTCTACTCATGAAAGTTTTTTCTATCTTTTTTCTTTATTTTCAGGGAAATATTTCCAAAAATTTTGTAAATGGGCTTACATGTACAGCTGTTATTTATTTTTTACACATTTTTCAAATTTTTTTAATTTTAATTTTAAAAATTTATTTAATACAATAAATATTTTTTTAAATATTTACTTTTAAAACTTTAATATATATACATATATATACATATACGTATATGTATATATATACGTATATATATATATATAATTCAATATTACAAAGTAAAGAGAAATTTAGGAATTTAAACTCAAGAATACCAAGAAAATTTCGAAAGAAAATGAAGTGTTGGTGACTGCATCTTTGACCTTTTGGCGTTTTGCTGGTCTGTATTTCTGTTCTTTACGTTTTAATATTTTGTATGTTTGATTTTTAATATTTTGTAAGTTTGATTGTTTATTATATATATATTCGATGGTGAAACTTTAATGATTCGCAAAATAATGCAGTCATAATTCGCTAAATTAGCTGAAACATTTTGTCCACGCATTTCTTAAAATTGGACAATACGTATAATACAATAAAAATGGGCTATTGCTGATCATTTTTAGGATACCTAGTCTCTTTAACCAAGAAATCTTTTGATCCTTACGTATTTACAAACTGAGTTCATATTTCTATAGCAGTGACAACAATTTTATGTGAAATGGAAAGTCGTTTGATAAGCCAATTTTATAACTCTATTGGCTCTCTTAAAAAATATAAATACATTAAATACGATGTAAGAATTCCTGTCTTGTACGATACTCCTATCTTAGATTGAATTTTCAAAATAAATAAATATAAATAATTGATAATAAACACGCAAAAATAACAGAGAAACACATCATTATCATGCATTAAATTATGTAAATTATCTGAATACTTTAGATAAGAACAATTCATTTAACTTTCTAAAGCAATAAGTTTATTACAACCGCAGCAATGGAAACATAAAACAAATTGAAAATTTAAAAAGTAATATTTTCATAAAGCAGAAAATATTGCTCGGAATAGTTAATAAATGAATGTTACATTTTAGTTAGCTGTATTACGAGTATGTGTGTGTATAGTGTCATAGTTAAAACTATGTAAAATTTCGTTGCATAGCCTCTTCTCCTTTGTAATGCTATTTGCAATTCTTAAACAGACAATGCATAAGCCATAATATATAAGGCCCTATTACAGCTTAGTAAACAAAATTAATCCACATTTGAAAAATATGTGTAAATCGTTGTGTTATCTAGTGAAACAGAGTTGTTTAAGTGATCCTTATATACTAAACAGCAGAGCTTTCTCCCAAAATGGACACCGAAACTAATTTACTTTTTACCTGAAACAGCAATTAAATGTAAAATAATTTATTGCTCGTATAACAAAAATACAAATTTAGGAATTATAATTCACATTATTAAGGACAAAATATAAAAACAACCAAACACTATGTTTTGTTTTCCAAGCGAATTAAATTTGCTACGATTTTCGAAGTAACGTAACTGCTATCAATCAAGGTATCAAATTAGTTCATCCAACAGTCATGTAGTATAGTTTTGTTGATTGTGATAAGAGAATTGATTTAAAAATTATATTTTATGAATTGAAATAACACATGCATCAAATGCTCTATATTAAAAGTGTAAATAAAACATTACATTCTTTTACCATATAACGTTGACCTATGTCTCATAATTATTTAGCTATTTTGCTCTTGGGAAAAAAATATTTTTGGCACGATTCCAACGACTCAATCAAATTTTGCACACAACCATACCTATCGATTTGCACACAATGAACAACTCGTCACTCTCCAAAACATCTCGACATGATTTATCCTTGCGGGACATGAATAACATTATTAAGTTCATCCCAACTTTCCTATTATTTTAATAGCTTTTTCCGTTTTGTCTGAAGGAGAGGAGAACATATCCCTGTCCGATTCACTTAGTCACGCCACGTGACAACCCCGAACCCTGGCACTTAGGACGGAACAGCCCCAACCAATTCTCCCTTAAAAACAGCCTTTTTACCATATCCACGCCCGTACACCCTTTTTTAAGACTGATGATGTGCCGTTATCGCTCATGGAAAAATACCACATGGGGAAAAGCTCCCCACCCCATGGAAAAGTTCCAGAAATTTAGTTACGAAAGTTGACTATGAGTCAGATGACGAAGGTGGTCGGACCACCCCCTAAATATCTCCGCAGGGTCGGGTCGGCCTGTGGTGGCCTTTGATAAAAGAGGGATGTACCGAGCCACAGAGTCCCTCCTGCTGTTCACCTCTTTTGGATGTGATTACCAGGAAGGGTGAGGTCCCTGCACGAATATAAATTTTGTTTTGGAGGAAACTCGTGAGCGAATTTGATTGGGGGCTTGTGATTTGGTGGTGTGGTCTCGGGTGAGTCGTATGCACGTACGACATCAAAGAATAAATCAGGGAGTTGGGGGTCGGTTAGAATGATTATGGATAATCTGGAAGGGTGTTATTCTGTTTCATCTTTTCCCACTCTCAATCAAGAAGTAAATGCAGGGTGCAAAATATCATCGGACTGATATTATGCACTGGATTCTTTCCTTTTATTATCAGAAAGTGTCTCTGAAAATGATGGATGCAATTTCAAATCAGGTATATGATTTTGAGATAAGTGGAAAAATTCTATCTTCAACTCAACCCTTAAAGTAGTTTCGACGAGATATCTCATTCATCAAGATCCGATCAGTTTTGCTAATGACGAGATACCTCGTCGAGATAAAACTGCCCAGCTTCTGTAAGTAAGAAAAACGAATTGTTCCTTGCCCATAACTGCTGACAGTTTGGAATAGTTTTTTGCATCTTAGAAACTTGGGATTTGAACTTAAGAATCTAAGCAATGTTCGCTTCCTTCAAAATTGGTAGTAAAGGAATATCTAAAAGGTAATTAAATAAGCACTCGTGGATAACTTAGGAAAGAGAACAAATCAATTATTCGAGGAACTGATGATTATCATTTATTCTATTTGGAAGATAACTATATATATCTCATCTATATTCAAGAGTTATCCAAAAAACAGCATTAATTTATAAAATAGCTGCTACCTCCGAATTTCAGGTAACGCAGAGCTTCATCTATGATTCAGAAGGATGTAAATACAATTTTTTGGGAGATCTATACATACTAAAAAACACTCAGCACGTCAGTTAAAAGTTCTGTTGTGAAAAGCTCAAATACGAAATTGCGTGCAGCTGTAATCATAAAATCCTTTTTACCCTTAGAAACAATTGATATGAATACGTGCTCGATTTTATACCATATCATGCCTGTCCGCTTAAAATTCATACAATTCATACTTCTCGAATGCAAGTAGGCAAGCAGCTATTAGTGCAAAGATAAGGCATTAATTTTTTGTATAGGAGTAGTTTTACATTTTATTTCCCTTTTTAAATATAGAAAAAATTATTATACTTTACTCTTATGCTCGCTCGGAACTACTCAAAGTTTGATTCATTTCTGTTGATGCATTTTTACCAGTGAAATGGTGACTGATATAATGGCTGTAAAATATTAAAATACACACTGTTCAACCCTCTGAGAGTCATAAAATTTCATAGTCGTGTAGCATTGCTACACCTTACACCATTTATTGACGAAATATGTATACATACAACCAAAGAACATCGTGTCCGTTGGGCTGGTGCGGGTTACATATCTCGTCGCCTCAAATGCCCTCACTTTTGCTTGTGTGGAAGTTTCTGAGAGTGGGGTGCCCAGCTCAGGTGTTGATCTTGTCATCTGAACGTGACTCAAAATTACGAAGTGTTGTCCTCCTTTCCCTTCGGAATTTGTCCTTCCATTGATCGTCGCAAGTAGCCTGTTGTGTTTCTCCAAAGAAACGGAAATTCAACTACCTACCTTAAAATTTCGTCATCTGACTGTGGTTCAAAATGACAAGATGTACTCGGATCTTCTTTCTGGGTTGATCCAGGACCGTCACCGGGGCGGGTCAGTACGTATACCCACTGAGCTAGCAACGTACTTGTTGTAGATGGAGTAGGTTTGTGTATTTCTCTCTTTTGTGTCAGTAAAACTTTCTTTGTGCGAGTATACGTCCATTGCTTGATGTTGTGTCTTTTGTTTGACGCATCATGGACAAATATGACCCTTGCGCCAGAAACCCAAAAACCAACTAAGACCGTCGCCGATGCTCCAAAGCAACTGAAATTCAACTACCTACCTTAGAAGTAATATAACTATCCTATTATTAATCCTACTTTTATCAAAATTTCTTACATGTTGTTACTGATATTAAACATGACAGACATTCTGAGTTTTTGTTTACTGAGAAAATCGATAAATTATTGTCATTGTTCTTCCAGGACAACGATATAAAACTTCGGTGAGCAATTCGGTGCAGCGTTTTTTTCTCACAAATCAGACCAAGTCACAAGCTAGAGCCTGATTAGATCCTGATCACCAAGCAACGCCTCCACCCACATTACCCTGCACTCCACACAAACGCACTTGCAATAACACAAAACCACCTCGCAACTCTGTCTCACAAACCGTATCTCCGACCCACTGTTGTGACAGCAGACACGCGGCCAACTGTCAAAATACCAAGAATCGCACATGCCCCGGTCCCAACCTCCAATCAGGGTGCTGGGAAGGGATCAGCTGTGGGCCCCTCTGCCCGTAATCAGAGGGATCCAGACGTGATGTTGCGTCATGACACGTTTCGTGTGCCCGTGACGTAACCCTGAATAAATTCCAGCACTTCTTCCCATACGCGATCGCCATAGCGAAACTGCGGGAACTTTAATCTGGGATGGAGTGGTGATTTCCCCGCAGATGGAACCCAAGCAATGAGTACGAATGGAGGGAGAGATTTGTGCGAGGAATATCTAAAAGTTATAAATCGATTTCGCTATGAGAGAGGGTGCTCCAGATTAAGATGATAGGACGTTGGAATTTATGAAGTTATTTGGATCTAGTCTTATCAGAAAGTTATCCACATCAGTTTCAGTCCTTTATTTTCTGAGTTGCAATAATAATTTTCGAAATGGGCTTTGAATATTACTAAGAAACACATAGTTTAAAAATATATTAATGAAAAGTAAAAGCTATGGAAGCATTTTTTGTCAAGTTAAATGTAGGTGGAGACTTTTTGTGGCGGAACATGCTACCTGTACGTATTCCGGATGTGACGTCACTTGGCTTGCTTTTCGAATACGATTTCAGCAAATCGTCAACAAAAATGCAAAGGATCAATTCCGAATTGATGTGTGATGGTTGTACAACCTTAATTAGATAAAACGCCAAAAGTCACCAAAACGATGGTAAATTACAGTTTAGGGTAACCCGATTTGTATCATGCGAAATCATTTAGATAATATGAAGTAAATTCTCCGTTTTCCATCTGGTTAGAATACACTAAAGATCCCTCGCATAAGAAATGTAAGAGAAATATAATTAATGTATGTATGTGAGGAATGGTATGTAATAAGTATATGGTATGTAAGGAAAATACAGAGTGTTCCCCTTAGGACTATAATAAAAGAAAAAATTTGTAACGTTGAAGCAAATTATTCGAGTGACAAGAAGTGCATGGTGCGCATGTTGAAGTGTACTAGACTTGCAAAAAAAATTCTTAGTCTATGTATTACGTAAGAAATTTTGGAAACAAATCTTGGTAAAAGTAAAGAAAATATGATACTTTCTTTTATTGTAGTACTAAGCAGAACACCCAGTATTATTAACAGGGAAGCGTATATAATGTTTAATGCAATTAATTTTTAAGTTATAAATAATCTCTAGATTTATGATAATGATATCACTCATAACGCTAAGTACGCTCAATGACTGAATAGCTGTTGATTATGTAAATATTTCTAGTTGAGTGACGCAATACTGAGACAATGTTATAATGAGACTGATGAGAACTTAGTAACCAAATGTGCGAGGTAGTGGAAGAGGTGGCATGTAATAATTTTTTAATCTGATATTAGCTTTCATTTTTATCCCAGAATTTTCAGTTTTAATTTTTCATCATGACCCGTCTATTACGTTCACGTGAAAAATCGAAGTCCTTCCGTTCTTATTTTGTAGATGGTAATAAATCCCTTTAAATTATTTAGTTATAATACTCTGATATATTTTAATGTGATTTCTACGTATATATAACCCTAAACTAAAATACATTATTTATTTTAAATAATCCATAAGAAATAAAGAAGAAACAATTCGACGTCTTATAAATCCATTATGAAATATCTGATTACGAATATGAGCACAATAGATTTTAAATTTACAAAACTATCCTATTTTCATTAAATGTGTGGCAATTATTTCAAAATGACAGAGCATGTCTTTTAATAATTAACGTCAAAAGTACACCTACAAGCACTTCAATCCAGTGCATTCTTATTCACTTGCTAAAACTATTATCTGTGTTTCGTTATTTTAAATAAATTTTGAGTATGATAGGTAGGAATTAACGTTTCACTGGAACAACACTGCGGTTTATTGGAACCTGGCAATCGAGGGCCCTTAGAGTAAGAGACCCCAAAAGAGTTTAAAAATATTTCACGGAACAGTTTAACTGCACAGTTCATTGAGTTCCTTGTGTAAAGCAATCGACCTACTCAAAACCGTCCAGCATATCTTTCAAAGAACTGACCGGAAAGCAAAAAAACATGTATTTTTTAAGAGGGCAATCAGGTTGAGAAAAATCACGTTTTTATTCCTAAACACTAATGTGTTCCAATCAGTAATTCCTGCCAATAGATTATCCCAACGGGACCATCAGAATAATATCAGGGGATTAATTTGGAAGTCTCTGCATTCGTAGCGCTGAGTCAGAAGTGAGTCAGGCACAAGTATGCTCGGATGCAGGAGGGTCGAATTCCAGAGAATCATTCGACACAAATGGTTCGTTATGCCATTCCGGAAACAGGACAGACTTTGCTTACTTCATTTAAGAATTTTGCGACCATTTTGGTTTGAGATTATCAGTTTTATTCAATGCTTAAATGGGCAAAGGACATCCAGGTTAATACACACTCGCAGTTTATCATGAAGTTGGTATTTGTGAAGATACAGTTAATTCCCGCTCTAGGTAAAAGAGGGTATCAAATCCAGAAGTTACAAATACCTTTTCCAATTTTTTTAAATCGCAGGTTGTATAGGACAGGAGTACTAGTCCATGTTTTATCTCGCGCAAATTTTGTAGTAACACGATGGTGAATCAATAATTATCTTCAATGAGAGGAATACTAGTCCGAGCTTTACATTATATAATTCTTGTGGTGTCACGAAGATTAATCAATAATAATCCTCAATGCCAGGAAAACTAGTCTGTGCTATCCTTTACGTAAAGTTTTGGTGGCACGAAGGTGAACCAATAATTATCTGCCATGACAAGAATTCTATTCCGTGTTTGGCCAATTTTATGTTATTGTAATTTGTCTATTTTAATTGTAAGAATCTAATATATTTAAAGTTTTTAACTGTGAATAAATATTGACTTCCCCTCGTATAAGTATAGCATTACTAATAACAGGTAGGCAGGTGATTAACATTGCACTAGAACAACATAACGTGCTATTGGAGACGCACCAGAATCAATCTTGAAGGGAAAAATTCGAGAACAAAACCTTGTAATTTTGAATCATGGTCAGATGACGAGGTCAACACCTGAGCTGGCACCTCACTCTAAAAACTTCCACACCATGCCCACGCGAGGACATTTCAGGCCATGACAGATATAACGTGTACCAGCCAGCACATACACGACGGTCTTTGGTTGTATCGAGATTCGAACCCTTCGATTGCTAATCCGCAACTCTTCCAAACGGATTACCGCGGCCCTATCAATAACTCAGTAACCAAATGTTCATAATTCTTTATTGCAGAATGAACAAAAGTTTCATAGTACATTTTGAACTCCTTCCTTTAAAACTTTTCGAAAATGAACTGTATAAGTGGGATAAGCTGGGATAACTGCATAATAGGATATGAAATGGACAGTACAATTGAAAATATGCTGATTTAGACTCGCGTACATCCACAAACATCAAATTAGAAATATGTAAAATAGAATCGATGGTATACTTTTCTGTAAATTTAGCAACGCACAGTATAAATTTATAGCTATCTTACACCAAATATACCTTACACATATGATCAGACTAAACATTTGAATAACATTTATCCATAATATTATACAGTAAAAAGAGATTTAAAATTGAGGTACTTGTGTTGATACGAATCCCCTTGGTCACTATGCAACTTAGATCTAGTTCAAAAGACAATTAGGAGCATGTAATATATCTACCAATATAGCTATTATAGATCGAAATCAAAATTATTAATTGCTGCTACGACTTATAAATTATAAAAATTTAATGAAGTTCAATAAGCATCACACTACTGACTCAAAAAGAATCTGCAGCATGAAAACCTTAAGAATGGCCACAATAGAAGCATTTCTATTTCCTCAGTATAAAAATATTTTATGGAATCTTGTTAACAACAGACATAAATTTAATTCTTAACATGTAACGGAGTAATAAAGGCAAACACACATATCTATCCATCAGATTCTTTTCTGAGAATTTTCCGTTCAACTAAGCATAAAATAATATTCTTTTCTAGCCTTTGGGATCATTAAAATATTACCCTCCGTTAGCCTAGAGAAGAGTATCCCAAAAGGAAAAACATGGAAGTTCGTGCTCAAGTGGCCCATAAAGTTGCTTATTTTCTTTTCTTTTCAATATTTCATTTCAGACGAAAGGGACTGGATTTTTTTTCATTTTTCAAAGAATTGTTCGAATACTTTCACGCACATCTTTATTTTCGGACAAAAAGTCTCGTTGAAGACTGGATATATGACTGAGAGTAAGCCTTGCTTGCATGCTAGTCAAGATATATTTATTTTTGAAATGTTTGATGTATGATGTACTACTTTTGGTATTAAAATTAAGCACCTACTATTCGAATAAACATGCAAAGAAACATGCGTTAAAGGTAAGTTTTTAAAAATTTTGGAAATGAATTAACGAATGAATAATGAATGAATTTGGAATGTAAATTTAAAAAGGTTTTTGAATCTTTCGTATAATTTAATTATATCAAAACAATTTATATAAAACATGATAAAAATTACTCATCTTATCGCACTCATCATAATTCTTTAGACAGATGATTAGTAGTAGCTTTTCTAGGATAAGTTAAAAAATAATTTGAAGATAATTCCAAATAATTTATCTTAATCATTTTAATGAATTATTGTGCACTATGCCATATAAATTTATCACACATCAGTTTTAAAACTGGCTTCTAAATTTAATTATCAAAAAATGATAAATGCTCTTTGCTTTTCATTCATAATAAAATACATTTTTTAAAATTAACTATTAATTTCATTTAGATTCACGACATTAATGAATTAATGTGTTAAAAATAAAAGTTATGTTCCGGACTTAATTTTTGATGCAATTACTTCAATTAGGTCCAAAAGTAAAATATCAAAATTAAAACGCTTTATTACTAGAAAGCAGTCCCAAGCAAAACATTAAGAAATTGTTTAAATAAATTTATAGCCCCATATTGAGGGAATAATCTGAACAAACATAGCAATGTGACAACCCCCACTCACACAGTTAGCATGAACGAATAGAACATCACTCTCTTATGTGATTAATTTTCTCTAATCGAAAACAAGCAGGGGAAGTCGTAACATATTCAGAATATTTGCAAGCACTTAAGCAAAAAATGTGCAACATACGTCAAGCTTAACTACTCACTTGAATTATAAATATTTAAAATTTATATTAGATATATTGTACTCCTCCATGAAGGTCATGCCCGTATATATCTGCTGTTTGACATGTAATCTTTCCTGAATGGATTCTAATCAGTTTTGTTCTTCTTGACCAATTGAACTTTTTCTAAGATTCTTTCAATCAATAGATGTGGCTATTTAGCCTTCTTGGTGGTTTATATTCGCGACGACATTTGTCCTATAGTGCCCAGTCTCTGGTGCAAAAACCTGTTTCAAACTGTCACCATTCCAATTGATTTTACTACTTGGATCTTCATTCCCTCTTGGAGTAGTAGGGTAGTTTCATCTCGACGAGCTATCTCAACAAAATGAGATGTCTCGTCAAAGCACTTGGAGGGTTGATCATTGAATGTGTTTTCAAGGATAAAAGTAGGCACGTATTTAGGAGATAATATCCAGAATATCCAGTCTTCTCTCTGTCTTACCTATATGATTAACCAACCTTCGATTGAGGGTGATTACACTGGTTTCAGTGTGTATTTTAGTTATTTTTAACATATATGTTTTAGAGATGACTCAAGCCTCATAGTCACTCCCCTTGAATACATCCCTTTGTCTAGGCGAGTAGATAAACCAAGCATGAAGTTATTTTTCTTGTCTTGTCCATCTCTTCCCATTCAAAGTAGTCACCCAGCACATACATCGGTTCCTGGATAGCTTCATAAAGGATCAAATTTCTATTTTGTTTGCAGAGATATTTTTGACTAATTTCAAACCTGTTTACGTTTTTACGTCTACTTATCTACTTAGATTTACTAAAACTTCGATTTACTTATATTATACTAAATCCAGTATTTATTTGTGTAAGACCAAGGATATTTCGGGAGTTACCCGAGCCGTCTGAATACATTTAAAAATAACAGCAACGATAATCTTATGAATTTTGCGACGTTAGATGATTAAGGAGGTTTAAACGAGACCAAAGACAAATCTGTTTGAGAAATAATAAGTACCAGAAGACCCACGCATAAGATCTGCGCTGAACTTTCTACTTTTATCTATTGATGGCAGTGTCGTTGCTCACTTTTTACGCCTTATTGATATCTGTTAAATTGATACGCATATTCCATACCCCCAAATGGAATAAAGTTAATCAAGAAACATAAACAGCATTCTATGCGTTTCTTAGTGGGGTTAATTCTTATTTCCAAAAAGCAGTTTGGTGAAAAATGCATACCTTTCATGTTATCACAAGTAGCTTATGAACGTCTACTTCAATTGTATTATATTTACTTGAAAGGCTATTCTGTATATTTTAACATCTGATCGACTGAAAACGCCTTAACGTAGGAGTTAGTCTTCTCGAACACCTTCAGGATTCACTGTCCTGCTGGAAATTACTGGGATAACTTCGATGGAGAGATTGAGGCTGTTTGACTGGCTGTGAATGAAGTCAAGTCTTCAACACAATATTGTATATTTAATCGGTACTCTGGCAGCACTAGTCAAATTTAATATGATCTTGTGGATCGATATAGAGAAAACCTAACCCATATTGGGAAGGTTAAGAAAAGTTGTCTTACAGAGGACTCACTGGGGGCAAGCCACTGTGATATATATGGCAATGAACAAGTGAACCTATTGACTGGGGCACAGTTACCCCCAAATAAATACCTTTTACCTCTACGTAACATCAAGAAGCTTATATGGTAAAAACTAATAGACTTTCAATATACAAAAAGATGTCTACAGGAAAGAAGTGGAATGTTTTATTGAGGAAGAAATCTCGTATCCCAGGTTCCTTGGACAGATCTGTCCGAGTCGCTTGCTTTCAACTTCTTAAGCCGGACATGTTACCTAAAAAGACATTCACACCGTATTGGGGTAGCGAGATCAGCTATATGTTCGATTATTTTCGACAGAAACGACTGATGACCACCTCGAGGACTGCCCTAAAATTCCAGAAAATAGAATTGCAAATATTGTTAATAGTGTTTCAAGTCATATGTTTCACTTCAGAATTCTATTGGTCTGCTCGTCGATTGATGCCCGTGAAGTCAGAGACGGGCGTAAGATGAAAAATATATTTTAATATCTCAACCTATTTTCTCATTTCCTCTCATTTGTTTACCTGCGTTGATTTCTATCTTTCATATAAGAATTTCGCTAGAGCGACAATCTCTTCCAAGCATTATTTAACAGTATTTTATAGCTCTATATCTCAAGTCAAGCACATTTAACCTTCCTGGGGGTTTATCTTCACATCAAAAACTGCTCTGAAGTGGCCAGCCTCTGGTGCAAAAGCCTATTTCAAGTTGTCACCAGATCTGGGAAAGGAACAATTTGTGTTTTCCTCTGGAACCTTCATTCCTCTTGGAGCAATAGGACAGTTTTGTTACGACGAGGTATCTTGTCATTAGCAAAACTGGCTAAATTTTTATGGGCAAGGTATCTCTTTCTTAGCAAAACTGGATAAATTTTGATGGACAAGGTATCTCTTTATTCGCAAAATTCACCAGATCTTAATGGATGAGCTATATATCTTGGTGTGTTAAGCAAATTGGTAAAATTAGTAGCAGTCGATTTTAATTACTTATATCCGTTTGTTACTATTTGTCAATTTATAAATAAGGACGATTTCTGTGCCACATACGGTAGTTAAATATATTTTTGATTTTCTGAGTAATTTATAACAATAAAATGATTAAA
Organism: Meta bourneti; assembly: GCA_933210815.1. Classification (NCBI taxonomy): domain Eukaryota; kingdom Metazoa; phylum Arthropoda; class Arachnida; order Araneae; family Tetragnathidae; genus Meta; species Meta bourneti. The sequence goes on along the minus strand of OW119922.1, from coordinate 70,852,145 downwards.
ATAATTTATCCCTGAGTAATAGATACATAAATTTCATACAAATCTCATTTCATATCCAGCATTATTTACACCATCTTTTATGGAAGGGGAACTCGATGAAATACCAGCCACGAAAACCACAATTGCTATCTCTCCCCCCAAAGTCCCAACTCAGCAAAGAACAAATCTTCTGCACCGTTAGATGCTCAAAAGACTGCCACCCTTTCCCGAACCTGATGGTAATTCGTTTAAAGGCAAATGCGCCTTACACAAAATGCTGATGTCGGCAAATAAAGTATCCAACTAGTTGGCGGAAAATTTACGGCTGGAAATTGAATGCACGCTCAAACTGCTCTGTTTGTTTACTAACAGTTTCGAGTGTCGGTGAGCTGCCGAATTCCGTCACCATTGTGCCGCCTCTGATTAATCGCACTGCTAGACAAAAGCGTGAATTGAAATTTCGGTCTTAATCACATTACATTCAATTTGGTGAGAAATTCTTCAAAGAACCCCGTTTGGCTTTTCAAGAAAACCGTTAGCTTTCTATTCATAGGTAAGATTTCGGGACAAGAGTTCCAGGGACAAAGTATCTTTGTTTCCCTTTTATTTCAAGCTGCGAGGTTTAATGAGGGATTTGTGTCTCTTTCATGACAGTAAAAATATAAATTTGTTAAATAACTATTAAAGTAAATATTTATGTGAAGGTAGTTTACAACTTTTCTTCAAACCAATAAAAAGTTAAGAAATTATTACTTAACTGTATTTGTGCAATAATAAAGTCACAATTCAGAGTCTGGATTGTTTGCTCCTTTAAAGGAAATTTTAAAATTATTTTACAACTTTTTTACGTAATGGGAGGAAGAACTTTTATCGCATAGCCTCTAAGTAAAATGCTTACTACTCACGTGCCCAAATCCAAAAATTAAGGACAATGCAATGCGAGATGAATCCAGTGCCAAGAACCTGAACAGAAGAACCGCAAATGACAAATACTAGTCGGAATAAAATACGAAAACCCATTTGCCTAGGGTGCTACTGGAAACTAAAGAAATGTGGAGGGAGTGTCTGAGAGTGAACACATTTAAGAGGTTTTAACTTCTGCGAAAAAAATAAAACGCATTTTTAACTCTAACAAAAGCAACGTAATAGAAACTCTGACCCTAATGTGGGTCTCACAACGTGCTGATATGCTTTCCAAAAGGCTATCCAAGAGTTCCTATAGCAGTCCCATACGGAAATTAAAGCCCGTCTTTGCTCTTTTGCAGTCCTTGGTGGTGGTGTTTTGGTTGCAATGAGACGTCCGAAAGCATCCCAAGCGTGCTCTATTGGATTGAGATCAGGTGACCTTTCTTGATACAAATTATTATCCATAATTTTTGGACGTGTATGCGCTTTAGGATATCGACATTATGCATTATGAGAATATATCATGATACAACATATTATGAGCTCATAATCTATTGTTATGTTCACATGAAAAACGAAATAACTTGTTATCGATATGTCTTAATCTGGTATCTATTCATTAAAAGAAAACTGACCAGATATTGATGGACGAGATACATCGTCATTAGAAGAAAACTGACCAGATCTTGATCTCATCATCATAAAAAAAACGGCAATATCTTCATAACGAGACATCTAGTCATTTGCAAAATTGGACCGATCTTGATGTACGAGGCATCTCGTTGAAACCATTTGGAGGGTTAAAAGTTTTAGATCTAATTTAATCAAAAATAATTAGATGCGTATGTAAATTTCAAAAACAAAACAATTAAAGAAACTTTTTATTCATAATTACTTAAAAGGCTATTATGATTTCTCATAATTTATAATGATTAGTTTGTCGTTGTACCGTCATATTTTGCTACGAGAGAAAATTATATCGTGTATAATTTATTGTGATCTTAGGCTGAAAATATATTATTCAACAAAAGAACACGTAAAACACAAGATTGTTACTTACGTTTAAGAAGGTTCTCTAGAGGAAAGCTGTTATGTCCAAATCGGTAAAATTCTACTTTCTAAACTTTCCCCACAAACTATTATCTACATCAGAACACACATTCCAGCATGTATATAGAAAACTCTAAACGCATTGAGATTAATTTCCAATAAGCCAGAGCAACATTCAACTAGCAACGACTGCACTATTAACAATTTCCAGACTACAATCGGATTATGAATATACCAAGATGTAAGAGGATTATAGAACCCAACTGTATCTCTCCGTTGAAATCCTCCACCATCATTCAAAGAGCGGCTCTCAATGTAAATATTGTCTTACATTACAGTCTACTTTGTAGCAAGTACTCTTACGGAGAGGAAAAGACTTAGCCAGCTGGAGATCCAATTACCCGTTCAGGTTGTATCCTGTTATCTGGAGAACCAGGAAAGTTGGGCCTTCGCCTTAATCCGGGAGTATAATCCTTTTCTCTGTTCCGCAAGTAGAGATAGAATTCTTTAAGGTGCGTTTGTTATCGGTGTTTTCGGAAGAGGGATACGAAGTTGCTTTTAGAAGATTTCATAGGCCACCAATTGTTGGTTGCGGTGGTCGGTATATTTTTGGCCTTTGAAATTGCAGCCAATAAGCTAAATCGAAATGTTGAGAAATATGTTTGGTTCTAAGATATATGCTTCTTAACTTAACCCTCTGAACGTCTGAGTCGTGTTGTTTTTACCGTACAAGACACAAAGACTAAATAACCATATATTTATAAAGAATCCAAATGATTCTTTATCTTTAGAAAGATTCTATCGGTCCTTTCATTAGAAAGAATTTTTCTTTAGAACGATTCCATTGGTACTTTCTTTAGAATAGAATCTTTCTTTGGAACGATTTTATTTATCCTAGGAATAAAATCCTCTGGAAAGATTTTATTGCTCATTTTCTTAAAATATAATCCATTGAAAAGATTCTAACACTTCTTCGTTTGGAGAGATTCTATTGCTCTTTTCCCAAGAATAAAATTCTTTGAAAATATTCTATTGCTCTTTTCCTTAGAATAGAATCTTTTGGAAAATTCTATTGCCTATTTTCTTTTGAAAGATTTTATTGGTCCATTCCTTAGAATAAAATCCTTTGGCAAGATTCTATTGGTCAAGAATGTCACAATTGGTTAGAAGTTATGCAGGGGAAACTGCAGGTTGTAAGGTGGAATTAAGTTTCGGAGTTAAGCTTAAATTCTTCAAAATTTTGGATTTGTGGTATTAGTTAAACGAACAGATGGAAAGGGAAGGTACACACGCGTGCAAAATTTGAGGAACATTATTCTTTTTAAAGGTTACAACCTAAAAATTAAACGAAACAGCCTGTGGAAATTTACATAACCGAGGATATTCAGCATGGCACTGGTGCACATTCAAATTTTGAAACGTTACGTCAAAGGCTCTAACATAGGAAAGGGTTCTACATCCTATGTTAGAGCCTCTCAGTTTATATGAGGATCTAGCAAATAAAGTTGGGAATGAGAAACTCATGCGCACCTTTATTCTATGCATGCAAACACAGTGTAAATCCTGCATAAGTGTTCGAGGTGGTGCTGTAACCTATAAAGGACCATCTCCTTTCTTTGTTTAAACTTTTCACAGTTATCCTTCTGCCTCATGGCATCCAGTGCAGTACGACCACTTCAGTTCAAAAATTGTTTTTATTGTTTGTTTCAGTTATCGTTTTGTTTTCACTCATAGGTTCGGTATCTCTCAACTTACCTTTTGTACCATTTTCCCACATTAAGGTCACTTTACTGCAAAGAAACAACTGAAAGCCTTACTATTTGCTTAACTGTAGTACTAAAATTATCTTGTCTTGGAATTCTTAGTTAAAAAGTCGTTCATGATGGAATTCTCAGAGTCCAGACAAAAAAGGATTAGACTTCATAAATTCATAAGTATAACATTTGTTTGAACTTACATAGCACAATAATTTGCGAAATATCCTATAAATATAAAAAATTGCGAAATTTGTCCTTTGCAGTAAACAATTTGAGAGAATAGCTATAACTATCTCAAAATTATTAAAATTATTTTTCTCAATCCATATATATCAAAGTATTTGAAGAAGTTAAGTTTTGAGACTGACTGAATATTATATCAACTGCAATTTGTATACTTTGCATACGTATGCTAAATCAAAATTCGGTTTAGTCTGAAAACGTCGCCTTTACCAGAAACTTTAATGTATTGATTCTATACTGAAATATTGTAAAAGTGATTACCAGCAGTTACAGTCTATCAATGAATGTTTGTATTCACCTTTATTTTGCACTAATTGTACATATGAGTAATTCTTGCTTTACTTTATCGACAGTTTTTTATTAAAAGTTCATAGAAATCAACAAGAAACAAATATCTAGACTATAAAATATGCAGTATAAAGTTACTTAGATCATATTACGTGTTTTAACATAAAAGTGTCTATATATAACACCTTTTATATTTTGACTGTATTTTTAAAAAATTCTTCTAATCCGTGCCGTCCTCATCCGTGTTGCTTTTTATGATTGGTTTGTTTTGGGTTTGATGGCATAAGTCCAAAAACGGTTCAACTGCCAAACCCAAAATTTAAAAAAGGCCAAGAACTGTGAATTAAATGACTATAAAACTAAACAGATTCATTTTAAAGTTACAATAACGTAAATCAAAATTTGTAGTTGAATCCAGTATAAAATTAGATAAAAAAATACCATTGCCAAACATAAAAAGGATAAAAAAATTAAGACATTTTGGTCGATAGAATAAAAAGGTATGTATAATATTAAAATATTCGCTAAACAACTTAAGAAATTGTAAATAGATTAATTGAATGTTCTTGATGACAAAGCTGATTTTAAATAGTAAATATTTATGGAAGCTGACATTTAATACACAAGATGTGATAGATAAACACACTATATGACATTTAAAAACCAAATGATGCGTAAAATACTTTAAAAACTTAAGGGAACTTTCGCCTACCAAACCCCACGAGTTTATAGTAGGATTGTTAAAAAGAAGTTTGAATGCGATAATTAAAAATTAGACAATCGATTCGATCAAATCATATGATGAATGATTTAAATATGGTGCAGGATGATATATAATAGTGGACACCAGTTTATGTGTGGGATTCGTGTTTGCATGAGTGACATTCTTTGAACAAATCAAAAAAGGTCTACTCTAATGGTGTCCCTTCTGGAAGAATAAAATTAATTATATTCTAGCAGAATTAATACTCGATGTTTCACTGCTTTTTAAAAATACTCAAATTCGAAGTTAATGAAGTCGATTAAGAAAGTATTTTAAAATAACGATAGCAAAACTTCTTAATCTTCTTTAAGAACTAGTAATTATTATAAGCAGATAAAACGCCACGATATTCTTTCTTTTGGAAAAGTTATCAGACTTCATTCGAATTAAAATGGAATTACATGCCATGTGGAAAAATACGACAGAACTTTAACGAGGACAAAATAATTCTGTCCTCTAAATCTGGACGAGTTTTTTAATTGGTGTAAAATAAAAGAATATCAATGCTGTAAATCCGGATATTTTTTTACACAGTTGAGAAACAAATGTAAAAGTTCTTTAGTTTTAATTGAACTTCTTTATAGGGAACAGACTCATTTGGGATCGATATTAAGAAAAGGAAGAAAATTTAAATCCTGACTGAGGTGTAAGCCAGTCTGATTATTCTAATGAAGTTATTCTTTACAATTTATTTATTCATTGCTGTCTTTTTAGAGATTATTTGTGAGTCAAATTAAAATTCTTTATTCAATCAAAATTCAATTTGCCCTTTAACTGATATAGAGATCATAGCGTTTGTCAAGAAATAAGTTCCTGGTTCGAATCTCGATTTGTAAGAGCAGGATGTTGTTGATTGACCATTTTAGGAGTAAAGGCCGTTTACCCACTGGGTGCTTCTTCACAAAAAAGTCATCAATTATAAAAGAGGTCAATAGTCCGGCATTAGAAATTAAATATTCTGTCAAGAACCAAATCTCTAATTTCAATCTTCTCTCTCTTTTCAATCCGTATGATTCGAATACATTTATTATAAGGTCAACTATACTTTATTTTGTTTGAAAACATAATCTTAGGGTAAAGTTTTTATTGCTGTTTACATCGGTACCCTGGTGAAGGCGCAGATTTTTTTAATTTCAGATAAATTTTATAAATAAAAGAATACAAGTATATGATATCTTAAAATCTTATATCTTTGAACAGTACTCAACTTAAACACCAATGTGCATAACAGTGGGACACACTATGATTGCAGTAATCATTGTTAGACAAAGCAAATGCAAAAAGGATATCCGATAATGTAGTGGAATAAAATATTTATAGTCAAGATGTTTGGCAGCAAAAATGGGATTTAGTTGATTTATTTCACTTTTCGTGCACGAGTTAACAAGCTTCGTTCAACTGATTAAACGTTAGAAATGATTTACAGCCCTTTTTATTCCCTACTGTTTAACAACTGCTGTATAAATTGAAAACATGAGCATGTAGGCTTCAAAGAACGGTCCCTTAAATATTTAATACTTAAAACATTAGCAGTTGATCATAACTTCTTGTTGGACTGAGCAGCAAAATTCATTCCATTGAGTTTTGGTAACCTAAGCACGTTAACACTATCAGTATTCCATCTACCATAATGAAAACCTTTCCATTAATATATTAAGGCTGCACACTAAATCACTTCCATCATTTCTTCGATGAATAAAACTTCCTTTTATTCAAATTTTGTTATAGGTTTCACTCATTGGGACACACTAGCTATCGTTACATACATACAGGTCATACTAAATGGAAATTATAAACGTGACGTCACTTGACTTGTTTTCGAATACGATTTCGATATGTCACCAACAAAAAAAAATAAAAGAGCCAATTCGGGATTGAATGATAATTGATTGGTCAACGCCAATTACATTGAACGTCGCCAAAACAGAGGTAACAAATTATAGGGTAAACCGGATATATGTGTATCATACGAGAGCATTAGGACAGCAGAAGTAAATTCTTCGCATTTCATTAGGTTTGTTTGTTTATCCCTCTCATATTAAACAAGACAAATCGATACAGTTTTCCAGTTCATTCGATAGTTTTGCTATGAAGTAGCATAACGAATATTTATTTAATCAATCAATACTGCTCACAAAATCGATTTCTGGGAGTCATTTAAAGCTAATTATGTGTTCATCTAAGTTTTAAATTTACAGGAAGCGTCTTCCAGAGAAAATTAAGTCAATAATGAAAGGAGTTTGAGAAAAATTGGGAGCAGGAAGAGACTTTAATGAGGAAGCCAACTCCTAACGAGGTGTTGATCGCAAAAGAAGACGCCTGTTTAAACTCGAATTATTATTTTCCCCATACTTCCTCTATTCTGAAAACGGAATTGCGTCTTGGCTTGAAGTAATAGGTATAAAAGAACACGTTACAATACGAGAAGTCCTTTTCATCTCAGAACATTGTGCGGAATCTTGATAAAAATTAAGTGATTTTTCCATTTGTGAAACAAAATATACTCGTCTTTTGTTTACTTAGTATTGTGCTGCAGTTATTGATAACGTGAATCATCATAGACATAATTTACTTTTAGAATAATGTGAACGCTGATTTTTAAATTAAATGGACTGTTGTGTAAGTATCTTCAAATCTAATTAATCAGCAAACAACGGGATTCGGAATTGTTTGTTTGATATAAGTAAATTCATTTCAACGGCGAGTGAGTAAATGTAATTCCTCCAACACCTTCCTAGTAATAGTACAGTTAAAGACACATTTATTTGCTTGTCTAAATTTATTTGTTACAGTTGTAAAATTATTACACCTTTTCGTTATTATAAGTTACTTTACTTGTTGTTTTATGTTATACTAGTATATTTATAACATAAACATAAGGTGTTTCTGCTATACCTGATAAACATATATTTGTTATGTTACATTTTGGTCATATGAATTTATATTGTGGCATTTTAATGAAAATATTTGTAAGCTTTGCGACAGTCAAGTAGAAATGTAGCTCTGAATTGTAAAAATTAATACATTTTATAAAATTAAATTTGAGCAAAATTAATGATACTTGATATCAAATATTATTGATCCCGTTCAATCGATAAAATAATATGAAAAAGAACTCTTAAACTGATCTTTGTATAATAGATGTGTGCCTGAAAAATAATTACAGAAGAATTTTATTTATACAATTTCCATAGACAAAGTGAAAAATGCTATTGATTTGATATGAAATTAATTTAGAGCATTAGCTGAGTTTAAGTTATTTGTTTAAAATTAGTTAATATTTATCAAAAGACTACATTAGAATTGTCATTCGTTGTATTTGGTCATACCAGTTTTGTAATATGATAAGATTATAAGTATCTTAATACAGTTCAAATTAACTTTTATAAAATGCATTATTTTCTTAATATTCCAGAGCTACATTTGTACTTGATGTCGTAAACATCAAACACTTTTAATAAAATAACATGGAAAACAACTCTTAAATTAATCTATAAGTAATGTAATTGCGCATGTGAAAATGTCATTACGAGAGGATTTTAATAATATTTCTCTCTCCATAGAAAAGTGAGAAATGCTACTGCTTTGACATGAAACTAATTTAAAATATTTTATTTCTAATTATCTGTTTAAAATAAATTTCCCTAATATTTATCAAAAGGCTGCATTACAATTGTCATTCGTTGTATTTGGTCATACCAGTTTTATAATGTGGTATGCTTATAAGTATCTTAATACAGTTCAAATTAACTTCTATAAAATGCATCATTTTATCAGTATTTCAGCGCTAGTTTTACCTGATGTTAAACACATCAAATAGTTTTACCTGATGTCGTAAACATCAAATACTTTCAATAAAATAATATGGAAAATGACTCTTAAATTGTATATATATTTATGCTTAGAAATATAATTGTTTTTAAATGTATAATATATTTGTGCATAGTAATATAATTGAGTAAGGATTTTAAAGAAAGACAAGTAAACGAAGAATTCGAATATAATTGCGAAAAATGATTTTTAAAGGATTTATTCAGATAGGTAGGTAGCTCAAAATTAACATCTCACTGGAGCAACACAACGGGTAATTGGCGATGGACCAAGATCAATCTTAAATGGATTTATTTAGGAAAGGAAAGAAATTACGAAAGGATTTTTTATTTTTTCCATAGAAAAGATGATAAATGCTATTTCTTTGTTATGACAATAATTCAGAGTAACATCTTAGTCCCAATTATTTCTTTACAATAAGTTTCCCTAACATTTATCAAAATGCTACACCTCAACAAATCCATCCAATTCAGCATCTAATGCTTTTTGAACGATTGATATCAAGCCCTATTTACGTATATAACCAGATGAAAAAAGCACCTTCACGGGACAGAAGAAGGAATCCTATGATGAAGTAGAAAACGAAATTCCGACACTTTATCTGAATGTGCGATCTGGCATTGAAAGACAATCCATTTCCATCCTAAGCGAGAAAGTGATGGATGGGTTCCTCTGGAAAAGAACTCGGTTTCCTGTTATTCGATTCTTCCCATTCTTTCTATCACAATTTACAGAGTTTTCAATCTCAGGAGGCGCAGATGAAGGGACCGGGCTCTTAAAATAGCTTCCCCACTCTGTGATAATAGTGGATAGTCGCGTTCCCAGGAGTTCGTGGAGTTGTTTTTCAGGGTGAGACCTTTGGGGGTAAGGTAGGCAGTTAATGAGTTCGAGGAGACTTCTTTCTAGAACTTTAGAAATTTTACTCGAAATTCAGTATACGATTTACTTGTTCATCAAATGTGTCTTTCTTTCTCCAATATTCAAGTTCCAACTGACAAATTTATGTAATGCACAAAAAAGGAACTAAATAGAGCAGAAAATATACGAAATAACTTTCAACATTTAAAAACTTTTAATATCTAATCAACATTATTTATATTTTAACATAAATTACACATTTTTCTTTTCTCCTGCAGTTAAATTACCAGTTAAGTTAAATTAGAAATGTAAGTTATAGATTAGTCTAATAGCAACACAAGATTTATTTTTATCGGAAAATTCGATGATACAGGAGCTTATACAAAAATCGCATACCTGAGTTTTATGTACAAACAGCTTCAATATGGATTGTGGTCACCTCTAACAGACTCGCAGAACAGACAGTGATGCTCCAAGGTCATTGTGATGGTTGCGATTAACTCAGTAGGTAGTAATGACCACTGTCCCTTTAAAACAGTTGAAAGTCCCTTACGGGTTTGTGGCAGAGGATAGATCTCAGAACATGTATTCCTGGAGCGCCGCACACATGCTCAATCGGTTTGAAGTCAGCAGATTTAGCTGGTCATTCCATACGTACAATAGTCTTATCGTTAAGATACTGTTACAAGGGAGAGTGAGTATTATAATCTTACATGTTATAGGAATCATCTATTGTACCTTCATAAGGACATACACACAATTGGATCAAGGATATAGTCTCTATGCCCTTGACAATGGTAACCTTATATCCTTGACAATGGTAACCTTATATCCTTGACAATGGTAACCTTATATCCTTGACAATGGTAACCTTAGTGCATTAAGGTTACCATTTGACAGCACATAGAGGTCTGTACGCACACATAAGGTGATGTCATCTCAAGCATACACATTGCCTCTACAATAACGATCTCTCACGAATGTTAACGGCATGGTAGCACGTCGCCTATTCTCTCCAGGTGAAAACATTGCAAACCGTATCTGGATTCGTCAGTAAAGAGTACAGACCTCCATTGGCTTTCACTGCAAATTATATGCATATGCCCCAACTGAAACGTTCTATCCCATGGCCGTGAGGTGAGGGATACACAAAATTGATAGCCGTCAGGCATGCAGACCAGCTTCATGAGGCCTTCAATGAACAGACATCAGCCTTCCAGCACCGGCAATAAAATGTCTGAGCTCGATTGGTGTAGAGGTCATGCCTTCATGTTATTGACTGTAGATATCTGTCATCAACAGCAATTGTAACTATTGTTAATGACCGATTTCTAAAATAATCCTCTCGTTAAGCTAAACTAATCCTCCTCTTAATAGATTTTCATACCAATACAAGTTTCAAACCCTGAAGTGGTCAATATTCTTGCACAACTTCCTGCTAGACGACCGCCAGAGCTGAGTTCTTATACAAGGTATGCGCAACAGAATTTTGGTATAAGGAATCTATAACGAAGTCCAGATGCAGGGAATACAGATGGAACTGATTCCACAACTTCTGTTTCAAGTGGACTGAAAGCTTATTACTTGAGACAGTATCAAAATTAGAAATCCAGTTATACGTTTAAATCTTCAGGTGTGAAATCTTTATTGAAGAGGACAGTTATGTATTTAATAAATAATTATGCAAATAGGTAGTTAGTAGTTAGTTGAATTAACATTGGACCAACATAATTGCTATTGGCTATAGGCGACGGTCCGGAATCAATCCCGATGGGAAAAATCCGAGGACACCTCATAACTTTGAACCACGGTCAGCTGACGAGGTCAACCCCGCTGGCACCTCGCTCTCTAAACTTCCACCCCACGCCAACGTGAGGACATTTGAGGCCACGATAGATTTAACGTGCACTAGCTTCACACGTACACGATGGTCTTTGGTTGGATGGAGTTTCAAACTGGCAACTCTCCGGTTGCTAATCCACTGGTCTTTCAACCTGACTACAGCGGGCTATGAAAGATAGCTTAATTTCACTTGAATTGTCAGTCTCGGGAATATAACATAAGTTATAAATGCAGAGTGTGCGTCCAGTTTTGGTTCTGTCGCAGTTCTCAGTGTATGTTACACTGTAAGTCTCTTTGTAAAAATAATTGATAAATTGACAAGCATAATTCTACTTTTTCTCATCTTGAACTCACTATATCAATTACAGTTTCCACGACAAATATGTCGATGTGTTTCCCATCATCTAGAAAATAATTATTTGTCTCCAAAAAATGTTAGTTAATAAGTTTTTGCTCAAAGCCGACGATATTTTCATCTTAGGTGGACAAATTAACGATTTGAATTTGTCCATTGAAATGCAATTTTTTCGGTTCCCCTACTGTACACATCCTAGATGTTTAATTTGTTCTTACAAATGCATTCCACAGTCTATTAATTACAGAACTCACATTCAGCCATATTGCCACAATTGTTTTACTCTGACTTGCTTCAGTAGGCCAATGACTTGCCACCGTAATTCTTATAGAAAATGATGTCTTGAAATCATTCCTACCGAATCACTATCTCCACTTTTTTTCATCCAAATTCTAAACAGGAAATCACGGCACGGTTTCAAATCTCTTTTTTTAATACTAAGCAATACTAGTGTCTGATGACGTCATAAAACGCCAGCACCCCGAATTGTCATATTATAAACTGATACGCATTACTTTTTGTCATGTATTCTAATTCTGTACTAATCGATTTATATATATATATATATATATATATATATATATATATATATATATATATATATATATATATATATATATATATATATATACTGCCAATAAGTATTCGGACACCTGTGATAGAACAGAAAAACAAAATTTATTCATATTCAATAGTTGGTAGAGCCTCCACGGGAGGCAATTACAGCCTCAACCCTCCGGAGAATGCTTTCCACAAGTCCTTGCATGACGGTTAGTGGTTTTTCTTCCACTCGACTTGGAGAAGACATGTAAGTTACTTCACCGATTTTGGACGTTTGTTGCACCCCTTAATTCGGCGATCCAACTCGTCCGAGAGGTTCTCGATAGGGTTCAGGTCTGGGCTCTGGGCAGGTCAGTTAACTCCATTGTCACCATACTAATCCATGGTGGACCTCGCAACATGAAAGCTGGCGTTGTTGTCCTGGAAGTAACATAGGTCCAACCAGTAAAACTGCCACAACGTAGGAAGCACACTGTCATCTAAAATAGTGCAGTAGGCGTCGGCGTTGAGCTGACCATGAATTGGGACCAAAGGTCCCAGTCCATACCAGGAGAAACACCCCAGACCATAATTCCACCTCCGCCGAACTTTACTGTGGGCACAATGCATTCTGGCAGGAGGCGTTCTCCAGGCAGACGCCAGACCCAGACCCTGCCATCCGAACGGTAGAGGGTGAACCTTGATTCGTCGCTCCAGGGAACCCGTTTCCACTGATCTACGGTCCACTTTCGACGTGCTTTGCACCACATTAACCGAGCAGGACTTTGTGATCAAAGGCTTATGGGCTGCAGGACGACCATGAAAACCAAGCAGATGTGCTTCCTTACGGATGATATTCATCGAAACAACACTCCCGGATGCCTGTTGTAACTCCTGGAGTATGTGGACCATCAGTTGGGTGCGGTTCCTCCGAATTTCTCTGGACAGCACCCGTCGGTCTCTATCTCCCAGTTTTGTGGGTCTGCCGACTCGGGGCACATTCCAACAATCACCGCTCACCTTCCACTTCTGAATCACATAGGCCACTGTCGATTTTGGGTAATTCAGCTCGCTTGATATGTCCATTAAGGATCGGCCAATTCTGTGATACCCGACGATTACACTTTCCTCGAAATCAGTCAACTCTGCACTTCGTGGCATCTTGCATGCGACTAATGGCAATGTTGTTTTCTTTCCTACATGATATTTAACCGTGGAGGGCGTGACGTATATCAGGACCGCAGATATCGTCATTTGCATGGGTGTCCAAATACTTATTGGTAGATAGTATATATACTCGTAGAAAGCATATATATATATATATATATATATATATGTGTGTGTGTGTGTGTGTGTGTGTGTGTGTGTGTGTGTGTGTGTATTATGGACGGGTTGCTTCGTCCTTTGGTTTTAATGGATTGGAGGCGGGAGTTCTCATCATTTTAAGCAATTTAATTGGGATATAAGCATTTACATGTGAAACTATATACAGATGAAAATTAAAACTATTGGGTGATTGCAAATTAGCCAGTTCCTGAGCTACATCTTAACCGTCTTCATCTTTCCTTGAATCTGCTCCTTCTCTGGGTAGGTGTTTGCGCCTTGGGCGTTGGCTGATCATCATTGGTTGATTTCATCCAATGGCTGTCTGCAACGTTGGTGCTGGGGGTCTCGATGATGCAATATGCCTCTGGTTGCGTCTTTCGGAATGTCACATGGCTGACGCAAGAGTCTTCGTGATGTTACACTCGGCCATCAACCCTGCAGGACCTCCTGTACAGCTAGGTGTCTGAAAATACAAAAAGAACGGAAAGAGTGAGAAAAAACAAAAGAAATGCAGCAGTGAGCATATTTGGGATGCTCCGGCACATCGAGAAAGTTCGTCTTCAGAAAAGTCGTCTTTTGCAACTTTACTTCAAAGCTGCGTACTTTTCTCGTCTTTGGAAGGTGTCGTCTTATATTTTGATCTTCTTTCGTCTTTGCAGTCGTCTTAAAGGAAGCTGCGTCTTTTCCTCTCAATTTTCCCTTTCGTCCTGTCGCATCCTATTCGTCTTTGGGGAGAAGAGATCTCATCATGAGAGTTGAAGAAGTTTGTTGAAAATGGAAACGATGGAAGTAGCGAGGAACTAGCATTAAGTAAGAATACAAAATGAATAATGATGAAAATTGAAATTCAAATGAAGAAGTAAAAATGTCAATTCAGTTCAGTTGCTTGACCAAAATTGGATGAGGTCAGCAGAAGTGGATGTTGTGTTTGGTCCTTCGTGGGAACCGATTTTTCGTACGTCGTACCGATCGTTTGGTAGAACATGTGTAATTTCATACGGGCCGTAAAATTTAGGTCTTAGTTTCAGGCCTGTCCCAAATTGGGTTCTTTGTATCGCAACACGGTCACCAATTTTATACGCTGCGGGTTGTTTTCTGCGTTTATTGTAGTGCTTCTTGTTAGTTTCTTGTACTTTCAAAATGTTTTTCTTGGCTGTGTTACGTAGTTCGTTTTTGTCGTCAATAGTAGTTTGTAAGTATTCTTGTTCTAGAATTTGTTTGATTTTATGATCAGTTTTATTCTTCATTTTTATGCCAATAAGTAACTCGAATGGAGTGTATTGAGTTGTTGTTGAAGTGGTACTGTTTATAATGCGTTGAACGTGTGAAACATGTGTGTACCATTTAGTTGGATCATTGATACTAAGCTTGGAAAGAACAGGGATTAACGTTTGGTGCATACGTTCAATTTGACCATTTCCGCGGGGAACACCAGTGGTTATGTGTTTTAGTTCAATGTTTTCGTCATGGCAATACGTTTCAAAGTCATTTGAAGTAAAAGCACTTCCTCTATCGGTGATAATACGTGAAGGGTTGTCGAAATTGGTTTGTTGCACAGTTAATTTTTCGATAGCTGTTTTAGTTGATGTCGTCTTAACTGGATAAATCCAAAGAAATTTTGTAAAAGCGTCTACTACGGTGAAAAGGTATTGATATTGTTTGTTGGTGGACGGGAGAGGTCCAAGAAAATCTATATGGTACGTGTCCAAAGGAACGTTACCTTTGGGGATGGGATGAAGAAATCCTTCAGATTTTCCCTTCTTTCTTGATGAAAGAATACACGGTATGCAGTTGGAAATTACATTTTCAACTATTTTCCTTAAATTAGGAATAAAAAAATCTTTTTTAACAAGTGTCTCTGTTTTGTTGATAGTGAAGTGTCCTTTCGAGTGCGTGGTTTGCACTATCTCATGTTGCATAGACTGTGGTAGAACTATAAGTTCTTGGTCGTCTACAATTTTGTAAAGCACGTCGTTTTTCACAATATAATCATTCATTGGTGTGTGTGGCAAGACTTTCTTGATGCTTGAAATGAACGCGTCTTGATTTTGTGCATCAGCGATCTTTGGTGTGATGGAGTCTTGTGAAAGGATCATGACTGGATAACGACTTAGTGCGTCGACATGTTTCATTTGTGTAGCGGGTCGGTGAACGACTTCATAATCAAAATCTTGGAGAAAAATGAACCATCTGGCGATTTTTGGTGTTAAATCTTTCTTGTGCATCGTTTTTTGGAATGCAGCACAGTCAATGATGATTTTGAACTTTGTTCCAAGGAGATAAGTCCTAAACTTCTTAAGCGCTTCTATAACTGCAAGTACTTCAAGTTCATAGCTTGAATATTTGGCTTGTTGTGGTGTAGTTTTTTTACTCATATAGTGGATGGGATAAAAGTTTCCGTCATCAGATTGCTGTAAGAGAACACCTCCAAATCCATGTGAGCTAGCATCAGTGTGTAATTCGAGAGTAGAATCGCGGTTGTAAATGTGTAGAACTGGGTTTTGCGAAAGTTTGTGTTTGAGAGTCTGGAACGCTTCTTTTTGTTGTGAACCAAAAGTGAAAAGGAGTGGATTTCCTTAACAAATCACTCAGTGGTTTGGCGATTATAGAATAATTTTGAATGAATTTCCTGAAATAGCCGGTTAGGCCTAGAAAACTTTGCACTTGTTTTTCGGTCTTAGATACAGGAAAATTCTGGACAGCTTGAGTCTTAGAAGGTGAAGGTTGAATTGTTCCTTTCTCAAGGACGTGTCCTAAAAATTCAATTTTTCTTTGTAAGAAGTTGCACTTTTTTAGATTGAGCTTAAGGCCATATTCAGAGGCAACTGTCAAAACACGTTTGAGTTTGGCGATACCTTCAGCCTCGTCTTTCGATGGAATGATGATGTCGTCAGGATAAATGACGAGTGTGTTGTCATTTAATAAATCTCGGAAAACAGTGTTAATAAAGCGTTGGAAAATTCCAGGACTTGAACTTAAACCAAATGGACATTTTAAAAATTCAAACTGTCCATCTGAAGTGACAAAGGATGTGTATTTATAGCTCGAAGGGTCTACATCTACATGGAAGAAAGCATTTTTAAGATCTAAATTTGTGAAAACGTGTGACTGTTCAAGTCTGTCTAACACATCACAAATGACAGGGGGGGGGAATTTCAATTAACGTCACACTGGAGCAACACAATGGGCTATTGGTGACGGTCCGGGATCAATCCCAAAGGGAAAGATCCGAGGACAACACCACGTAATTTTGAACCACGGTCAGATGACGAGGCAACACCTGAGCTGGCACCCCACTCTCCAAACTTCCACACCACGCCAACGTGACACAAATGACAGGGAGTGGATACCTATCTCTAATAATCTTTTTGTTAAGTTGTCTGTAATCAATACATAAACGATAAGAACCAGATTTCTTCTTACATAGAACAACATTTGAAGCATATTCTGAATAACTATGTTTAATTATACCATCTTTTAACCATTCTTGTATTTGTTCACGAACGATTTGTTGTTCAGTGAAGGGTAAACGTCTCGGACGATGGCATACAGGAATGTCATCAGAGAGGACAATGCTCATCTTGATATCAGTGTTTTTTACTTTGTGTGGAGTGTAGTCCTTAATCATATTTTGTAACTCAATCTTGTGCTCAGCGTTGAGAACATGACTCAAATCAATGAGTTCAGTGTTGACCAAATTAATGAGCAGATTTGGTTCATCTTTGATCAATTTAACTCCATTATTCCCAATTGAAAAGTTAGCTTGCTGAATACAGTCATTTCCGAAAATAAGTGGAAAAGGTATACAGTCATCACGAACAACGTGTATGTGTGACTGAAATGAAGTGTTGTCAATTATGATTGAACCTTGAAAAAATCCAATAGGGTAAATTCATTGTTTTCCAATACCAGTGAAAGTTATTTGCGAAGGGTATAGCGATGGGGATGCAATTTTTTTTATACCACGTTTCCTGTAAAATAGTGGCTTGCGAACCTGTATCTACAAGGGCATCTAAGAGAACATCGTTAATTTGAACTTCAATTTGCATAGAGTTCAATGTTGGACCCACGTTAAGAGTAACTGAGTTAACGGTGTGGTCAGCTAGAGGTTTAGATTTCGATGAAACTGAGAATGTGTTTTTTGGGCAAGCGTCACTTTTATGTCCCCAAGAATTACAACTAAAGCATTTCGGAGATTTAGATGGACAAGCACTTGATTTGTGGTTCCGACGGCCACAGTTAAAGCAGATGATCTGATTTCGAGTACTGTTTGGTTTATGCTCAAAACTTTGGTTACCCTTCTCAAAGTTTCGTTTATTATCTTGCAATTGTCTGACATCTCTATGGCGTTCATTTGAAATGCAAGAAAAATTCTTATTGTAATTCTTATCTTGTTGGTAAAATTTTTCAAATATTCGTAACTTTTCTTTGAATTCGGGAAATGTCTTACACCCATAAAGTATTATTTTGTTATTTGCAGAACTAGGAATTCCATTAATAACATAATCAAAAATAGAAGATGCATCAATATTTGCACGTGAGCCAATTTTTCTCTCATATCAATTAAATAATCACTTAATGACTCATTATACTTTAAACGCCTTTGTTGCAACATTTTATGGACATCTGCACTATTAAGTTTTGTTGAAAATTCCTCGAGTAAACTCTGTTTTAAAGAATTCCATGTCACAATACCATGTAAGGATTGAACATATTTAAGGGCTGAAGAAGAAAGACATCTTTTGCAAAAAATTATTCGGTGAGAATTATTGACAATTCCGTTCAGAAAAAATATCTCCTCAAGGTCGTTGAGCCATAATTCAATTCCAAATGCATCGGATGTTCCGTGGAACTTTGGAATGGAATTAGCCAAGTCCTGAAATCCTATATGAACGAATCCACTGGCACCAGCGAAAGGAGTTGGTGCGAAAGTTTGTTTAGTCTCTGCGGGCGAGAAAAGAGGATCTGGGATGTGACCTTCAGAAGCAGCTGAGGAAAACAAATTTCGGTGATCGACGTTGTGTGGTGAATCATGGTCTTCAGCTATTGTTTCGTTTCTCACGATTGGAGAATTAACGCGTTGATTTGGATCGTTCGGCTGACCGATGTATGTTGATGCATTCTGAGCTAGATCGTCTTGTATACTTCTGGTTTTAACACGAGAGGGAGGAAAGAGATGGGAGTCTATCGGATCCGTTTCCTGCTCTTCAAAATCCGACTCAATTTCTGTTGTTGATTTGAGCAGCTCGAAATCCTTTAGACTGTCGTCAATTGCATTTAACAGCTGTTTGGGTGAGCCGTTACAATTCAAGCCCAAAAAATCACATACGAGAATTAAATCGGTATGCTTTAAAGATGTTAAAATTTCCTTCTCGGATTCCTCTGATCGCGTAAATTCAGGGTCAAATCCAGAAAACAGTCGTAAGTTTTTCCGATTCATTCGGTCGCCAAAAGAGTTAAAAATTACGAAATGCAACATTTTAATTACTTTTGTTTTGGCATTCGTTAAGCCCTTGGAGATAAATGCAATTTCATTGAGAGTGAGAGTCGTCATTGTGGTGAATACTTAAAATTCCAAACAAAAGAAAATGAGGTTGTACTCACAGATGTGACGAAGATGATATCTGATGGTAATCCAAATTTTTCGGCTGATAGCCCACTAGATATTTCGACAGGAAGGCAGTTTCGTCAGAGGCGTTTTCTGGTCCAGGACATCGATGCTGTATCGTCTTCAAATCCGTCTTGTGGTGACCTGGCCGTACTGGCTTGAAGTTTCGTCGTGTAATTGTCGTGTCTCCGCCATCGTCTTCCTTCAATCTTAAGCAATCGTTGCGGTTTCCGGCATCTTCCGTGTTATTTCAGGCATCATCTTTGGTGACTGGCATCGTCTTAGGTGGTTCAGGCATCGTCTTAGGTGGTTCAGGCATCATCTGTGGTGGTTGGCATCGTCTTAGGTGGTTCAGGCATCATCTTTGGTGGTTGGCATCGGTATTATGGAGTTAGTCCGAGCCCTCATTTATTATGGAGTGGTCCGAGCCCCCATGTATTATGGAGTGGTCCGAGCCCCCATGTATTATGGAGTGGTCCGAGCCCCCATGTATTATGGACGGGTTGCTTCGTCCTTTGGTTTTAATGGATTGGAGGCGGGAGTTCTCATCATTTTAAGCAATTTAATTGGGATACAAGCATTTACATGTGAAACTATATACAGATGAAAATTAAAACTATTGGGTGATTGCAAATTAGCCAGTTCCTGAGCTACATCTTAACCGTCTTCATCTTTCCTTGAATCTGCTCCTTCTCTGGGTAGGTGTTTGCGCCTTGGGCGTTGGCTGATCATCATTGGTTGATTTCATCCAATGGCTGGCTGCAACGTTGCTGCTGGGGGTCTCGATGATGCAATATGCCTCTGGTTGCGTCTTTCGGAATTCCACATGGCTGACGCAAGAGTCTTCGTGATTGCGTATGCCTGATGTTACATATATATATATATATATATATATATATATATATTAATACAGACTTCAGGGGGTGATAGAACACGACGAAACAAACACTTTTCACCTTTTCACCATAGAGTGTATGGTCGCAAGTGCAGCGGTTGACCGCTAGGGAGCGCCGATTAGCCGCCAAAGTATTACCTTACCGAATGTTGCGTGGCAACATTCGGTAAGGTAATACTTTGGCTGTTCTTTTGATTATTAACCTTGGTAGCAAGTATTATTTTTATGATTTTTTCTCTCTGTTAGTACTTTGAGTTTTCGGGGAGTAACTTGTGTTGATCTCTTCGGCCTGGCCTCACATAAGTACAGAAAAAACTCAAAGCATCTCATTTTTAAGTGAAAATCTGGCTTTGCTCCCCTTGAAAAAGTAAGCAGGCTCACTCAACATTTACATATTTTATTTCATTTTGTTTCTCGGGGAAATCTATTCTTAGGGTAGCTTTACTTATTATATATACACTGCTGGCCACCCAAATTGCAACACCAAGAAAGACAAGAGATATCACAACAAAATTTATTTTGTAGATAACATGTTGACCAAGTATCAAATGATTAAATTTATAGACTTCTGTGAAGTGTGGTTCCTGCCAAAATCAGTAGCCAGAGTAGCCGCCATTGTTGGAGATCACCGCTGCCACACGCCTCGGCATTGATTCAAAGAGACTTTGGATGTGTTCTTGGGGTACAGCAGACCAAGCAGCTTCCATACGTTGCCAAAGTTGATCTGGTGTGGCAGCTGGGGATGTATTCTGGGTCAATCGTCGAGCAACCATGGACCACATGTTTTCTATCGGCGAAAGATCCGGAGAGCGAGCTGGCCAGGGAAGTAATTCAATCTGGCGATTGACGAAGAACCCTTGGACAATGCGTGCCACGTGTGGTCGCGCATTATCCTGTTGAAATATGACTGTGGGCAAGCCCTGAAGGTAAGGAAGGACAACTGGCTCCAACACCTCGGAGATGTAGCGCTGGCTGTTTAAAGTACCGGCAATGCGTACTAGAGGAGTGCGAGAGTGATATCCAATACCGCCCCATACCATAATACCCGGTGCAGGACCAGTGTGGCGGTGCATAACGCAGCTGTTCAGCATCCTCTCTACACGGTGTCTCCAGACTCGAATCCGACCATCGTGGTGTTGCAGACAGAAGCGTGACTCGTCAGTAAAGATAATTTCATTCCATTCTGCCGTCCACATCCTTCTTTCATCGCACCATTGGCGGCGGAAACGTCTGTGGTTCTGCGTCAAGGGTAGACGAAGCAATGGACGTCTTGCGGACAGACCACTCTGCTGTAAACGGCGTCGAATGGTACGCGCAGACACTGGATGATGCGGTACAGACTGAATGTGCTGTGCTATGGTTCGTGATGTGGCTGAGCGATCCGTCACTGCCATACGCACAATATGCCTGTCATCACGTGAAGTGGTGCACTGAGGTGGATGCGATCGAACACGTCGGTCCGTCGTACCCTCCTGCATCCAACGATCACATATCCGCATTACAGTTGTTTGGTTTCGTCCAACACGACTACCGATTTCCCTGAAAGATAATCCACAATCTCGGTAGGCCACTATCCTTCCTCTGTCGAACTCGGATACTTGATCAAAAGATGATCGCTGTTTCCTACGATGCATAATTGATCGTTTTTTTGAAAAAACCACAAGAAAAACACAATTGCCGTACTTGAAATCGTCGAAATCTCCAAGCCTTAAATAGCGCTTTGAAGTGGCGCCACAGGCGCGCGTGATGTGCGTCTGCGCTGAAATTCTAATCATTTGCATATCTCACCTCCGCTAATGCATGTTGTAAATTTCATATTATTTGCATGCTTCCTTCAGGGTGGCCAGCAGTGTATATATATATATGTATTATTTTACATCTTATCCAGGAGTTTATATTTAATATCACATTTCCTTCATAAGTATAAATGCTCCATTCGAATCTGGAAAACAGGCTCATCTCAAAACCTCTGAAAAGCGAAACTTTTCCAAGTATCGCTATCGACTCATAAAAAAAATGTTACTTTTAAGCTTCACAATCAATCCCGCTTCCAAATATTCATGAACGTTTCTTTCGGATCGGGGAAGAATACTATTTTCCTATTGCCATCGATTTCAAATTCGTTATGAAACGCCATTCGGAATTTTATTAGGTTTCCGATATTCAAGCGTTTTTTACGGTTACATTCGGGGATGTGATATGGAAGCGAACGTTCTTTAAAAAATACTGTTATTGTTATGACTTTTTTTCGCATTGTCTCGTGGCTTCTGAAAATACTTTTTATGGGTTCCGATGGAGTTAGTTTTATGGAGAGCTATTTGATTGTGTGCTGTTCTCTCCATGGCTCTCATTCCTTTTCAGCCCTCCAACTAAAGGAAGGAATGTTTCTTGAGACAATAAAACTGATGATGATGCAAATATAGTTACAGGGATTGAATCGATATTTTTAGTGTGTGTTTTGCGCTGGATTCATAGTCCTTGGGAAAGAAAGAGGTTTAGTTTATTGAAAAATTCATTTCATTGCAGGTGCTATGAGAAGGAGCAGTTTTTAAGAGGAGGAATGCCATTTTTTTATTACGTGCATACTTTTGAATATTGAAGTACATAAAATAAGTAACCATGCATTCAGGATGGCGTGACTATGCCATCAAGGCAAGATAATAAACATTCAAGAATAACATGACTACTTATTAACCTCTATGACATACATTCCAGAAGAAGGCATAACTATATCTGAATCAAGAAAAATATTGTTCTGCGTTAGTATATCGTCTAATCATAATTCCATCGATTTAACCCTCCTCGTTGTCTTGATGAGGTATCTCGTCATTACGAAAACTAACTAGATCTTGCTGGACGAGATATCCTGTCCTTAGAAAAAACTGAACTGATCTTGATATCGTTATCATCAAAAAATGGCAATAATTTCATCCATAAAATTTGGTCAGATCTTGATGGACGAGATATCTAGTCGAAATTTCTCTTTAGGGGGTTAAGCTGTTAAATGCTGATATTTTCTGACTTAAACTAAGTAAAATGTCTTTTTTTAATCAAATGAATGGTAACCATGAAATAAAATTAATTTAAAAATGAATTGTTTTTAAAAATGTGATCATCTGCTCATAACGTAATAGTGAACTTGTCAAACTGATGGCCTTGAAATTTAAGAAAATTTCGATGGTCATGTTATTGATGAATATAAACTTTTATAATTTTTAGTCATGTTATTGATGAATATAAGCATTTATATTTTTTACTCATTGTCGCAAATTGAAATGTAAAAGCTCTACCGAACTCTCACCAACTTGAGTTGGTTGGTTGGGGTTACATGACGTAAGGTCCAATAACTGACTGCACCAAGTACAAGATAAATAATAAAATGTAAACAGAAAACCTTATAAAATTGAATGAAGATGTCAAACTCAAGATATGAAATTCAAAGAAGAATCACCATAGTGAGAGTAAAGGCCCAAATTAGTGGAAGAAACAAAGGCCGTCTGGGACAAATAAATTCCTTAAAACCTAATTTAGTCATTAAAGTTATACATACCTATAAAAATCAGAGTAATCAAAATCTGTAAAATAAGAGTATATGTAAAAATATAACGATTGAAAATGAGAAATAGAGAAGCATAAATGAAGTCAAACATTTCAGTGAATCCGCTTTTCATGTAAAATACGAAATGTTCAACTTTTCAATCGACCTATTGCTTAAAAGTGTATAATGGACTAAATTTAAAAGTTTGTAACATACGAAATTTTCTACGTGACTCCACATATAAATAGTTTCTACCATAATGTTGGAATCAACTTTTTGTAGTTTTCATCTTAATAACTTTTTCGTTCTCAAGTCCGGAATTTTCAAATCTCGTAAACTTTTCTTATTTCAAATGTGCATTGTAATAATAACTAAATTTCGGGTTTGTCATTCTCTTTAATGGAACTATTTAAAACACAAAGTCAAATAACGCTACCGAAGAAACTCTGCACTCTAAGAATTAAATAAACGGTAAAGCTACCCCCCTCTTCTCGACACCTATTAGGTGCGATACTGCATTAGACGAGTCCTCACCCAAGCGTGTGTTTGAATGGTTGCTTTGAATTAAAACTGGAGTCATTCAAACGGACGCAGTTAGGGAGAGCACTGATTCTAATTAAATCAACGGGTTCTTTGCCCCACTCTCCTTATTCCACGTCCCCTTCCAATCAGAAATGAGGGAGCACAAAAGGCATTTTGATTTGCTGAATACCAAAGGGGAAAGAGTCCATCGAAATGGCGCATATTTTAAGAACAATCCTTTAAATGCCGGGCCCTTTTAATCAAGGTGCCTCCTGTTCAACCAGTCATTGGTGACTTACTCCGTAGACACGGCTAATGAAACAGCGTCTGCTTTTGTTTGGTGGAGGATCATTTCTAAAAGGGGTAGGGAAAGGGAGGTAGTGATTTGTATCAGGTTGAGTCTTTATTGTCTGGATGACTTGCTGTTGGTGTGGTATTTATGTGAATAAATTGTTTAAATGTAGCGCCCCTTTGATTATTTCAAAGTTAAAGTTTGTATGAGAGGCTTTTCTCTCAAGTTAAATGCTGTTGTTTTTTATTCCTTGAGGCATAGTCAAAAGGTTATACCGAGTCCGAACAAACTCAAAGAGCCAAATAAGATAACAGGATTTCCATAGAGATCCACCCTTTCGAGACCAACGTAGGCCAAAAGATGACCTGGGGAGGCTTGTGCAGAGTAAGCTAAATGTAGATGGTTGTAATATTTTTGTGGAGAAACGTACTTCCTAATCGTATTTCGGATGTAACATCATTCGGCTTGTTTTTCGAATGCCATTTCAGTTGGTTTCCAATAAATGTCAAAAGTCAGTAATCACCAGACGTCGCTCAAACGGCGATAAACTAGATTTTAAGTTAACCTCGATATGTATAATGCGAAAGCATTTGAGTAATGTGAAGTGAAACCAGTCTTCCGTCTGGTTTGCTTGTTACACTGAAAATCCCTCTCGTAGGGAGAGGTTTAGATACTGTATTGCATTATTACACCAGCAGCTACAATGTTTAAAGTATTTGCTAGTATGCGAAGAAAAATACGAGTTGAATCACACACTGGGATTAAATATAAGCTAATTTAGCTTACAAATTTTGGATTCAGATTATTTAATCAGGAAGTTTTGCAACTAACAAAGGAAACAGGAGTGTGTTTGCTAGCAATTTTCATTTAATGGAAAATTCCAATGAAAAAAAATTCCTTCGTATGAATAAGTATAATGTATTCTCTCTCAGTTCTATTTTCCTTAATTCTTTTCGTTGAATTTAAAAAAGAAAAAATTGCTATATAATCTTTAAGAAATAGGTACCGTCAGTTATGGTATTCATAATACCAAAAATTACCAAGATTCCTATACGTAAGATCTGCTAAGCGTCGTAAAATAGCGTCCAAGACAAAGACAAGGTTAATTGCTATTTTTATCTACAAATTATTTTAATACTTTCTACAAACTATGAGTTTTGAACTTTTATGCAGCTTGTAATGTTTACTATACCTTAATAAGAATAAAGTAAAATGACTAAGAGATATATTTGTAACTGCAATTCAATATTAATATTATCGTCGTTTCGCACTATAACAAAAGTACGTAATTATACGTATAAACTCACCTCAGATGTACAAAACCAAAATTAGTTTCTCTTGAGAAACGTATTTTCACTTTTTGCACTCGTAAGCTATGGTAAGGACTTGTTAGCTGAATGTTCGTTAAAGCAGTTTGCACAAACCTACTGATCTGCAGTTCTGTTTATGTTAACTCTTTTGCAATTTTTTTCCGTGTTGTCAATTATTTTTTCAGTTTCTCAACCAGATCGTTAGTCACATGAAAAAATGAAAAATTAAATAAATTAGTCCATTTCTTGAAAAATATTGATAAACTACAGTTGAATTTTTAAATGATTTTTAAGCTGTTACCGAAAGAAATAAGACATCAAATTTCCCATTAGCAGAAATATTTTAGAAATGTCAAGGTGCGTCAAGAGTTTGAGTAAATAATATCGATTAACTCGAAATGCATATTAAACGAAATGCAATTGAAAAACTGCAGTTTATGTCTACCCTTATAAAATATCTACAGTAGAGCTTTGATTAATCTAACTCCGATTAACTGTGTATCTGTATTATTTGAGCCGAATTTGATAACAAAATTGTTATTTATAAACCTTAAATAGAGCTACCAGTACGAATATGAGCACTTTGTTCTTGACTGTCATGGTTTGTCACACAGAATGCTACTTGTCACAACACGAGAGTGACTGATTGTAAAATTACCACAATATAAAAACATACTGTGATACAAATACAAGTACAGATTGTTCTTTATGAATCTTTCAGCAGCAGTTGTAATAAGTGCAATAAGTTTTTCTGTATTTCTTATAGGCCTCTTTTGTGTTATTATGTCGGTATTATCCGAGTTTCCGGCTATCCGAGGTGACTTCGGTCCTCATTACCTCAGATTACTGTACTTTACGAACACTAGCCAATGTTTTTGTTGCATATCTTAACCAAAATCTTCACCGATCCCAAGACCTAATTAGCTTCTGCTTTGCATACAAATGACAATACAATGAGAAAGGAACAAACCAATCTACAGCTCCCGTGCTTAAATCCGAAATATATATTCATCAATAAATTGGTAATTAAATTTTGAAATTCAACTATATGAAGAGAAATATTTCTATACATATTCGACTTACAAGTGAAGCAACACTAAGTCAAAAAGCTGTTATGGGAAAACAAAGGGGGAAATTCTCATTTTCAAGCAATGCGAAAATTGTAATTTTATCATTCTAACAATTATTTATTACGCATCATACATTTACTCAACTTATTAATTATTCAGAGAAGACTACTTGCATTACGGTAATGTATTGCTTTTGCAACTCAACAAAATTATAATAAATAATGCATGTTTATTCATTTCTTTATGTGTTTCTGAAGTGTGTTTTCAAGAAGAAATTTAAACTTTTTGCAAGGAAAAAACGCGACTTTGTGGACTGCAACAATCTAAAGATCGACATATTCTAGTCTAGAAAAAAAAACTCAAAAATTCAATCGAAAATTTTGACTAAATGCATTTTACTTGTAAGCCAGCGGTATTAAATGTATGTATATTAAATGTATGTAGGTAGGTAGTGATTTAACGTCGCACTGAAGCAACACAATGGTCTATTGGTGGTCGTTCCGGATCAATCCAGAATTAAATGCATGCAATCTTCAATTACTTTTCAAAATTAAAATAATACGAAACAACTTCTATAAATCTGCACAATCTATCAAATTAAAGCCACATAATTTTTTATGAACCAAATAATATGCACCTATGCGAACACTGCCATACCTATTCTCAGTACTAATTGGCTATTCGATTGAAATAGAGCTTACGTTTTAAAGAAATCAGACCTACGCTGACTGAATTACTCATTGAATTCGGCCCTTTCATTGGAGAATCCGGTGCGGCCTTTCCAAACAGCTGTTTATCGAAAATTAAATAAAAAATGTTTTAATTAAAAGTTATTACAAATATTTAAATCTTACATAAAAAAACAGCCTGCAAATTACATGTATTTAATAATTAAAACTAAACTTCCTTGACTCTACCAAATCAATGCTACAAAACCAATGAACTAAACAATATGAACCCATGGGTACAATGCCGTACTGATGCTCTGTACTAATTGTCTATTTGGTAGAAATAAAGTGCAAGTTTTCAAGAAATCAGACCTACGCAATAAATCATTGAATTCGGCCCTTTCATTACTGAATGCGGCCTTTGCAAACAACTCTTTGGCCGAAAGTGTATGCAGCGACAGAAGTCAATACGAACGGCTTATTTTCAGTCCTTTTGAATTCCAGGGGCGCTTTTAATCAACATTTCTCAGTTATTAGTCAGGAAACTTTCGCTTGGTTGATCAGCGGGGGTGCGAGGAGAATGGTATGGCTAATGAAAGCCAAACGAACCTCTCTAGTTGGGCAGTGGGGTTTGTTCTGGAGGAGGGGGAGTGACCTGTTTGCCTGGACATTGACCCCCTCAACTGCTCATCAAGAATCAATATCCTGGAGTACTCTTTCGTGGCATTGGGTCGAAAAGCGGAGGTAATCTTGATTTCAGGAAGACAGGAAGCATATTCTGCTTCGATCAGAATCTGTTCATAGTGGAAGGATTCTTAATTAGCGGTCTAAGAGAGGGATTTTCAGGGTAAACAAACACACTAAGCCGATGATGAGGATTTTACTTCCTGTTTCCTAAATTATCTCCAATTATGCATATCGAAGTTACCATAAAATGTACCTTATCGCCTTTTTGGCCATGTTTGGCATCCAATCCAATTAGCGTTGATAAATAAAATTAATGACTGTCTCGTAATTTGAAAACACAGTCTCGGAACAAGATGTGGCTCTTGGCGTAAATGGCGCCGTTGCATGGCTTTCTTGTCCTATTTTGGATCGAATGAATCCGTACTTTTTAAACTCAGGATAAGTTAAACGGTCCGTCCGTATCGTTCGCATCTTGGTCAGCAGGAGGAAATCCCTAAACATGAAACTATTGTCACATGCATTGCCTTTATGATGCTCATGGAGTGACTAGACTTTGTGGTACAGGAAATGATAGCTGTAACTCGTCTTTTCTATGGAAAAAAGAAAGCATTCGATCGGAAGCCATAAATTCAAATTCATAGGTAGACGGAAGACGAAGATTTTACTTCCTGTTACCCAAATGCTCTTGCATACCATATGGGGGTTACCTTAAAATGTAGTTTATTGCCGTTTTGACGACGTTTGGAGTTTAATCTAACTGTCGTTGACCAATTAACTATCATATATGAATTCGGAATGCATTTTTTAGAACTTCTGTTGGTGCGTTCTGAAATCGTATTCGTTAATAAGTCGAGTGAATCGCTTCCGAAATGAATGTAGGAAACGCGTTCAATCACAAAACACTACCACCTCCTGTTATGGAATACAGATCAAGAACTCGTGTTCTATAATTCTGAGATCTTACGACAGCAACTCCGTCCACGTGCTCGGTCTACTTGTATTTCATTAGATGATAGATGTTAATTTAGAGGTTAAATCACATGATTCTGAAATAACAAATGTACTGATGTTGAATTAGTAATAAGCAGTGCTTTTTTTTGTCGTAGAACACATCGGTACGGCGTTCCGGCACCTTTTTTCGACGAGTTTTCCAAGTTTTAAAAGTAACTTTTTAAAATTTGATGTTTGGTCTACGTGGACGAATCGCCCTGTCGATCATAGCAGGTCGGCGGCAAAAAACAGTGCATGCCGGCTGCTTGTATGTCGAGTCCGATGCATGAGTACTTCGTCCGCGCTGGTTGGGATGGCACTGCTCGGATTGGGATGGTCGTGGAGTCGCTCGCTGAGTGCTTACTGACGACGACATGTTCGACATTCGTCGAAAATCTTTTTTTAATTTTTAGTGTAAAAGTGGGATCCCAAATCTAAAAATGAAAAAAAAAATTATCTCTTCTCAATCACCAGTCAATCCTGCTACTAAAAAGGCCAGAATATTAACAGATAGAACGACAGAACACACGAAAATAACGACATCTGCTGATATTTCTGAATCTGATCTTCAGAAGCAAAGCCAAACTACAAATGACTGGCCGGACTGCTGGATCGATGATAAAAAAAAAGATTTTTGCTTGAAAAACGAATGGCTCTGTGTTTTCAAAATGAAACTTGGCCGTACGCCTTGTAGAAAAGTTGGAACACTTGGAGTTGAAACGAAAATGGGAATGAAATTTTCCAAAGAATAGACCAATAATGAGAAAACCTATTCTGGTAAAGATAGGAAGCAACAGTTGAGCTCACTTTGAAAAAAATTTTGAACACAGAGAATCTGCTGCACATAAAGCAGCATTAAAAATAGCTCCTGAAAGCGAAAAAAAGACTTGATAATATTTTTTAACGTAAAAACATTATCTCACGAAAAAGTAATAACTGCAAAAATTTTTCGAACTGCATATAAGGTAGCAAAAGAAAATCAATCATTCCATCATTTTGAAACTGAAATTGGTCTGCAAGAGCTGAACGGAGTTGAAATGGGTCGTATTCTTCATTCTACAAATGCATGTATTAACATTGTTAATCATATAAAGAAGAAATGAGGAAAACTGTGGTTAAAGAAATTGTTCAATCCAATATTAAAATTTCATTGATAATTGATGAATCAATCACAATAAATAAAAAGCTACCCTTATAGTATATGTTCGATGCAGTATCGTAGGTGTTGGAATGAATTCACCGATAAATTTGTTTTTGGAACTTGAAAAAGTAAGTCAAAAGGAGTATTTGATTCCTTCTTCCAATGTCTTTACTCTTATGGGATGACAGAAGATTATTTTTAAAATATTTGGTTTCTCTGTCATGCGATGGCATTGCTGTGATGTTAGGGTGTAAAAGTGGAGTGAAAAAATTGCTGTTAGAACGTTTTCCTTCTATTATAGTTTGGCATTGTGCAAATCACAGATTAGAATTATCAGTAGGTGATGCTGTTAAGGAAACTTCAGGAATAAATAAATTCAAATGATTTATTGATAAACTTTACGTCATATACCATGCTTCGGCAAAGAATAGTAGAGAGTTGTATTTATGTGCAGAATTATTGGGGGCTGAGCTGCTGAAAATTGGAAGAATTTTAAGTATCCGATGGGATGTCATCTAGTTTGCGTACAGTTTTGGCTGTGTGGAATAATTTTGAATCCCTTGTGTATCATTTTGAAGAAGCAATGTATGAGCCTACAAGAGATAAAAATGATAAATGCCCTAATGATAGCTTGAAAAGAAAAATAACATCGACAGAATTTTTATTGGACCAAGGATTGATGTGTGACGCTCTCCAAGAATTATCAGAATTATGTTTGGACCTTCAGGACCTCAAGATGGATCTGTACAAGACAAATAAGAAAATAGAAATATTGGTACAAGTTTTTGAAGAAAGAAGACAAAACTTTGGGCCCTATTATAAATGTTCTGTTGCTGCTGTACATGATCTTCGCTGTCGTGAGTTTTACTTCATGAAAACGATTCAAGAAAGGATCTTCCCATTGACCCAAGTACATTTAATACAAAATTGAAAGAGTCAATCGGAAAAAGATTGCTTGTTAGCAAAGACGATGAGTTGGCGTATTCATTGGCGTACTTCATCAAAAGCATTGGCCTGAAGATGCTAATACTCAACTGATTGGAGAAGTGGAAATTAGAAACTTATCAATCAGACTGCAACTAAATGAAAGAGAAATGATTCGTGGATTCCGTGAATACATTCTCGAAAAGACATATCCAGAAAAACTGTTGCATTTGATATGGACTCTGAATACCATTCCCATTTTTTCAAGTAAATGTGAAAACGGGTTTTCGCAGATGAATCTAATTGCCACCCCAACAAAAGCTTAGTTAAAGACTAAGACAATTTTAGCACTTTTGTTCATCAAACCTGTAAGACCACCCGAGATTTTTCGATCCTTCAAAGCACGTTGATGTGTGTTTACTCAGAGGACAACATTCGGCCATAAATACTAACAGTGAGGAAAGGAGTCGAGAAGATTTGTCGTACGAGAATCGGACAAAACTTTGGAATTTACTATGAATATTTGCCTTAAATACAATAAATTAAATTTATGTTAAGAACTGAATATATATATTTTTTAATAAAGAATAAAAAGATGTGAGATCTGGCACCTTTTTTCTTACAAGAAAAGCACTGGTAATAAGTATATGCCTGGGAAGTGATCAAGAAGTGAAATGAAGATCAAAAACAAAATGTATTAAAGAAAAGGGTTTCTGGAATGTGTTACATTTGTACACAATCAATTTTTACTTTTTGAATTTTCTGATGGAAACTTTGTGAGCATATAAAGGGACCAAGTCTTCAAAATATACAAACACCAATATATAGTAACCAATTACAAGCAGCTTTGTAAGGGTATAGATTAAATTTTTATATTTTCCATTCTGCATCGTTACTTCAATAACTACCAAAACATCTTTTTTCAAAATCCTAAATCCGCTCAATGCAGTAAGTTCTTATATCTTCAGAAGTTGTAAACCCGATGCACTTGCCAACAGTAAAAGAAAAAAAACTAAAGATGAAAAAACAAAGACAAGAATCCCGCCACTCCAATATGTCTGCCGCCCTATCGGTCAGGCCTATCCAATATTAGAGGAAATTGCGTGCAGCTATTTTAAGCAGGTTTATTGATACAAGGCTCTGTGTAGTTCTTTATGCTCTCATTCTTTTCTATCAGGATCGGTACAATAAGAAGAGAAAGAAAAAAAAGAAGAAAAGTATTTTCCGAATAACAAACAAGGGTGAGAGAGAGATGAACACAAAGAGAAAAGAACTCGAAATGCAATAAACTCACCGCGTCTCCTGAAAGTAGGAAACAAGGAAGTTAAAGTTGTTTGCTTCATGTTTGGAACATATTTTGACTTCTGTGGATAATATCGGAATATTTACTTTCGCTACTTTTTCCTCTTGTTTTTCTTTTAGATGAGACTGCTTTCGCGTATGGTATTTTGTTGTTGCATGTGCGGTTGCTGGCTTCGCTTGAAGCAAAGTCTCGAGTAAATGTGGTCAGACACAATCGTATAATCCAATGACTAGTTTGAGAGGAAGAATGCGGCATTTTCAAGTGAAAATGTCCTCGATAAAATAAACTTCGCATGCTTTGTCTGAATTTTAAAAAGGTCAAAATGGGACACAATGATTTCTCAAAAATATTTCAGAAGTTTTGTCCTTTTCAACAACTTGTAGACAGGAAATTTGGTTGCTCTGTCTATGTCAAATTCTTTTATAAGTACATAAATTATTGTATTTTGATGGGTCCTTTTGATATGTTTGGGTATAACATATGAGGGTGATATTGTTCAATACAGTGATTTGGTTTTGTTTACGAACACCACAAAAACTTTCTTCTGGCACTTCATAGAATACAAGACAAAGCCTAGTAATAGGTTACAAAATTGCTTAAATTTTGCAAGTTACAACGTAATTTATATTATTTTTGCAACAGAAGTTATTGCAAAAAAATTACAATTAAAGAATTTAAGGAATAACGAAATTATGAGAATGTATAGAAACCACGTCCAAATTTATAAAATACAAATACTCCTTTGACCAAACCAAGTCCAAATATGGTTGGTTATGGGAATTTATGGCGCAATGGCCATATTTGGTTATCTGCCCCGGACACAAGACAGACAATGTCGAGTAATGGGCATACACACAAGGAAATTTTCTACGGAAGATAGATATATACCCAGTGAGGAAGTGAATATATTGAATTCAACATGCGACACCTACAACTCGTAGGTTGATAGCACAGTGGATATAACCACTGAACCACAACGGTCCCCAAGTCCGAAGAAACGAATTAAAGGTTAATTGGGTTGGGTTTTTTGGTCCAAGGACCAAATTCGGCCAAGTTGTGCCAAACACAAATAACTTCAAGTACTGAAAATACATTCTCAAAGAAAGTATTACTGATACAGAAGAGAAAAATGCATCCTGGATAAGTAACAGGAATCGAACCGAGAACTAAAGGATGTAAAAGTTTTGTAACTGTTTTAAGGTGAGTTCACTGCTCAGAAATTTCAAACAGACTAAATGAAAACGGATTTTATCTCATCTGTTGTTAGTTACACATATACTAATCACATGAAATAAATCTAAACCTGCACAGGTAGCCTCATGTCCATCTATAAGTTAGGTTAGTTTAAAAGCCTGCAGTGTATAACGATTTTTCAACCACAATTCATGGGGGAAAGTTTTTGGCCATTTTAGCTTTAGAGACAGGGATTAATCATTACTTTCACAAAAAACTAATTTATAATATTTTTGCAAAAATATAATGTATGCATTAAATTGTGAAATATCTCCTTGTGATTTTCCTTTACGTTTTAATGGGTGTTTAATGGGTGTATAGAAAAATATGCCATAGTTGGAAAACGATTTAACTTTTAAAATGTCTACAGAAAAGTAATTTATTCAGTAAAAATAAAATTTCCGTAGCAGAATACTGTAAAAACGGGCCCGAGTAGAATTTTTATAGATATACATATATTTATGAGAAGATAAATCATCGCCGGTTATTTTAAAACTAAACTTTTTCGAAAAAATACCTATCTTATTGATAGTTTGAAGTATAATCCATTAAACATGAAGTCCTACCATTCGTTTTTATATTAATTCCAAAGCTTATTTCATTTATTCTTGCAGAGAAATTTTATGAAATAAAATATATTACAAATAGATTTAAAATTGAACAACACGATTTCGAAGGAAATAATGTGACAAAGGAAAAACAGCCTTCTTTGAAAAATAACTTGTAAAATCTTAGAATCCTTCTACATTAAAGAATGGAATCCGTGTCTTGGAATTACTTTTTTTCGTGTTATAATTTAAATTCTGTTTTGAGCATGATATGCTTGTTGTTCGTTGGAAGCGGAAGAATCGGTTAATCTCTAGCGTATTGCATCGTTCTCGAAGCACGATGAAGAAAAAAATAGAAGTAAAATGGAATCTCGGTTGACGAAAAACATGTTTTCAATATTTGATGTTGGAAGTATTTTTCTTCTACACTGGAAGCCAAGGAGGGAAAGATGGAAAAATGGATTACAGGTGTTTACCTTCAGTCAGTTTCAATCTGCTAAATCGGGTTAAAAGGAAATGTTTTCCAGAAGAGAAGTTTCGAACATTTTTCTTCTTCTGGAAATAAGTTCCCATGTTCATCTAGTGCAATACTTGTTTTGTGTTGCAGAATGTAATCTCGGATGGATTTGTATTTTTTACCTGTTTGGTTTCTGTTTCGATTCTTACATGTTTGAAGTTAAATCGAATAAGTCTACAAAATATGAGATAAACAAGGTAATATAAACAATGCAGATTATTAAGACAAAACAGAATCTTTAGTTTAAAAAGGATCAATGACTTCTTTTCAAACTAAATGTTTATATTCATCAATTCCTGTTTGCGATGTACGGAAATATTTTGATATACACTGCCGGCTACATCGGATATGCAACATCACACAGAATCCAATGGCCTTCACATTTACACGATGCGTAGGATATGCAAATGATTACTACTGCAGCTTATATGCAAATTACATGGACCAGTAGCTGCCCACTATTAAAAGCATTATAAAAAGAGAGAACAGAAAGCAAATTTTTTAAGTATTTGAATGGTACTATCTCGCTGTTTCTGTGTGTCTAGGAAACGTAATTAATCCTCGTCCAAAAATATAGTATTCATACGACCACGTTTCTGAGTTTGGCAGAGGAAGAATTGTGGCTTATATATAGACTGCGGATTATCCTTCCGAGAAATCGGTGGTCATGTTGAACAAATCAAGACAGAGTGATGCTAATAAGGTGGATGTAGGAAGGATGCTAACCGATGTGAAAGATTACAACAGTCTTCACAGTAAAAATTCAAAATTCACATATAAGAAATGTGACCAAACCCACAAAATAGTAGTTGATTAAATATTTTAACTACTGTCCTTACTTCGATGAAGAATTAAAAATATCAAAATAACTTCAAATAAAATAAGTAAAAAAGTTAATATTTAGCTCCATTAGTAGAATTACTAGGCATTGCTCGGGTTGAATTGGTTAAATATTGATCTAAACAGTTATCAGAAAAATCACTCTTCCTTCGAAAAATGCAGATATTATTTAAGTGCAAGGAAAATAATTTTTACATACCGTTTTGACATTTTTATAGCTCCTAATGTCTACTCTGGAGGCAAATACCGTTTACATGCTATAACCACCCATATAATTCATTTCACATACATCACACTCTGCAAAGTGGGACAAAAAACCCAAAACGTGAACAAAAAATGGGTTTCATGAAGTTTTCATAGAACAGATTATGAAGCTTGTATTTTAAAACAGCATGTGTCTCTTTTCAAAACTTCATCAACAATTTGATTGCCTGAGGTTAGTTATATACAGAGCTGCTCGAACTTGACTTTCATCATGGTTTGTTTTTCACTTGTAAATGTTTATGAAATTTGTGAGTGAATCATTATGATTCTGTTCAATTGATTCAAACAAAACTTTGTTCTAACCTAATAGAGTAAGGTGTACTTTTCAAAAATGCGTCATTAATTTTCCGCTATCCCAATTTTTAGTTCATTAACCAAGCGAATAATTAAAGACTTACAGTTTTCTTGTTTACTTTGTTACGTGAAATTTTTAGTTTGAAATCTCTTAACCACAGGAGTCTAAAGAAAAAGTCTACCAAATTTGGTCTGAATCGGTGGAACGGTGTAAATTTGTATAGAGTAAAGACACACTGCTTTATTTATATAGCATATAGATTGGATTTAAGATAAAGTAATACTTTTATTAAGATAAAACAAAAACGTTTTTCAATGTATGACTTTTCTTATAAACTTTCGTTTAAGCGCCATTTTTTGTACAATGCGAATATTCATTCTTACTTTCAAATCACATTTTTTGAAGTGCAAAAAATGACTTCTAAATGATACATGCAGCATAACAAAAATACCTGTTCCGACAACGAAATAAAACTTTCCTGAAAAATAATACAAACAACTCAAAAAAAAGAATCTGAACGTCTAGATAAGAATTGGAATCGTGTATGCTGAAAAGTACCAACTCAATTTTAACCCTGAACATTTTTTCTCCCCAAATGAATAAAACAAAAATAATAATTATAATTTTCTAACCTAGTTCAAAGTACAAAAATCTGGTAGCATATTATACGCTCGAAACTGATCAGTTCGAATGTAATGGTTTAATTTCAGTTCAACATTCGAAACCACTTCGTTCGACATCATAGTTCCTTCCTGTAGAACGAACTCCAATTATCAACGCATCGTGGTGCTCTCTGCAAACGCCAAGAATGCGTCGCGTTGGCGAGGAAAATAGTTTATAAACGTCAGCAGGGACGCCAAATTACGACTCTTTGGAATGTGTTACGGTCTGGCTCCAGGGAATGCAGAGCAGCTGAACTGAAAAATGGAAGCCCTCCTCACAAACACAGGAATGCCGAGCGGTGCTTGACGTTTCGGTAGACACGTATTAAAGCCAACAATGCCGCTTTCGAAACAATGAATATCTGATGATCTTGGAGCAGTAGCAGGCTGAATTTGTCTGATAGAAGCGTCGTGGTGTGTGGGTGGGGAATTGAGTAATGATCTTTCCCCAAAACTTTAAGCTAACGTTTTACATTTTGCAGATTTAGTGATCGTCATCGTTCTTAATAGTTAGTTTACTGGTATCAGTTGCATAGTTTATCAATGTAGAAATAAAATTTAATTAATTTTACACTACTATAGTGTTTTATTGCACAGTCAATTATGTGTAAACAGTTTTCGAAACTTGATTCACTATTGAAGCGAATGACTTTTAAAAATACTTTCGATACTTTTTAAACTTATTTTGAGTTAATTGAAAATTAAATCTACACACTAGAAATTGTTCTAATTCATTAAAAATTTACATTTTCACTAACAAATCGTAGGCTTACACGTGAAACACACTCAAAATTTTCGAGATGAGTTTTTAGCTTTTCTAGACATGAATGCAATGAACTGAAGAAGTGTACGTGTGTCTAGAAATTCATTGCTTCTATGCATGAAGGTTAGATTTCTTGAGAAACACAATTAAAGCATAGAGTAGAATTTTAATCCAATTTTTTAGAATTGTTTTTTTGACTTAGTGCGTTTTACTTGCAAGTCGACGAAATCATCCTTTTGTGTTTCTGAGCAAATTGCACCAGAAAGCAGATGCTATTTGTTTAAGTCTCAAATTCCTGCAAGGCTTTTCAAATTTATGAAAATGCATAGTTCCTTTCCCCAAAGGCTTAGTTTCTGTTTATAAAATATCTTTACAAGTAAAATGCTATAAATGAATAAATACATTTTTCATGTTCTTCAAATAAAACAAGTTATTTTATTCTTAAAAATAACTATTATTTATGAAATAATAACCACAAGCAATAGTTTCATGACTGAATATTCATTACGAAATAGGAAAGCAATGGTTATGAGCATTGTTTCACAACCATCTTCATAATAAAATTTTAAATTTGC
This sequence comes from Meta bourneti, assembly GCA_933210815.1. NCBI lineage: Eukaryota > Metazoa > Arthropoda > Arachnida > Araneae > Tetragnathidae > Meta > Meta bourneti. Next base: position 70,813,762 of record OW119922.1, on the reverse strand, counting down.
ATAAAAGAAATAAATTTTTACTGGGCGTCCTACAGAACAGAGTTATGGTTACTTTACTGCTAATTTGAATGTTAGAACAAGAAACATTTTAAATGCAGATTGAATTTGCTGTTGTGTAACCTGTAAACTATTCCAACATAGAAATGTAGAACATTATAGTCCATATAAACACTTATACATATCGTTGTGTATACATTAAATAATCTGGTATTTCTCATATGAAAGACATGAGAATAATTTAGAATTGGTACAAATATGTTATGTTGGAACTCCTAGAAGCCCTATCCCTTTCTGGTTAAGCCACTGCTCATAATCTATTATTATGGACCCTACGTTCTGTATGTTATACAGAATGCATTATTTAGAGGGAGAATTTTACTAGTCGGACAAATACCAAAACTTTGCCAGTTTCGCATTAAGTAGAAAAAAACGCATAATTGTTGAATGAAACATTAACTCAACTCTTTTGAAAAGCAAGTTGAATTTTTTTAACTGCAACGAACTATTTCCTTTTTCTCAATTATTTATAAATTTAATCCTTCTGGTGGTTGTCTCGAAGAAGTATCTCGTCATTAGTTAAACTGATCAGGTATTGATGGACGAGGTATCTCGTCATTAGAAAAACCTATCTGATTTTGATTTCGTCATCATCAAAAAGCGGCAATATATTCATCAAAAGGAATTCAACAGGCATTCTCTATGACAAGACATCGTTAGCAATATTTTTCATATCTTGATGGACGCGATATCTCATCAAAACCAATTGGAGGGTTAACAACAACTATCCCAAAGATCGTTTCTTAATCTGTAGGTGACCGTCTAATTAGCCCTCGTATAGTAAAAACTGACCTAAAGCGACAAACACAAGACTCACTTAAATACAAACAGCAAAACAATAACCAATTTTGTACAATTTTACGAATCTCTGGGAAATTCTAGCAACATCCAATTAAAACCGTCATTGCATATATCGCCAGTACAAGTCCAACATTGCCAATACCCTACTCTACAGCTAGTTTTTGGAATATGCCTGGCACAATATCGTTTCACACATGAGATATGAACTCACCCTTTAACAAAGTACAGGACGTGGTCCCCCTAAATATCCCATATCCCCTCCCACTAACTTCCCATTCCCCTTATGCATATATACCAAATATACCATAGGAGGCCAACATGAATTGGTTCTGACTCGCATCCCAGAGACGCCTTAACTTACGTGAACGGCATAGTAAAAAAGTTTTTAGAAATAATTCATAAGCCTTAAAGCACTTTAGGAAGTGGGGAAAATTGCACATCCTTCGCCATTCACAGAGGAAATATCTATAGGGAGATTTTCCCCCTCGCTGCATCTGAAATAATCCCTCTCAGATTAGAACCCAAGGTGAAGGAAGTTATAGGTTGAGGAGACTGGTCGTGAATCACTCCCCCGGTTTTTTCCCTATCGGGGATTTTTATGGGAAGCTATATTGTAATGCGGATGAAAGATGGGGTGGGGAGAGAAAATATTGTGTTTTATATAATCTCCGAAAAGAAACTGTATTATCAGTCTGTAACAGGCAGTATTCTGCCATTTTACTCAAACGAAACTCTGAAATAAAAGGGGAGTATAACGATGGTTTTTCGTTGATGGTAGTGGAAAAACAGGTATGCATTTTCAACTTTTTGGTGCTCGGGATGAATTTGAAAGGAATCACTCAACTGGGTGATAAGTCTTCCTATTTTTACATTTTTGCAAGAACTTTCATATGTTGATGTTATTAAAAGCAATGCTGATTTTTAAGGACACTTGAATCATTCGAAAAGGATTTTCCAAGATCTGAATGAGAATATTGATAAGAATCACTGTGTATATGGAATTATTTAATCTAGATAAAGCTGTAATGGTCTCTCAATTTTTCTCTATCGTAAAAAAATTAACTTCTGCCATCTATTAATATGAGCTATAATAAATAGGTGATAGACGTTTTCTCGACATGAAAGCGACAGATCACATATTGGCACCAACGCTGTAAGCACATGAAGAACTCGAAAGTCAAAATTAATGGCATGGTGAGATTCAGGACTTGATCCCAAGAAATTAACTTTTTTTGCATGTTGTATGCACAATATAATATAGAATGATGTATAGATGTAATTAATATGCGAAAAACCTAATATCTTGGATAGACGTGCTACCTCGATGGTATGCTCTTAACTGGCACGGTGTCAGCGCCTTTAAACTGGTACTGTTTGAGCGTGTGAGTTCGAACGCATGATTAATGTTTCATTTTAATTTTCTGCGTTAATATTTATTGCGCATGCAACTTTTCCCGCCCATATTTTGAAGTATTTTAATTTTCGCCTTAGACGTAATTTAGAACTCGGATTTTGAAAGAATGAAAAAAATGTGTTTAAATGGAATTGGAGGAAATGGTAGGTTTTTCGTTTTCATTTCATGTAAGCCTAGTTGCGCTGTGATAAATTCACTCAATCTCGGTTCCTACAATGCTCAAGCCGCTCGCCTTGGATGAGAATTTACAGATTTCTGTATAATAAATTTGCTCGGCCTGTATATTTTTTTTTAAATTAAATTCAGTATTATTGTTGTTATTTGAGTTTACCTCTATCCCACCCGCCATCAGGCACTTTAAGCTAAATCTGCTTTAAACTGGTAGTGTCTCACGACAGTACTTTCGGATCTTTCCCTTCGAGAATGATCTCAGACCGTCGCCAATAGCCCGTTGTTTTGCTCCAGTGCGACGTAACTATTAAACTATTTACTAACTTACAAAGAAGAGCTGTCAGGGTCAAATTTATCCTTAAAATGGTGCAAACTATTCCAGAATTTTGCATGTTCATTTCAAATCAGATACCAAGAAAAAATATAATTAAAATAATACTTAACTATCTATATACATACAACTATACAAAATGACTGATTATCCTTAGCTAAAGTTTTGCATATTAATTAGACGAGCAGGGGTATATATCATATCACAAATTAAATACAAGCATTTATTAAAAACAAATTGATACTAAAGGAATGAGAGAGTTCAGACATCTCCCCCCCCCCTATCTATAAGCATAATAATCGACAACAGCTCTTTGGAACAGTTCAATGTCATCCAATTTTCAGAGGATTGGTAACACGTAGTATATTATAGTTACGATCTGTTATATAGACGGTCATCCTAATTCGGATATTAGCGTGCTGAATATATATGTTTCCATGCTAGGCTCAATTCAACTTGCAGCACTATCCTGTTCACATAAGGGTGATACGTAAAGACATCTTGGTAAACTTGTAAGGTGCATGCAGCGTTATATCGTCGTCCTGTATTACGGGTTCCATTCACTGTGTACGAATTCAGAGAACCTTCTACAGTCTGCTATAGTGAAAACAGACGGAGACATTACCCTCCATTTGCAGTTGTTTTGATGCTGTATTCCAATAGCACAATGCTAACCCACGTATAGTCAAATAATCTAACACATCTTGATGTGTGGCACAAACAGCTTCTCGCATGGTCTGCACGCTGTCTCGACATGTCCTAAATTATGCAAACGTGTCTGGATTATCATGCTTAAGCAACTTTAACATTAATCGTCTCCATAATTACCAGAACATTAACTCTAGTCTAAAGTAACTTGGCAGGTTTTCCTCCTGCAAGCTATTATCTGTATGGGAATAACTATTCCCATGATAAACGGAAAGCCTCTTCCATTCAGTGTAATACAGCTCTAACGAGAAGAAATATAACCGTGGTTGAATCCACTTTTAAAAGATAGTAACCTCGTCTTGGGAAGGTAGTAGAATTAACGTCGCCCTGGATCAACACAGTGGGCACACACTCAACACAACGGGCTGTTGGCGAAGGCCCGGGATCAGTGTCTAAGTAACTTCGTGTTGGAGAAGACTGTAATGTGCAAAACTATGGATAGCTATTGGAATTGGCGATTATTTGTTTCGTAAACTTGTTATCAGTGCTATCACTTCTGTAACCAGATGATAAAATCGGAAGCAGAATTACTCTCTTAAGACATCAGTTGAAGAATTGCATTGCTTGTATTTAATTTTATACCTAATTAAACTCATTAAAAGCCATGTGACTCAAATGTCAGCTCACCTGAGCCGAACTGTACCACGTCGTTGCTTATACGATGCTAATTTGTAAAAAAAGGAACCAATATCGTCCAATAGAATTAATCTAATAGTACGACATACTAGGTTATGGATAATCTTGAACACTAAGTGATCCGGTTTGTTGGTTCGTCTGTTGGGTTTTATGGTACCATCGTCATATTTGGCCCAGCTGTTCCAAATACAAGACAGAAGACGTCAAGTAAAAGATGTACACACAAGTAACGTTTTACTGACACAAAAGAGAGAAAAACACCCAGCGCAATTACAGGAATCGAACCTGCACAGCCTACAACTCAGGTCGCTAACATAGACGTGAAATATGAGTACACTGAGCATTGCTATTGAGGAGCTACAAAAAGTGTGATCAACATGTCGCCTAGTAGTCACGAGACTGCTCTGTGAAAAATTGACTTGAATGACCGATTTGGCGCCTTATCGCCTCATTTGGAGATATAACATTTTATAGCAGGGTAGATATGTGAATGAGCTGTTCTATATAGTGGAGACAAAAATGATGAAATTGTCAAACTCTGCTGCTATGTCAGACAGACCTATGATATGATGAATCAATGGATTGGAGTCTTCTCCCTTCCCGTGAACCAATCAGGCGATGAATGTTCGTTTCTACCTGGCATAAAAATTAGTATAAGGTTCACGTTATTACTAGTTTTGGTCACATGATCCTGTACGCATAAAATGTTACTATCTACTGTTATTGTTCTGTTTGCTAATCCAATGGGCAAACTCATGGAGCCACTGCAGCCCGAGAGCAGAGAGCAGATAGGTAGTTGAATTAACATCGCACTGGAGCAACACAGCGGGATATTAACATCGATCCGGGATCAATACCGAATAGAAAGGTCTAAGGATAACACTTTGTAATTTTAAACCACATTCAGATGACGAAGTCAACGGTCAAGTTTGAAGAGTAACGGATTAGCAACCATATGGTTATGAGTTTGAAACTCGATACAACCAAAGACCTTCGTGTACGTGGTGCCGGTGCACTTTAAATCTGTAGTGGCTTCAAATGTCACGTTGGCGTGGTGTGGAAGGATCTTTCACTTCGAGATTGATCCTTGACGGTCACCAATAACCAGATGTGTTGCTCCAGTACGACGTTGATTAATTACCTACCTGTCAAGGTAAATCACTACTCAGAAAAGTCACTTCTACCTAAATTCATGATTTACATTAAAACAGCACTAATCGTATTGCTCAATCTGCATCTCCAATTCAATTTGTATAAACCCTAGCATTCTTCTTAATAACGATCGAACTTTAATTAGAGAATCCTAGGAAATAATTTAGAATCGTCTTTATTCAAGCTAAAGACTAATTGAAATCAGTAAGATTATATGAGCATTCTTGGAATGAATTACGTACTAATCAATGTGTAATAGTAGAGCTAAGAGGATAAGAGAAAACTCTTAAATTAGCAGACTTTAATGCAATTAGAACAACTGCGGTTCACATATCTTTTGTCAATTATGTTTCTAAGTGAAATTACGAACGAATGTTACTCAAGAGACACATTGCTGCAAATCGAAATTCTGTGTCTAAGTTTTTGTATGATTTTAACACTTTATGCCTCAAATAGGTGGAAATAACTGCAATATATTTAAATATCAGTATATGTGCTTTATGATGTTTCTAAACACAAAATATATAATCTTTTCATTTGAAATAATTTATGTGTACAGAAAACATAAATTACAGTTTTCGTTCGGGGTTGAAATTTGTAGAACTGAAAGTACTATATTTCACATATTCAATAAAAACACCCTTTTCAATCAATTCTAAGTGTATTTATTATCTTTGTGGTATTCTATGCAAATTTCCGAAACTAGTTATTTGGTGATGCGTAAAAAGTACACGATTTTCTAACACTTTACTGAAAAATAAGTATCTTGATTTGTATTCGAATGTGAATGAATTGAAAAATTTATTTGTCATTCAATGAATTTAAATGTATTATTACATATCTACAAGTATCATATTGGTTAAAGCATTGTAAGGAATTTGGGTTTGGGGGTTTCATGGTGCAAGGTCTGGAAACTGATAAGTGCATAGTGAAGGAAAGTTCATTCAATGATTAAAACCTTCAAATAAATATCTATGTAGGTTATGCTTGAATAGGGGGTTAAAGTTTCTGTAATCAAGTCTATCAGTGAATGAGAGGCCAAGAGAGTAGCTGTTAAGAAATTGGTAAATAGAAGCCCTTTGTTGCGAATTGGAATCTTGTTTGTACTGAACTCTAGTTGGCTGCTTACACTTTACTGGTTTCTTCAAGACGACAAGTAGATGAGGCCTGTTACAGTAAAGTCCACCAGGAAGTCATGTAGCTCCTCCCACAGTTAATGGTGACTGCGATGTGGCAACACTTCCCATGGAAGCTTGAAGGGTCGCACAATCCATAAGCTGGTGTTGGTAAAAAAGTGTCTGTATCAAATTTACACAAGCAGATTAATTGCAGAAAACAAATTAGTTATGACCCTTCTCAATTTTAAAGAGCATGATAATACTTCAAATGACTGCATTGATTTGTCTTGTCAATCTGGTCATTTTTTGCAATACGAGAGTTAGTTAGACAAGGATCTATCATTTTAACACTCCTGTTGGTTTATATTTGCTTTGAAAACTGCCCTGTAGTGGCCAGCCTCTGGTGCAAATACGTATTCCACACTGTTACCAGTCCTGGGCAAGGGACAATTTCTTTTTCTTACTTGGATCTTCATTGCCCTTGAAGTAATAGGTCGATTTCGTCTGTACGAGGTACTTCGTCATTAGCAAAATAGACCAGATTTTTGACAAGATATAACGTCAAAACGCTTGAAGGGTTAAACTAGTACCATACAGAATAATAGTCATCTTACCACAAATAGCACTTTTAATTTTCCTTAACAGTTGCACTTTATCACTCTAATGTGCTTAGATGACACACCTCGAGTAAGGTAAAATGAAACTATGTAGTGACTCTTTCATATTAGTTTACGTTAGATTAGTGAAATATGAGACACGTCTCCGATTTCGCGGGGAAAAAACTTCCTTTCCTTCCTCTGAGGTAACACGAAACAAACGTCGAGGTTCCAAAGTTGTAAATCAAACATCATACATCAAGTAGAAAGACAGCAGACGACATTTTAAAAGATCTGCCTGTTATTTTACGAATGATTTATAATAATAACATGAAATAACGCCTCATTAAGCTTCAACCGTTATCAACTCCAATACGGCCAAGTGAAGAATGAAAAATTAAGTGTATTATTAGTTTCAGCTTTTAGAGGGTTAAAGAAGATTTATGGCCTATCACTTAAATGCTAAATTCAGTTGAATGGCTTTTACTAGTCGCACGCCTATAAATTATCGTAAGTATAATATAGAAACAGATTCGATTTCGGAAAACAGATTATGGTAGAAAAATGTTTTTATGACAGAATGGAAAGATCACACTTTATGGATATTAAAATTAATGGTAAGGAAAAATAATAAGGAGATTCATAAAATCAGCTGAGATGCATCATTCATATTTTTATTGGAATATTTTCTACTAGCTGTATGAAATAAGTTTATGGGGATTGAATTTTTTAGAATGTGTCGATTTGCACTAATAACAACCAATTAAACATTAACTCGATTAATTAATTGAAAATGAATTATTGGAAATTAATTCCCTAGCATTTTGTTTACCTTTATCATTACCAATTCTAGATCCATACATAGGACTTCCATCGATTTTCATTATCGCAAACATGTAATAATCTACAGTAGTGTTACTAAATCTTTGATTATAGTAGTCTAATACCTGACCATAATACCACTGAAGTATGACAAATGTACTAATGTATCCATTTCTATATAAAGGAAGCCTCAAATGGAGTTTGGCGAAATATGTTGAGTTTATTTATTATCTTTAAAATGGCTATTGATTCATTTTGTATTCTTGAAGGTATACCTTTAAAAAAGTATTTTTCTTACGTATGAATAGACACATAATAAACAAATTTATTAAAAATACTTCATGATATTGACTCAGAACTAAAGTTTGAAAGATTTATACTATTAATTTTTAAAACATTTAATTTCGCTTAGTAAAAACAGATCCTATTTTTCAGTCATCAAGTACAAAAGTTTTTCTCAATACTTTTATTACCCACTTCTGGAATCATGTAAAGATAATAAATGAAAATTAGTAAGTTTAGAAACTCAATTGTTAAAAATAATATTTGGGTTTCTTCTATCTGTAAATTTGAAAGCTGAGTTCATATGCAAGATTTCACGATTCATTTATAATTCTAATTTTCTCCTTCTCGACTCGAATCTATTTTGTAAAATAAAATAGTGGTGCCCTATTATATATTAATAACAATAAAAATAATTTCTATAAAAACATCTGTGTAATAAAAGAACCTGATTTGCACACAAACCCCTATCTCCTCCCAACGCAATTTCTAGAGAAATAAGAAAATATTTGAGTAAGAGTTATATGAATATAATTGTTTTCTATTATACGTACATACTCATCCGATAAAAGCACTTATATCAATAAAAGTATAGGACGCTTTGATTAGAGTACACTGTACTTAATACTGTTAGAAAAATATGTTTTCCCAATCCCAGCTTATAGACGTATCACAAGCAAGCGTACCCTTCAAGTATTCGTTGACAAGAATGCGACAGTCTGAGTGTTAATCCGGGGCACCATGGAAGGTCCTACAATATCGCATCCACAGTGAGTTGGGGGTAAACAGGCCTTCCTGGAGTAATTTGAGGATTCTGGTACGCATTTACGTAGTCTCGAAGAAACCAGGAAACTTCAGTCAGTCAACCCTACTTCGTCACATAGGAGATTCAAACTCGTAACGAAGCGCTTATATTGTTGGAAATGAACATAGGAGGGTTTGGAAATCAGTCCAGTTTTAATTAATGACGAAACTATAACTTTAAATCTATTCGAATTCAAACAAAAGGGAGCCATGAAAGTAAGGGAATAATTAAGGATCACACTGTTATTTTTAAGTACAAGGAATACAATGTTCATTAATACCAGCAATTAAATAAAATTTAGACATTTTTCTGAAATCCATCCAGCATTCCATATAAGGGATGGCTGAATTAAATTGGGTACCATAGGCGGACATCGTTTCACCAGTGCGGCCTTCAGCTGTAGCCTTAAGGAGGTAGGTAAGTAGGTAGTTAATTAACATTACAATGGAGCAAAACGACGGGCTATTGGCGACGGTCCGGGATCAATTCCAATTGGAAAGGTCCAAGGACAAGCCTCGTAATTTTGAGCCATGATCAGATGGCGAGGTCAACACCTCAGCTGGCACCCCACTCTCCAAACTTGCACACCATGCCACCGTAAGGACATTTCAGGCCATGATAGATTTAACGTGCACTAGTCCCCGTGTACACGACAGTCTTGGTTGGACCGAGTTTCAAACTCGCAACACTCCGGTTACTAATCCGTTGCTCTTCCAACTGGGCTACACGGCCCCATGGCCCTTATGGAAGGGTTACAGGAATCAGAAAGGACCTAAGTAATTCACCATGCATATAAAACCTGTAACAAAAACGTTGTATAAAGAACATAAGACACACGCGCAAGTGGTAGGAAAACATGAACGTGCAGATATACACGACATTAAAAAAGGATTGCAATATTTGTAAAACTTAGAGTCGAAGACAAAATAAATAACAAACTATATATTTTTCAGATAAATTTTTAGCCTAGACCAAAAAAATAACCTTGAAACCGTAAAATGTAATAAAGTTATCTATCTGCCACCCTCATAGCCAACACAAAGTTTAACTCCATATGACACTTATTACCATCGTTAAATTGATCTCCCTGTGTGACATTGGCTTTATTAGAGCGGTTTAAATCACCCCCCAGGTACGTTCCATTCCCAAGCGGTGCGTGTCGGGATATGAGCAACCACCCACCCTGCTGAAAAACTGGATTATCCCCATCCGTCCCCCTACTAATCCTGTGAGGTTTTGTTCCAGCTTAGGGGGTCTGAGAGGGGTCTGGAGAATGAAGGTGAGGGGTGTCTCGTAATCGAATGTAATGCGGGTGACGTCAGAGCAGAAGGGGTGTTGAGGGGCCGATGATTAAACAAGGCAGCTCGTCACAAAGGAGGGTTGTTAAATCCTCATAATGGAGTTGTCGAGGTTTGGGGGGATGATTTGCTGAGCCGAGAAAAGGGAACTTAAGACTCCTTATAAACAATATGGAGGGGGACGTGGAAGATAGAGTGAGAGGAGTATTTCAGGAAATCGAAGCTCAGACTTTGAAGGAGCTAGAAATTTGTGTGGAAATTCTGAAGGTAATATTGTGGTGGAGGATCGAAAAGGTATCGAGCCTATGTGAAATAAAATTTTGTAATGTAAAAAGTACAGAACAAATTATAGGAACGTCATTATTATTACTACTACTTGTACAGTTTTTCGAAGTTTGTAATGTTTCACCTGCTCAAGATAACTTTGAGTTTCGGAAAGAGTGAATCCAATTGGATATCACTATTTTAGAAGGCAGAAATAATGAGAAATGTGTGCCTCGTTCAAATTGAAATTATAATTATTATCTGTTTTCTTAAAAGATGTAAAAATTTCAAATTTTTTGTCCAATTTATTTTACTGTGAAACTATGTGTATTAATACCTATATCTGATCGATAAGGCATTCCAAATCTTAAAGGTTTGTTTTAATCTATAATGTAATACGTAATAGTCATATTATTCTAAATATGAATAAATATGAATGTTAATATTTATTTCCATATTTAAAAGCGTCTTAATGAGATTATTGTAAAGTTGAAAAAAAGATAATTACTTATATAGTTTTATTTGATATACTTTAATTTAAGTAACATATATCGCGTAGTAGTTTCATATATAATTTTGTTGATTTATTGTAAATATTGCTTTTTACAGCAATATTTTATGCAAAAATCTGAGAAATTCGCTTATACACATACACTCAGTTTTCTTAATTTGTATATACATAATTTTAACTCCATGCCGTTGATATTTAATTATTACATAAATACTTAAAATGTATTTTCAAAATAAATTATAAAAAAATTATTCCTATATTTGTTTTCTTGATTAATATTGAAATCAGTGTATGTACGGAAGATATTTTCAAGACGAATTTCAATCTTTAGCAACATTTAATAAATGATTTGATAACATTAATTGATAAGTTAATAAATAATATAAATTAAATTCTTTTAATATTTCATCGTTACAATTTTATGAAACAAACCACTCACTTTAACATATACAATCTGTTCGTTATTTATAACTGTTTCTACGATTTTTCGCTTGCATAACATGATTTGAGATAATTGTATATTGCAATACAATGTTTATAATACATGTTCATTCCAGTTTTTCTAATCTTAATTAACAATTTTAATGCTAACTTTATGCTTCAATTTTGGTTTGTGACTATGAGCCTTGAATACTGAGGAGTTTGATGAACTGCAAAACTCTCACAACTGAAAAAAGTATCATACTTAACTTTTTCTGAGTTAATAGTTTAGATTTGTAAGGATAATTTTACAACTGTGACCAACTGTTTGACTCAATTAATGTGTAGTACAAAACACAATATCTTATAACATCTAAATCAGTAGAGTAAAAGTAAGTACATCAGCTAAACTGGTAGTTAATTAAATAAAAGCTTCCATAAAAACAAAAAAGTACTAAGAATAAACAAAAATAATTAATGGCTGTTTGCGGATTCACCATCGGCAGGATAAAAATAAACCCAAGAGAAGGGGTGACAACATTGTTGAAGGATAACATATTTGAACTTGAGATTCTCTCTTTTATTATGTTTTGCTACTAACAAGAAAGATCCACCAAAAATATCATCGACTATTTTTTTAATATTTTAATATCACTGAAGTCGGTTTTGAAATTTTTAGTGATGTTATAAAAAAGTGATATGATATTAGAATTATTATTAACTCAACTATTGATTATTTAGAGATATTTTGCAGTAAAATAAAAACGATTATATTTCAATCGATTCTAAAAGTAATATTAATAAATATAAAGTATGAAATATCATATTCCTTATTTTATGTTAATACATTTCTTTCATTTGGTTTTCCTTCGGTATTCCTTCCCCCAGCAAATGGAAGTAATGTCTTCCTAAGACTACATAAAAGCGCTACTAGAAGACATAAATTGGCAGTTTCCAGAACTTTATGCCATCCTTTACACCAACCTAGCTTCCCTTAAATTTGAACTGAAATAAATTCACCATGACTCCATAATTGAAACATTATTTCTGCCCCGGTAATAAAACGATATTTAAGCAGCGCAGATATACCACTTATTTAGAGGAATCTCCAAATAACCATTTTCACGGAATCCGAACTGCTGCATGCAGCTTGATGTAACTGAGTCTGACTGCAAATTTAATTAGTTCCGCTTCGTTAGCTTGTCTCTGTGCTAGAGATGAGCCCCGGGAATTCACAGGGACGATTTTTCCGCGGATACGATTGCAAGCTGCGTGGAGAAATTCGTCTCTCTCGAGTCGAAATGTTACGCTTTTGCTAATTGGATTTCTCGGCTGCGAGTGCATATAATGGCATATCGTGTGCGCGACTTTTTACTTTGTTTTGTCTCCGGAAGGTGAAACAACTGGGAGTAAAAATTATCGGGTTTGGAAGGATGTTATTGGAGGTGTCGTTGCTGCTGAGAGAGGCGGGAAGTTATCGCAGTGGTGGGTAACATAACATTGCTGTAATTTATGGCTTTTCGCTGTTTTTCTTCATCATGCTTGCTGAAGACTATGAGAATTAGGAGGAATGCTTTTAAAAATGGGAGCGGTTGAATGAATTATTCATGATTCCACTTAACGTACTCGCTAATTTGAATACTTTATTGTCTTTAGTCTTACGTCACTTAATTCAAAATTCTATTACTAAGAATAAATCATAATATATGTCAGAAGAATTGTACTATTTGGTCTTGTACATGGAAGTTTCACACCCTTTTCATAAACATGGAAACTATTTTCTTTCAAATTTCGCATGAAACATGGCTAAAACAGTTTCCGTAGCAATTGAAATTATTCATTTGGCTCAGTGGAAGTTTATTCAAGAAAGGGAAAAGCTGTATACTTACGAATTTTTTACTATTTTTTGATACTTCTCAAAGTTAAATTAGTAAAACGTCAGAAAAAGTTCTATTTATTACAACCCGATTCCATTTAAAATATTTTATTTAACCCTTCAAGTGTTTCGACGAGATATCTCGCGTAAGATCTGGTCAATTTCGCTAAGGACGAGATATCTCATCAAGAGAGAACTGTTCTATTACTCCAAGGGGAATGAAATCCCAAGTAGGAAAAACATGTAGTCACTTGCCAAGAACTGGTGACACTTTGGGAAAGATTTTTTGCTGAAGCTGGCTACTACAGGGTACTTTTCATCATGAATATAAACCACCAAAAAGGTCAAACCAATTTTTATTGACCTTAAATGTTAGATACATTTTTTGAGACATTTACATTGCATCGCAGCATTTTTCTATACATTTTTGAAATACTGTTTGATATTAAGTTAACTTAGTGAAAAATATTTATGTCACTGTAAACTTAGTCTCAGTCCTGAAAAGTTAAAACTCGCAACGTTAAGCCTAAAAAAAATTAAGTTATTTATGTTAGAACGTCTAGTTTGTGCACCAATTCTCCTGTTTAAATATATTTGTATAAAAATCCGATGTCAGTAAATTCTCACTACAAAACTTTTATGCTGAAATCCAACTTTGTAGATTGATAATGTTTTTATAATTTAATGTATTTATAAACATAGTGCTTTTCCCATAAAAAAAATCTCATACGTATTTAAATATATTTTACAGTTAGTAGGAAAGTTATATTTATTTTTATGCCTGTTTTTTCCTTGAACAAAAGAGGATTTTTGTTTCAGATAGCGCTTCAATATGAAGCGAAATTAAACATTGCTAACTAAAAAATCTATTTAACCTATTATGGGAAAATCAAGTAATTACATACAGAAAGAACATTCCATTTCGATATATATATATATATCTGTAAATAAATGTAAACATAAATCAGGAATTTCAAGATTTAAATATTATTTTACTTTTTTTCTAAGTGCGTGTCGAAGGAAAATGTCTGCACTTCCTTCGTGAAGGAAATTATTTAACTTTCGGACGGAAAATAATTAATTTTTTACTTGATATTAATATGTATCAAAATACATTGATATCTAACTAAATATTTCTCTAAAATAAATTAATTGAATTTTCAAAATTAATGCAATATTTAACATATTCCGTTGCAATTTGCTACTGCTCATGCACTTATAACCTAAAGCAAACACAAACACTTTGAAACGCCATCTAGCGTTTAAAGCGCCATCTAAGATCGTTTGTTTTAGAAAAATATTTGGTTAATAAATTAGGCCTTAAAATGCGTGCCTTTTTATGTCTTTTCTTTTACATTAGTTGTTATATTTCGACCAATAATTTCCTAATTTTTAGTTTTTCATACGATAAAAGATTATTTTAAAAAGTGGTGCTATTGTCGATTATTATCTATTTCAGTAAATGAGATTATTCCTTTATAATGTCAGAGTCAATATGGTATTCGATTCACTTTGACATTTAACTAAGATTACAAACTGATCGGATTATTTTATTGAAAGGTAGTGTAATTGATTTAAACAATCCATCATTACTTCTAATAAATTACTTAATTTCTTTTAGCACAATTATAATGATATTAAAAAACAAAACCCACTGGAGTTCGATGTCCACATGCATTTGTGCAGACTAAATACATTATACTTCCACAGCGGCTATTCATCAACATAAAGCTTCACCGATCAATTTTCAGTTATTAAAGAACAAGGGATTGAATTCCATCTCATTAGGGGAAGAAAAGCATTATTTTAATTGAGCGCCGATTTAATTTTTCCTAAATTCTTTTAATTGCACATACGTTTATTCTAATTTAATTATGGAACGATATTTAATCATGATAGATATTCGATGAAAAAATGGCTAAAGAACAGACGAAGACTCATCAATGAGCTCTCTAATTCTTTCCCTTTTCTGGCACACAGAAAAATAATAATAAAACACGACAAACTAAAGTAGAAAAATAATATATATAATTGGGAGCCATTCGCCTCTGTTCGAATCATTCATTCGGTCGTGGAATTTAATTTATTCTAGAATGTTCTATTGGAGGGTAAGGAGCTTACCTTTGTTTTCAGGATTGATGAAAAAACCTTTTCTGCTCGATCGAATTTGTAGATATTCTTAATATGATGCTATTGATAGGAAACCTTGTGGTAGAAGTTCGGAAAAAAATTAATTTTCTGGATTCTCATTTTGAGAAAAGAGGGTATTTTCTAGAAAACATCAATTTTGTTCTTTCTTTCGAAGCCGAAGAGATTGCTTTTTTCATTAATGTATCTATTGATGTGAACTGAGTGAAATATAATTCAAGAAATAGCGAAATAATTTTCTCCAAACTGCGTTTGAGCTAGTAGGAAAATAATGTATTACTTTTCTATTCAATATGTTAAAAATATATTTTATTTTAAGTACAATGTATTTTAGCATTTGCTTACATATTGAACAGTCCTTTCCTGTAAAAAGTTGTAACAAATATAAACAAAACAGACTGTGTACTTCCGCAGTAGCTACGCAAAAATATTTTTCTTTCACGTCAAAATCCATCGATTGTGTTACATAGATAATATTTTTTCGTTACTTGATGAATTAACTCTATTCTAAGTATTATTCTTTTTCATATTCATATGGGCCGAATACCTAGACAATCTGGGCAACATAAATGAAGCAAAACCTGATTTAGAACTCTTTAACAGGACATGCAATATTTCCCTTTTAAAACCACTGCAGTCTCGAACTATAATTAATGTTGATGAACTCATACTTAAGAATCAATTCCTCATCAATCAACTATCATATGTTCAATACCCTTTGCTGTCAATGTAAAATTGATCTTAACTTTTGCCCCGGTATTAATTTTAAATTGATCACTTGTCACGTAAGGAGTTTTAGACATATCAGAGCAGACTCTTTAATTTCATGTGAAATAATTGAGTAATTATTCATTCTTAAACGATTTCTCTCAGGGCTTTAAAGTACTATTCTGAAATATTAATATAATTTATAAATATTATGATTTGTGTGACACCAAGTTGATGTGATTAATATGAACTATATTGCCAAACTGCTATGAGTGATATTATTTTTATTAAAGTCATCAATATGGGCTATAATAAAATACGTTCTATTATTGTAAGTCAAATTATTTTAAAGTAGATATCGTGTATCTGACATCTCTGAACGATATAGCAATTTTTGTATTGCACGATGTCCTTCTAACTCTTTATTTCCAACTTTACTTGCTTCATTATTATATGATATAGTTACAAAGCTGTTTGGTAATAGATTTATTAATAAGACTTCATGTTCACCAGCTGTGAGTATCAACATTATACAGTGCTTCACATATAACTGTTAAAACACAAAGTAAAGGTAAAACTTGTTTGAAATACCATATATTTTATATAAATTGATCAAACATCTGAATAAATCTCTATGCCCTTTCAAACAGCATCAGCTAACACTGTCATAATATATCTAGTTTAATAAATGCACCTTACTTTACATTTTTTTTCCAGGAAAGATTGTGTTAAAATGGAACGGTTTTTGGAAAGTAAATCATCGGGAAGGTTATAACACCACGCTAATCTCAGAGGTACCTAGGGCAGCAAAAGTGTCCCACAGTATAACTTTCAGAATTTGATTTGAAGTACATTCAACCAGTAAACGCACGCCAAGATCCTTAAATCTCCAGAGAAATCGATATTTTGCATATCTGACTATGCGACTTCATTTTATTATGTTTCAAAAATTTTTCAATGTCAAAACGTGACTTTGTCATAATTTCTGTAGAGATCTCCAACATCATCTCCAGATCTGAATCCAAAAGAACGCGTGTAGTATACAATATAGATGATATTTATATCCTACACCAAGGATTATACAGAGTCTTGGACAGGAAAAATAATTAAGGCTTTCATAGCGAAGCATACCTAAGGGAAATCACAATAATACTTTTTCTAAACTTTCATCAGTTTTATGTATATTTTTAATTTTATGTTTTTATAGTATTATACTAGAAATTATCTAAATGGGTGAATCCATTCAAATCCAGGTAAGGCTATTCACCTCATCATCTTCGAATCGAATGATATTTTGCATACAGGTACATTTTGAGCCACCTTGAATCAATATATTTTTATAATCTTGAAAAAAAAAATTTCGAGATGACGTCACAAATTAAAATTTATTTTTCTTAGCGTACATCACCTTGTTAAAAATCGCATGTCTCCTAAAGTATTTAAGATAATCCAATTTTGTTTTTGTTTTTCAAAAAGATGTAAAACTTTAGAGCAACTCTTGATACTAATTCCATTCGTAGTACGTAAATAGTATTGGAAATATGAATTTTTCAATTTGATCAATTTAAATTCATTTGTCTCAAAAAAGCTATCTTTTAAAAACCTGATTACTTTTCCTATATAAATATGCTATCAGAATGCGTAAGCACTTTTTGCAGTTTTGGAATAGTTAAGTTTAAATAAATTATTTTGTGTAATGACCCTGATCGGAAAACCCGATGTGATCATAAAATAATGAAATATCGTCAAATTACCTTTCGAAATATGAAAAATCCCTAAGCGTATGTCAAATTACATATAAAAGGGCGAAAAGGTTTTCGAAATTCCTAAATTAAATCGAGATTACCTTTTAACCAGTGGGAATTACGCCTTCCTGTATTTTCTTAAAAATACTTTTTGCTTAACGTTAACCGAATAGTATGAATAATAATTTAGAGTATTTACTTAATTTTAATAAATTATATATCACAAAATTATATATTAAACACGTACACAAAATTTCACAAACATATCATGATTAAGCTGTTCATCTCACTGCAAAACCAAATTTTTAAATGCACTTCAATTGTTTTGATAAAAAGGGGCAGAGTAATAAACTACATGTTTAAAATATTGATAAATTCCTATAAATATATTAAAACATTTAAACAATATTGAAACTAATAGCACAAAACGTAGTACCCTGTAAATCCTCATAAAACAGTTCTAAAACTGTATAAATAAAAAAATGTAGAAGCTCAGTAATATCTAACATCGCAGATAAAATAATGATATAATTTTTTTATTTATTTAAAACCATAAGAAAAGTTGCTAATTTGAATATTAGTTACGTTAAATAAAATATTAATTAAAATAAATTGAGATATTCGTTAAATTCGGCGAAAGTGTTTAACCTGTCCTTTCTGCCACATAAAACTCAACGGATATTTCAATAAATGATTATTTCACTGTGGATCTTCACGAATTCAATTCATAAATAATTAAAGTTAATTTCAATTAATTATCTTCGATTCTTGAAAAGTTGCACTATCATGTCACAATACTAGGATATCTGGTTTTTGTGTATGACAAGAGGTCGACTTTGTCATATGAACTCACCATTGTAAAACTTTCAACAACTTGTTAATTATTTCAAAACTATTTTTTGATGTTGCAGGACAATTTTCATGTGCCTTCCTCCATTTAAAGACATAATTAAATTTATCTCTTCTGAATCGATGAAATTGCTCTTTATTCATTATAGATTTGATTGAGATATTAATTTCACAAAATCCCAGAATGAATTATACCCAAATCCAAGAATGAATTGAGAGTAAATGAGTATTATATACGAAACGATTTAAAATGTATACGAATAAGCTTTAATCAGGTAAAGGTAATGATGATTGATATATTAAAAAGCTACTCTTTCACTATATAAATAATCTTCCCCATGTGAGCAGATGGGTGGATAAAAAGCACCTGCTTGTAGAATAGAAATAATCAACACTCCTACAGCCCTCTTAGAATAGCATATCTTGTAATTTTATTTTAGAATTTGTTGCAATATTTGCTATATTATTATCAAGTGAAAATTTTAATGTAAACAGTCCTGAAGCAATATGCAGCCCAAATATTTCCCTGGTAAATAATTAGAAGTAGAGTTTGGCTGATTTTTTAAACTATAACAGTAGAATAATAGGATCATCAAAAATCTTAGTTTCATACACTTTATTGATCTATGCATAGAAATAATGAATCATGTTAAGATAGCGCATCGAAAAAGGTGCTTGAGCTGCTGATTGGGAGGTTCGAGCGGTTACTACTAGAAGTACTTACTACCTACTACTAGCGCTACTACCTTTAGCGCACATTAACGGTTGAAATTTGGATATCTTAAGTTGAAAGCTCTTAAAAATCAATTTTTGAGAAACTTAGCTTTATAAGGTGCTACTCTTAAGGTTCTACTGCTTTTTTTGAACTCATTAGCTTTATAAGGTGCTACATTTATAACATTCTAATGAGTTTACACAAAATGTTTCAAAAATTTTAAAGATGTTTTTTTATTAAATCTTAATCAAACTTCAGCAAATTTCGTGCCAAATTGTTAAAGAACTAATCTAATTTTAAAGATATTTTTACTTATTATTACGAACAGTACATTTAAGTATCACCATCAAAAAAGAAAGCGATTTATCTCTAATAGTTTAAGCGTAACAAAATTTTAAGTGCTACGCGACATTCTTGTATATTTTTATTTGTATATAAAATTGAATATTTTTTACCTCCTTTTAAAGGGTTTTATTTCCATGAAAAAAATTATTTTGCAAAAAAATAAGCGTGGCATAGTTTAAATTATGCCATTGGCCACCATAAACTAAATCTTTAATAAAATTGAAGGTGGTGAGTTGAACATTTTATTTTTTATTGCCTGAATTTGAATGGATTCACCCATACATAACAATTTTTGATATTTCTAAATTTGTTTAGGTAAAAATGACAGGTAACTTAATCTGAACTTTAAGACAACATGTGCATGGTGTATTAAAAAATAAGTTGCTTGTGTATATTGAATGATGCTGAAATTTCCAGTTCTGAATTTAATGAGTACGATTATAGTTAAAGATGAAAGATTCATTATTATCTGTTTTTATGAAGATATTTATATTATATTAGTCTTTGGCATTGATTCTTGCACATTTGACGTTCATAACAGTGTTAAGATTCTGAAGATATATACACGATTGGCAGTTAAGTCTTTTTGAAAAGGTAAACTCCATTCCAAAGGAAATTTAGCAAAACAATGAGAAAGACTAAACAATTTAAATTAGCAGTAATGGGAAAGCAAACTAAGACTTGTATTAATGAAAAAGTTCTATTCTGCTAGGGAATGTAAGCGAACTAAGAAAAAAGACTGAGCAATCAAGAACGCAATAACGAGGAAGTTTTTCTCCAAAAGAGAATGTAACAATATAATGAAAAAACAAAAACAATTAAGACATGTAATAATAAAAATTTCCAGTTTAATAGTAAAGTTCAATTCTAGTGGGAAATTGAAGGGGAAAATGAAACAATTCCAACTATTAATAATGAAAACTTACTTTTTAATAGGAAAATGATAAATGAAAAGGTTTCAATCTACAGAACAATGAAAAAGCTAAACAATTAAAACTTGTAATTACAGCTAAGTTCGATTTCAATGGAAAAGTTCCATTCCAATAGGGAATCTAAGAGAAAAATAAAACAATCAGTACTAGTAAAAATTAAAAAGTTCTTTTCCATTAGGGAATGCAAGAGGTCAATAAAACATCCTAAGCAATTTAGATATGGATACATGGAAAAGTTCCATTCCAATAGAGATTATAAGAATGAAAAAGTTACTTTTCATTTAGGAATGTAAGAGAACAATGTAAGCGAGACTAAACAATTTAGATATCGATGAATGAAAAAGTTCCATTCCAACAGGGATATAAGTATCAAAAAATTTGTTTTACGTTAGGGAATGTAAGATAACAATGAAAAAGACTAAACGATTAACCCTCTAAGTGGTTTCGACGAAACATTTCGTTCGTCAAGATCTGGCCAATTTTGCTAACGACGAGATCAAGATCTGGTCAGATTTTTTCTAATGAGGAGATATTTCGTCCATCAAGATATTTTCAATGACGAGATAACCTGTCAAAACAACCACAACAGGAAGGTTAAAACGTGGATAAATGAAAATATTTCTTTCTTATAGGGTACGTAAAAAAATAATTAAGACGGCTAAAACTCATTGCTATAAATGAAGATTTTAATGGAATCCTATGATATTTTTGCATTTCAAGTATGTGAAAAACTATAATCGACTTACTTCACCAAAAAAATTCCCAACAATGAAATTCGAAAAATCCAAATTCGCCTAATTACAACCCCCACTCGAAACTTTTTCGAAGCTATTTCGTTCTCGGGACACCGCAGAAACCACTCGAACTCAAAACTCGCCTCTTCCTGCGCAAAAATGCCTTTGTTCGTCTCGCGTGCGGATCCGAAAAGCAGATCGCATTATTTTCATCGCCGTCATCGAAACGATGAAGATGATGATGATAAAGAGAGCAAAATTTTTCCCTTTCCGCCATCTTGACGGTGGAGCTAAAACCTACCCAAAGTAATCATATTACTTCTCTCTCTATCTCCCCACTTCTGGCTCGATTACCTTTGTGTGAGAGGGTGGTGGTGAGGGGAGAGGGGAGGATATATTAATTAATTGGTTGCCCTAGGGCAATCTTTTCGAAGCAAAACTCCAGGACGGAGTTTTGTTCTCTCTCAAGGAATTCTGTTTCAAGAGATGTGAAGAGCGGGGGAGCGTTCACAAAGTTTTGATTCTGTTATCTTCACCTGGTTGAGAAGAAAGATGACTTTTTAATGTGGGATGTTTGGAGGTGAATTTAATTTACGTGGAATGGGGTTGCTTTTTATAATGAAAACTTATGGTGCTTTGCTTCCAAATGGGGAAGGGTGCTTTGATAAATGTTTCGTTTTGAAAGAATGGGTTGGCCAGTTTTTTATTCTGTTATTACCATGTATCATACATTCAACTGAATTATCTTTCTAAATCATCTGACAAAATGCGAGAACATATTTTTCATGCTTTAGATACTTTGAACGGATCTGTCATAATTTTCATCAATACAAGGAATTTAATCAATATTCAACTGTTTTCTTTTACCTTCCAACTCGTTTCAATGAAATATCTTGTCCATCAAGATCTGACCAATTTCACTAATGACCGGATAACTCATCAAGATATTGCCGATTTTTGATGATGACTAGATTAAGATCTGGTCAGTTTTTAATGAAGAGATATATCGTCCATCAAGATTTAATAATTTTTTCTGATAACGAAATACCTCATCGATACCACCAGGAGGGTTAGTAAAAAATTTCCAAAAATGTTGATTTTGTATCATTAAAAGTATATTACTGCAAATATACAGAGTACCTATTGTGAGTTGACAGCACATTTACTTATACTAGTTGTGTACACATCTACTTATTCTATTGGTTTAAATATTATTAAAAGTAATATTTAAATCGTACTGTAATATTGGAGAATTGGCCCTGTTTTAAAATAAATGATTTCCTAATTTTTATTTTTCTAATTAGATATTTACATGATATGTATGAAAAATGATAGAATTAAATGCTGAATATAAAAATTTTATTATAGTCTAAAAAGCATATACTCTTTATGTATATAATTTATTATCTTTTAAAACTAATTTAAGTAGGCTAAATCTCTCCTGTTGAGGGGGCTTGACCAGATCAATTAAAAAAACTATTTTTTATTAAGGTATAATTTTTTAAATTTCATTTATATAAATAAATATTGTTTGAACAGTGAACCAAATTAGTTTTTATAGTTACATTTTTATAATTATTATCTAGTTATTTATTATTACATAAAAGCTTTTTTAGGGTATAAAAAAAATTTCGGTCGAAAAATAACATTTTACTAAATTAAAGTGTCCCAATTTAAATTACATTTGTTTCAATATGGTTATTCCATCTGATATTTTCAATTTTTTATAATTTAACTTAAATTTTTCATGGATTTGAAATAAGATAGATTAAAATATTAACTAAATCCATTAGTCAATCCTCCCTCACATAGAATGGGGTGTTGTCACATGTCTCCCTACATGGTCATATTGCAATAAAACTAACATCGAAATTTTAATCTCAATTCTATGCCCAAAATTAATGTTAAGAGTCAGCTTAGTAGTTTACAGTTAGTGAAATCCTCTTGCTTTCATTTATATTAAATATTTTCCCTGAGAAACTTGAAAAATATGTCTAAACTATTTACTTTTTAGGTTTTTTCATGTTTACATTTATTACAAATATTCAAAGTTGAATCTTTCCCAAGTATTTAGACTGTCTTTATGAAAATAAGTTGGCTGTTTGAGCTCTCAGCTCCTTTAGCCCTCTTGGTAGTTATCTCGATGAAATTTTCGTCATTAGAATAAAACTGACCAGATCTTGATGGACGAGATATCTCGTAATTAGAAGAAAACTGACCAGATCTTGATCTCGTCATTAAAAATCGACAATATCTTAATGACTTGATGTCTCGTCATTAATAAAATTGGCCAGACCCCGATTGATAAGATACCTTGTCAAAACCACTTGAAGTGTTAATTAAATCAGTTGAGCCAAACACTAAAACACATTTAAGTACGAATTTCTATGGTGCAACAAGACTTCCTTTTGATCAAGGCTCCCCAGTTTCTGCTAAAGCTCTGAGCAAAGTGCATCGAAACTCCTGGAGAAACCAGGATTTACATTGTAATTAATATGCACTTGCAACATGAAATATTGCCGTTCACAAATGATGATAGCTTAACACACACTCATATATGTCACAAATTCTTACATCGTGAATATTTCCGTCAGTGATGACCTAGTTATTATTAAGAATTGCATTGGGTGCGTTCCGATCTTCAAGAAATATAGACAAGTCAAGATTTTACACGACTCTTTAGTCTCGAGAGTCCAGGAATATGTTTTCTCAGGAGGGAAGATTGAATGTTCCAATTATAAATCTAGTCTATGAATGTGACACCGCAGAGTGCATATAAAGAGACTAAGAAACACCGTTTCTAAACACCTCAAAATTATTTTTTGTGAAACATGATTCAATACTTCAACACTTTATGACTACTTATTAACAACTTAAAAAGTAGATGTATATTTTTTAAGCGATACAAACGAGAGCAAGCAAACTTCTTCAATGTAAATGTGTTTTTCAGCTGTATAAAATAATAAAACTAACTTAACTATTTAGAAGTTCGAGAAAAGGTTTTTTTATATATTTGATCCAGTTCCCTATTTCTCAACATGTTTTCCACCTGAAAATACATACTGCAGTAGAATAATGATTATCAGATTACATAATGACATTCTTATTACATAAAATATATGGAATATTTTCCCCACATAATTATTCCTGAAGTAACGTTTGGTTACATTTGAGGTAAGTTTTATTAAATGGTACATCCATGATTCCTGATTTTAAAAGAAAGGTTTCATGCTTTTCATTCAATATCCAATCCATTGAGGTGAGCATATCAATTTGTTAAATATAGTTGTGTGAAGACAAACTATATTTAACAAACCATGCATTTCCGTGCACATGAAAATGTGTTCAATATGTATGGAACACATTTTAATGTGCATGGATCGTTTATAAGTTCAGGGTAGAAGCTTCATTCTTTATTTTATTTCATTTTAAACACTACGATCATAAGCAATTCTTTCACGGGACTTACGAAGGGTTTGTCGCGTACCTATGAACCATCCAGTTAGTAGCAAACATTCATATACCGGAGAAATTTAGCCAACAGAAATTGAATGCAGTTATTATATATTTGTATGGTTTCAAATATTGTGGCCTGTAAGTTTTCGGAAGTTTGTCGTGTTATTATCGGTAAATCAAGTCAAGTCCCCCTATCCGCCCGGGCGAAATTACAAATCTGTAAAACAGGTTTCTCTGCTAGGTTAGTGTCATGTATAAGAAAGTATGCATACAGTTTGGAATAGCTTAAGCCCGCAGGGTGAAAAAAAGGCCATACTAGATAAGGATAATCTCGTTATCTAGGATGGCCTTGGCGAAAGATGGATAGAGGTATTACACACTAAGATTTATTCTTCATTTTCATCAATTGATTGAATACAGTGTGTTTTTTGTTTGATGACCAGATCAAGTTCTGGTCAGTTTTCTTCAAATGACGAGATATCTCATCCATCAAGATTAAGTCATTTTGCTAATGAGACGAGATAACTCGTCGACATACTCACCAGGAGGGTTAAGTCTTAACCACAAGGTCCATGTTTCGTTTCAGTACGACACACTATTAAAGAATACTGAAACAATGACATACAATTTCATTTATTCTAAATTTCGACACTTCTTTTCGGATTTAATAGACAGCCATTCGATTCAAAACACTGAAACCTTCGTTATATTTTTGGTACTTTAATTCCAATGTCTCGTATAAAGCACTTAGATTTCTCATTTACTCAGGGAAGAACGCGTTCCAGAATTATTGATTTATTTACACCATTTCGCATAGACGCATTCCATGATCCAACTTCAAAGATTCCGCATGCCTTCGAGGCGTAAGAATCCGACGCTACAAGACTGTAAACATCCCGCACCTCTCTCCAACTTCCATACCCCAAAGGATATAAAACACACAAACAGCCGTACAGTGGGTTGCTCAAAAATCCACCTGAATTAAACACCAGATTTCTAAAGATTGCAACGCCTCGACTTGGTGTTGGAAAAGAAGCAAGAAGGTAATAACTGCATGTGCGGCTATCACCTAGACATTAATAACCAGGGCTCGTTTCTTAGAGGTGCTTTTGTCTTAGGAAAAGTTTCCCCCTTCTACTTATTTGTTATCAGTTGGGAGAAAACTCCCTGAGGGGAGAGATTTTACGTTTATTGTTATTTTTCCCGGTTTTTCCCGGAATTTGAAGTGAAGGGATACTCATTAGTGATAACAGTACAATAATTAGGCAATAAGGGAAGGAGAGACGAAGTCTTAATAACGCGGAGGAATTTTTTGTTTTGAGGCTTCTTGCGAAGATATTTTGGGTTTCATCAACAATGGAGGAGGAAAATTACTTTAATTTGAACATGAAACTGGGAGAAAAGTCACGATTGGAAAGATTTTTTCTTTTTGGTTTATCGTGATTAGTACAAAATAATATTCTGGAAAGACACTAATTATTACGACAATTAGAAACAAAACTTTTAATAAAAATCAGTTTTTCGTGTAATTTGGGCAGTATTTGTTTTGGTTCTTTAAGTTCTGCGAACCGAAAATTACAGAAGTATGTGTTCTATTTTCGAGACATTTAATTAGTCTTACATTTACCTATGGAGTTAATGGATTGGAAACTAATTGTCATAGACAATACGAGGAAATTCATGTTTACTTAAAGATAAAATAAAAAGAAATTTGTACGTTTGTTTACTTATTATTATGAAATGTTAGTAATTAGAAAATGTTGCAGACATGTGTTTTATTCAAGACTTCTCAATAAACTTCTTACATTTGCATTTGTTTTTTTTTTTGGTAATGCCCTACCATAGACCTCTACTGCCTTTGATTTTACAAGGGGAAATCTAGCCGTTATTTGTGAGGAAGCACTCAGTGGGTAAACAACCATTGCTTCTAAAAAGGACAAACACCAACATCCATGAGATAAACCAGTATTCGAACTCGAGACACACTGGGTGGCAGACAAAATGCTATGATCACTATACCAAGCAACACACTTCTATTTGTTGAATACTGCAATTTTTTAAACATAGTACGAAGAAGCTCAACTGTATTTTACGCATGTGTTCACAGCCTGCAAAAATTGTCAATCTAATTTAGATGGATTTTGTATGTTACACAGTAGAATAATCTTGAGCGTCTATCTACATTTTTTATGTTGAAATGACTATAAAACTGCTATAGAATTTTTCAACTTGTGTACAATTTATAACCCCCTTTGATGTGTTTTTATAAAATCTTTGATTATTCCCCAGTAATTATTCCCCCTGATTCCATTTCTGTAAGGTTTGATTCCTCCCTGGGTGTATTTGTCTCTTTTGTGTCAGTAAAACTTCCCTTGTCCTGGACAGAGCAGACAGGAAGAATCGATGATTAGAATTAGAAGTTCTATAAATTGTACATTCCCTGGAGAAATATATTCCAATTCTCTCCAGGTGTGCTGCAAGGCAATCATGTACAGTTAATCTGAAAAATACCACTGTTTCCTTTTTGGTCTGGTTATTTTTGTAAATTGTTCCATTTCTTATTACTTTTATTTTTGAATGGCTTCTTTTTCAATTATCTCAAATGTTTTTTTCTGATCAGGACCTGTTCAATCGCATCTGAGGAAAGTGATTTTTCACTGGTATCGATTTCGGTACCCAATTTGGCCAATTCACTTAAAGTATATCCAGTGTACTCTCAGAAACATCAAACACTTTTTGACCCTTGAGGTTCTGCCAACCTCTCCAGTCATTGAAATGAACATGTTTATCTTTGTATCCTTAATGCTCTATATATCCTATCATCTGATCCTTAAAGTTTCAAGTATCCTACAAAGTCACTCATTTGTTGAAAAATGTTAAGGAAAGGAAAAGACGTGAATATGGTGTTGCTATTTGAATTGTAAATGAAGCAGAAAATTAATGGGATAGATAAATTTCACAGACATTTTTTTAAAATACCGAGATAAATATCTTAAGAGTTAGTATTTAATTAATTAAGATCATAATAAACTTTATGATGTTTTATGTAGAACGGTGGATTAATTAGGAAGAATAGAACCCCAGTCCAAGCTTCGACATAGAAGGAGAGTCGGTGGTTCTAAGGTAACGTATGTTGGGTACTTTTTTGATAATTGATTTGTAGATCCGAGTGTAAGGACTCCAATGGCAGTAATCGATCGTATAGTGGAAGAAAGAATTAATCGTGATCAAACTTGCGCTAACCCTGCTCGCAATACTGTGTGAGCAGAGGACCTAGATATCTCAGTTCGTCAATTATAAATTAATACTTAACAACATCATGGTCAATTGATAACCAATAAATGGCAAAGAAAGATAATCCATAGTTAAAAATTAACAAGACAATCCATAGTTAAAAATTAACAAGACAATCCATAGTTAAAAATTAACGAGACAATTTATTAAATAAAAGAAGGTAATGTTCTTGAGTGTATAATTCCACATAAATCACAATCTCAGAATAATTCACACTTGAGCATTGAAATTATAAAGGTGACGCCGTAACAGAGATAACAAAAAAGAAAGGATAGCGGGGTTGGGAAAAGTCGCGAAGGAACGAACATCAAGGAAAATTAAATTAAATGACCGGATGGACATGTCACCCTAAAGACTACACACCGATGAAGTTCTCCGGAAAATTTATAAACGAAACATACTTATCTGCTCGTGGCCCCATCTTTCTGCTACTCAGTAGCGAACGCCGGCCGGCTCATTGCTCGTTTTTGTCCTCCAAGGTCTGGAAACTTGAAGTGATAGAAGAGAGTGCTTTTCCCCCTTTCAGTGCTATATATTTGCTTCCTTTTGGGGATTGTTAATCAGGAGAGTTAGGTCTTCCCGATTCGTTGTTTCAAACTAGCCTGTCTGTAACTTGTCAGGAGGAAGCACGTGGTGGACTTTCTAGAAGATTCCCTGAATTTTTAATGAGCGGCACTGGAGCGAGGGAAGAAGAAGGACGGAAGAGAAAAAAACAAAATGTCATGACTGATTTCGCGGCTTTCACCTTGCAAATTGAATTCAATGGGATTGGAGTGGTGTGTTCCTGAATTCGGCACGCAACACGTAGACAGAGGGTGAGAGGGGGTCCAAAACTGCTTGGAATGTTTTGAGAGAAATATACATTTATGAAGTTAAGCACTGAGTTCCTGGGATACATGAGGCGATTATCCCCAAGTCCCTTTCTTTAACCCTGTGAGAGATTTCTGAGTAGTATAGTATTGCTTTTACTCTACGTGCATTTATTGACTAAATAACAATATCTAAATTAGTTGAAGAATCCTGGGAGAGATTGGTCGAGAAAGTCAAATCTGATTAGAAGTCATGGAGGAAAGACTGCGGATTGTAGAACGGACATGTAAACCCTTCAGAGGGTTCATTTATTTTGTGTTCACTTTGACATTTATTTATTTATTTTTCGTTATCATTATAAATATATAACCTCTATTTAAATTAATTAGTCATTTCTTGATCAATTTCCCTGGTAGGTAGGTAGCTAGATGAATTTACGTAGTACTAGAGCAACACAACATGACGAGGACAATACCTGAGATGACACCACACTCTCAAAACTTCTCAAAACACTACGCAAACGAGAGGACATTTGGAAGCACAACATATTTAGCGTGCACCAGCCCCAAGTACATGTGTGGGTTTAGAAGAAATTTTATTATTTTCCTTACAATTGAGTGATACATTTACCAAACGGAATTAGTTTCATTTATATGCATATAAATTGTCATGTGATGGAAAATTTTAACAATACGGTGAAATATCAATGCACATATATCAATTTTGGTAATTTGTAAAAAAATTTGAGCACTGTAAAAGTTTTTGAAGAAAATTTCAAATGGCTTAATATTTTTGGACCGAACTTTAGATAAAGATTTTTTAGAGGAAAACAAAGTCGATGCAAATTTCATACAAATTAGGACAATAACTGGAAAAGTTTGTTTTGAAAATCCACTGCCCCCTTAATACAATGTAACAAGTTGTTTTTTATGAGCGGCCTGTCATCTAATCTAGTCCCGGGACATGGAATGGAGATGTGGGAGAAGCCAAACACAAATCATTGTGCACCATTATTCCACACCAAACACGCATTTCGAGATCCTGTTCAAAGCTCGAATGCTGCCAAGAGAAGCACCACGTGCAGACGATGCGAAGAAACCAACCTAGAAAACACCCGCTCCGAACTCAGCGAATCTCTCCCGTCCAATAATAACGTTCCGTTGCACCTAGCTTCCCGAACTGTCTTCCGTGCCACCCACGCGCACCTGCACCCCCCACCCGGTACCCCAACAAACACCGGCCCCCCGACCCCCACCGTCATTCTCCTCGCGACCGGCACGCGCTGCACACGATACTTCTGCCAGTGCTCCGCCACAGGCCGTTCGCTCCTCATGTGGAGACGGTGACATGTGGAAAACTTTAGCGCCGTTCATTTCATGATCGAGATTCTATTTGAAGATTTGGATACGGCGTTGGATTTTTCGAGTCTGAATTGAATTTGTTTTGTGAGTGTCTTAGTTGTGAGACATTTCGTCGGAATAAACTTTAGACAACAGTTCTGGAATTATTCCATGTACAATGAGTTTCGGAATCTATGCCCAATGGAGTTCTATGATCTAGATTGTCCTGGGAAGTCTTAGTTGTGTCTTGATGAAAGCTTTATTGTGGCTCGAGAAAAGTTTTATCCTGCCCTGTATGTATAAAAACAATTAAAATGTGAAACATTGAAAATTGAGAGTGAAATATATGGTTTATTAC
The DNA here is from genome assembly GCA_933210815.1 of Meta bourneti. Taxonomy (NCBI): domain Eukaryota; kingdom Metazoa; phylum Arthropoda; class Arachnida; order Araneae; family Tetragnathidae; genus Meta; species Meta bourneti. The sequence goes on along the minus strand of OW119922.1, from coordinate 70,783,066 downwards.
TGGAGTTCTTAAAATTTGCCAGTGTTGGAATTGTTGAGAATGAATTAAAATTGATTTGTGAGTGTCTTCGGCGAGGGACATTTCGTCGGAGTTAACTTTGGACAACAATTCTGGAATTATTCCATGCCCAATGAGTTCCGTAATCTAGGTTGTCCTCGGAATTCTTAATTGTGTCTTGAGAAAAGGTTTATTGTGCTTCGAGAAAAAGTTTTATGCTGCTCTGTGTGTATAAAAACAATTAAAGGGAGAAACATTGAAAATTGAGCATAAATATATGGTTTTTAGTGGAGTTCTTAATATTCGACGTAAGCGTGCTACTATAGCGTCTGGATCAAATGTGGTTTAAGTGAAGACTTCGTGAAATCGGGTTAATGTATGTTCATGGTGACACTTGGAATACTACTCTGAAGACATTCAACAGAGAATATTCATTTGTTATAAAAAGATTTTTTCTGATCTTACAGTGGAAATAATCCATGAAACCGAAAGAAAAGACTGAATGTATCCCAAAATTTAATAACGGGGTAAGGTCTCCATTAAATTTTTTAATGACTATGTAAAATAAAAAAAACGTGATAACTATTCAGGTTAGCGTAAAGACGCTTAACCAGTATAATACATAGAAATAATCGGTAATGTACACTAGTATTTATACATAAATAAATTTATTTAAATTTATTCAAAAGAGTTTCAACCTAGATTATATTTCAGTCAACAGATAGTGATCGACTCATTATGTCGATTTATTCTAAGGATTTTACTTGTAAGAAAGTACAAAGAAATAATCAAACAATCATGCAATTTATCTTTTAAGTAAAGTGAAACGAAATACACTAGAACACTAACGGCTCACTGTATGAATAGTTCAAAAAGACACTTGACATATCTAAACTCTCATTGAGCTGTTTTAACTAACTAATTTTAAAGCTATTTCTTTCCAAAGAAAAATTATTATAAAAAGAAGAAATACTGTTCTTCGGAGTTTAAACACTCAATATATAAACGTGACTATTAACTCTCGAATACATCTAGTGAATCTCCAGAATAAGAAATCGGTAGATTTCTTTAAAAAGGGAAAATCTCCCAAAACTACAGAAGATAAGAAATGCGACTGCCTTCCAAAACCCGCAACTCGAAGGACATTTTCTGATTGAACTGAGATTGGACAGGTTTTCGGTGGGATTTTTCTGCTGAGCTGCATAGAATTGAACTCGGATAAGGTATGGAGACTCATACTAAAAGTGGAAGATTTCCAACAGATCCCGGCCGAGGACTTAGCATTTCCAGAATTTTCTTTTTGCTCTTTCTGCTAGTACCCGGAGGAAACGGACTCTTCAATTTGTACGTCCAGCGACACGAAGTTTTACGATTATTAGGTGAGTTTTTCAAACTTTTGAAAACGTTAAAGTGTTAGCATTTTTTAGATTTATGTCTCGGTTCTCTAGTTTTTCTTAGTGGAATGCTGCTACCAATCAGCGTGTATTTCATGGAGGTACACTAAAAACTGTTTAGTATACTTAGACAAAATGTTTATTTTTCTTATTGTAGATTTTTAATTTAAAAATATTGTAAACATTTTCAGTCTTCAAAATAAACGTTTCATGTCAGTACCTTTAAAATAATTCAAATATATCATTGATGATGACATTTTTTCTCTGAGAACTTTCATTGCTCAAAGAAGAAACTTGGAAACTAGGCACTCAAGAAAAAAATATTTTTTAAGGATATCTCTGGAGTCCGACAATCTTTTACACGCGTAAATCAAAAATACAGATTAACATCATGTGCATTTATAAACAAGTATTTGTTATAAATACCCTTACATAAATAACTACCTCAGAAGTGTAGGACGATTCATACAGGTTAAGAATAAAGGAGCAAATTAAATTGCCTTAGCAATTACTACTTTTTATTATTGTCAACAATTATAGTTATCATTTGCAATAATAACATTTTGCATTTAGTTATAGATAAGTAGAAAACTATCTTTCTCTACCCATTGCGCAATTGGTTAAGCCACTCGAGATTAATTATTTACAAGATAATAAAGTAATGTCGATGATAATCATAATAAACTGCGAGTAAAAATATACAAATTATCGACTCATAATGTGTATTATTATACAAGTATTTTCAAAATATGAAAAAGTATTAACTGGTAAAGCAGAAGGATGTGACGGTATCATTGAATAATTTTTTTCTTAAGTGTAAAACTATATACATAAGATATCGAGCACATTTAGCATTGCTTATGAAAGAAATAGTAAATAAAAACGTAGTAACGTAGAAAAACCTTCATGGAGTAAAGGTCAATAAATTTTACTTGAGTTTTTTGTTTAAAAAAAATGTGTCATCTTTAAATGTTAAGGAATTCTGGGATTTATATATTACAATCATTTTTATATCACTTAATGATTGTTATGCATTATTTTTACTTGTTCTACTTCAAATCAAATTATTGTTTGTTCTTATTTTCATAATACTCGTGGTTTACCTTTATTTACCATTTTGTTTCTTTACATGTATGTACAATTTTGTGCATATATATGAAGAGAAAAAATGTTTGAATAAATATATCACAATTGGCAGTTCAAGCATATTATCGTACCTTAAATTTTATAACACTAAAAACTGTGTATTCCGTTTCCTTACGAAACACAATGAAACTTGTTTATGGAAATTATTTATAATTGTCGGTTTTCACAAATTTACTATTAATAAATATTTTATGTGAAGAAATGTTCTAATTTCTACAGGAAAATTGTTTAATATAAAAATTATATTTAACTTAAAACCTGGCATTTCAGTTTACATAGGTAATTCTAATGTTTAAATCAATTTTAAAATAAAATGCCCCACAAATTTGTACCTTACAATAAATTAGTAGGACATTTCTTAAATACGAAAGTTTAGAATAACTTACGACAGAATATTTGGCTTATGAAAATTGTCGTTCATTTTCCTTTAAATATTTAATTTAATAAATACATACACAAAAACTAATTAAATGTTATTTAATTATTAATCTCTTCTACCTTCAAAACATAAATTGATTCGATCTTTCCTAAATAAAATACACCCTTGAGACTGAGAAGAGTGTAGGTAAATTAATAAATGAATAAGAGGGTCAAACATTTCTCAGCATCTAATTACAAAATGAAAATGGAAAACGTTTCCAAGCCAGATAATTACGACATTCAAATTTTAATTGAAAATATTAAACGTTTTATTTGAGACAGAATATTCTGTCTTTTCTTTTGTACCGTTCTATAAGTACAAATTACCCTTGCAAAATTAAAACACTTATATTTTTGTTATTATTTTGCAGCGTAGAAAAGAAAGTGCGTAATGCAAACATTTTTAATAAAGTAATAATTTCGAACATCATATTGCAATAATTTTTATGTTTTTAACATTTAGTCAGACAATTGTACAATGTAGTTGATTAAACTAGCAAACTATTTTTCTTTTTAAATTAAACAAAATTCCACTCATATGTATTAGAAGAATGAACTTAGATCTCTTAATCAGGAGAGAATTATCTTTAACTGAGGTGCTTTTGTTCACTGAAACTTAATAAAATCGAAGCACATTACCTAATTCATTATGAGATTTTGCTCTACCAAATTGTTTTCTAAACAATGGTCTATAAGATTAATCAAAGGTGGTCGAAATTTTAGAATTTAATTATTCTGATGTTTACTATTTGTCTCTCGCTGCTTCCATCAATTAAAAACAACGAAAGAAAATGCAAATGTTTGAACTCAAATTGTTCTATAATTGAATCACTTTATGTCATAAACATCTAATCAATTCTCAAGCAGCAAAAATGACCGGAACAACAAGCTAAACCTAGGAATAAATTCATAGGGAATATTTTCATTTACATTAGCTCGTCTGAAAGCGCACTGTGCATGGTAAAGATAATTGTATTTTGTTTCGACAATCGTAAAGGGTAAAAACATTAAGTTACTTTTCAGAAAATTTGTAGTCACTTTATGATAGAATATAGCACATTTAACTTCAATTCATCGACCTAAACAGTTCACGTAAATATATATAATAACATGTCGCTTTCAAATATTATTCAGAATATAATGCTGTCAACATTACATTTTCAACTCATGAAAGCTGAATCAAATGATATCTTTCTTTTTATTGTCGCTTAAACAAAATTACATATTGAGATTATTTAAATATATGTTCTGAATTAATTGTTCATCACTTTCTGATGTTATTAGCTGTCGGGTTGCGAAACCGGACAATCTAGCATTCCACTAAGCAATCGATCCATTTCTGAGTTATATAAACATGGAGTTGATGCCAGTTTAATCTGTTCGTCATTTGACAGTGGTTCAAATTTAGTGATGTCCTTTGATCCTACCATTCGAGATTGATCCCCGAACGTCGCCAAAAACCAGTTGTCTTGCTCCAATATGCCGTAAATTCAACTACCGACCTACCTGCCAGTTTAATCTGTAAGTTTAAAGGCCTTCACAGTCTTATTTAGTTGCCAAGAATCAGACACATTGCACCTATGTATTTTATCTCTATAATTGGGTAATTCTTCTGTAATTCGAATGTTTCCTAGACCGTTAAGCTCTGACGGTGGTTCAAAATTATGAGGTGTTGTCTTCAGATCGTCGCCAATAGCCTGTTGTGTTGCTCCAGTGGGACAGAAATTCAACTACTTATCTAGACCGTTAAATCATTTATGTAAAAGAACTTAGACGGATATTACAAAACTCAAACAATATATTTTTTCATAACACCATTTACCTTTATTTCAATAATTTTATTCGTTGAAAAGGTTTGTTGTAGAAGCGACTAGTACGTAAGAGCTATTATTTGAAGAATACAGATTCAAGATTAAAAAAGAACCCTCCAAAAACAAATTTCAAGTCAATATTTAAGCAGTAAATATTCAATGCTTTTCATTTCAAATTGAATTGCTTTAAAAACCTCAAACTTTTAGCTCCGAGAGAAAAACATTTCGCAGAACAAATAAAATTACTTGAAAATAACTTCAATCCTTTCTTCTAATTCAACAAAAGTCTCTCAGAGCACTCCAACGGAACAAAGCTCGGGCGAACTCAGCCCCAATAAAAAGATCCTTACAATTTTTTTTCATTTCATTGAGTATGCTCTTTTGTTTTCCGCTTACCTAATTCGTTTACTTCGTTAAGTGCTCTCCTGTCATCCGTTTTCGGGGCAATTCTCGAATTTCGATTTAATGTTATGGTCAATAAACTCTCTCCAGTTTCCCTAAATTTCATACGCGTCCCACGGGATAAATAATCCCGCCACTTCCATAAACGCCGGCGACAATCCGGGATTTATCAGTGTCAATTTGATACCCCTTCCGCGGATTGCAGATGCGAGTAACTCGATAGAGCCATTGTTAATTTCTGCCGTTTTCGTGCGTATTAATGGAGAAGTCTTATTGCCGTGGGGAGTGTAGTTGCAGAGTGTCCCGCCGCATTGTTGTCAGCCTGTCTGTCGGGGTTCGGGAGCTTTCTCCCCTTTGAGTGTCCCTTTCGATACGTTTGTGCGAAGTCGTGAGTTGAAAGGGAATATTTCCGGGGGCACGATTTTTCCTTGGTGAAGTGAGGATCAGTGGCCTATCGTTCATTGAAGCCCAAAAGAGTAGTGCGGCTCCTACGAGAAGGATTCGACCTTGAGTCAGTCGATTTTTGAGAAGGTGGGAAGGCTTGTTAGGAGAAGGTTGCCATCCGCAAAGGCAGGAATAGCGATCGCTGTGGTTGGTCCTTTTGTTTCTTTTTGGGGAAGACTTTGGGGGTGCAAAGATATGATGAGATTATATTTCTGACTGCCTTTTTCTTCATGGCAAATCTACATAGACTAAGATGAAATTATATGTAATGAACCTGTTGCCGACAAATTGACGTAATGGGTTAAGAAGAAAATTTGATGGAAACTTTAGCCATCTTGACAGATTCTAGTAGATTAATTTTTGCGAATCTCCGATGGATAAATTTTTGTAAAAAACAAACTTCATATCACTATTTTTTGAAGAATTCCTGTCATCAGGTATTGGGAAAAACATCTATGAGGTGTCGTTAAATTCGAGGGTGATAGAGGTCAGCAGACTGTCATCTCTATACTCACCAGTGGACATTAAAAATCAATTTTATTTGATCTTGGTATTAACCCTCCTGGTGGTTGTGTCGTCGGTATCACCTCATTAGCAAAACTGACCAGAACTTGATGGATGAGATATCTCGTCATTTGAAGAAAAATTACCAGATCCTGATACCGACATCATCAAAAATGTGTTTATATCTTGATGACGAGAAATCTCGTCATTAGCTAAATTGGTCCGATGATGATGAACGAAATATCTCGTCGAAGCCCCTTGGAGGGTTAAAGTTTTTCAGACCTGACGGAAATGCAGTACGGAGCAAACCTCTCCTGTTTGCATCCTTGCTTGTCAGGTTGTTCAGGGAGGATTTGTATTTTAATCCAATGCTTGAGGATTTTTTGAAAGTGCATGAACTTACGAACTTGATCTAGCTTATATAGACCAAGTAGAGTAAGAAAAGAGCATCAATGTTTCATTGTCACTATAGTCCATACAATACGAAAATCTTTTACTGGAGTATGCAAATTTTATATTGAATACCTTTATTGATTTAACGATATAAAAGGGCGTTTAAATCTTCTAATACGCTGTGTCTGACCCAGTTTGGCCAAATCTGACCCTTGTACCACTAAAAACCAAACAACCCTACATTCTACCGGGTCAAGTAAACGTATTTTAACGTATAACATCAAAATAATTTATGACAATCAAATGCTACATACAAAATTAAGCATATTACATACAATTAATTCGGATTTCACACCTCTTGGTAATGTTATCCAGGAAAGGTAATGGCGTGTACATGGAGGGCCAGACAAAAGAATATGTCCAGAGCCACGGTACACTTATAAATTGATTGAATTAGAATATTGAATAGAATTAGGCAACTGGCTCATAAAACAAACAAAATTTAAGATATAAAAATTTACATCTGACGAAATAATAATAACATTAATATGTAATTTACGTTACGGAATTAGAAACACTATGCACCCGCCCGTTCGAAACTTGCGAGACAGAAAGATGGAATGAAAGTTTTAATTATTCGCGAGCTGCTACTGTTTAGTTTCTGCGGAGCAGTTTATGTTGAAGTTTCTGCGAAGTTACATAGAATGTTTTGCGGGAGTATTCACCAGGTAGCGATGAGCAAAGTAGATAAAAATTAATTAACAACTATCATTAAAAATTTGTAAACCTGTGATACTTAATGACTTATTGTCAGTTTCAATTGCAATTTTATGGGTCAAAATTTGTAGTCTATTCCATGTTTAGCGATCGCTTAACGCATCCCACAAAACAATTTTTCATGTGTTGATAGAAAGCAATCATTTAAAAAGAAATGTTGAGTATAGGACATTGAAAATTAAAGTAGATTATTCTTCTATAAAATTAAGTTATGATAGTTTTTTGGCAAGTAGTGATCTCAGTTAGTGAAAGCATCGAAAAATATTTTGTCGTCACACATTTACCTTTCATAAATTAAAGTTTTATGTCAGAGAACTTAAATTCTTGAGAAAGAAAAAAGAGTTTTACATCACAAATTAGAAATTTCCTTAGTTATTTCATAGTTAAACTACTTACATTGTCCGCGCGTAAAACTTTGAACAAAAGGTATTCGACTCAGTTAAACAGTTTCGCATTATCTTCCTTTATTTAAAATTCTGACATTTGATAAAAAGTTCTATATTAGCGTTTGTGCATCCTGTAAATCGTTACATCAAGATTGTAATTATAACAGTCAATTACCGAACAATGTTATTATGTGTTTAAATACTAAAAAGCTTTTTTTTAATTAGCACAATTTTATAAATATTAATATTTATTTATTTTTCAGCAATTTTTGCTTGCGTGGCCTGAAAATTTCAGCTTTGTAAATGTAATTACAGAAGACAATTCTCAAACAATGTAATTAAGTGTTTGAATATTAACAAGTGATACTATGTAATTTTACAGAGAATGTTGTCGAGCATTCCAGTAGAAATTTTGAATAATTGAATATTAATGAGCTGTTAATGAAGCTGTTTGCATGAAATTATATCTTGTGGCAATTATTTAAATTTCGAAACGGATAATTATAAGGAATAATGTTTTTCAATTTTAGCTTAAAGTAGTTTCCCTAGTTTCGAAAGATTGAATTTGTTGTAACGACTTATTCTTATTTATTTTACTCTATACTTTATTCCTCAATTTTAAAGTATATTAAATTTCGAATAGTTATATCCTTGACTTACCTATCACTTTTGACATACAAAGTTGATTTGTATGTCAAAAGGGTAAAATTGTTTTCAAGATAGAGTATGAATTAAATTTAGTGATTCATCTACCAAAATTAAATTGTTTGACAGTCTTGAAATTCAGGAATTGCACTTCGACATCTTGGTTCCGCAACTACTCATGATTAATTATGTTTTGATTTATTGTTCTGTATTCCTTCGATATGCCCTACTGTTTGCGAAAATTGCAACACCGTGAAGGAATAATGGTAATCATTTGAGACTTATAAAATATGCAGAGCAGGATATGTAAAGCAAATTATTTGAATTGCAGAACGATGCGGCATTTCTGGGCCCAGCAGTGCCCTCTGAACTGTCATGTTAGGAGTATAAATAAAGCGCTATTTAGGAGACACATATGTAGTGAATTGTGGACAGCGAGCTTTAAAGTTTCATAAGAAATCATTATGCCTCATCATTTTGAAAAAGAGAGCGATAACAACAAACGAGAGTCCGAACAAGGACTTATGATCAACCTACGTGAACTTGGATTTTTGTACCGCGACTTTGCTACTCGTACGGGACGTAACGCTAAATTCCATTCTAATCTCACGATTCCTTTAAGGTTGTGTGTTTGCAGATTTAATATTTACATTCAATAACTGTCGATAAGAAGGTAGGCAGGCATCTAATAAACGTCTGTCTCACTGTAGCAACACAACGGGCTATTGGCGACGTTCGGGAACCCTCTCGAAGGGAAAGATCCGAGGACAGCTTCTCTTAATTTTGAAATACTGTCAGATGAAGAGGTCAACACCTGAGTTGGCACTTCAAATTTCCACACCGCGCCAACGGGAGCACATTTGAGGCCATGGCAGATTTAACATGCACCAGCTCCCACGTCGGTCTTTGGTTAGATCGAATTTCGAACTCGCTCGGTTGCTAATCCGCTACTCATCCAACCGGGCTACCACGGCCCCCAATCAGAAGGAAATGTTTCAAAAGATTAAAGAACAGATCTCATGTTGGCTGTCTTGACGATACATCTCGTCATTAAAAAACTGGCCAGATCTTGATATACGAGATATCTCGTCACTAGAAAAAACTGGCCAGATCTTGATATACGAGATATCTCGTCATTAGAAAAACTGGCCAGATCTTGATATACGAGATATCTCGTCATTAGAAAAAACTGGCCAGATCTTGATATACGAGATATCTCGTCATTAGAAAAAACTGACCAGATCTTGATATACGAGATATCTCGTCATTAGAAAAAACTGGCCAGATCTTGATATACGAGATATCTCGTCGTTAGAAAAACTGACCAGATCTTGATATACGAGATATCTCGTCATTAGAAAAAACTGGCCAGATCTTGATATACGAGATATCTCGTCATTAGAAAAAACTGACCAGATCTTGATCCCATCATCCGAAAAGAAATCAGCAATATATATGTCGAGAAATCTCGTCAGTTCTCTAATGACGAGATATCTCGTCAAAGGGAAATTGGTCATATCTAGGTAGACGAGATATCTCGTCGAAATCCCTCTGAGGGTTAAATTACGCAAGCCAGATTCAAAAATAAACTAAAATAATTCCTTTCAAAGCCCTCCCACTATCGAACACAATCTATAGCGTTACATTACATTCTCCCCATCGACGTAACCACGTGACCGATGAACAAAGAACGGAAGAAAAAAAATTGGAGAACAATAAGTTATCAGCAAAAAACGAAAGCACTCATTATCTCACATTGCTAGATACTTATCCGACTGACTTGATTGCTATTTCTTCTCGCCCTTTTGTTTTCTCCCCACTTTTCCCCGGGGAAGAGACATTTTCCCCTTCACCTTGCACCTCGAGGTGAGTAACATGAGGTGAGAGAGACGTGTTTATCCAGGGGGGACGTTCCGTAAGAAGAGCTGTGATAGGATTGATTAGAAAATAGTTTGGTGTGAAGAATGAGATTCTTGAAATCGTATTCAGATTGAATGAAAACCATTTTGGTCTGTACTATTAAAATTAACCCTCCTTGTCTTGACGACGTATCTCGTCATTAGCAAAACTGACCAGATCTTGATGGACGAGATATCTCGTATTTAGGAAAAAAACTGACCAGACTTTGATCTCGTCGTCATTATAAAATGAGCAAAATCTCGATGACGAGATATCTCGTCATCATCAAAATTGGCAAGATCTTGACTGACGAGATATCTAGTTGAAACCACTTGAGGGTTAAAACCGTTTTGAGTTGATTACTTTTTTAGTGGTTGGGAAACGAAATTCACAGGGAACGTGTCTGTTATGTTTTCATGGATTGAAAGCTCTTTTGCAAAAGAACTCAATTAATTTAACATATAAGGGATACAGATCACACACAAACATTCGTGATGACGGCAAAGTGCAAACTGAATTTATATGACGCCGACCGTTGAACACGTTTCTGATTAGACACTGATTCTTATTGTTCTTCCAAAGTTCCAGTTAAAGAACACCTGGATTGAATTCTGATCAGTCCCGGAATTAAACTCCGCAACTTTCAACAGTCCCAGAATCGAACTTCACAACAGTGTCAAACATTACACATGGGCTGATGCCATAGGCGCGAAATATAAGTAGATTCAGCATTGCTAGTGAGAATTGCTTCAAAAAGTGTGTCCAACATGTCGACGAGTAATCAAGTGACTGCTCAGTGAAAAATTGGCTTGGTTGGCTGATTTGGCATCTTATCGCCTCATTTGGTGACGTAATATTCTTTGACAGGATAGGTGCGTGAATGAGCATTTCTATAGAATGGAGACAAAAATAGTGAAATTGTAGTACTACTTTGTCTCGTGAACCAATCAGATGATGAATAATGGATGGGCGTCTTCTCTCTTTCAGTGGAGCAATCAGATGATAAATGTTCGTTTTGACCTGCAGACAAACGTTGTCTAAGGGTCACGTTACTACTAGTTTTGGTCACATGATTATCCTGGGCACATAAAAAGGTTACCATTGCTCAGTCTACTTTTATATTTCCTCTATAGCTGATGCAGATAGTTTATAAAAATATCGGATAGTGTTTTCCTCTCAATTTTGTATTGTGTAATGTACATTTTAATATTTAATAGAAATTCCTTCGTTTCTTTGACAGAAGCTGGATTAGAAATCTAAATAGTTTAAGGTGTGAAAAAATATTATCTTTGGCATACAAGAAGTTAAAATTTTCAAGATGGGAGTTCTTTAGCTTTTCTAGATCAGAATGGGGTAATTTTCAGACTGGTGAGGTTTCACTAAGTTATTTTTTCTTTGCATGTATATTATTCTCTCTTTATTATCTTATGTAATTTCTTCTTGAAAAACACATTTAAGTAAAGCTTAGGAAGAAAATTTTTTTATCCTTCCTTTTTCTCAGAATTGTTTTTTGACTCAGATTGTTTCACTTGTAAGCCGACGTTACGTATTATTTTATTGTGAAAATGTAACTGTCATTGTCATTTTTAATGATAAAGGTAAAATTTGAATGTTCTTCAGAACACATGAAAAGATTTTTAGTGCAGATTTACAACATTGAAATGAATGTCTCAATTTATTCATATTCACGTTCTGAACAGTAAGCTGTCGTGTAGTCTTCAAAACCATTTTATTTGAGAGTACTTGTAGTATATTAGTAAAAATGATAATGATAATTTAAAGAGAGAAATTTCGGAATTTATTTTTAAAAATAAATGGACCGAGAGAACATAAACTTAAAAGGTGAAAAAATTATTATTTTAGCTCAAAACACTTCAATTGGTTCGTAAAATGTAAGTCATTATCTCTTTTATTATTAGTAGTAAATGTTTCTCTGCATTTAACTCTCCTGGTGTTTGACTCAACGAGGTATATCGTCAATAGCAAAACTGACAGGTCTTGATGAACGAGATATCTCGTCATTAGAAGAAAACCGACTAGACCCTGATTTCTTCATCATAAAACACTCTACAATATATTTATGACGAGATATCTCGTCATAAAGGTTTGATTTTGCTAATGACGAGATATCTCGTCATTAGCAAAATTCATCATATCTTCGCGGAAGTGATATCTTGTCGAAACCACTTGATGGGTTAAAAAATCTAAACAAAATATTATGAACAGCACTAATATTTCACTATTATTTCAATTTGTATACTTTTCCAATAGTTATTGGTAAATAGTTAATAAATCCCAAGGTTACACATAAATTTACGAAAATATTTGTATTTGTTCTTTATGGTCAACATTTATCTTTCATTAGCGGTACATTTGCAATGCAATTTTAAAATATTTAATGTCTATATATCTCGGACAAAGGACAATACTTCCTTAAGCATATAAACTCTTAGTAGTATTCAAATTGCTCCTTTGGTTTTTTTTGTTGTCCTCGGATCCTTCACTTCGGTATTTCTCCCGAACATCCTCAATAACCCATTATGTTGTTCCAATGTGCTATAAATTCAACTTCCTATCTTTAGTTTTTACTGGTACTTATAAATAATAAAAACTGACTTTTTAATATTTTGTAACAAAATTGAAAAAGTTGCTACTAGACGATTATTTATCCCGAAATGCCACCATGTGTGCTCATCTCAATTCATCCACTTAACCAGAAACAAAGAAAATTCCACGAATTTTCGGGTAAAAATATATATATCTCCAACCTCTTTTTAGGCATCTTCATCCGAAAAATCTGTCTGCTAAATCCTCAGCTTACTGGTAAGGTCTTACCATCAAGAATTTTTTACATCTCCCTCCTTAAGAATCCGGGCTAAAGTTTCAGCCACGACGCAAACTATTTTCCAAGTAATCCTTTATCTGGCAATTGCCCCCTCGGATTTCCAGTCCATCCGATCTTGATCACATCGGTTAGGCCAAACATCCGTTTTTTCCTTTAACCGTGTACTCCATTCTGTATGGTTTTTCTCCTGCCATCTCCCCTGAACAATCGCTTCCCTGCTTAGCTCCGGGGCCAAAGTGCGGAAACTTTTTCCTCTTTTATGGCGATCGGCTTTCTTCTGAATAAAGTAACAAACTGAGTCCGAGACATTGTCTGAATTAGAAATGAGAGCGTTTCGTTAAGCGGTGCGGCCCCTGATCCTGATACTTGTGTACTTGCAAAGCTTTATACTTTAATCGGCTAGAGGAAATTACCTTTCTTCCTTCTTATTTCTCTGGTGCTTACAGGAACAGGAGTTTGGGAGAAACGGGAGGATACTTATAGTCTCGATAAGATCGGTAGATTACTGCTTCGAGTGAATTACGCCTAAGTGCACTCGAGCAAACTTGCGTTTAATAAACGTTAGTCTCAGTCAGGATTAGGTAGCTTAAAGACTACAAACTTAGCGTTTGCAACGGAAAACAATTCATCATTATTTGTACTTGTGTCTACTAAAAAAGAAACTTACCTTAATTCTTCTGGTTGTTATCTTAACGAGGTATCTCGTCACTAGCAAAACTGACCAGATTTTGATGGACGAGATATCTCGTCGAAATCACTTGGAAGGTCAACTTGTTATTGTACTCCTGTTATGATATATCCGTGGCTGAATAATGAATTTATAGTGATGACTAAATGTATGCTTCTGCATGCTGCAAAACTTCCACAACTCCCCTTTATTGGAATCGACAGTTGTTTTAGATTTTCAGCATGCAGAAGCTAATATTTCAGTCGCTACTATTACAAATTTTATCGTTTTCCTCCTTTGAATGTAAAAATAATCTCTTCGGTCGTGGATATTGATTGAACTCTCTTCTGTTACAATTTAATGTCGGGTGATCTGAGTCAGTCACCTACCTCACCTGGAGATGAAGACTACTTTCCGGATGATCAGAAGAACAATACGATTGCATTAAATAGTTTTACACAAGCTTTTCGGCTGCACACATACAACCGAACACTTGTTAGAAAATTCAGAATATCATTAATAAACCAAGAACGATACAAAACTACAAATAACACGAATGAACTCTCCAATAATTCCAAATAAATTTGTTTCATCACTTTCCATATCATGTTTACAGTTTGCATGTGCGCATCTAGAAGGCTAGGTCATGAATGGGTATGAATTTCGTATGAAGTATATTTCAGAGAGTAATATCTAAATAAGGATTAGGTTCCGGGGCATGTTCTTAAGCAAATTTTTCAATGAATATTCTTTATCTTTCCACTTTACCATCAGGAGTTCAATAAAAAGTTTAATAGACCATTGTGTTGCTCCAGTGCGACATATTGGTGATATGTGGAAGTTAAGAGTGGGGTGCCAGCTCAGGTGTTGACCTAGTCATCTGACAGTGGTCCAAACTTACGAGATGTTGTCTTCGGATTTTTCCCTGCGGGGTTGATCCCAGATTTTCGCCAATAGACTGTTTGGCTGCTCCAGTGCGGCGTTAATTTAATTACCTACCTTAAAATTGAAATAAGGAAAGGATTAGCTAAATGTTTTATCGTATAGCAATAAAGTGTTTGAATACATGTGTGTGATTACATATTATGACTTCAAAAGAAAACTAATTTAAATATAACCAAAATATCGTATCTCCCAAAATGAGCAGTCGGAATGGATGCCGGACCGTCACCGAAAGCCCATTGTGTTGCTCCAGTGCAACGTTAACTACCTACCTACCCAAAATGAGCTATGCAAATAATTAAATAACAGCTGACCCTTCAACTGCAAAATCTTTTAAGTATTACCGATCTAAAAATAAAAAATTAAGCTCTTTACATTTAATAGAACTGCTTTCAAAATATATATTACGAGTTCTTTTAACCAGCTTTCCAATTCCAAAAACTTCGAAACTGAGAAGCGCAAACACTGCGAAATTTCTTAAGGAACACGGGAAAGCTAATCACTTCCACTCACTGGGTACAGTATGTATCGATAATCGACGCCTTGGATCTGCTGCAGAAGTATCGATTTAGTTTACTAAATTAATGAGGAAAATACTTCACGGCTTTGGATTATGGACTTTATCGATTTGTTGGAGAATTGTCTGTCTATTCCTTCTGGAATCTCTCACGAGTATTTAGTTAAGTAAATATGTAAAAGTATTAGCAGTATGGCGGCGTGAACGAGGATTGTGGTAATCGGAACATTGATTATCCTCCAAAATATATCTTCAAACTTTTAATTATTGGTGCGGAACACAGATTAAGTGAAGCGCTGCGGGGAGGGGTGATTTATTAAATAAAGATGTTAATGGTGCTGAGATACAAAATGCTAGATTTATCTAATGGTGTATGGTATTATAGTGCTGTAGGCCATACTCATGGAAAAACTAGTTTTATAGATTGTTTGGGTTGCAAGTTTATAGCTTAAAGGGCTACATTTGATCAAGCTGCATCAAATGCAAGACGAAGTAAAGTAAATGTACATACACACAAGAGAGAAGTACACTCATGGAGGAATCGAACCTTACAGGTAACCTTTAGCAGACAAACCTGCTCCACCATCAACCCACAGGATGATAGTGCAGTGGTTAAACCCACTGGGCCAAGACTGACTCAGCTTTATAGGACTTCCATTGAATTGCATTGATATATCTAGTATAAAAAAGTATGTTTGACTTTGAAGGGGCACGATATCCCGGTTAGAAGAGAAGCTAATTGCCAACAGGAGGTTCCGAGTTCGAAACTCGATCCAACCAAAGACCGTCGTGTTCGTGGGGTTGTGCATGTTACATCTGTCATGGTCCCAAATGTCCTCACTTTGGCGTGGTGTGGAAGTTTGGAAAGTGGGGTTCCAGCTCAGGTGTTAACCTCGTCATCTGACCGTGTTTCAAAATTATGAGGTTTTGTCCTCGGATCTTTCCCTTCGGGACTGAACCCGAACAGTCATCAATATCACATTGTGTTGCTCCAGTGTTACGCTAATTCAATTACCTACCTTATGACTTTGAACGTTTGTTGAAATAAACGTTGCTTATTGGCAATTTTTCTTTAGCCACACTCATTTCCTAAATTCAATTAATTTCGACTTACTCGAATTTTTGTTAATATAAAAAACAAAAGTTGAAATTAGTGTTCCTTCATATCACATTAACCACTTAATGTATAAAATTCAATGTTATTTTACAGAACAAATTTTCCAAACATCATAAATTCACACAATATCGCTCAAGAACTGAGTAAACAAAAAATTACAATTTTGTGTGGTAGGTATTTTAATTAATATCACACTGGAGCAATACACAAAGGGCTATTACAATTTTGTGTGAAAACATTTCTCATTACTTTTCAAGAAGTGACAAGTTTGGGAAAAACATAAGCCTCACATTAACCAAAACAATGGAAAGAGAGCAAATGTCTACCATTTATAAACACGACATAATATTAACAAAAACATTAAATAAGAATTTTTTAAAAATCCATTGTTAAAATGTTCCTAAAATTGAATTTTTGGAGATTATATTTATATTTTGATTTGATTTGATTTGTTTTGAAACTATTTTAAAGGAGTTTATTCAAAGAGACGTATACGCACACTAAAATATTTGTATGCTCCCGATTTCTTTTATAGCTAAAAATATTGAAAATATTAAAACTTATTTTACACTCAAATGAACGATTTGGTATAACACACATTTAATAAACAATTAAAAGATATATCAGCCCAATATTCAACTATGAAAATTGTCATATTTTAGATAAACTTATTCATTATTATTTTAAATTTATATTAACAAACGAAAGTTTATTGAATCGAAATTAAAAAGCCACACACACTGCCATACTCATTTTTATTTCATTTAACAAAAAGTATCTACGTTTGATTAATCCTTCATGTTTTTTGTACATCTCCCACTGATAAAAATATCAAAAACTAACTTCATACCATTCAGCCTACATTTTTTTCCAATCTAATAAATCTTAGCCATCCAAACGTGGATGAAAAAATGTCCTTTTCCTGACTCCAATCCGTCATCCATAACCCATAACCGTCAGTTAATATTATTCTGTCATCTATTTTTGAGATGACTTTTATGTAGGTCAATAACTCAGGATGGCGGGACTCATGTTTGAAATTTCATTGTTTTTACTACATGATGAATAACTCTCCTCGGCAGGTAGGTTGAAAGGAGCAGTGACCTTTGAAATTAATAATGAAATTTCTCCTTTGTATCGAATATAATGAATGGCGCAGTCGCCAATCCGAAATTAATTGGTTATAGGATTATGGGTATGGCAATCTTTTTTAGGAAACGGAAACGCCCGATAAAATATTTTTTAATTTTAGTATTCCCAGATCTTGGATCTTAGAGAATTAAATTGGATTTTTTGAGTCGGGTCTAATAGCTTTACACTGTCAAAAATGCTATAAAATTTGCATAGTGTCGTCCGAATAATTTTTTGTAATATGTAGTGGTATTCAATGTATCTTTGATATGACCTCTGTGTGTATAATTCAAAAAATAAAACTATTTTAAATGGCTAATATAATATAGGGCTGGTAAATCCTTCCAGTGGTTTCAAGGAGATATCTCGTCATCAAGATATTACCGATTTTTTTTTATGGTGTCGATATCAAGATTTTGTCAGTTTTCTTCTAATGAAGGCAGGGTTTGACATTTTCTTCTAAACATCAATAAACTTGTCAATTCATCAACAAAACACTATTATCTTTCAAAGAAAATTAACCTTTTCTCCTAACAAGGAATGGTTATTCCTTTTTATTAACCGTTAAACGACGATAAACTACATTTTAAGGTAACCCCTTAATGTATCATGTGCTAAGGCATTTGGATACCGGAAATAAAATCTTCGAATTCCGTCTGATTTGTTTGCTGGCACTGAAAATCCCTCTAGTATGCTGAAATCTCGCCATACTACTCTACCTTTTGAACTAGTTTCAGTGATTTCTATCACTATACAATATGATACTCTCCTATTCCTCACACAGTTGAAGAAGTTAACAGAAAGCGAAGCAGAACCAAACTTCAACGCTTTATAAACTTTCATCATCAAGGGACTAGTCAATTCATCAACAAAACTCCGTTAGCTTTCAAGGAACAGTTAACCGTTTCTCCTGAACAGGTTGGAAAAGGTAATTTGGCAGCCAAATGAAAATGCTTCTCTGTCTTCATTAAGCGTTGACGGCAAAGTGGCCTACCATCGAAAACATGAATCTTCCTCGATGTATAATTACATTGAGGGTGGGTGCTCTAGGATATATATTTGGCCAGCTCTTAAGAACAGCTGCTTCGCACCGTAAAAGCAATGCCCCGATCCATGCTAAGGATCCAGAGTACAGTTAATTTATGTTATTACCACGCTTCAGTCATTAAGCCTGCTCCGCACCTTTCTGGGCTGTTATCGGGACAGGCCATTTGCCTAATTATGTCCTCCATTATAGTCTCGGTCGTTTAGTTCTGAGAATGTCTTCTTTTCAACGAGAGGACCGCTACCACTCTTCGGTGTCCTTTTTTTATCTTCCTGCCGGGATTATTTGATTCGGTTATTTTTATGTTTACTACGCTACTTTCGAATGCGTAATCAAGCCGTTAATTAATTTGTAAGAGAGGGTTCTTTTCGTCGCTGGTTTCGGAGGAAGTTGGTGTGAGTTCGGGGGTCCGTAATGAGAGTGGAACCATTCTTGTTTTCAAGTAACTGTGACAAGATACATTCTACAGAATATTTATATCACTAGCCAGAATTTAATATAAAATGTCTTTAATGAAACTTATGCATTTCAATCACACATCTTATTTGGGCTCATATATCATGTAGGTTCAAAATTAAATGCTTTTTAAATTAAGATAAAATATCCAAAACAAGGTGCACACATGTTTAGGTAGGTAGTTGAATTAATGACGCAACGAGCTATTGGCTACGGTCCGGGATCAATCCCGAAGGGAAAGTCCCGGGAACAAAACCTAGTAGTTTTGAATAACGGCAGATGACGAACACATGTTTGGGGGACGTGTCTAAGTAACCTTCAAAATTAATTAAAATTACCTCAACATCTGACCTTTCAGATATGATATACCCTAAGACTCTTAAAATACCCTTAAGACAGTAGTAATTTGACATGGATTATTTGACTAAATAATTATACTAGTAACTGTACTGTAGAAGCCCAAATGCTTTTGGATTTAATATAAAATACCTTTAACGAAATTTATGCATTTCAATCATCTTACCTCGAAGCATGTAGGTCCAAAATTTATTACTTTTTTAGATGAAGATTAAGTGAAAATATCCAAAACAAGGTACAGCATATTTGAAAAATACAGTCTCACGTTACCTACAAGATTAATTTCAATTGCCTCAACATTTGGTATTCCAGATATGATATACTTTTAAGCCGCGCTATTTTCCCTAAGCGTTTCATTTTATAAAACTCAACCTAAAATACAAAAAAAATAATAATTCCTAAGCAATCTTCAGTAACGTAAGAGTGAGTGGGAAAGAGTTTAAAGGGGTCAGGTTTGACTACACGAATCACCAAAGCGGTGACTTGTGGATTTAGATGAATTCATCTTATCTGAAAATAGTTAAAACATCCACTACGGCAAACCTTTACACTAAGTAGACAGCTCTTATTATAATGTAACTACACAGAATATTTCATGTTCTTACTAGGAAAAGGCACGAAATCTAAAAATTCGTTGTTTGCAGTACTAAAATCAAACTTCCAGGGTCTGTCTTCAGGCAAGAGGCAATGTGATTTAACCCAAAAAGTGTTTTTATGAGATATTTCGTCCAAGAACTGGTCATTTTTGCTAAGGACGAAATATCTCGTCGAGACAAGACTGCCCTATTACTCCAAGGGAATGAAGCACCAAATAGGAAAACAAAATGTTCCTTGCCCAGATCTGGTGAGAGTTTGGAACATGTTTTTGAACCAGAGGCTGGACACTGCAGGTCAGTTTCCGACCAGAAGATAAACCACCAGGACGGTAAAATGAAAACGCATTAACGTCTTCTAATGTCACCTTCATAATAAAATCCGAAATGTTATCCGTTATAAAGAATTAACTATACTCAAATCTCTCAAAAACCATTTTGGACTTCTTGCCTTTTCTATGGAAGCCTATGATTTTAAATTTTTGTCGCAATACAAAACTGCTTACACTTTTAGAGCGATTTGAAAAAATGTATAAATTTTTATCATGCTACATCATCAAAATGTAAATAAACTTTTCAAACTTTAACTGTTCATTTCTCAAGAATGTTTGCCCGTTAACTTTGTTTAGGCACCTCAGAAAAGAGCCTTAAGCCAACGTAGGATAATAGCAAAGGATACACTGAAGCGGAAACTAATTATTGAGCTAATTTTAATTGAGTCTATTTTATTGGCGAGAATCTAATTTACTTAAGTGGGGCTCCTTGTTCTTTTGTCTTCCGTATTTCCGATGCAAGTGAAAGTATGAAAACAAAAGAGGTAGAAACACCAGTATTGCCTAAAATGATTCCATTAATACCTTCCTCTTCACTTAAAGATTGCGAGCTTGAAAATTCTAATTTAATTTTAGGGAGAAGAGTATATTTTTTATCATTAAATCTAATTTTAACTCAAACGGAGGATATTTTTCTCATCGTAGTTTTAATCTCAAAGTAATAATGGATGAGGAATTATGGTGTGGGAGCACTTATTGTGTGGTGTATTGAGAACAATTACAAAATGACAGTGACGGTAGAGTATAAAAAGATTAAAATGTAGCTTGAGGTATTTGTGTAAATACATTTCAAAAAAGGTTTTATTGCTTATTCAATTTGTAGCAGTCACAATTTCCAATTAAAGCTTAAAATGTTGTTTATCTTATATCTAAGAATAATCCCACTTTCAAAGCTCCTCTTTTGAATCAACTGAAAGTTTTCCGAAATGTAAAAATTTTCTTAGGTTCACTGTGGTAAAGTTTGGACTGATGATGGTGCCTGGGTAATGTAAATTTCTATTGATGAAAACAAAACAAAATGTAAAGATAAATAGTTAAATATAAAATAAGGTTTATTTGAATAGCACTTCTAATGTATTTTTAAGTTTGGAACAACTATTATCTAAAAAATGATTTACATATTATAATGGAGTTAAAACGAATAACATAATTACATATTATTGGAGAACTGGTATATTGGAGAATTTATAAAAGGTGCCCAATTTGCAAGACAGAAATTAACTTTATCGCGAATTTCTGTGATAATTGAACAAAATGTTAAATGCTATAGTTCTATCTTTTCCGTTTACTTTCTATGCGTTTAGTTTTATTTAATACTAGCTGAATTACCCGGCGTTAAAATGGTTAAAATGGTTAAATGTTGCTTGAAAATTGAATTAGAATAAGCACTTTTCTTTCACAGAAAAATGCTATCATTTAAGTTGTACGGAAAATACGTTTTAACTTTTTAATAGCTTCTACAATATACTTCGGACGCAAATATATACATTTAATTCCTGAATATATTGCAATATGTAAAAGATTGAGACATAAATACAAACAGAAACGAAATTCCGACGAAAAAATGCGTTCTCCAAAGTTTCATAAAAAAAAATAAACATTAATTCTGCTGCTGCCAGATACCGAGTAGCAAAATTACGCTTTTATGATCAATGAGTTTTCGTTTGTGCTTTTCGGAATAACGGTGCTTGGGTTAGAAATAAATGTAATCGGTGTAGACAAATTAAACTGAATAGATAAAAATTTTTTCAAAAGCAGGTCGATTTTACAGAATTTTTAAGAAAGAAAATCACTGCTTTCAACGGAGGTTTCACATATACCTATTCCGGACATTTTAAAATAAGGAAAGTTGGTCGAAATATACACCAACTTTCCTTGAAAATAATCCTTGAACTCCTGAAAACTTTTCCTTGAATTTCCTTGCAAACATAAATATTTTAAAATATTCTTTCCCCCTTCATCAATAAAATATCTATAATTTATTTACATCATGGGAAGAACTAAAAAGTCAGTTCAAACATAAATACTGTAATTTAATTTGTTTCGGAAAAAATTGTTTTTTGATCAACACTGGTAAAGCAACCATTGCTGCCTAAAGCAATCAATCTATGCTCAATGTTATTTCTATGGCGATTTCGAATAGTGTTTAGCCCCCTAGGGCCAATAGAACATGGGTTAAGAGTTAGCCTATGCTGACCGCAGTGCTCTCAGGTATAAGTGTACCAAATTTGGTGTGGATTGGTCAAACGGTGTAGATTTGTATAGAAAATATACCCACACACACACACACATCCTATTTTATATATATAGATTACGAAGCTTGTGAATTAAAGAAATATATTGCTTTTTAATAAACACAACAATATTGTTTTTATTATATTATTCTATTTTAAATTATTTTATCAAAATATTATCTTGATACAATATCATTAAAGAAGAAATACTTTTTATACGCCTGCAGTTTTGCACAACGTATTACAAATATTTTCCCAACATGTAATTAAAATGATATAACCGTGAAAGTGTATCGTAAAAGGTTTAAGATTCAAATTTAACGATTTATCGAGAGTTGGGGTGTTATAGGTTCAAAGTGCTTAAAATAAAAATTCATTTTGATAAACTGCGAAATCACGTGATCACTTATAAATCTGTTGAGCAACAAATGAAACATATAGATATGAGAATTAGTTTGACAAATAATGGAGCTATTACACGTATTAGCAATTCGGTCTATTGGAGCTACTGAAGCCCGGCATCACCTAATATTTTTCTTAATTCGGTGGCAAAAATATAAAAATCGACAAAATCTGAAGCAAAAACGACGAATTTTAAAAGGTAAATCTAAGTGAGACGTCAGTTTCTGTATAAACGTCTTTGATTTTCCCTGCCAAAACCCAATTAAGGATTGTGGATGCCCCGACCTTTCAGCTTCAAATGGTTTTTATAATGTTTGATTAATGGTGTTTGTCATGTTCAATGGGAACCTTCAGCTCAGACTATTCTCTCTTACCCTATGCTTCTTACTGAAGTGAGCATCTAGTCCAGATAATATGGTAATGGTCCTTGTACATAGTCTATCATTCCCTCCTCATTTCCCCTTCTCTGTATAAAACTGCCATCAAGCTCTAAGACAGCGTTCGTATGTTCCACACAGGATTGCCAGGATTTGGCGCGAATACACCTTTTGGGGACTCCTTTTTTTAAAGTGGGTGAAAAAATATTTGCATTTTATTGTCTTCGTGAAATTAAACAACCGTGATTGGATCTGACTAAAAAGGCGGCTGTCTGAAGCAAATCATTAGTTTTTTTTTCTTTCGATCTAATCTCACCATTCCAAGCTATCAATGTTACACTACGTCAATGACTGCAAAGGAAGTAAAAATATTACAAAACCTTTTGCAGGCAAAAATTGTCATTATAAGAGTTTCCATTAGAATTAATCTCACACATAAGAAGAAAGAATGAATAATTCATAAAATGCATTTGATGGATATTTCCAAAAGTTCCACAAAATTGCCGTAAATCACTAACTTTAAGACAGCATGACAAATTAGCAGCACATTAGCAACTTCAACACGCAGGACATGTTTTGCAGCTATTAAAAGGATTAAAGAGCAGTTACTTACTTTGCACGTCGTAAATATTGAAATCAATGGACTAGGGTACTTCCGGAGAAAATAGAAAGCTCAATTAATTAACTTATTCTAGTAATTAACGAAGGTAACATTTGTCAGAGTTCTTAATATAGTCTGCAACATGATGAGTTTTGGAGGCGACCTAACTTTGGGGATAGAGTTGGTTGTAAAAATTCAGCGGCAAATGCTGGAACTTCGAAATTGCTCATAAATATTTATGTGCCATTAAAAAATTATTCGGAAAGGGTGCCATATTTTTCCTGGTGTAACGTATGTTGTGCAATTTTTTCAGTAATTAGGGAAGTAATCTAATTGCATAAAATGCGCTTCCTTTGAAAAATGGGAATACGTTTTTTACACAACTGCATTTTCTTTGCATGAAAATAAATAATATTTAGTAATTTAGAATTATTTAAAGCGCATTTTAAAGATCTTTTATTAATTCTAAATACATCAGAAGTGTCAATGAAAGATTATGTTTCATCTCCTTTTTAATGCATTGATTATTTCATTGAAATATTTTTTCAAGCATCTGGCCAATTTGAACTCGTTACAAGTGATTTAATCATCATGGTACTATAAGGACGGAACCGTGAACCACTTTGCATTACCCTGGTGCACTCTAAAAGGGATTGGTTCACGTTGAACTTCACCTACATTCAAAACACAACCTGTTTATAGAGGCCACACATTCATTCCAGACTCGTCTTAACATCCATGTCTTAACCCGGATTTGAACCAGGAACCTTTCGATCTAGAAATCAGCATTCTGACCACCAGACCGATTGGTCAGCCAAACCATTGACATATACGTACATATCTTTAATTTTACAACATGGTGATTGAAAAATGAATTGACATTTTTCTTTTTGTTACATCTCTACTCAAAAAATTGATTTTGTTCTCACTTTGATGAATAAAGAATCCAAAAATTCTATAAACTGCTTGAAATGTCCATATCGTGATCGAAAATTATCGATTATTAATATCAATCTATTTCGATTCATATAGACTATTGATTTCATATAGACAATTTATTTCGTATAGACAATTTATTTCGTATAGACAATTTATTTCATATAGACTACTATTGATATAGACTATTCATGAATTATCTATAAAAAATTCTCGATAACCATCCTTAGCAAGAATACAGACAAACTGTATCCACAATTTTTATAACGAATTGTAGAAATGGCGTCCTCTCAGCGAAAGAATCTACTTTTGTGAACAACTATATTTAGTTATTTCGTTTGTGAACTATTTACCAAATTAACCAAATTGGAAGATAATGTTCCCTTGAAAGTAACCCAAGCGCATAACTTTTTCTTTATCTCGCACTTTAACACTTGAAAACATTTTTTTAGGTGAAAAGAGTATATTAACTAAATCACAATCATTATTGAATCATTATTATTCAAACATCTATTTCCAGTTTGAATAATGTCAAAAAATATTTATTCAACGTCCAGTCCACTGTAATAGACCCAGATCAAATTAATGCTCAAGCAGCAAATATGACAATAGAGCAGCAAACCATCTATGTAACAATAATGGCATGTAAAAACCATCCGAAATCGCAGATTTTATTCAAAAAGATAAACTCACTTGCCGAGTACGACGATGCTACAAAAGTATACCTTGCAATTACAATGCAACCAATAAAGGTATAAAAGCTCCTACAATCTCCATGAGCCTTCAATCAACGCGAAAAATAAGTAATTGATTTAAACTGTCAGATCCCTATCAATAAAATGCATAACCTTCACATTAATTCAAAAAGGAAAAGCTCCACGATCAATAACATAACATTAAACGGAAACAAAAAAATTTGAAAAAACAATTACTCTCAAACTTGATACCTCACGGATTGTAATATAATCCCATCGGATCCTATTACTCTCATCCTCCTAGAGCTACCTTTGCCGAGGAATGGATTCTATTTTAAAATTAATAAAAGCGGAAAACCAATTTCAGCTTTTCGCTCAGCATTTAACTTCTATGAGCGGATATACCGTGGAACAATGATGATTAATGACACGTTTCTGCAACTAGCGTGTTTTAAGGGACTAGAGTCAACAGCATATGGCATCCAACTTTTTTATCCCACATCTTTTGCGGGAGCTAACTTTCCGAAGGTGAGTTTTGTTCTTTTCTTACTTGTTTTTATCAATACTTCTTTCTCCACCGTGCCTTGTCTTCGATCACTCCTTGATTGAATTTGAGCTTAAGAATCGCTTTAACCGATTTTTTTAAGTACTTAAAAATTTGGGTTCGGGGTTTGGGGGGGGTTGAAATTTTATGCATGGAATAGAGTTTTTCATATTCATTTAATTTATTCTTTGTTTAAGTTTGAAGGGAATTAATAAGAATTATTTGGCACTAGAAACTTGAACCAATACTTTATTTTTCAGGGTTTTGATTTTTTTTCACGCAATCTCTTGTTATTATTAATTTTGCCACACAATTTTTCTGTTGTACAGATCTAAATACTTTTGAATTTAATAGATTTATTATCATGCTATGCTATTTTCAATTCTTTCGTTAATAGAGAAGGCACGTATAATATTGTAAACGCATTCAAAACAAAATGTTATTTCACAAATCAAAGTTTATATCGTCAAAATAATCAAATACTGAAAAACATAACAGTTTGAAATGAAGGCTATAGAATGAATCGTAGACTAAGAGAAAAAACTCATTAACTGGGATTTTTTCGGGGATAAAATGCTTATTTTTATGATAAATACATGGTCATAGTGATTAATATATTTGAAAGATATATGGCAGTATCAAAATGTTGCTGATTTTTCTTTTTTTTTTAATCTAAAAAGAATATAGGTTTTTTTTTTAACAACTGCACAGTAAAAATGTATCTGTTAATGAGTTTCTGCTCTAAGTCGACGATGTTATTCTATTATTTTTAATTCTATTGTTACTGCTTTATTGCTCATCATATTTCTGATCAAACGTAACTGCTTTCTCTTCATCTGTTTATAGGTAAAAATTATTATAATTCCTAAGTAAATTCATCAATTGGCTGCATGATTTTAATTTGTCATGTCTCAGAAAAATTAATAATCTAGCAAACATCATTACAGCCTTTATCTCAATTCAATTTTTTTCTAATGTATGCGTACGATAACAATCTAGCATTCGGATAAATTGAAAATGAATCCAAACAATTAATAATTATGATTAATTTGAACACTCCATCATGTTAATCAAACACAATGTACGCAAGACCTCTATTAGGACTCGAAATTTCACCTTAGAGACAAAAGAATATGAATAAAGGGAAAACTAAAATTAATTCAGCAATTAATCGCATTAAAGATAAATATTAGCACCCACATCATTGACATAAATTGCCGCGTTATATAAGCAATCCCAAAACAGTTGTTTATAAGAGTGTTTCACTTCATATTTATCATTTTCTTTTCTTTAGAAAAAAGAATATTCTAACGCAGGAAAGAAGTGTGTAAAAATAACATAAATCTATTCATAGAAAAATAATTCCATTAATAAATCCACAAAAAGTTGTGTTGTTTGAGTTGATAACAAACATTTTTTATGCACATAACTTGCACTTGTTGTCGTTGTAACTTATTCCCATTTCCATATCCCCTGAAACCATAAATAAATATTCCCCGAAGCCACAAAAAATTAATTGTTATTTTAAAGAGCCAAAAAACCCGATCCCCCATTCACATTAACCAATTTTCTCCTTATTTAAACCACCAAAACTTCTCAACGCAAAAAAAACCACGCAAAAAAACCCATTTAATATCCCCATCCAAATATTGCACACACGCTCTCTTATGGTAATTGTGTCCCCAATTATAAGCAGCTTAAGGGGTACCAATCAGTGCATTGTCTTACATCAATTAATAATAACCATCTCCTAATGAGCAGGCAGAGGCAGAAAAAGAGAAAGAATAAATACCACGTCCACTTTCTGTGGTGTGGCCAAGGACGGAAAACTACCAACAAGAGAGGATTTCCCAATGCCCTCTTAATTAGCGAACAAATCCCTCGTCCTGACTCGTGGGGATTTTCTTGGGGATTAAGGGGAATCTAATCCCCCTGATGATTGGTGGAGTGCACCGAGTGCTGAGGGAAAGCAGTGTCTCCAGGGGGAGGCTGGAAGTGGGACATGCCCAAGTAAAAGAAGAACAAGGACGTGTTTTAGGTACGGGTGATTGGATGCAATTGATTAGGAATAATCAAATTACTAGTAATGATTACCTCAGTTTGCGTTCCCACTCTCTGGTCAAAAACGAAGGAATTAGTGAAGTTTGTAGTTTAAGCTTATACTTCCATAAGTACTTTATCACTTATGATCGGTATAAGTTTAAGCGATTTTTAAGCTGGGAAATAATTTTTCCTCCAGTATATTAAAATCTTTATCTACTTTTTATAATCGGGGAAATTAAAATTGAAGTAAAACGAGAAAAAGTATGAAAGCTATATTTTATCCCTCCCTAATTATTAGGTAATTTTTTCTTGACATAAATATTCTAGATAGGTACACCAAGCGTTAAGAAAAATATTCTCCGAAAAGTAAACAGATAACATTTTTATTTGAAAGTGCATACTTATCTATAAATGAAGTGTGTTGATCAAATAAAAATCATCAGTGGATACGAAATTAAACATTAATTATCTTGGAAATATCAACTCATATTAGAATTATTAAGTTGGTCTTCCTGTTGTTATACATAGCTTTTTAATAAAAGTGTAAACGTAAAACAGATGTATTTTAAATCAATGTTAAATACATCAGACTAAAATTAATTGATTGTTTGTTGTTATCAAATTTATTTTTGCGACCATTGTGAGTCTGGAAATATAATAGATCCATTAGTTTCAAGTTTGTCAATTCCAGAAGTTATTTCAGATTAAAAAAAGAGGCCCCAATTGTATGGAAATTCATCGAGCGAGAAGACTTATTACTGAAACTTGAGATACTCTTGCTTGTCAAATTTCTTTACTAAACAAACTGATCAATATTACTTTTTTATTTCAAATGCGGTGGCGCTCTAAGGGACATTGCATACTTGAGACTGAATAGTGAAAGCATGAATGAAAAAATTAAATAAAAATATGAATTACTGAAACGAGAAAACAGAGAACTTACTATCAAGCTTAAAATACGAAAAAGGTAGGTATGTAGGTATTTAATTAATGTCGCATTGGAACAACACAACGGGCTTTGGCGATGGTCCGGGATCAATCCCCGAAGAGAAAGATTCAAGTACAACGCCACATAATTTTGAACCAAGGTCAGATGACGAGGTCACACCTGAGCTGGTACTCCACTCTCCAAACTTCCACACCGCGCCAACGTGGGGACATTTGAGGCCACGACATATTTAATGTGCAGCAGCCCTCTTTGTACACGACGGTCTCTGGTTGGATTCGAACTCGCAACCCTCATGTTCTAGTCCGTTACTCTTCCAACCGGGCTACAGCGGCCAAAAAGAAAAAGTATTGAAGACAAATTTGACAATAAGTCCTCTTGCTTCCCAATAACGGTGGAAAACAGATTTATCCGACAGGGCGGGGCAGTGTAGAGATGGAAGGAAGTCAAGGTTACTTGGTGTATTTAAAATGAAAATTTATTGGGCTTGGCATAGAACCATCCTGATTCCTAATACCGACCAAGAATAGCTAAACACCTAAGAATAGATCTCAGAATGGAGATAAAATGTTTAAAGGCGTTGCTTTCGTAGTATGCAATTCCACTTTTTCTGAAATCGTAGTAAATACATTTTTTCATCTCTTTCAACGAAGACTATTATTGTTCAAATACTTCAACTCTAAAATTTTCTTTTCATCTAACTGCAAGATCCTATATCTCAAAATAAATGGAAATGTAGATGTCCCACTATAAAATAACGCTTTTAATTCCTATAGGAAGGTTAGACGATTTTAACCAAATTTCTTACACGTAAAATATACAGAAACCACAATAATTCGATATTACAATGGAATTTAAAATTTTTCTAAAAGAAAAATTGCTTTAGTATGCACTCAGAATAATGCATAGTGCTGTCTTGGTATGACTCTTGGTCTTGGGGTAATCCATTTTCTAAACAGGTAGTACACTCGCCAGGAAAAAGGAATGATATATGCAAAATCATATATAACAATTGACATAGGCAGTTACAGCTTCCAGCACCGAACGAAAAGCAAAATCTACACTAAAGGCGCCAATTGTGGGAATGTTTACATACCCTTATTAAACGATTAGACTCGTTTAAGGCTGTATGACAAATGTAAACTCAATACCGGAGTATGAGGGGGATTTTGAGTGTACACAAACATACAAACCAGAGGAAAGATGGATATTTTAGTTCTTGTTACCCAAATACTCTCCAATGATACCCTATTGAAGTTACCTTAAAATGTAGTTTATCACCGTTTCGGCGATGTTTGGCATTTCATCTCTATGGTCTTGACCAAAAGATTAATCATAGATCAATTTGATATTCATTCTTTGAAATCTTTGTTGACTACATGCTGAAATCGTATTCGAAAAGGAAGCCAAGTGACATCAGGAATACGTATAGGAAGCACGTTCCACCACAAAAACACTACCGCCACCTCCATTTGCTTGACAGAAAAAAGCTTATCAGATATCCTAACAACGAGCTGTGAGTATTGCTGGAAAAGTAGTTTTTCCAAAAGTTATCTTTGTGGAGTTGTAATACACTTCTTAGAGGAATTTTCAGGGTGAACAAACCAGACGGAAGACAGATTTTACTTCTGATACATAAATGTTCTCGCATGATACATATCGGGTTACCTAAAAATATAGTTTATCACCGTTTGGCGTTTAATCCAATTGATATTGACCAATCAATTGCCACATATCAATTCAGATATGTTAGAGACATGCTGAAACCGTATTCGAAAAACAAAGTGATATATGTACAGGAAGCACATTTCGACTCAAAGGCACTTCCACCACCTACATTAAACCTCCAAGTAGTTTCGACGAGGTAGCTCATCCATAAAGATCTGACCAATTTTGCTAATGACGAGATATATCGTCATCAAGGTATTGCCGATCTTTTGATGATGACAAAATCAAGATCTAGTAAGTTTTCTACTAACGATTCATCTTGTCCATCAAAGTATTGCCGCGTTTTTTATGATGACGAGATCAAGGTCTGGTAAGTTTTCTTCTAATAACGAGATATCTCATCCATTAAGATCTGCTAATAGTTTCGCTAATAACGAGATACCTCGTCAAGACAACCACCAGGAGGGTTAAGCTTGACACAAAAAGTCTCTCAAAATAGCAATTGTATGTTCCCTAAGTGCTTTTTCTTCATACCAATCAAATTTTTGTATGTGCAGTAACATTTGCACTTATGCAATTGCATATGGTCTAGACTAAATTTGCTAACAATTCCAAATGTTCCTTAGTCTCACCACATACGAAACTGTGCCCAGAATGACGCGAGGCCGCATTCGTTCTATTCATTCCTAGAAAAAGAACGCTATTTACGTCAGTGTTTGCTCTTCTTCGCGGGAGAAAGGAGGTAGCTAATAAATGACCGAAGAACTGTCATCGGTCACGTGATCCGCAGACTGTGATCGGTTGTTACGCTGACAGTAGAGGTTAGGCTCTGCTCTTCGTCATTGTCAAAGTTCGGCATAGTTTCGCGTCTCCGTACGTCTGCTGCCGAGGATCGGGTTACAGCTTTCTTGGATGGACGAAATTATGTTGCTCTGGATGCTGTTATTAAAGGAAGCGTTTTGGCTGAGAAAGCCCTACGATCCTTTTTCGTTATTGGCAGGGTAACAAAAAACTTTTAACTAACAAGGTTAACTAGTAATAATAAATAAGCTGTCGCATATTACGTTCATGAAACTTATGTTCACGACCCAAATTTCGAACAGGTTTCGAAAAGCTCATTTATTTGTATCAATTTACTTATTGTGGAAATTAAAATTATTTTTAAACCTCCTGATGGTTGTCCTGATGAGGTATCTCATCATTAACAAAACCAAGCAGATCTTGATAGATGAGCTATCTCATCTTTAGAAAAAACTGACCAGATCTTGATAGATGAGCTATCTCGTCTTTAGAAAAAACTGACCAGATCTTGATCTCTTCATCATTACAAAACCGATAATATTTCGATGACGATATGACTCGTCTTTAGCAAAATTGGTCAGATCTAATAGACGATATATCTCGTCTAAATCACTTGGAGGGTTAAACTATCATTTATTTAATGCTGAGTACAATGCATTTTAGTGAATCTCAAGAACAATCTCAATAATACATACGATAGGAGTTCGATTGAAAGTAGATTGAGCTATGATGGACAAATTTTCTAGGATGATTTTTCATGAAAGTGTATTGTTGAAACTATTTATAAAACCTCCAATGTTCTTAAACTCCTTGAACGTAACTACCTTATATTTAATGTTTATTACAATGCACTGTAGAATCTTAAATAAATCATATTGAGTGGTTAGATAGAAAGACGAGAAGAAAATATGATAATCAAATCTTTAAGGATGATTTTTATGAATATATTTTTTAAATAAAAATCTCAAAAATATTTTACTTTTTACCTCTACAATATGTTTCTACGAAAGAAGATACCCCATAACAACAAAAGAAGAAGTGCAAGTTTTCCGGGCTCTCTCACACGTTAGAGATGAAAGGATTCACTAAGCAAAGAAATAGTCCAAAATCGAATTTTTCATAATCGGGTATGGTAATGATAATTAATTAGCTTTGCACTGGAGGAACACAGCGGGCTATTTAATAATCGGAAATCACAAGACAAAAGTCAAAATATAGAAATCATAATGTAGACAAAAAATTAACTGAAATGAACTGCTAATCATTCGAATGCCAGACGGCAAAAAGAAAACTTTCAAAAAAGTATAGTAGTGATATA
Source organism: Meta bourneti (assembly GCA_933210815.1). Classification (NCBI taxonomy): domain Eukaryota; kingdom Metazoa; phylum Arthropoda; class Arachnida; order Araneae; family Tetragnathidae; genus Meta; species Meta bourneti. Next base: position 70,750,281 of record OW119922.1, on the reverse strand, counting down.
AGACAATGGAATGGAAATAATGTTTAATTTTCTGTTCTATGTTTTATTAAATTAATCCGATAATTGAATTGCTAGCAAAAATACAAACTCAACAGTAAATTTACTGTAAGATGCAGCTCATATAAATTGCTAATGATATTTGTGCATCACTGAATTTTTGATTGTTTCATTCTCAGTATTTAGTATTTTCAGACATTTGATATTTTCAATTCTATTTTTAGTATGTCTATATGTTTATTTTTAGTACATCCATAAAAGTAGATTTTTAAAAAGATTTAGCAACTAATCGATGTCTATGTAAGAGTAACTTTTTAAAGCTTTTAGAAAATAATGCATGCTGGCAATGTTTAGCACTATACAGAATAATTCAGTTTAAATGAAATAATTCACGTTCTTATTAATTGCACATAGATGAAAAGAATGAAGGAAAGGTACGTTATCTAACGTTATTCTACAAATTGCTTTAAGTATAAAACGCGTTTTATTAAAGGCTACAAGACATCAAGAAAAAATTCAAAGCAAATCGAGTTTACTCATAAAAGAACATTTCAAAAATGAATTTCATTAAGGTTAAAACTGCTTTCAAGGCTTAAAATATCTGGGAATTGTATCATAAATGTTAAGATAAGACAATGGTACATTTTCAGTTTTGTTTCTAAAGATTAAATAAAAGGCAAGCATTTGAAATTAAATTTTGTTGACCAAAAAACGTATTTATCTTTTAAATTCTAAAGATTAGTAACCACTTTTAAAAATAAAGAAACACATTTATAGGACTATTATACAAAAGGATTTCACTAGATTACACATTTTCTAATAATTTTAATAAAAGATTTTATTAGTTTTGAGTTTTCCTCTGATTTGTATGCGCCTTGTTTGGCAGAAAAATAAAATTTACATTTTTAAATATGAACGGAATTAAATTTAGAAAATTTCTTACAAGGGAATATGGATCACAAGCAAGATAAACAAAGCGAATCGAGTTGATTATGAGCATTGTATAACTGCATGGCTGAATGTACTCTATACTTCTTTCATTGTATTTCGTCGGAAAAATGAGGTATACTTTTTCTCATTGAAACTTTCTAATTTTAATTTTTGGATTCTCATAACTATTTATTTTTATTATAATTTAGATATTTTTATTTATAATACATATTTATCTTAAATTACATTGCGTCTGTGAAATATTTATCTGAAAAGATGCATTGTATATTTGGGTATTTTATATTTCCAGCTTGTATTTAAGAGATCCTATTCTATCTTTTATAATTTATAAAATTTCGAATTAATGTTTCTTCAGCTTAAAATTTTTGTAGGGCTATAATTGCACTTACGTGTAAGCAACAACTAAATTTAATGAAACATGCATTTTTACAATTATTGGTTTGTACACAAATTTATTTCCAATAAATATATCTTAATAGCTCACATATATACTTACTGACGATAATCTTCCTCTACTCTTAGCTTTAAAACGTTAATATGACCTAAGACAAAGTCTGTTAAATAAATTTTTATAAAAATTGTTTATAAAATATGTTATTAGATTAAATAATATTTAAGATTTTATATTAAAAGAGACATCTTTCTGGTGCATTAAAACTCTAAGTACAGTCGATGCTCCTGTTTACGAGTCCAAAGGGACTAAGAAAAAGTTCGTTAAAAACGTAAATAAAATGTGTCCTATGATATTTAGACATGACTTGGTAAAAGTCACAAAGGTTCGCATAATTTTATGGACTCGTAACATCTGAGTTAGTTAATACGAGCGCCGACGGAACTTCAAATCCTGAATTTAATAGCTAAGTGGATAAAATCACTTATCTCATGACTTTCTCCACTTTTTAATTATAACCATTCATTTAAAGTAGCGATTTTCAACCTTTTTCATCTCATGGCTAATTACCAAAATTTTGTGGCATGCCAAAAAACATATTATACAAACATATATTGCCAATCTGATAAAAAAATATGCATAATTTTGCTTGATTTACTAAAAAATAGTAATTACCTATTCTTACTCCAAAATGACTTTATAAAATATCTTTCGAAGCAATTTTTTAATTATGATTTGTGATTTAAAAAATAATACTATAGTTATTACTTGCAATTAATTTTGAGCACATTTGTCAAAAGTTCAAAACTAAACCGCTGAAATTCAATAAATCTTACACAATTTAAACCGTTTCACAATTAGTAAGGCATACCAGTCAGTGCCAATCTTGCGGTACATCGGTTGAATATCACTGATTTAGAGTGCATTGTCTTCCCAAGAAAATTAACAGCCTCCAAGAAGAAACACAAGTTCCCATCTCTATATTTATATTAAAATATATTAAACACATTTTAAATAAATTAATGGTTAATTCTCTTTATGAGTACCTAAAGTTTCAGTATTTAAGATTGAATTTGCCATCATTCAATTCTGGACACTCAAAACTTGGTCACTTATGTTATTATGATGGTACACATTTGCACACACATCTCCATTCTTTTCATTCTAGAAATATATTCCTGAATACCTTTCAATTTGCACTTCAGCTTTCTGAATTGTGGTTGAATAATGCACGACTATATAATATTTTATATTTATGTGCATTTAAATTTGCTCTTCATGCTAGGAATATATTTCTCATTATCTTCCGATTCATGATTCAATTTGCACCAGTAATACCGCAATAGTTTTACTATACATGACTATATAATATTTTACATTTAATGTATTTTCAATTTATTTAAATATCTCTTCGTGCTAGGAATTTATTTCTCATCTCTGGATTTATATTCCAATTTATATCACAGTAGTTTTAAATACACGTCTATATAATATTTTATATTATACGTGTATTTAAATCTATTCTTCATGCTACGAATATATTGCATTATCGTTCAATTTGTGCTCCAATCTAGGCTACAATAGTTTAACTATACATCTGCTATATAATGCTTTATATTTATATATATTTAAATTTATCCATACTCTCTTCATGCTAGGGATATACGTATTTCTCATAGTTTCTCGAATTTCCTTCAATTTACACTACAGTGGTTTTATAATACACGACTGTACAATATTGTTACTTTCTGATATATGCAGGCGATAAATAATTGAAATAAAATAGAAAGCGTTCCAGTTTCAGAAACGCCCTTAAACTTTGATGGCAGGCGATATTTCAGGAATAAATTTTTAGTAAAGTTTCTATATTTTATGACATCGTAGAACTTTCTAAAAGCATCTTGTAACGAATTATAAAACTTCAAATGGTGTTTACTATTTTATATGACGTTTATTATTATCTATTTATTATTCTTTTCCAAGTCTGTTATACTTCACTGCGTTTCTCTTTTCTTCAAATTTTCTTCTTTTGAATTTTTAATTATTTTTACTCGACAACATTTTATATTTATGTGAATTTAAATTTCCGCACCGAGATTTTAAGGCACAGCATTTTCAACACATTTAACTTGACTTACAAAGATCTTAACAGCACCGAATTTTCATATCAGAAATCACACTAAATCTCAAAACATTTCCATTTTTTTAGACCAGCGCTCCACCGGCAAATGAATACTCCCCGGTATCGATTGAAACACCTCCCAGAATTTAGACACATTAACGGTTCCGCATCCAGCCCTATTCGGGAGTTAATTTCCCTGTCTTCATGAGACGAGCTTTTTATGACTATTTACGATGCTCGGCACCTCGGTCCGCGCGGCCATTTAAAGTCAATGTAGTGTGAAACTGTGACGAAAAGGAATAGGAATAAAGCTCGCTGCTTCAGTTTTCCCCTGAAACTGAATGGTTTAAGCTACGAAAACTTTCAATGTTCCGACGTTATTTACAGTCAGTCGTTTCCTTAATCGACCCGTCTTAAGGACATAAATTGTACTTCTGGACGGGAACGATTTCTAAATTTTGGATTTTCGAGCCTCAGCCCCCAGAGCATCATAAGCTTTCAATGAGGTGCACGATTGCCTTTTACCCTTCAACATTCTAAATGACTAAATAGCCACATCTATTTGAGATTTTCGGGATAAACAAACCAAACGTAATGCTAATATTTTACATTCGCCACTCAAATTCTATCGCGTGATAAATATAGGGATTAACAAAAATGTAGTTTATTTCCGTATTGGCCAAGTTTGGGGAGTTTAATCTAATTTCGAAACTCTACTTCCACCTACATTTAGCATGACAGAAAATGCCTGTTACAAATCTGGAGCATTTTAAGTATACATTAAGATATTAAATGGATACATTGTAGGATTTCAATAAACATTCTTCATTGTCTTCAGACCTAACAAATAAATGCTAGTCATTAGAGAAAAGTAATATGCAAATATATTACTTTAATTTTGATTATGTATTCTATATAGCATATGAGAGATATTTTCAGTAATTAGTTCAATGTGATTAGCGTTGACGAATGAACTATCATACTTAAATTCGGAATTCATTCTTTGGAATTTTTATTCACAACGTGCTGAAATAGAATTCGAAAACAAGCCCAAGTGACGTCATGTTGGGAATAAGTATAGGAAACACGTTCCACCACAAAAACACGTTCCGCCACAGAAACACGAAGACTAACCATTAAACTTTTAATTGCTACTGTTAGAGTTGGAGTCTATTGCGCAAAAGAACATTGATGGATTATTTGATGCGTGACTACCTAGAAAGGAATATTGACTGTCATTTTTTGTGTATATGCACTGGGTTGTAAAGATCTTCTGTGCTCTGTAAATTGTTAATTAATTTTTCAGATTACAAAAGTAAATTATATTTTGCCAAGCAGAAGACAGTTCTGATACTTCTTTGGTAGGAGCCCTTGATTTCCGTGCGTTCATCAAAATAAGTTATGATTCATAAATCAACATTTAACTGCGGAAATGGCACATATTTGAAATCGCATGAGCAGATCTGTTTGAAGGCAGCGAGCCCAGTCATTTGGTCAAGTACACAGTCTGGCTCATACATCTGATACTTCTTCGGTACGAGTCTTTGATTTCTCAGAATGCATTCGAATAAGTTATGATACATGTACCAAGCAACGTTTCTATTACGTCCGGTAACGTTAACATTTTTAAAACGTTCGGTACAAGCTCTTGATTTTGCAAACATTTAGTCAAACTCGACCCCCACAGACATTTGGTCAAACGTGAAGTCTCGTTCTTCTCTACCAGACATCTGATACTGTTTCGGTATTTTTTTTTATTGAACAAAAGCAAACTCCCCGTGCACCACAGAAGTACAACACGGGGCTTACAGTAGTAAGTTGATTTAACAAAGAAGCAGTGGAAGACAATTTAACTGAAATTACAAGATTTTATGAACTTGACAAATGAGTAGAAAAGCAGATTAGATTTTACAAAAACATTGAGTTTCACTGGCCATGTTTCACCTAATGTTTCACCTGTTTCGGTATGAGCCCTTGATTTCACTGCATCCATCCAAATAAGTTATGATACATGTTCCCTGCCTTAAAGTTTTTATAGTACGTTTTTGTTCTGAATGTTCAATACTAGTAGGGCCTGAAATACACTACCCTCATACCTATCCTGAAAATCATCTGGTATGAAGTGTTGCAGAGGGACTGTTAGGATCCAAGGCAGAAAAGCATTTCTCTAACTTCCCAGCTAAGCAGTGCGAGGAAAGGATTAGATGAATTGCTCCCGATAAGTCAGAAACCCATCTCCAACTATACGTGCACCACCGAAGGCATCTTATCAAGGAACAGGGGAGGACGCAGCCAGATAGGGATCACCGCCAGAACACCGATTAAAAACTTCCCCCAACGCCTGCAGTAACGCCCGCTCCAAAGTCAGACAGTGTGAGCGATTTCCCCTCGTCTCTCATAAGACCGGGGCATCGCGACACGATTAAGAATAAGCCCCTGCAGAACGAGGGCGGCGACGGGGCTGTTAACGAGCGTGGAGAATTGTCTGTGGATGTCGGAGAAATAAAGGGGTGTGGAAAGGGGTCGGGAAGACACCTTGCTGTCGAAACAAATGGGAGCGATCGCGCTGTCTATTTCCGAGGATCTGTGTTGGAGGGGCGGCGAGCGGTGATGGGGCGCGTAACGATTTTAACGGCCGCCATGCCGTTTCTGTGGAAGTTTGAAATGGCTTTCTGTCTGGGTGTCTGGACAGGGGCTGTGTGATAACTTAGATATTCGTGACTATGTGGAATATCGGATTTTTTTTAGTTCTTGCACTTGGTCGGTATATTGATCCTACTCTATAAAATATAAATTATGACCGAAACAGGCATTATAGTGAAGTGTGTCCCGTGACCCAGAGGATGAGTCCAGATATATATATATATATATATATATATATATATATATATATATATATATATATATATATATATATATATATATATATATATATACATATATATATAGTTATATATAGTTATATGATTGATAACATCAACCCTCTGTGAGTCACGAGATTTCCTAGAACAAAAATGTCCAACATAATAACTAAATAGCCATGTCAATTGGCTGAAAAAATTCTAGGAAGGATTCTATTGATCAAGAATTTTAAAACTAGTTAAAACTCCTGCAGAGAAAACTGCATTGTGGAACAATGCGTGCTTTAACCAAAATGTATTTTTTATGAGATTATTTTTTCTTCGGAGGGGATGGTGATTTATTGATTTTTCCCCAATGAATACATTTTCATCTAGCTGAATATAAATAATCTACAGCTCTTTAACTTTATACATTTGTGAAGTTATAGTAGCGTTTGATGTATTCTCTACTTGGTATATTTACTACATATCGTGCGTAGGTTTTTGTTGTTTTGTTTTTAAAATTCTCGTTTTCTGAATGAATTATGCCGTTTCACTTGTTTTTTTATTAGACCTAACCTATTATTTGCGCGAGTGAGAAATAAAATGAAGTAAGACACACTTTTATCGAAATTTAATTACTCGTGTTTTGATGTATTATTCGCTGCCTCTGCTTGACTTAAAGTGAAATAAAAATGGACCTGAAAATGAAGATTTCAATGACTTTTAGAAAATTGGAGCTTTGTATTAGTTTTAAAAACACTAAAAATATACATGAAAAACCATTTGAAAAAATTTATGTATCTTGAATTATTATTTCATATTATCTCCCCCATTGGGTTTTGATTCATTCTTTAATTTAGTAATCATTGTTAATTGTATCGTATTCTTAATTTTTTATATTTCCTAAGTGTTATTGCGTTTGTTCGGTTGTTTAATGAATTACTAGAGATTTTAAGCATTAAAAACCCTGAAGGGTCAGCTATAAATGTTTCTAGCCCAAAACAATTCAACCATTTGAAAATTATATTTCATGAACATACATAAATAATATAAAACTTACATTATTTTACTTTCCGAGTTCTATAATTTCCAAATGATAAGGAATTTTGATCTTAATTTATTTTTAAATTTGGGGATGGAGTGTCTGCAAGCGCTACCCGGATGTGCAAGAGGGGTGCAAAAATAGGTGTGCTAAGGTGCAAAAATAGAAGGCAGCAAATATGTGAAAAGGACTTTTTAAAGCTCCTTAGTTTACAGTTAACAGCAGATATACGTATACTTGCAGTTTCACAGCCATGTGGCTCAAAGTTGTTAACGCCAACAGCAATAGATTTCTGAAAGCGTCGACATATGGATAATACAAACTGACCGACTATACCATGTCCCCGAACAGTGACATCTAACGAATTCAGGTGGCGCTTGCGGACATACACCTATGTAAATTTTGAATTCCCACCTCCCCTTAAAGTTTGCACAGGAAATTTTGGAACACTCTGTATACGAGTGAGTTAAAAACTACAGTTTTAAAAGGTTTATGCAAGTGAGTCGTATATTTAGAGTTTTATATTCCATCAAATGAGGTCTAGAATTAATTAAAGCTTATGTCAAAAATTAAGGTTGGCTGTTTCGATATGAATGGCGCAAAGGCCATATTTGGCCATGCTACGCAAAGCACAAGACAGACACTTTTAATTAATAGACATACATAGTCAAAGAAAGTTTTACTGACATAGAAGAGAGAAATTCACCCAGTGTGCGTTAAAAGAATAGAGCCTTCACCCGTACAACTCTAAAATTTAGGTCATTTGTTAATTTGCTTATCCTGTTTCAAGAAATAACTGCTTTAGCCCCCTGATGAATGTCTCGATTGCAGAACTGACCCGATCTTGATAAACGAGATATCTCGTCATTAGAAGAAAAATGACCAGATCTTGATCTCATCATCAAAAATTCTGCAATATCTTGATGACGAGATATGGCGTTATTAGCAAAAATTGTCAGATCTTGATGAACGACATACCTCGTCGAAACCACTTGGAGGGTTAATTTGTACCTCTCGGATTAATAAATGCATCTTGAAACTTAAGATACTCCTACTAAAAAGATTTAAATAATTTGACAAAAATACTAATGCAACTCGCATTTCCTCGAACTCTTCGACTCCAGCCACCGGTTCCAGAATCAGGTGTCCCCGCTTCCCCTTTCGAAATTTGTATTCGGCCCTGATTAGCTTGACAGGCAGCTACGACGACACAGTAACATTTACAGTCGCATTCAGATGCAGGAAACTCCCTTTAAATGAAGCGGTGCCCGCACATTTAACATCCCACTCCGCACCGACGCGACCCCCTTCTTCATGCCACCCCCGCTAAAGAGTGATTCTGAGACACTTTTCAATATGTTCATTACGGCGTGTCACTCATTTGCCGTGACAGACACAGAAAGTCAGGCTTCCAAGTCCCCCTCCCCAGAATATTTTGAAAGGGGACATAAAATAAGCATTTATGGAACTGAGATGGAAGAGGGGGTGTTCTATCCAGGATTGCCGGTTCTAATGATTCGCGTAAATGCGCAATAAATGGAAACAGATACGCAGTTTCCTTCCTTCTGTGTGTTTGGGTTTTTTTCTCCTGTCTTCACCCTCCGTTGCTTTGATGGAGGCAATATTTCCCCCTTTCATCTAATAACAAATGTCGTAATTGGGAAAAGAGTTGGGAAGTTGATGCCTGTCGTTAGGAATGGGGAGTCGTCGAAAACCAGGTGGATCGAGGGCTTAGAAATAAGTATTTTTGGTTTTTCTTGAGTTTTTAAAAAACATTTTTGCATAATACAGGTTGAAGAATTTTAGTGGTTGAATGTTCTAAGTAGCGTAACATGAAGAAGTCTAGCAAAGACGTGACTGGATTGACCATCTAGACAGAAAGGATCTTTGATTCTGAGGATTCTTCAATCTACCTGTACGATGGAAATAAGAGGAGTTACTACTTCTACCTCAGTTTCATCAGTAACAAGATCAATTTATAACGAATTTCCATATCTTAGAAGGAAAAGAGTTTCCATGACTGATGTAGTTCAAAACTCATTCTATCACACTTGTAGATAAAATTATTTTATGACAACTTTTTTCTACAAAAAGTTTCCCCATTAAAGTTAAAAAACAAACTCTTAACCTTAGGAGGGATAACACACATATAACTATTCTGCAACCTGCAGTCTTCACTACGTGACTTTGTCCACAGTAGCCCAGTTGAAGAGTAACGGATTAACCGGAGGGTTGCAAGTTGGTTCTTCGGTCCAACCAAAGACCATCGTGTACGTGGGAGCTGGTGTCCGTTAAGTCTGTGGTGGCCTCAAATGTCCTCACGTTGTCATTGTGTGGAAGTTAGGAGATTGGGGTGTCAGCAAAGGTGTTGTTCTCGTCATCTGACCGTAGTTCAAAATTACGCGATGTTGTCCTCGGATCTTTCCTTTGTGAATTGAACCAGGACCGTCATCAATAGCTCGTTGTGTTTCTCTAGTGTGACGTTAATTAACTACCTTAAATTACCTTACCTTACGTGACTTCTAACCAGTTTTGATTTTCTTGATCAATACAATTTTTCCTTGGCTTCTTTCAATCATTAGATGTGGTTATTTAGTTATAATGTATGTTGTGAAGTAAAAGCAATCGTTCACTACTCGGAAAACTCATGTGACTTCAAACCAGTTTTGATCTTGACCAATATAACATTTCCTGGAATTCTTTCAATCAACAGATGGTTCTTTAGTCATTCTGTGGGGTATGTTGTGGAGGAAAAACTTCACTATTTGAAAATCTCGTGACAGTCAGAAGGTTAAAATTTGCATCTGGGACTCAAATATTGATACCCCTCAACTTCAAAAATTTTTACAATTATTTTGCTACAGCATATTCCAGTCCAATAGAAATTAACGCCAAGCATTGAAAATATTCATAAAACTCACTGCGGATTAATGTCCTACTGAAACCCACATACCTCGCCACATCAATTAATTACGCCACACTGAAGCAGTCTTTGATGCCAAAACTCCCAGCATCCATTTAACAGTCTTCCAATACTTTTATTTCTGATCAAACTTGTCTTCGGGAGCAACTTTAAGACAAAACTCGTCGCGTATTCCTTTCAAGATCCCGACAATTACCTCCAGGATAGAGTGCTGTCAGCGGCAAGCTTCCTTCAAAAGTTATCTTTGGAGTAACAATAACAAAGTCTCCATAGCGCGGTTCGGTTTCACCTAACAACCACGACGCCATAATCTCTGATAATTGCCCTGAATTCAGGGAAGCCGATTAACGCCACCATCAATTATGGAAATCTGCGATCACATTGGGGCTGCAGGAACAGTCATCAATAACGCCCTCGAAACGTTAAAGATGGCCTCGGCGACATGTCGGGGTAAGGAGACTCCCCCAACGTCCTCTATCGATTTTTTCGGTAACTTTTAAGAATTGTAACCAACGAGAACTAATTTACTTTGATTCTTGTTTGAGAATTTATTTTCTTGTTTAAATATGCTTTTCTTTTGAGAAAAAAACTGTACAAGTGTGGTTAGTGAATGTGTTTTAAGATACATGATCCTGCGAATTATTTTCATTTTAAAATATGGAAATTCATTTTAAATTGAGCTGCACTACCTAGTGGCTAAACTTGTCTCTCTCGACCCTCCAAGTATTTTCGATGAGATATCTCGTCGATCAAAATCTGACCAATTTTGCTAATGACGAGATACTTCGTCGTCAAGATGTTGCTGATTTTTTTTATGATGACGAGATCAAGATCTGGTCAGTTTTCTTTTAATGGCTAGATATCTCGTCCATCAGGATCTGGTCAGTTTTGTTAATGACGAACCCATCCTGGTGGTTATTTCTACGAGATACCTTGTAGAGACAACCACCAGGAGGGTTAGGACACTGGTTGACTGAATCGCTTGTTTATGACTTAAAATCTCGTATGTGTCGAAGTCGGCTTGTCAGCTTGAAGTTTCCTAGTTTCTTCAAGACTGCCCTCAAAAATATGGTCCAGCTTCTTCAATGTCCTCTAAGAAGTCATGATACCCCCCACAATTCACGGTGATTACAATATGGTGGCAGCACCTCTTATGATGCCCAGTGGTAGCGCAGAGGTTGCCACGTTCTCGCCAATTAATGTTTGAAGGTCCATCATACGATCCATAAACTTGCATTGTAAAAGATATTTGTAATAGATCTTGTAACTGATCAAATTGAGGTATTGAAGTAGTACCTTCTGTAATCTCTATCGTACACGTTAAAAACAACTTTCAATAAATGAAATAAAAATTGAAGAATCCTCAAAGTCATGTGTTAGATTGATAGGTACTTGAGATATATGTACAAAATCTTATACCATTATGGTACAATATTGCAAGGTACACCAATATTTAAATCGTTTGATTATTATCTTAAAGAAAGAAATATTTTATATTATATTTTAATGATATTAATAATTTAATTTAAAATGTCCAAATAAAGTTCCAATCGAGCTACAGCTTTTATGGAGGCATATCATATGAAATATAACCCTTCTAAAAATAATAAGTTTTTGTTTACGGTAGGACTATCTACTTGTATGCATTTAATTCGTACATCTTCATTTATTTTTCAGGCTCTTGCCCTTTATTTTTGTATTTCTGAATCTAAGTTAGGCCACGAGCTTAGAAGTTCTAAAACAAGTGTAAAACCTAATAAATTTATCGTGAATTCATCAAAGACTTTTAAAGGAATATCCCTAAGGTGTTTGTTAACAATTTTGATATATTCACTCATAGAATTGTCTCCGATGAAACTAAATTCAAAAGGTTCAATGTTACAATAGAAGCTCAATCACATCAATATAGAAAGCTCCAGGAACATAGGGTCTTCAGCAGTCTAAATTTTTTTTGCTTTGTTGCTGTAATTTTTGGTTTAATCCTCTAAGCGTCAGGAGATTTTTGAGTGGTGTTCTATTGCTTTTACTTCACAACGCACATGACTAAATAAGCACATCTATTGGTTGAAAGAATCCTAAGAAATACTCTATTGGATAACCCACCTGGCGGTTGTCTCGACGAGGTATCTCGTCATTAGCATAAACATTATCAGATGTTTATGGACGAGATATCTCGTCATTAGAAGAAAACTAACTGATCATATCTTGATCTTGTCACTATCAAAAGAGCAGACAATATCTTGATGACAATACATCTCGCTCATTAGCAAATCTTGACCGACGAGATACCTCGTTAAAACTACTTGGAGGGTTAGGAAAGACAAAACTGGTTACACATCATGCAGGGAAGACTGCAGGTTGCGGAACGGATATATGAGGGTGAACCCTTCAGAGGGTTAAACTAACTTAAGCATCTATTTTGGCAACATCGAGAACATTTCAGGGAACCCTAGGCTCCCGATTCCCCTCTCCTCTGAATACATCCATGCCACAAGGCAAAGGGGAGTATCGGATTCATTATGCGTTATGTCCAAGATATTTAGTGAGTCATAGCACTCCTGTGTGAAATGTGCAGCTAATGGAGAACACGTGTGTTGCGATTATTGGAAAGTAATCCTAACCCCACCCCCGATGCCATTTTTTACCTCCTTCCCCCAAAGCTGTAGTCCTCTCACTCCTCTGAGTGTGAGGGATCACGCCAGAGATATGGAGAACCTTTTTTTACCAGAGGTTTATTTGATAAGCTCAAGGGGAACACTCCACTCTTAGATTTAGATATCACGTATTAGTCTTGATAACAGTGTGTGTATGTATTGTAGCGTTAAGTTAGTGTGGGGTGCGATAAGTCTTAAATGAAGACGAGTACTAAGTACCAAGTACTAAGCTTTATATCTTCTAGTTAGTAGGAATAGAAACAACGAAATTAAGATGTTTGTGTTTATTTAATCAGTTGTAATGGTTAATCATTTCGAATTATATTTGATTTGCGAAAACTATTTAATAATTGAATATTGATGCGTATGTTCTCTGGGTAAGTGCGTTCACTGAATATAAAACGTGTCTGTGATTAAAATAAAGGCTTCCACTTGCTAGATATGCCTTGAAGAGTTCTATAGATTCATTTCACCACAAGAACATTTTGAATTTCGGCAAGGATGTTGTTCAGACCAAAAGAGGGCATGAATGAAATTTTCTGTTCTTATCCCACTCACATTGTGGCTCGGCTTGTCCATATTTGGACCTAGCACCATAAAGCTCCAATACCCAATCCACTCCTATTGCAAATAAGAAAACAGACCGTAGTATGCACTTGTTCCATCATGTGAGGCATGTATATTGTAAGGTGTTTTTGAGTATATCAATGGTACGTTTCAGTTAATAAGAGTGTTAATTTTTTTTTCAAAATATGGATTATGTGCAAAACAATGCGGATTTTTTCCTAAACTAGAATGTTTTACCTATTTATGTTGATACTTAAATACTTTCTATGAAAGCTCAACCACTGAACAGAGTGTTGCTCTATAAATCTATTAGCCCCGATCTGCACTTCAAATTTAACTTTTTTAAACATTTATCTTATGTTCTACTTGATTTTATCATTACTAGCTTTTATGACAGGCCCGGCTGATTTCTGATATCAATCTGTATGAAATGACCAGCATTATTAACAGTAGAATCAATTCAATTAAATCAATTGAAATAAAAAGAATTGATAGAATAAATTTGAATATATTTTTATGCTATTTTAAGCAATTCTGTGGTTTAATAATTTCTGCCGCTACTGAAGATTTTATGGGGAAAACCAAATTTATGAAATGTATTTTACCATTATGTCTATTAAAACTAAGACGCTTAATAAATATTTTTGAATAAAAATTTACATGTATTGCCTACATAAACATAACAAAATAAAAATAACGACTTTCAATTTTTGTGCATTGCAACAGGCAAAAAACTTCTAAAGTGTCCTTAAAAAATTTCAAAATACCCATTTCAGAAAAAAATTTCCATAACGAGTAGAATGTGATAATGCAGATAATAATTCATTATCTCCCTATTTTTTATGAGATTCGTCAGAAGGTGATTATTAGCTGTTTGCACAATCATCAAAGAGTCATTAAGGGCAAATCCTTGTTTGCACGAAGGAAGTAGTTCCGTAATTAAATATCCTTTTCACGTGTTTTTTAACTCTCCTCACCCTGCTTGATGAATCGAATAACCTAATGACGTGTTGTATTTTGGACATGATTTTTATCAGGGCTAAAGAACAAATGATTTATGGCTTTTGGTCTCAAAACTTTTAGAGTTGAAGTTATAAGAAATGAATTTAAAAAACATAAAGTTCATGAGCGAAATGTTTTTATATTTTAATTTTATACTTCTAAAATATTGAGTGTATGCAGAAAGTTGACAGTATCATCTTTCAAACCAAACGCATGTTTCAATGAAAAATGATTTATTTTTAGCCATTAGAAACTTTACCCACTCCGTGTGCTTTCAAGCTTATTATTAATTTCAATTTTCATGCATGCCAATTATAATTACTAAAAACAATCATTTCAAACATTTTAAATAAAAATGAGACATACTATCGATTGTATATTGGCAGATAATTATAAAAGACACGATTTTCCAAATTGCAATATACGGATCACACTTGAAAGTAATTTTACGTTAAACACTGTGACATATCGTTACAACACTTTTCTCTGGATATCAGTAATCAACTGAAAGAAAAAATATGAGCATGAATACTATTTCGTCTAATAATGAAGTTGCTGTTTAGTATTTGCTTTTTAACCCTCTAAGCGTCAAGGGATTTCAGAGTAGTGTAGTGTTGTTTTTCCTCTGCAACACACACATAATGTCTAAATAAAAACATCTATTGGTCGGAAGTATCCTTGGAAAGATTCTATTGGTCAAGGAGGCCAAAACTGGTTAGAAGTCATACAGAGAAAACTGCAGGTTGCAGAACAGATATATTTGTGATTACCTTAAAGGGTTAATGAAGGCTTTATATTCCTGTAATTTCAATATCAATCACATATCATAGACGAAAACTGGATTTATTGCCTTGTCGCTTACACGTATTGGCTTCAAGTGAAGACAAAGAATATGATTGGTGTTTCTTATTTAAATATTTTTTAAATCAGAGTGTAATCGGATGTTGAAGTCAGAAGCAATACCAGTATATTTGAGTTGGGGTAGCATGCTCTGTAGCCAACTGATTTTGCAGAAGGCTACGTGAGGTCTAACAAGTCCTCGCTTAGCAAAAAGTAACCGTAGAGCGACAAGGCAAATCAAACCATATAAATAAGTTAGCTATAAAAAATAAAAACAAAACAAACTTTCAGTGTTTGATCAATTTTTGAGGATCGTGGGTTATTTTCTTTCAATTTTTATGCTGGCTCACAGTAACTGTGCAGGAGGGAAAAGGGGAAACTGCTAATCTTACCGGAAACGAATAAAACATAAAAAAATAATGGCATCATTCAATTTTATATCTACGGCGCTTACTTTCCCCCGAACTTCAAGCGAAGCCGCAAGCATTGAAAAGTTCCAAACGGCAATACTGCTGCTATTTTTAAATATATTCCCTCCGTATCCGAACCATTGAATTCCCTCTTTCTCTTCCACAGGAAAAGGCGAAAACTCAAGGGCACTGTGAGAAGCAAACCGTAATAAATACCCCCGCACTAACTTCAACAATAAAAAAAGTTTTGTGTATGGGGATGAAAAAAGTATCCACCATTTCCAGCAATGCAAATGCGGAAATCTTTTTTTCCTACCATTCATATTATGATTATTACCTTCCTTTTGATTTATGCAGCCGCAGCCACAGCCTACACATCTAAAATAAGCCACCACCGATCACGGACATTAATATCGGGTTGGAATGGCAGAAATTCCCCAATTTCTGGCTCCTTAGGTCGGGATATAAATTATTTTCCCCTGTTTTATCGCACCAGGGGGATCCATTGTGGAGGGATTTCATTCACCGATCAGATTTTTTATTCTCGGAGATATTTTTACTTCTTGAGAGTGAGGTGTTAAAGGCTCGGCAGATAGCGGCAGTGATAGTAAATGCTGGAATGTTCGGGAGAGAGGTCGTTGAGGATTTTTGAATGGAGGAAAATGGATGTTATCTTCGGGAATGCCGAGAGCATCTTGTTTGAGTTGGTTGGTAATGCCGTCTTTGCAGATTCTGGTGGAGTTCGTTGGATTCCGATTTAATCTGGAATCCCTTCTGAGTTTTGAAATTTAACTGGTTATTGGAAGCGGCACTGCTCTAAAATTTTATTTAACCCTCCTGGTGGTTTATTAAAGTATCTAAAACTGTCCTGTAGTGGGCATCTCTGGTGCAGAATGGTGACAGTTTGGAAATCGGTGTTCCCAACTGTTACCAGTTCTGGGGAAGAGACAATTTGTTTTGCCGAATTGAATCTTCATTCCCTTGGAGTAATAGGGCAGTTTTCTCTCGACGAGATATCTAGTACTTAAGAAAATTGACCAGGTCTTGAATTTGATATCTCGTCGAAATACTTGGAGGATTAAAGCGTAATAGGATTTTCTAGTATATCTACGAATGTCATATAAGGTCTCAAAGTATATTTACACATTCAGTAAACAACTGAACCTTTGCGATAATTTAAGTAGAAGGAATTTTCCAAGACATACTGTTCTGAAGTTTCTTTTTCGAAAAAATTTTATAAGTATTTGATTGCAATGATTATAAGATACCCCATTTGCCAAGCTATCTGCCATTTCATCTAAAGGAAAGAAAAGGCTTTTTTGGTCAAGTATCTGTTACCAACTTAACCTGAAAAGCCTTTTTCTTTTCTTTACTTATAGGTTAGCAACTTTATGTAATTAACTCACACGGTTTTTGGATGAACCAAGGTACATTGTAACCTAATCATAGAGTGTATTCTAATTTGTCCATCTGGTGACAGTTTTTAATCAAGGAAACACCACTGATAGAAAATGTGATTATTCCAAACTTGACAAAAAAACGGAAGCAGACGTTTCAACATAAAATGCTATATAGAAACTCTTTGAACGACTACAGTTCTTTGACATAACGATGTATACTAACACATACCGGATAAACCTATTAGCTCTCTTCTCCTCAGAGAAACTACCCAGCAAAAGATACCACCGCAGCTGCATCAATCCCAAGTCCCAAAAAAAACCACCTAGTAACCTCACCCCAGAAGTATTAATCACCACTTTCGCGTGTTGGTCGGGTATCGGGTTAATTGCCCCGACACATTGGATTCATCATACACATACAGATGAGGAAACAGACTGTTACACGACACACTCTCCTGCGATGTCATTAATACTTATTCAAGCGCTTTCGCAGAGCTTTCCTCTCAATAATTAGGAATAAAATTCCTACAGCATATTACGCCAATCAGGTTTGCTGTTACCTACCACGTGCGGTGATGGATGGAATCGTATTTTTAAGGAAGGGAATCGGTTAATGTGTGGAATATGATAATGAGGGGAGGTAGGATTGAGGGATGGTGGCGGTGCGTTGATTTACGACTTGTATTCTGAGTCGAGATTTATTGAATATCCAGTGCAATCTGCTTAGAAACTACAACAAATTAGAGCTTTAAAACATCAAATCCGACAGAAATTTGTGTTTCTTGTCCATACACGATGTATTCAACAAGACAAGTTGGGGCACTGGTAAAGGTCAGTTTAATCTTTCGATACAAACATAAGAGTTGGTTGGGTGAATTTCATGGCACAATACTTGGAGAAGCTGCAACAAACACAAGATAGACAACTTCAAGTTATGGATTCCCACACATTCGTTGGTTGGTTGGTTGAGTTTTTGGATGGGACAAGGATCCCATTTGGTGAGGATGAAACAAACACAAGGCCGACAACATCAGTCTTGTCAGCAGTTTGGGGGTGGACATACATTCACCGTGAATATATGCCTGCCCTCAAACGCCGGATGGGCTAGAGAGAACACAAAAAAATGAAAGACGTCAAGTATGGTGACATTTTTATTGGTTCTAATTTTACAGTTTGGTAATAGTTGTACACTTATGATTTCGCAGTAGGAATTTAAGGATGCGTTCATCAACAATTATGTACGCCAGACAACATCGACTTATGTATTGCCATACAAAATGGCTAACTGCTGCTCTTCCTATAGCGAATCCAGGTTGAGCTTGCGAACATGCATCCCTTTGCGGTTTAACTTTGTGTTCTCTACCTTTCATTTTAACTCCTAGAGCATCACCATATTTTCGAGTTGTTTCTTTCACTTCACAAAGGTAGGTAGGTATTTTAATTAAAGTCGGAACTGGAGCAACACACAGGCTATTGGTTCACAAACAAAGATAATGATTTATACCTATTGGTTGAGAGTTCTAGGAACGATTCTATTGGACAAGAAAGGGAAAACTGCTTATATGTCAAGCAGGGAAGAAGTCAATTTGCAGAACAGATATAGTATGTGATACCCTTCAGAAGTTTAAAGTTTAGAAACACCCGGTAAAGTGGATTATATGAACGAATTATGGTTCAACTAAAATACGTAGTACAAAATTACGAGATGTTGTCCTCGGATCTTACCTTCCAGTTTGATCCCGGACCATCGCAAATAGCCCTTTGTATTGCTCCAGTGAGACGTAAATTCAATTATCAACTAACATATTTTAGCACAACATTTTCCAAACTCCGGACGGAGCTTAAAATTCAAATCTGTCGAAAAAAAACGACATTATCTGAGCTTTTTTCTGTCTTTAGGAAAAATTTGCAGTGAGTCATCCTTATAAGTAGAAATCAGTTAATCTACTATCCTGAAATCGATACCAAGCATTGAGGGAATCTAACCAGAAAATAATACGATGGCGTGCAGATATATGAAATTCCATAAATAAAATTCAAAAAACGGAGCATGTTGCTTCCAATCTGTTTTCCTTTCCCTTTATCCTCATTCAACTCAAAAACTCGTGCACTTTTTTTTGAAAAAAATGTAAAAGCGATGCGGAGGCAGAGTTGGGGAGTGTCGTTTTTCTGATTGAGTGATCTCGGGATCGTCTCTTTTTTCTTTATTATTTATTTTGTCGTTTGCGGTCTTCTTTCGAAAATCGAACACCTTTTCCCAATGCTTCTTTTTTAACTTTTTTTCGCTCCGCTTCCTCAGGAACCTCTTGAATCTTTCTCATGCTATTTGCTGAAGCGTTTATCGAGTGTCTCGCGAAAGTTTGCGTTGCTTGGAACAATTCCTGTGTCATAATTTGTTTTTTATTCTACATGCTGGATACGGCATTTCTATTGAGATGTATGAATAGATTGCTCAGTATTTGTATAGCTTGTACATGTGTATGTACATATTCGTATATACATTCATATCTAGATGGAAACTTACGCAGAAATATATATTGTCATATTCTATATAACTATACATTGGACTATTCTGTGGAACTCTTGAAGTTCCATTATCAAGGCTAGTACAGGGTAAGGTGGGGCAAGTGCGACCACTGCCTAAAAAATGTGTCTGTAAGTAAATTAAATTAGAGATCGACACCTGGCTTCAAATGCTTGAAGCAGTCCTATAGATAACCAGATAACCCCAGAAGAGCATCTGAGCCTGTTCATTTAAGGGATATTAGTTTAATGGGCACTTCTGGGTACATTATTAAAAAGCAAAAATAATAATAAGTAATTTAAATTGCAAAGTGAAGATTTTGAATAAATTCACCACTGTGGTATTACTACCCCCTTTCGTTACAGGGGATTGCACATTGGAACTAATTTCCCGTAAAAATATTTTCAGTAGCTAAACAAAAGGTGAAAAAACAATATAATAAAGCTCATAAAGACCAAATTACTGCTGCCATTTCAGGGCCATGCTTCAGTAGAAAACGGATTTATCCACAGATTTGTTTCTTTGTCTCCCGATGGCCAAATACGATTTTTCTCTAAGCGCTGTCCGGTCTACTCTCGTGACAGCGCACGTGAAATTTGGTCGTGGGGGACATCGGGTGATAATGGAGGGACAACCCCACCAAACCACAAGTACAGATATCTATTTTACTTTGCCTAGTTTCACCTCTATTGGGCTTTCAAATTCGGCAGGAAGTTGCACAGACCAAAGAAGGGCATAGATGAAACGATATGGTCTTACTTTGCTCGCAATACTATTTAGAAATAGGAACAGTTCATGGTATGTACTTGCCCAGGACAAGTGCGTTCCCATGAAACAGCATTGCAAAGTATTTTTTTTGGAACTAAATCTATTGTAAGGTTAAACAAATAGGAGTGATAACATAACATATTAATAATGGGTCTGAGAGTGTGGAGTAAAAATTTGAATTTTTAAAAAATTACTGGGACAGAGTAGCAATTGGTTCAGTGTAAATTTTGAAGATTAGGGTTGGTATTCCCCCACCTCACCGTATATAAATATTTGAGATATAATCAGGCTGCTAGGTATTATTCTTTTATTTGATATTCTGATGTCAATGAGTGGTTTATAGATATGTCTCTTCAAAGACTAAAGGAACTCAATTTTTGTTACGTGCAAAATATATTCATAAAAGATAAATGTCGTATAGTGATGAAACATGAACCTTCACAACACATCTAAGTCTAAACATTAATCAAAACAGTGGATAGAGTGGTGAAAGTGGACCGAAGAAGGTGATGACCGTTTTATCGACTGGGAAGGTAATGTCCATTGTTTTTTGGAATTCTCACGAAATCATCCTAATCGACTACTTGGAGAAGGGAAAAACAATAACAAGACCCTATTATGCAGTGTTACTGGACCTTTTGAGAGAACTGAAACAAAACTTCACGAGATTGGCGCTCAAAAAAGTGCTCTCCGAAGCAATGTGCCGTCCCAAATCGACCGTTGCAATGGCAAAATTGCACACATAAGACTTCTAATTGATTCCTTATCCACCCTATTCTCCGGACGACTTGACCCTGTGTAACTTTTTCTTGTTCATAAACTTGAAATTTTGGTTCTGTGGGAAGAAATTCTAGTAGAATAAGTATGCCATAGGCGTTAGCAATGCATATTTTGCAGCCTTTGACAACAGCTACTTTTCAGACAGGATGAAAACATTTGAAACTTAATGGACCAAAGGTGTAGTTCTCAAATGAGCAATAAGAAACGATGTTCAGCTTGCTTTTTTATCAGACTTTTCAAACGAACCTCGTATATACAAACGAAATCTTATTTAAATACACGTGGTTTTATGTTCCATTTCAAAGCCAAAAAAATTAAAACTCGTATCCGTGTTAACCGGTAGTGTTGTGTACCTCCAAGTTATATGCCGATTTCTCATATAGAATTCTGTAGATGATATAATGTATAGGTCTGCAGAGAGTATACAGCTCAACGCATGAATGATGGCTTTTGTGAATCGATTGCTATTCGATTATTTCAAGCAGCCACCTTGATTACAGTCATGCTAATAACTGATTGAAATCGATTCCCCTAACAACACAACATTGTGAGCTAGCTTCGTCAGGCGCATTGATTCGATAGATCATTATGAATCTAAATCCAATGGTTATATAGTATGATACTCTCCGTTTTGTACTCTAGTAGAATAGGTTATAGGACAGATATATACCGTATGCGTGCTTTTAATCTACCTGGGGTTGCCTCGACGAAGTATCTCTTCATTAGCAAAGCTGAACAGATCTTGATGGACAAGACATCTCGTCATTGGAAGAAAACTTACCAAATCTTGATCTCGTCATCATAAAAAATAGGCAATATCTTGATGACGAGATTTCTCGTCATTAACAAAGTTGATTTAATCCTGATGACGAGATTTGTAGTGGAATCCAGAAACACTTTTCTTAAATACACTCTGTCCAGTTTGTAGTCACGGATTCATTGTTTATGCAATACCATTACAGTCCTTTTTCAGAAGCCTTTGAACCAACACCTAAATTTGCTGGTTGTGCACCTTTCACGTGCTCTATTTGCCGTTTGGCACATATTTTGCTCTCGTCATTAATATCTACGAAGCTCTGACGACTCAATTGTTAATTTTTACATAGCGAACTCGTGGCGTGAATTGAAAAAAAATTACAATTGCAACTATTAACAATAAGAGTATATGGCAATGTAACTATACTTTTTGTTAGTGCGATGCTTAAATAATTCTTATTTGATCCCGCCAATATCAGTATCAAAATAAATTAACATTACGAACCCTTGCTGTGCATTCTAATCACGATCTCATCATAGACACGAAACATGGCACTCTTAGTTCTATGTTTAAACATACATAACCGGGGAATCATTTCGGCTCCATAGTTTTTTTTGTTAAAAACAAATTTATTAGCATAGTGATCTTGAAAAGATATGGCAATTTTAAATGCGTAAACTAAATAATGGCAAAATTTTGAGAATTTTTTATTTATAAGATCGCTTGTAAGACTACAGCCAGAATAAGCCATCTGTCTGTACGATTTGGTTAGGTTTGTCACTCTACGGTCATTTTTTGCAACCTTGCTTTTTTGCTAATGATACACTCTGAAAACTACTTATTATATGCATTCCGTAACAAGTGCGGCATTTGCTTATGAATTTGTCTTCCAATGAAATCTGCCAAATATACCAAGAGTTCCCATTTTTTTTAATATTCCTCACTGCTGTTTCTGGAATCTTTTCCAATGCCCTCATTAGAACATAAATAGACTAGCTTCTACGTCTCGTGAAAATCTAGTTTTTGTGTCTCGTGAAAAATCTACAACCAGAGTGAGCCATGGCTATCTCTATTTGATTTGTTTTGGTTTGTAACACTGATCATCTTTTGCTACACGAGTATAGAATGATACACGATGAAAAGCATTTCCTTACATTCAGTAACAAGTGCAGCATTTACTAATGAAGTTATCTTCGAATGAAGTCTGCCAAAGTATGCCATTTTTCTCCTCCAAGTGGTTTTGAAGAGATAACTCGTCAAAGAAAGGGTCGATTTTGCTAATAACAGGATATCTCGTTCATTGACAACATATCAGTTTGACGAGATAGCACGTTGAGACAAAACTGTCCAATTACTACAAGTGGGAAAGCATATCAAATATAGGAAACCAAACTGTCCTTGGCCCAGAACTGGTGACAGTTTGGAACAAGTTTTTTCATAAGAGGTTGGTCTCCACAGGGTGGTTTCCGATGCGAAGGTAAACCACCAGAAGGGTTAATATCCCTCATATCTGTTTCGTAAATCTCTTCCAATGCCTCTATTAGTCCATTAATAGACTGGCTTCTATGTCTCGAAAAATTCCAAAGATAATCGAAGGATGAAAAGAATGGAATGAAAATCCGAAACAGAACGCCAAAATACAAAAACCTGGAATGGAATAAACCCCGCTACGTGCGAATAGGGGCGAAGCCATTTCTATCCTCTCTCCTGTAAACGGGGAAAAAAGAGAACATCCCTTTTCCCGCGCAATTTCGAGAACCACTATCTCACGTAGAACCTCCCGAGACGCTCTCGCCAGATTTCACTCCAATTGTTCCAGTCGCGCAAGTAAGACTCAGTCCACCCCGGGAAAAAACCGGAAAAAGTTTCCGGGAGTAATGGGCTCGGGCGTCATAAAAAGAAGACACAATATAAAACGGGACGTACAGAAAGAAATCCGAGGCAGATCACTTTTCGGGACTCCTTTTATGTACTAGATCTTCTTTTCCTCTTTTCCCGAAAACCTTAAATTTTTCATCGTCCCGCGGGTGGTTATTTTGCGTCGCGATCCATTTCGGGAACAGTGGGAGAAACGGGAGCGGGGATTGCTTTTCAGTGTATTTGCCCGATCGCCTGGATGTTAGTTTGATTGAGCACGTCAGGTGGTTGTGATTGGACGCTCAATGGAGGGATGCCCCATTCCAATATCGGTCCGGTTGTGCCTGCCGCAGGTTGCGTTCCCTTCGTTTTCAATCACTTTCGTGTGGGACTTGCCACGTCAAAGGCGTTGGGTTACAAGGGGGTTTATGTATAACCTGAAATGGAATTCATTTCCCTTTTAACCCTCTAAGACAGCGGTTTTCAAACAGTGTGCTCTATGGACTGTGAGACGCTTGAAATTATGTAGGATTTAATTCATTTAAACGGTTGAATTTTGAGTTCACAAACAATTTCCAGCAATATCCATATTTTTAATACCCATAAAAAACTTTGAGTATTATTTTTTATTTATTGTTTTAAAAATATTCTTTAAAATGCCACTTTGGAGCAGAAAGGGTAGTTAATTAAATTACTATTTTTTATCATATTTTTTGTAAATCAATCAAAATTACATCTAGTTTTTTCCCTCAAAACATTTGGTGTATTTTTAGTGTACCTCATTGTACGCCGCTGTTTCTACGTAAGGACCCAAGTGTCTTATAAATTTTCAAAGTGTAACGCATTGCAAAATAGTGCATGTATTAGCTACACTGGAATTCAAAACTACGAAACCAAACAAAACATTAATTAAAACTGCATATTTACATGACACCGATTGCTCGGAAACTGACTCGCGAACTCTGTCCATAAAACTACCCCCCCCCCCTCTTTATCACTCTTCCAACTCATAATTCCAATTCCGGTTAAAGGTAAAAATCAAAATTCGGCGGAAAAGTTGCAAGTGCATTAAATATTAAAATGAAAATTCATTGAAACATCAATCGTGAGCTCGAACTCCCACTCTCCAACATGCATAATTTTAGCTTTGCTTTGCAGCAGCAAAAGCTGTCGATGATTGCTGGAACCTAGATCTATTTAGATACACTTTAGGCAACGATCCCAATCTTAGATGGTGTGAAAGGAATGTTCTACTGCAAGTTCCACGGAAATGAAACAAATGTCTTTCCTGGCAAAATATGTGCATCACTACGGCATGACAAGTAACCATGCCCACTCGGCTATCTCTAAATTTAAAAAAATCCTGCGACATTTTTTATTACCAAATTTTAAATTGTCAGAAGTCAGTCTAGAATGAATGTATGACCTATCTATACGAAATTGCTGTGCCTTGAATGTATTGTATGTATATACGTGTGATGCAATGTCAACCCAACCCCCGTTGAGCACCAGGGTAACATCAACTGGTTTACATTTCCGCCCTTGTAGTACCATCCTACGACCTAATCTCTAAATTTGATGATCTAGCAACGTTCTTACATGTATCTTTTTGTCGTTTCCTTTAAGTATCGTATATATCATGTCTCGTGGAAATATGATAGTGTGAGAGAGAACGAGTGTGAACCAAAATCGGCATCGCAAAAAAGTTCATATTGAAAAATCTATTATTCTGTCCCAGAAATGTTTAAAAATTTCGCATTTTTAAAATGCTCTCAGACTCAGACTCTTTATTATGTTTACTCTTATATGTTTCCACTTACCATTTGACATTTTTGAAAAAAATACACTTTCCAATGCTATTTCATAGGAACAAACTTGCTCCTACATGATGGGGCAAGTGGACTGTTTTCTTATTTGCTACGTGAGTGGTGCAATCGCGTATAATTTCATTCATGCTCTTTGGTCTGCACTTTCGAGGTGTGCAAGTTTGGAGAGTGAGGTGCAAGCTCAGGAAATTACTTCGTCATCTGACGGTGGTTCAACACTGCGAGATGTTATGCTCGGATCTTTCACTTCGGGATTGATCCGGGACCGTCGCCAATAGCCTGTTGTCACATAAATTCCAGTGCCACATAAATTCAACATCCTACTTTCTCTCTCTCTCTCTTCTTATGGTCTGTCAACTTCCCTTCCAAACTTCAAAGCCCCCTTGCAAGGAAACTAATCTATAGGACACCATCAAGCATTTTCAGTCAGGTGGCAGCCCTTACTTGAATCACAGACACGTTTTATATTCAGTGGACGTTCTTACCTCACGAACATACTTGCCTCACTTCACCCTATACTAATTATTTGTTAAATATTTTAAGTATTCGTGCTAGAATTGTAAATTATATTTTTAATGTTCTTATTTGTCAACTATAGATCATTCGTGTTCCATTTTTCCTTGTTGCATTCGACATGTTACATTGTTATTTATTTGAATTCACAAAATTCCACTTAAAAAAAAAATTCATTCTTCATATCATTCGTTCAATCCCATACATTTCATGGCGCAGTTTGCTTGTTTTTGGCCCTTCCACCACAATATCCCAAGCAACATATACATCATGAATATATTGACTACAACAGTGTTCCAGAATATTTTAAGGAATCAACCATTATTCTTTACCCCTCTTTTATTAATCGTGTTAGTCAAAATTCTTCGAACGAAAGGTTCCTGCACACATATCATTGCCGACATTTTGTCGTTTTTCCTTTTTTTTCTATATTTATCAAATTCCTTTCTTCAATAGATCCATACTTGCTTCAACTCATTTCCATAAAACTATTTCATTTATAAAATACTAGCTGAATTACCCGGCGTTGCTCGGGTTGAAATGGTTAAATGTTGTTTCAAAAGTTAATTAGAATAATCACACGTTTTAATAAGATTATTTTGCTCATGAAACATCCTCTGTAAGTTTAACACAATCTGACGTCTTGTTTCCGAGATGCAGGTACGCCTCTGATCAGTTTCCATTTGTTCATTTTGAATAAAATATAGTTGTAGAAATTTTGGTGGTTGATCTGGCAGCGGAAGCAACGAAGCTCTATGGTAAATCTGCCCTTGCACCTTGAATGTCTACGGAAATACGGACTGTCCAATAACTGATGTGGCGCCGAATGATGCCATTTGGAAACATGAGTTGTATTTTCTGATGGTTACTAAGAAAATGCTTCGACTCTGACGTATCTCCTGATGTGTAAATCAAAAGTTCTTGTTGTGGTGGTTCCAGTTGGCAGAGTTTAACTTTTCCATTTTTGCAGCAAATACCAGTAGACTCTGATTTAAACTTTTTGGCTTGACAGTAACTACAAACCATTTCCATTTTCCCGATGGTAACACTTTCATGCAGCGAGTAGTCTTTATGTGAATCGTAGTGGAATCCTTCCAATGCTAAGCTAAAATAGTGCGCAGTCCGTGACCGTTTGGCTCTATCTCTCTTATCCTGTACTCGGGCATGACGCTGCTGTGCTGTCACTGTTTCTCTAAATGTAGTAGCTCTCTCTCTCGCAATCGCAAGTCTTCTATTCCTCTCCTCGGAAGTTTCTTCGCTGCGCTATCTTTCATCATTTTAGCCGTTGACTGCCGATCGCCTTCCTCTTCCTTGGAGGCATTGCTACAACAAAGAAATCTGCAAAAGAATACAAAAAAAGCTATTTCACAAATTAAGCAAAAGGCACACTCTCACTGAGCAATGAAATCTATTATGATCTATCTCCATCATGAGTCCAAGGAAGTTTCCGTTTCCCCAACTTTCTAGAAAGTTCTACAAAGTTTTAAAAAAAAACCTAAACATTAATTCTGGTGCTGCCAGATACCGAGTAGCAAAATTACGCTTTTATGATCAATGAGTTTTTTGTTTGTGCTTTTCGGAATAACAGTGCTTGGGTTAGAAATAAATGTAATCGGTGTAGACAAATTAAACTGAATAGATAAAAATTTTCAAAAAGCAGGTCGATTTTACAGAATTTTCCAGAAAGAAAATCACTGCTTTCAACGGAGGATTCACGTGTATCTATTCCGGACATTTTAAAATAAGTTACACGCCTTACCTAAAAAGCTTATGAAACAGGATTCCACAAATCATTATGTATTCAATAAATTATTTAAGGAAAGTTGGTCTAAATACACACCAACTTTCCTTGAAAATCACCCAAGCAGGCACCCCACTATTCAAACTTCCACATTACACCAACGATTGAAAAATTGAGCTATAGGTAGATTTTAAACTGAACTGTTATCTATACTCTATCAAGGGATATTAGCGCATTTGCCACGACTCCTATAATTGCGTTGTTGCAAGTGGAAATCGGTCGCACAATTATATCGTGTCCACTGCTAATCTGTATCGTACAATAAGATGCAATTTTAAGTCAAAAAGAAACAAACGCGAAAAAAGGTGCTAAAGCATTACTTTTCATAGGAACAAATTGCTCGACTGTTACACACATGGCAGCACATAATTCTAACCAACTTTCACAACCAGACACAAACGTCGACTACTCAATTTATTAAAAATAAACACCCCGATTTTAGTGCTTGTACTCTCCAAAATCTCACGTTGAAACGAAATAAAAATACAACTGTTCACAACACAAAATCCGCAACCCGTTCTGCGGCGAGAAGTAATCGTATCTAACTAATTCTTTCCGGAACATAAAAGGTTCGCTCTTATATTTTCACCTGGAATGTAATGGGCGTTATTTATGGTGCTTTTAAACGTCCCTTACAGGAGATCTCTTAATCTTCACCGGGGAATCCATAAAACCGGTCATAAAATGCTTCATAACCTTCTTTTGAGTTTCCCAAAAGGTCCGTTTCGCACTTCATTTGTGTAGCTGAAGTTGGCTTTCAATGTTTGTCAGCTCGTTTTTAGAGAAAATAATGTTTTTTATCTCCACTTCTGTTCGCAGCTTGTGCGTTCTGTTAAGGCATCTCCTTTCTCAAACTCTCCTCTTTTCTCTTTATTTTTCCGTTTCGTATTTACTCTATTCCTCTATTTACTCCATTACTCCAGTCCAGAATACCAGACGAGTAAAAAATGTGGAAGGTTTATTTTTAATGAGATATTTCCAGTGTAAACAAACCAGACGGAGGGATTTATTTTTGTTAACCAAATGCTCTGACAAGACAAATAGGGGATTAGCTTAAAATGTAGTGCATCGCCGTTTTGACGACGTTTGGCGTTTGATCTGACAATCACATTCTAATTTGGAATTCATTCTTTGGAATATCTACTGGCTGAAATCGTATAATTAAAACAAGGCAAGTGACGTCACGTTTGGAATACGTGAAGGAAACACATTCCGCCGAACAAACATTACCTTCGTCTAAAATTAGCTTGACAAAAGTTTCCTCTCATATTGGAAATTAATTACATTGAAACTTTTTATCGTTGACCAATTAACTATCGTAACGTCGGCTTATAAAAGTGAAATACACTTAGTCAAAGACCACAGCTAGGAGAAAACGAAGAGATAAAACCCTACTCCTTATACTTTACTCACTAATTCTCAAGAAGAAACCTAACTTTCATGCGCAAAGAAAAATGACAGTGGACCTCGCGACAAATCGACAGTGGACAAATTTAAAATCTCGAGAATTTTGACTTGGTGCGTTTCACTTTTTCGCCAAAGATATATCAATTTAGAATTTCTATTGGTAACGTACTAAAATCGAAAAGTAAGTCAAGTGACGCCATATGCAGAATATAATTCAGGAAGCACACGTTCTACCACAAATATTTTACGCCACCTCATTTAGATTTACAGAAAAAGCTTTAATACTCTTGTTACTTATTCCTTAACGCTTAGCTTAACCAACTCCGTGAGTCCTAACACTTTGAAAAAGATCTGGACCTCCTTTGAGATTATCTTTTGCCAGATCTTTAAAGGACAGAAGATCTGAAATTTTTTTACCATCCTTCCTTCCCGACTCACCATAGGAGGCCGCGGAAGCCACGTTGGTAGAGTCGTGGATTAGCAACGAGAGGGCTACGAGTTCGAAACTTGAACCAACCAAAGACCACCGTGTACGAGGAGACTGGTGCACGTTAAATCTATTGTGGCTTCACATGTCCTTACGTTGGCATGGTATGGAAGTATGCTCGGTCGTGACAGCTTTTGATGTTTTATGTTAATTTTATCTTAAATTTTACTTCTCTGGTTCGAAGGCAACGACGTAGCGAGCTGAAAATAGTTGGTCGACCTAGAAATTCCAGATATAATAAGCTGTGCAAATTTCATGATGTAAGACTATGAAAGTTTTGCTGTTTCAAACATATTTATGCTTTAGATAGAAATATAAGAGAAACCAAAACTCGAGCCTCCAGATCCCCGTTTCTGGTTCTAAAACACTTCGAGAAACTTCCAAGCCCATTTTATTTTTATATCTGTGTTCCGGGACTTCAGCTGCCTCTTAGCTTTATCTACATAGTGGTCTTCATTTAACTTATTTCGGGAGCTTTCGGCCTTATATACTCAAAACCGGTGGGTTTTTCGACTGAGCGCAGCTACGACACTTTAGAGTTACCAATAAATATAGCGCTGAGGTACTTCGAAGCGGTTATTACGGTGCTACAAGAAGCACGATAGCTGTCTAAATAAATAAGAAACACAATAGCTGACGCGTTGTAAAACAATCTCATAGGCCGTAATCTAAATCAAAACTAAATCTCGTAGAGCGGGAAGAATAGGGATAAGAAACTATACTAATTTAAAATTAATACATGCATTGATGCTATTAACTCATTTTGGATTGAAATAAGCATAAAAACCTAAATTGCAAAGAATGCTCTAGATATACAATTTTCTAATACCTAATCAATTAGGCTGCTCTGCTTTCACAACTATGGAAAACAGCGAAGTAAAGATTAGAATTTATTGAGAAAGAAATATTTTTACCATATTAAAAAGTCCTACAGACCAAATCGTCATCTGACCGTGGTTCAAAATTAAGTGGTGTCCTCGGTTCTTTCCCTTGGAGACTGATTCCAAACCGTCGCCAATAGCCCTCTGTGTTGCTTTAGTGCTCCGTTAATTAACTACCTACCTATCAAAAACCATAGACCAAAATAATTTTTTATTGTTCATATCATTTTGATATTACATTAATTAACTTTTACATTTTGAACATATCTATTTTTTTAATTATTCAATATCTTTGTATTCTATTTTAAATACAAAATGTGAACATATTAACCCTCTGAGGGAATCTCACGCATATATCCATTAAGCAACCAGTAGTCTGCATGACTTCTAAACAGTTTTGATCTTCTTGATCAACGGAATCTGGAGTGTGAGGGTTTCTTTTTTCAGTATAAACATAAAAAAATAAGGGAGAGGAGAACAAATACTTCCCTTTAAGAACTATAATTTGATTTATCGCAATTTCGCATTTTTTAACCTTTTCTCTAGGATTCTTTCAACCAATATATGTAAGCAGCATGTTGATAGTGCATTAGAGTAATATGCCGTTACGCCACAAGTTGAGAAAGAAGTTACCAAAACACTAGCGCCCTCTGTATTTAGCTTTAGAGAAAACTCTCTCGTAGATAGACCATTTGAGGGGTTCACACGCATATATGGGTTCGGCAATTGGCAGTCTTATATGCTTGACTTCAAGCCAATTTTTATCTTCTTGAACACTATAATCTTTTCAAAGATTTTTTTCAACCATTAGATGTGATTATTTAGTCATTTCTGGTGTGGGGGAAAGCAATACTCGGAAATCTCGTGACGCTAAGAGTGTTAATATATGTTATACATATTTTGAGACCTTCTAAAATTAAATAAAGTAGGGATTCGGAAAATATTTAGTTAGTTTGTAGGTTGTCATTTGTACAATAAGGTAGAAAACCACTGTTCCAGAACTTATATTTTCAAGACTATGTAGTAGCTCTTCATCATTTCAAACAAGCTTATACACCATTACGGCTACTCGAGTAATATGAACTCCAAATGGTTGAATATAAATAGCCCTAAGCTGACTCTAAATTGCCCACCCGTTTCCAATTACCCCATCCCATAGGTCACATAAATCACATGGATCGCATAATCACATCACACGAGTCTCGTATATCTTCGACCCTCTTATCGGTGAAAGGACTTATGACCCTAAGACTTAATCCTCCAAGTGGTTTTGACGAGACAAAACTGCCCTATTACTTCAAGGTGAAATGAAGATTCAAATAGAAAAAACAACTTGCCTAGAACTGATAACTTTTGTCACAGGTTTAGGCTGCCCACTACAGGGTATTTTTCGACGTGAAGATAAACCACCAGGACAGGACTAACAAATACGCACATACTCTGCTTACATTTTCGAGACCTTTTGAGCATTCCACCTTGAAAGTCACTTTTCCCCTGGCTGGGTGATGGTTTGTAATGATTATTGCTAAAACAATCACACCAAAAGACTGTCCAAAAATTAAATTGGACGGTAAATGCAACCCCATTTATTGCTTATAAATATATTATCTTATGCTTGTGAGAGTTTAAAGCAATTTAAAATTTGAAAACTTAAATTGAGCTGTTAGTTAATTGCTTGGTTTTGGTATTAGTTTCTCGTTCTATGGTCTTCTTGCTACGAGGACTAAATAGACCGAGGTTAGGAGTGCTTCCAATAATTCATCGTCACTATTATCTCTAAAAATATTTTATTGCATATGTTTGGAAAGAAATCTAGTCCATATTTACCCCGTTGAGACAATAAAACTGATCTTCATTTCCTATTACTCGGGGGGGGGGGGTATTTCAATTAACGTCACACTGGAGCAACACAACGGGCTATTGGTGACGGTCCGGGATCAATCCCAAAGGGAAAGATCAGAGGACAACACCACGTAATTTTGAACCACGGTCAGATGACGAGGCAACACCTGAGCTGGCATCCCACTCTCCAAACTTCCACACCACGCCAACGTGCCTATTACTCGGTAGCATCATGGTAATTATTTAGAATTTCCTTATTAGTGCTGTGTTGCTCCAGTGCGACGTTAATTCAACTACCTTTCTACTTTATTAAATGTGTATAAAGACCTACTATTTACTACATTAACCGTCTGAGGGCTCACACGCATATATCCTTTCTGCAACCTGCAGTTTTCTCTTCTGAGCACTGACTGCAACCTGCAGATGTTACTTCTGACCACCTTTTAAACCTTCTTGACTGATGGAATCTTTACTAGAATTTTTTCAATTGATAGATGTGGTAACTTACATTATCTGTGTTGTGAAATAAAAGCACTACACAGATAATGTTACTACACAGAAAATATGGACTACACAGAAAATATGCACTACACAGAAATATGCACTACACAGAAATATGAACTACACAGAAAATATGCACTACACAGAAAATATGCACTAAACAGAAATATGCACTGCACAGAAAATATACACTACTAGGTAATCTCGTGACGCTTGGAGGTTTTTATGATCCAGACCATACAGCTTCCCAACAAGGGTTTAAAGCTGGACAGGGATGTGACCGGGGCTTGAAGAATTAAAAAGGAAGATACAGAACGCAAAGTTAAACCATAGAGTGCATGTCCACAATTACACCTGGATTTCTTAAGAGAACTGTTCGGTAGAACGAGTTTTAGTAGAAAAAAGCAATACTACACTACTCGGAAATCTTGTGAGAGGGTTAAGAGACATCAACCAGTAACTATCCAAAAATAATACTTTTAACCCTCATATGGTTGTCTTTACGAAGTTGTCTCGTCATTAGCAAAACTGACCAGATCTTGGTGGACGAGATATCTCGTTATTAACAAATTTTTGATGGGCGAGATATCTCGTCGAAACCACTTGGAGGGCTAAGACTGTTTCACTGAAGATTTTATTATCTGCTGCAGTAGGTAAAAACTCTTCACATAATCGTGCACTGTATCACTCTAATCAAATCAGAGCTTTCGATATCTACAAAAATTAGGGAAACGGAATATCATCACAAGAACAATGAAGAAAACAACTGGTGCTCAATTATAAGTAGTGTTGACTTTCAAAGTTCACCTCCCTCCATATTTGTGAAATGCATGAATAAACATTGAATGCGAGTTCTTTCAGTTTGAAAGCATATCGAAATAGCAAATCAATTCCACGTTTCTTCCTCAAGTACAACCAAAAACATGGATTTTTTAGCATGCACCTAAAACTAAATGTCTTCCAGTAATTGAGTTTGAAGAAATATAAAAAAAAACAGAACTTCTGATAAAAAGCACTGTTTACTTGCCCCGATATTTGTATCTGCTTCAACTTCCCCAAATACTTTCTTCTATAAAACCAAGATGTATCTTCCCAACTCATCATCTTGAAAGGATGGCTTGTACCTGTAAAAGAGATTGAAGGAACTAAAAAAAATTGCCTCTATGTAAGGAGAAAAACGTCCATCTTATTTTTTCTACCTCGGCTTGTTGAAAATTACTGCCCATAGTGACAATTTAAGCTTTCCACACTTAACTGTAAAATAGATTTAGGAAGTGAAACGAAAGGGAAGAATGTTAGGGAAAAATAAGATAAAAAAGGGAAAACTATAATAAAAAATGATGAGTTTCATAGCAGTGAAGATTCCCTTCCGGGATTAAATTGATCACGTTTGACAGAAACGATGAAACTGGGGAAGATTTCGCAATTTTATTTTCTCATTACTTCTCAGGCCTCTTTTTCGGATCTGGTTCAGTTGCCAAAAGAGTTTTGTTGTTTTTTCTTCCGAAGAGAACACGAAAGTTTTTAGAGATGAAACAAGTAGGATTTTTTTAAAGAGATTACACAAACTTTTCTCGTGTTTTCTTATAAACATAAAAATTGTTGGATTCGGAGAGATAAAATAATGTCGTAAAAACTATTTTCTGGATTAAAAGTAAAAAAGGAAAAGGAAAAAAGGAGTTATATTGTTATTGTGCTTCGAAAGGTTGGATCTTATATTTTCAAGGGGAATTTTATTTTACAAGAGTAAATAAGGTAAAATCAACGCAATATACACATATTTTTAAATACGTAAGTTAAATTAAAAAATAAAGTAGATTTAAATAGTTCTTGTTCTCTTCTTCTCTAAAATAGATGTAAAGTAGTAATAAATAATCTTGTAGAAATTTTTTAATGCGTTAAATTCTTTTTAGTCTATCAGAATATTTTAATATTTATAGAATTTGCAACGATTTCAAGGTACCTTTGAAAAGCGTATTTTATTTATAATGAAAACACATTTTATTTACAATAAAATACGCAAAGCTTGAATTATAAATCAAAATATTGTGGGAACACAATTTTAATTTATAATTCAAATTTTAAAAATATTTCGGACTCGTATAAGTTTCATACATTTATCGTACCAAAAAATTTACATTAAAAATTAATATGCAATATTTTATAGTTTAAACTTTTATGATTCAGTTGTTTTGAAATAAGTCGACATACGGTATTGTATATCAATCATAGTTGAACTTTTTAAAGTCAATATATATATATATATATATATATACTTAATCCGAAAGTTTCTGGTAGTTATACTGAAGTTTATGCATTAAAAATGAAAGTTTGATCAAAATGAAAATTAGTAATATCTAAATGCTTCAAGATGTTTCAGTTTCAGATATTGTTCCAGATGCAAGTTGTAGGTGACACAGGTTCGATTCCTGTAACTTACCTTGATGTATTTCTCTCTTCTGTGTCAGTAAATTTTCCTTGTACGTGTATATCCATTGCAGGACGTTACCTTTCGTGTTTGACAAATATGCCTCTTGCGCCATAAGACCCAACCATCCTAAATTTCGAGAAAATACTTTAAAGCAACTTATAATGTATAAAAGAAATGAAAAGAGGACAGAGTAAGCTATTTTTGTTTCCGAATTCCGTTTTTCTCAAATGATTCAAAGAAATTAATTTATTGTTTAAAATTTATGTTTCGTGTATTGTGTTGCGATGCTCCGGTTTGTGTGTATTCATATTGAATTTCGTTACATTTTTTTCAACACATGATCAAAGCACCTAGAAAATGACTTTAGAAATTTATCAGTTCATATCTTGCTGATCTCTGTAAGAATATAAAAGTGTATATGCTTAAGAGATATTTTATGTCATTACTTCAAAATAGGACGTGATAAAAGTGTATTTGAAAATAAATTCAGGAGTTCTGTAAAAAGAACTTAAAATATAATATTTTAAAAATGGATTCAATCGATGAAAAAAATTATTTCAAAGAAATCATCTATTCCTAAAATTTAATAGTATACATACTCTCTCTTTTTTACTAGTTAATAAATTAAATTAAACAATAGTCATATAAGAAGATGTAAAATAATTAATTGAAAAAACATCATATTAATACAAAGTTACTTCAAATTCTTTCATCAAATTCTAGTATTCAGTTCATTAATTTTGATGTTTTTCTTCCAGGTAAGTGTCTTATAACGCGTTTGCAGTTCCTACTGGTAAGTTTGTTCTGTATTTAAGAGGGTTTTTCTGCAAAGTTAAATGCAGAAGGCTATAAATGTTTTGTGGGAGTATGTACCGGGATTCCGGAAGTGACGTAACTAGGCATGCTACTCAA
This sequence comes from Meta bourneti, assembly GCA_933210815.1. Classification (NCBI taxonomy): domain Eukaryota; kingdom Metazoa; phylum Arthropoda; class Arachnida; order Araneae; family Tetragnathidae; genus Meta; species Meta bourneti. The sequence goes on along the minus strand of OW119922.1, from coordinate 70,713,852 downwards.
ATGCAATTCCGCTCAGAATTAAATATATATTTTATATTTTTAAGTTTTCTAGTTTATTTAGAAACAAACCCAATACATTTCAAATGGCTGCTCTATGAGGTCTGGCTCAAATTGTCACACGAATAATTTAGTGTGGGAAGAAATTAAAGCCAAACATTGTAGCGATAATTCAAATTAGTTCTTAATCATAAGTAATTATTCTACAGCTTGTATTTTATGAAAACACTACAAAACTCTTGTAAAATTCGAGGTGTTTTTCCCAACAATATGCTAGTTACAAAATTATTTTCCTGCAAACCATATCTGTAGAGATATTTCTATGCAAACATACATTACAAACGAAGCTGCTGTAATCTATTCTTTACATGTGGAAAAATTCTTGAAATCGGTTCAAATATTTACATACTATCTTACTTATATGTAAATATTTTAACTTTAATTTATTAAGTTAATTTAAATTAAATTTACCTTTCTAAAAATGTTTTTAAAATTAGACAAATTAGTCTAAAAAAGTTTAGACATCTAAAATTTATGCACTTCATAAATTATAAAAACGTGCTTCAAAAAACGTCTCAGAACACTTAAAATAGGAATTAAAAAATGCCAGTACGGCTGCAGAGAAAATGTATATGGCTATTAACACCAGAAAAAAGTAGTGAAATATTGTATTAATTTAGAGGGACCTTAAATCCCCGTAATTGCCAGAACAAAAACACGCAGTGGGTCATTAGATGCTTATAGGTGACGGCGTAAATATTTAATCATGTCAGCTACAGAGTGCTCTCAATTGAAACCCAGCCCTTGGGTGAAAAACATTAGGGCCTTCACAACCGGAAAGAATTTTGATCGATGACGTAGTCCCGGGAATTTTTAAATGTAATCACTAAAAAGCCGCTGAAAAATAAAACGATGATGGATGATAATTAATAGAGGTGCCTGTGATAGCTTATTTTTTGCCGATTTTTTTGCCTTTCGAGATAATCTGAAACACTTTTCATTCCTTCCTTGGCGATATTTTTTTCATGGGATTTGCCGTTTCGTTGGATTACGGGAATTGAAGCGAGACGCTTTGATGTATTGCGAACAGAAAATTATAGTATTTATTCATGATTAAAGAAAGAGAATGAAGAGTATTGGTATTTACAATTCTGAAAAGACCATGAGTGGATATGTTAAGGGACACTCACTTGAATGTATTTCTTCTCTGTAATCTTATGTCTGTGTAGAATGTAACTGACAATTAACAAGACTAACATGTGAGAGGCTTTCTCTGAGAAGCTAAATGGGTAGATGGTGTTAATATTTTGTGGCAGAAAGTGTTTACTGTACGAATTCCAGACGTGACTTGCCTTGATTTCAAATACTATTTCAGCGAAATTCAAATAAAATTTTCAATAAAAAATTTTAAAAAATGAATTCCGAATTGATATATGATAGTTGATAGATCAAAGATAATTATATTAAACTTCCAAGTGGTTTCAACGAGATATCTCGTCACCAAGATATTGTAGATTTTTTTATGATAACGAGATTAAGATCTGGTCAGTTTTGACCTAATCTAATTAATGAAGAGATACCTAGTAAAGACAACCACCAGGTGGATGTCGCCAAAATGGCGAAGATCAGCATTTTTAGGTTACCCCGATACGTGCCAAATATTTGGGTGGCGGAAGTAAAATCTTCACTTTTAGTCTGGTTTGTTTGTTTACACTGAAAATCTCTCTCGTATAATCCTTTACCTACCACAAACATCTATGGTATTTTGTTGGTAGCTATAACGTTTTTTCTTTTGTTCTAAGCCAGAATTCAGTCTTTTCGCCATAAGTCTCTGTCAGATCAATATTGTCTCAAAACAGAAATAAAATATCGAACTCTATCATTTGTTATCAGTATTATTCACAGCAACGTCAGTAAGATCAGGGAAACTATTGAGGTGGGTTCCTGTCATGTCTGAAAGGCCACACAGAAGACAAGTTGGAGAATCTGACAAGCCAATTCGGTATAGAGGATTTTACAAGGTAGTCGTATCCAACATGAAAACAAGCAACTCCTACAGCTCTCAGTAGATCCTGTGGCAACTGAGACCTTAGAAAGGAGTCTCGGCCTTTCTCTTTAGTTATATCTTTTGGAAATATTAATTCGGGATGGTTTGATATTTGTCCTAATACTCTTTTTACAGTACGGCATTCAATGAGAAGACATAATTGTAGTAATTTAGAACCGGCTTTAGCTAAGTTATTCGTCAATCTTAATACCTATTGAGCCTCAAATAATTTGGCGTTCTGCGTACATTGAAACACAAAGACAAGCAGCATTAAACGAATTCTGAGTTAGAAGGAAAGTATTTCAATAGGGAGAGCTTGCCTTCAAATTTTGATTCCAGGGAGAAAAACAATGGAGTTCTGTAATTTGGAAATTCCTTGAACTATCAAATCCTTAATTTTGCATTTATCGTTTATTAAATTGAAAATGTAATGGAAATGAAGCACATATCTAAAATGAGAGTAACAGATTAAATCAAATCAGAAATAATGTGCTATATTTTATTTTAAAGTTAATTAAATATACTAAATATTCGTACAAGAAATGCGTACTTTTTCACAGATAAAGCCTCATACATAGAAAATTGCCTGTGATATTATTCTCATCTTCTTGTCTATCTTTTATTTATAATAAGTTTTATTACTTTAAATTATCTCATTTTCAGTGTACATGTAGCTTTACTTATACGGATTCCAAGAGTGGCGCCACTTAGCTATATTTTCAAGTTATCACAGCATTGGTTAACAGGAAATAAAATCTTCGTCTTCCGGTGTTGTTCGTTTGTCTACACTGAAAAATTCTCTCATGGTCTCTGAAATATAAAATGAAGGAATTAATCTCAGTTCGTTGATATTAAACATTAACTGTATTTGAAAATTAATAAAATGAATCACCCATATTAGTTCTTAGATTAAATAATAATCTATGGCATAAGTTTTTTCAATACTCTAAAATTTAAGTGAGCCGAAACAAGTTTAAACCTTCTAAAAATACGCCAGACGTTAAAAAATGGGTTGATATCCTAGATCGGATGTGACGATATCACGATTACGCTTAAACAGATTACGTATTTCCGCCCTGACACAAGACATTAACATCACAAGGAATCCTTATAAACTTTTTCTTCCATACACTGAAAGATTAACCTATTCTCTTCTCCTTTTTCTCCCTTTTTCAGCTACTAAAATATTTACAGGCCGTCTCCCAGCTCAGAGATCGCGCTCAGATATACTTCAGGGTAAAAATACATAAAAAAAGGACATTCTAAAAGGATGAAATAAAGCCGCTTAAGAAAGGCAGATTTCCCTAGCTCCATCTTTTCCTTCCTGTTTTTAAGATCGGGCCCGGTGCTTAGAAAAAGGAAAATATTTGGAGCTTTTTGTTTGTTATTTTAATCTAAAGAAGAAAACGTAATAATAAACTCGCCCCGTGATATATAAATGCGAAGTGGAAGAATAAGTTTTGGCTCCAGCTCGAATTTTTTTAACATTTTGGAACTTTTTCTTTTTCCATCCAGAGATTTCGAATGTCCTGTGGGAGCGACGGGATTTGCGAAGAAGATTTATAACCCCAAGCGAAGTCGTGCGTTCCCGTGGTTGTCTCCTTTTCCAGTCTTTCCTTCCACTCTTCCGTCTCTCCCTGTGAGAATCTTTTGTTCTTTTCCGTAAAACTCGCCCCTTTTAAGCTTTGGAAAATAGTATCGCGTTCACTTTCATGCAGCCTAACGGGAGGGTATCGGAAATAGCTTACACTGCACCTTAAAGACCATTCCAGCAAAACAGAGCGTTTACTCAAATACAAGAATGGGGTGGCTAGGAGGAACCCTTCGTCGATTTCGTTAAACCACTTTTAAACCATAGTTGAAACTTTAAATGTGACAGAAGAATTAACATGACGAAACACTCGTGAAGACGAACTACTGAAAGAAAGAGATAAGTGAATCGCACTTACCATAACTAGTTATCGAATTGAAATGAGAAGATTTCTCAGGTGGGTAGTTGAATTAACTTCGCATGGAAGCAACACAACTGGCTATTGGTATTAGAATACCCCAAACGGAAAGATCCGAGGACAACTCCTCGTAATTTTCAACCACGGTCAGATGCCGAGGTAAATAGCTGAGCAGACGCCCCACTCTCCAAACTTCCACACACTCCAACATTAGGACATTTAACCCTCTCGCTGCGCATACCGCGATTTCCGCGGGCAACGTAGATGTAGCAAAATTTGCGCAGCCCGCGATTTCCGCGGGGATGCATTTTTGCAGTCTATTTAACTATGCAACCGCTCTTTCCCCATTCATGGTTTCATTTTGGCTTTTCTGTGATGTTTAATTGTTTATTCAAATCTGGGTTAACAGATGGCGTTAGATGTCCACATTTCTGCGAAATATACAAGCATTTTTTGCAGCATTTTGCGCGTTCTTTTCAAAACTCAAAGATGTCTGGCAGGAAGCGTTTCGCGAGTAATAAAACCTACATTCCTGACAACATTTCCGACACTGATAGCAGTTCTGACTCTGATTTCAAGTATATTGAAGATAGTTATAGCGAAACTGATGAGAATTTCTCGGATTCCTCTGCGGATAGTGATTTCTAATAATACTTCATTTCTAATAAATGTTTTGTAAGTATTTTGCATATTTTCATTAGTATATACGTTTTACCTTTGTATTTCATAAAATAAATCATAATTTAACCAAGATTAATTTTCAAAATTTTGCTTTTATATGATTATTCTTCAATTTCAATATTCCGATAAGCTTTTTTTATGATCTAATTCCATATTAAAAAAAAACTCTTTTACAAAAATTTTTTGTATATTTTAACTCTAAAATATATGTAGATTTGAAATATGTAATAAAAAATACCCAATTTTTGAACCTATTTTGATAAAAAAAATTACGCAGCGAGAGGGTTAAGGCCACGACAGATTTAACGTGCAACAACCCCCGCGTACACTACGGTATTTGGTTTGTTTGAATTTCGAACTCGCAACCCTCTGATAATTCGCAACTCTTTCAACCGGGCTACCTCGGCCCAAAGATATCTCGGACTTTATTGACTCGAGAGCCTAGTGTAGGCTTTAACCTACTCGATGATTCTGTTCCATCTTAACCCATCATTGGCAATAGATCTACATTTCTTAGTTTTAAAATGTACAAGTCCTTGTCTAAAAAGTCAATCTATTTAAGCTTTGATCTTCCTTTAGGCAAAACTTTATTTGGCCTGGCCAGAAATATTTTTTGTATTCGCTTCATCGAGCATGAACAAGTTGGATAGATCTTAAGTCCCCTCACAATTTGTGCAGCAGTATCAGATCTGATACGAAACAAGTTACCAAGTTTCAGGTCATCACAGGAGCACCAATTACAATTCTCCATACTTTTGTTATATTCTTCTATTCGAAGAAGCAGAACCTCTGTTATGATGGTGCGTTCTCACTGGAAATTAGTTCTCCCTCGAAGCTGAAAGTAATGAAGGAAGACTTGAAATATCCAAAAAAAAATTAATTACTAAATTCCGATGAAAAGTTTCTTGTTGGCTTTCTCTTCTTGTGTGTTGAAGTGTTTTTTGTTTTTCTTGTGTGGAAAGTTGTAGAGAGAGAGAGAGAGAGAGAGAGAGAGAGAGAGAGAGAGAGAGAGCTTTTAACTACAAACAATAGCCTTCCGAAAACTCATTATGGTGGAATTCAGGCAACAGCCTCACATCTAGAAGACGTCGTGGGGGTTCGTTCTCTTGACAGCAGCTGACTGTCGTCTACGCTCATCACGAAGTTCTTCGAACAACTGCTAGGAGTTTTGTTTAGGCGTCGAATGGTAATTGTTCTTCAGTCTCTATCTCTCTGTCATTATGTCCGAACCTCAAGCAGAACATACTAGTGATAGTCTATGTAAAGTTTTTGATGCAACCCCACAAAAATATTCAAGTAATTTTTTACAAAGAAAAATCCGTCACTTAAATTATTGAAATGAGTTTCTATAGTGTTTTTCTGTAAGAACACATTTGAATTACCATTATAAAAAACGTATCACATGCGTCTGAGCAATCATAAAATGTTATAGATATATTATTTTTCAAATAAATATGTTTGTCAATAGTAAACTGCTATAAAATGAATCACTAATTTTATTTTAAATATTTTTGAAATTGGTAGTATATACCTACGACTGCACTTAGAAGAAAAAAGACTTACATGGATACTCTGAATACTTAGAATATACTGAATAGGATACTCTGAATACTTAGAATATACTGAATAGGATACTCTGAATACTTAGAATATACTGAATAGGATACTCTGAATACTTAGAATATACTGAATAGGATACTCTGAATACTTAGAATATACTGAATAGGATACTCTGAGTACTTAGAATATACTGAATAGGATACTCTGAATACTCTGAATTTCAAAAGAATAGTATGAATCCAACTAAATTGTCAAATTATTTAACTAAATTACGTTTCCTTAATTGATTTGAGGGGCCGCAGTAACCCGGTTGGAAGAGTCGCGGATTAGCAACAGGAGAGTTGCAATTTCGAAACTCGATCCAAATAAAGACCGTCGTGTACGTGGGGACTTGTGCTCGTTAAATTTGTCGTGGCCTGAAATATCCTCACGTTTGCGTGGCGTAGAAATTTCGAGAGTTTCATCTCTTTTTATACTACTTTTATAAACAATGTAAAATCACTAGGTTCATTCGCTAATTTTGCAGCTTATTTTAAATAAGTTTAATTTTTGAACTATACGGTGTATAATATTGCTAAAACTACACGAAAGATTTCGAAATTCACCAGTCTATTCAGCAGCAGAAATACTTCAGCGGTCTGTTTATAGAAGGCAACGGCTAGTTAGGTTTTATGGGACTTTGACAACATTTGATCAAGTTACGCTAAACACAAGACAAGCAACGTCAAGTAATGGATATACGCACACAAGAAAAGTTTTACTGACACAGAAGAAAGAAATACCTAAAGTAACAGTAATCGAACCTCCGCCGTTTACAACTAGCAGGTCAGAAAGCAACGAGGAATTTTATATAGAAATCAGTGCAAAAAAGAAAATGTGAGCAACTAATTGAACATTTCCATCAGTGCGGATTAGTACTTTGCGTTAACCTGGTTCACTATGGGGGATGGATTCACGTTACACCTCATGTTCTTACCATGCATTCGAGGCACAACCCGTTTGTAGAGAGGACACATATTCTCATTCAGGAGAGACAAACATTTTTGAACCAGAATCAACACCTTGACCACTAGATCAATCGGTCGGCTAAAGAAATTAATATAGCTAAATCGTTTAATTTTTAAACTAAGACTTCGTTTCCTTAAACCTCCTGATGGTTTATCTTCACGTCGAAAACTTCCCTATAGTAACCTGCATCTGATGCAAAAACATATTCTAAATTGTCACCAATTCTGGTCAAGTGACAATTTGTTTTTACAACTTGGATCTTCATTCCCTTGGTGTAATGGGGTAGTTCTATCTTGACGAGATACCTCTTCATAAACAAAACGTCAGATCTTGATGGACGAGATAATTCGTCGAAACCACTTGGAGGATTAATTCGTATGATTTTAATCATTAGAAATTGAGCCAGCCTTAAATACAAACAAAGTTTGTTGAAAATAATGCATGCAAGATCTTCAGCCCAAAAGATGTGTACAATAACAATTCTCGGAGTAAGGCATCCCTAGAGCCCGAATGACAGGTTTCATTTTCAACAGTAACTAAAATTACACTTCCACTTCATAATGCATGCACAGTGAGGTACTGTTGCTTCACATGTGTTTAAATATGCAAAACAACTCTTTATTCGGACTTTTTCAACAACAAAAAACAAGTTTCAAATGAGGCTCATGCCTCGTGGAAAAAAGCTACTATATAATTCAAAGTCTGGGAGAAAAAAATGCAACATCGCCTGTGGATCTCAGCTTTGCAGTTTGCATTACTTCATACTTGATACTAATGTAAGAGAATTTTAAAGGAAAATAAGAGCTCGCTGTGTGTGTGCATTGCGCATAAATACTTAATAAAGGATGTAAGTAACTTCGAATGGAAAAAAATACTCTAAGGAAGATCCTGCCGGATGGAAAAGTAACTTCAAATACTAACTTTGCTTCTTGACTTATTTCCCCTAGCGGGTTGCAGTCGACATGAAATGCATTTCACGAACGCTCTTCTTTTGAAGTTTGAGAACAATAGTTCGGCAAAGTGAAACCTGTGTTTGAAGAAGTGGATGGTTTCTTGGAATGGTATGTTGAGAAAGGCATTGAATAATTGATAGAAGATATCTGAATGCTTTAGGCCTGAAAGGGGCTAATAAGTTCTGAAGTCAGTTATTCTAGATCATGCATCGTACTCCATGAGGTACCAAATGTACCATATCTGATACTATGAAGCGAGCAATTGAATATTTTAATTTGTTCTGGGAGCAGTTTCTACGATTTGTTGTGCTTTGTAGAAACCCTCAACGTTAAAATCTAGTTGATGGTGTACAATCTTGAGCTTGGCGTTAGTTTCAGTGCATTGTTCCCGAATAGATGTTTTCAATGCACCTCAAATGCATTCTTACCGAATAAATGTATTTTCACACATTTTACACATACGTGTTACGGTATTTATACAGCTTCATTTAATTTCTTATGGTAGACAATATTCCTAAAATACTATTCTATTCAATTAATAAGTTACATATAGAATACAGAAACAGAAAATCGTTGAAAGAAATAAACATTATAACATAATTTCTTACAGCAATAATGCAATACAATTAGGCAGCCCTACCGCGAAAATATTTTCCCTTAAATATGACAGCACCATACATATTTAAAGGGAAATGTTTTTACTAATGCGAATTCCAATGGAAATAACTAAGGAGGCTGTAGTAATCCATCAGCTTTTAGCACAACCACATAATTCCAAGGCTGCAGCAATCAATAGCACAGAACCCATTTCTCAGTTCCTCTTTGAATACACGGACGACCGTGTACACCTTAATTTCACCCTCGGGGAATTGAAGGGTTAAGTGCCATCGGCTTTTCCTGTAGTTCAATGGGTACTTTTTCCCCGCATGCAATTAAGAGGATTACAGGAAAGAGCTCACGTAAGAGAACTTAGGGGTAAGTTACCCGCATTGTTTTATGGCTCCTTCCACTACAAAACTCCGTGCAAACACTAAATCGGGCGATTCCACTGTTTTGAGGTGATTGTGTTGCTTTTTGTGTTGTTTAAATGTAGTGTGCTCTCTAACTTCGGCTTCCAGCAGAAGTTTTCCTCAGCTTTCATTTCTTTTTTAGTGTTTTGAACATATAAGGGCGATGCTTTTCTGCCAAGGATTACGTTAACCCTCCTGGTGGTTGTCTCGACGAGGTACCTCGTCATTAGCAAAACTGATCAGATCTTGATGGATGAGATATCTCATCATTAAAAAAACTGACCGGATCTTGATCTCGTAGTCATAAAAAAATCAGTAATTTCTTGGTGACGAGATATCTCTCAGTAGTGTAATTGGTGAGATCTTGATGGATGAGACATCCCGTAGAAACCAGTATGAGGATAAACCTTCCTGTTGGTTGACTCGACTAAATCTCTCTCATCATTAGCAAAACTTACCAGATCTTGACGGACGAGATATCTCGTCATTAGAAAAATACTGACCAGATCTTGATCTCGTCATCATAAAAAATCGGCAATATCTTGATGAAATATCTCGTCAGTAGCAAAATTGGTCAGATCTTGATGGACGAGATATCTCCTCGAAACCATATGGACTGTTAAGCTAAACCAAGCTTACAAAACGCTCGAACAATCACCGTATATGTTCTAACGCATTACTAGTACTCCATATATCTATATATTTCACTAAAGTATGAGGCTCAAAATTGACGTTATTTGTTTATTGTCGAGTGGCAACAAAGGATATAAACAGTATAAAATCGACCATTACGGTATTCATTCACCAATTTTGCCGCTTTGATTATATATGCTTCTTTGAGCTATGGAGCTGCATAGTATTGCTAAAACTACACGGAAGAGCTCGATACTCTAATGAAATTCTTCAGAAATCTGATTACAAAAATAACGAGAAACCTGGAAAATAGAGATCACTGCAAAAAAGAAAATACTTACAAATATAGTTTTAGCGTAAAAAAAAATGCCAAATCATCTTTGAACAATGGAATGGAAAGAATGAAGTAGACGTTAGAAATTTAACTGTGTTAACATGACTGTGTGTGTTTTTTCCATGCATTTTATTGAAAACAAGAATTAACACCGATAAAAGTAAACAAAATGCTGTTATGTATTTTTGAAAACAAATTTTGATTTGAAGAGTAATCTGATTACAAATTAGATAGATTTTTAATTAGTAAATTACTTACATAAAGATAGTATCTTTGGCTTAAATTTTATCTTTAATAATTATAAAATAACTTAGAAAAGTAACTAAAGTAAAAAACTTGATTCGATTGTAACCAATTTCAAATCTTGTCCTTGCCAAGAGCCACCTGTGCTAAACTGTTTTTTTTTTCAATAACAACTAGATAAATATTTTTATTTTTTGCAATCCATCAATTAATTACTTTTATAAGTTCAGATGCATCATATATTTTTTGTTCTTTTTTTCTTGTATTTTTCAAGAAATTCTCAACATTTAAGCAATATTAATTTTTTGCTGTCATTAGTACATTGACAAATAAGTTTATAGTGAATATCATTTCAACATATAAATAAATAAATTTATATCTTGCTTCATAAAATGTACAAAACTATAATTTTATGTTGCCTTAACCTTATATTTATAATTTTATATTACCTTTATATTTCCTTTCCTTTTATATTACCAATAATAAGTGATAATATGAAACGAAATATATCTAGTGAATCCGCTTTGCCTAAGGAGATGGTTTGAACTCCTCAAGCCCAGATAAAAATTATCAGGTAGGTATCGATTTTTTTCATTATTCACCATTGTTCTTTATGAATTTTTCCCCATGAATACATCATTCTAATTCACTCGAAACCATTACGCTTCGCACCCTGGTACCGTACCTTGGCTTTAGCCCAAACACATAAAATGGCACGACCCTAACAACTGTATGCTTCGTGACCGAAAAGAGAAACTGAAACGAAGGAGACTTGTTTCCGATTTCATTTTAATGTTAATGTATTCGTTCAAAAAGTGGGGAAAATCAACCAACGAAATCCCCATAAAACATTACAGATTTCTCCCATTACACATCACGAGTAATAGGCTCAATTACAAGTTAATCGATCGTTCCTTATAATTAGAATATTGATGTTCGTTAAGAAAGTTTTTTACCTTCTCATCGTAAGCATTCGTACATCAATCGACATTATTTTTTAAGATTGAAAAAGTGGATTGACAGTAGTTTTATGTAAAGCAATAAAATGTATTTTTCTATCCGTTTTTTGCATAGTTAAATGATATATGTGGGTATTTTACGATAAATATTTTTTATTTTGTTATGTCCGGGATTTACCAAAAGCATAAAAACTGTATTCGAAAATTTGTATTAAACAAGCCTTAAACCTGTAACTAAGTACAGCCTTATACATAAATAAAAATTTTGTTTTGAAAAAATGCTGTGAGAGAAATATGCCGTATCAGGCTGAGCAAAGATAAATAATTTTATATTTGCTCATCTTTGAAAATTCCTCCCATACTTATTACATTCTTAAAGTATAGTTATTTACGGAGGAAAATTATAACCGTCAGATTAGAGAGCTTTAAGAGCAGAGGATTTTGTCCTAACGTTCGTATAAATAGTAACTTACTGCCATAACAGAAAATTTAATATTAACTTAACGTTGTCAACATTGCCATCTATGGATAAAATTTGCATTCTACATTTCACTTTGAATGCTACTTAGAAATCTCATACAAAATTGTTTTCTTAACATGAATCTGAAACTTACTTATATTCTTATATTTTAATATTTTCCTTCGAATATTTATACAACCTTGGTAGTACTATGCATTCAACTGAATTCAGAAACCATTGCTTAATATTAAAAATGCAGATTAACTTCACGTAAACTTTCATTAATCAATGAACTAGAAATTGTACCTTTATTTGAACTATCTGTGCAAATAAATGTGGAAACGTAGATAATATCAAAGCAAAAAAGATCTGGAACGTATTAAATATTAAATTAATTTCAATGCTTCACTTTCTTGGAAAAAGAGATTAAATTAAACATAAGTAGCTATAAGGAAAACCTAAATATTTATAGAATGTGAGTAGTCAATACTTTCAGATCATTCGTAGAGGAAATCAAATATTCATCATCCGATCTAGTCTACTAATACAAATTGAAGGTATGAGAGATGACAGTCGAAAGTTATAAGCAGGACGCTTTTCAATGTACGTAAAAAGTGCTTATTAATATCAACAGGTTTCTATTGTATAATGAATATTTTATTGAAAGATTCTAAGACTCGTTGAATCAAGTCGAACGATTTCATTTTAATAATGCAAAAGTAATCTTACGAAGAAAACTGACATCTTGCTACAAATTAATCATTTGTACCTTTTCTCATAAAGCTTCCATGCATAAAATTTTTTGATAACCTAGCTAAAATTTAAAGATTAATTAAGATTACACAAAATCTATGAGAGAAATTTTTAGTGTAAACAAACGAGCCAGACGGGAGACGAGATTTTACTTCATCTACCCAATTGCAACTAGCAACTACCCAAATGGTCGGTGTTACCTTAAAATATAGTTTATCTACGTTTTGGCGACGTTTGGCATTTAGTATAATTGGCGTTGACTTATTAGATATCATATCGTAAATTTAGAGCAGGAACTCATTAACTGATATTTTTGGCGACAATAAATTCTTATTTTCATAATGACGAGAAATACATTTTCATGGTGTAATCTGTTTAAAAGGCATAGAACATTGTCAAAATACTTATAATTTATATTTTTTGACTTAAAAGGTAGTAGTTATTCTTTAAACAGCTGTACAGTAAAAAATTGTTTTGTCAGTTAATGAATTTCTGCTCTAAGCAGACGATATATTAATTCGGAATTCATTCTTTAGAATTTTATTGGAGACATGTCTGAAATCGGATTCAAAAAATAAGCCGTGACATTACATCCGGAAGCGTACAGAAAACTCATTCCTCCTCATATATATTACCGCTACTTATATCTTGCTCGACCGAAAAAAACGTCATCGGTTTAAGCAACTAGCTATTATTTATAGAATGATTGCGATACACAAGATTTAAAGATATCGTACCATCTCGAGTAAAATGGCGCACCTCAAAATTCTACAGAAAACAAAATAAGATTGAAAATTATTGAGCATACTTTACTTCTTAAATTTAAATTTGTAGAATTATATAATGCATTTAATAAAATCGTAGCACATTTCCTGATATGGTTTCCATGGTATTTTCGGTTTTAATAGAATTGTTTGTTAATTGAAAAAATTCATTTCAGTTTAAGGTGTTCCACATTTCTGGAGAATGACCGATATCTTCTCGAATTTGTAGGAATTTATAAGTACAAAATATAAAAAAAAACATACTGTTCTGATATTTGAAGATCATTCATGCATTCTAAGTGTATATTTTTGAAAGTAAAACATTCCGTGTTCTTTCAATTGTATCAAAAATATTGATAAGATAACTGGAAAAGTAAAGAGGTAGACAAAGGTTCGAGATTATCTCATCCAAAAATGGTTGTCAAAACGTAATAACATCAAAATACAACTAGTAAAAAAATGTCGAGTCTCGAGACAAAATGGTATTTCTGGGGCCTTGATTTGTCTATATGCCCACTCAACTCTAGGGTTGCTAAGAAAATCAATAAAAAATAGGCCTTCTACTTACTAAATTGTAATGTAATTAAATGATTTTCTGTACACAACATGCACTTTTATGTGAAAATCAAGCTAGTAATTTGTTGATATTTGTAGTCAGAAAAAATACTCAGCATGCAAGTGAAGACAAAGATTCTTTTTAAATGAAATCATTGCAAGTGAACACGTTTTAAAGTAATAAAGTATTAAAGTAAATGTCTCGAAACTGAAGTTGATTACACCATGTGTTAACTTAAATTTAAAAAGAAAATAATAAAGGCGTTGGAAGCAAAAGGAATATTAAATAACAAATAATAGAAATGCCGAATGTTTATAGGTTGCATGATTGATTTATTATTGCACAAGGGCCCCATAATGTTCTTTCCGTTAAGCATGTGAACCTATACATATAAGGAATACTGACATAAAAGAAATAAATACACCTAGGGTTGTCAGAGGAATTGAACCTGTGCCTCCTATAGTTCACAAGCGACTATAAAAACCTTTAATTATTCATCAATAAAATTGTTACTCTATGTGTAAGTTTTACTTCAGCATCTTTTTACACTTAGGTATTAGTATTTTGTAAATCTATGTATCTTCCTAATCCAACAATTACCTAAGCAATGTAAACCCAGCAATGTTACCTAAGCATTTTAGATTACTTATATCTAAGCGATATAAGTAATCGATTTAGTTAGCATAATAGATTTAGTTACTTATATCTAAGCGATATAAGTAATCTAAAATCTATTATGCTATTGAAACATTTGTATAGAAATTACTGTCTGTTAAACTCTGCATAATATTAGTAATGAAAGACTCATCAATATGCAATTTTCAGAAACAAATGGTAGAAAAATACCTACACTTTAATTCATTTAATTCATTCCGTTAAGTCCCTACCCTCTCAATAATTTAGAAAAAGGAACAAAATAATGAGGTCATAATATTCTTGGCTACTGTGGATACAATACAATCTATTGTGGCAAAATTGTTGCATTAATTCACAGTATGATTACCTAAGGATACGACGATATTGTTTGTTTTTAATTACGAACTGTATCATTGCAGTGTGTACGAAAAGAAAATATTCAGGATTACGTGGGGTAGTAATTTCGAAATGCTCAAGGGGAATTGCAACTGACTAAAAATGTTTTCTATTACAAATATATTTTCTCGAACGAAACTCATTATTTTTTCAATTAAATTCGGGAAGATAATTTTGTATGAGATGTGTTGTATCTATTGCTATCTTATTACCGATATCTTTTTACATATTTCTCTAACGTGAGTCAGAAAAAGTTTTATTTGTATTTGTTGTCGGGTAATGACTAGATCAAGCATCACGTGATTCCTCTAACGAATCAAATCTGCCGATTGAAAGTAAACAAACTTCTTCCCCATATTTGTAATAAAGGCGTGATCAGAGCCAGTAATTTGACCCATATCATATTTCATGTATTGTTATTGATTGAGTAAACACTATGTAAAAATAATTAATAAAAAATGTTTTAGTTAAAAGTTGTTTGGGAAGTAAAATAGTATCCTTGCATAAAAAAACACTGAATGTAATTTTTTTCAAGTTTTTAATGTTCTTTCGAACTTTCGTTTACTATAACTCAACATTTATAATTCCACAAAACAAAAGGAAAGTATAATTCCTTTCTCCACTCAGCAGGGATATGAAATACTTATTTCTGTCCTATTATAGAACTCGAACTCACGATAACAAGACCAGTACGTCTGTCAGGTATAATTGAAACATCCGAAACGCGTAAATAGAAATTCACTATGCACTTAACAAGAGTCTCGATAGCGCACAAAGGCTGCTGTTGCAACGACAGAATTCCTCCGAGCTTTTTCATCTTGGCTTGGAATTCTTAATCCTCACAATAAGCAGCATTCCATCATCAATAGAAATAGAAATATCACCATGTAGGAGAGGAAACCTCCTTACTGTGTGCTCCGAAGTCTTTCATCTCTATTACTGCAGGAAGACGAGATATTGAAGCTGCTGTCGAGGGTAAAGAAAGCGGGCACACAGAAGTCTCAGAATGAATTGCGGAATGTTTAAAAATACTACAGGGTGAATTGAAATCGCTGGTAAAGCAGTATTTCATCAGACAGAATGGTACCATCAGCTTTGAAGTCAGTAAAATAGAAATGTAGAAAATTATATGATCTTTCGAATTTGGGATTATTGCGAAAGCGAAAGACCTGCGCTGATTCAATTGATGTATAAAACTCAATTCAAGGACTTATTCAGATGCCTTCCCCACCACAAAAAAATGTTCTTGATAGAGTAAAAATGTAACAGTAAAATGTTCTGACAAGAGTAAATGCTAAAGTTGGTTTAATCGATGCAAATCGAGGCGTGTTGATACTTATCTCACTTGGCAAAAACAGATTAACATCAAATCTGCTAGTCCGAAAAATTAGGCGCCCTCACGAACTAGCTCAATATGGTGAATAACCTCGCCTAAGGGACACTAAGGGACAATTTATTACAGGATATTATGTGCCCATACTAGGGGAGCTGCCAAAAAAGCATACTTGACTTGTATCAAGCCACAAGAAATATGCCAAAAAAGACATGTTTCTTGGTGTGTTGCACCAAGAAACATGGTGTGCTGCATCAATAAATGCTGAAATTGGTTTAATCGATATGAATCAAAGTGTTGTATTCATACTTATCTCACTTGACATACATAAAATTACACCACGTTTATTAACCCGACAGACTGGAGGTCCTTACAAACCAACTTAGGATGGTGAATAAGTTATAGTCCAAGGGACAGCCGATAGAGGAGATGGTGTGCTCATGTGAGTTCTGAGCTGCTAAAATAGCATACCTGATTTCCATTAAGCATCAAGAAATATAACAAAAAAGCATGGTTCTTGATGGTACAAAAATAAATGCTAAAGTTAGTTTAATCTCTGTAAACCGAGGTGTTGTGTTGGTATCTATCTCACTTGGCATAAATAGAAGTAGTCTATTAAACTAATCGACTCCAGTCATTTAAACTAATAGACGGCCTTCAGTATTAATTTAATAGACTGGAGCCCGTCACGAACCAACCTAGGATGGTAAATAAGCTGACTTCGGGATAGGGACAGCCGAGACAGGAGATGATGTGCTCAGGAAGGACCTGAGATACCAAAAGAAATACCCATTTCGTTATAATTTTATTTATATTGGTAGGAAATTATACTTTTTGTCAAAATTCCGATAGTGGTCTTAACCTTAAACATTTAATTTTGTGAACATGACTTCTGATTTTTATATCTTAATTTAAGATAATTGATTTATCTAAACTGTAAATTAATAACACCATGCTAAAAGTACTCTTACGAACTCTAATTTTAAACATCAAAATAAATATTTCGATACAGTTTGTTGGAAATGAGAGCTGTAGCTTTATGCTAAAATTAGAGTTGCATAAAGTACTGTGTCGTTTTGCATTTTCACTGTAATATGAGTACATTTGCAAGTTAACTTACATTTCATCATTTCATCAAAGTATCGTAATTCAGTAAGAACTTTTAATTTCTATAAAATAAAAGTATAAAAAATAATCGTACTTCTAGTAATATTATGTAAGGAACAAAATTTATTTTTTCAAATACAAAAGAGAAAAATTAACCGAATTAGTTTTATATATCCTATGGTGAATTATACATAACCTTTCAGTGTATGCACGAAAATTCATCACCGAATTCTTCAAAATACTTTGCATTTCTTTTATCCAGTACAAACTGAATTCATTACATCAAAAAGGCCCAGGTGTGAGTCTCAACTATTTCAACGCATGAAAAGCTACGCCGAAAGGAAATTTTCTCAACTTAATTCGAATTTTATTGGACTTCAGCGTTGGCTAGAATATCTTGAAAAATATTCCATACCCTCTGTTGCAGAAAAAAGAAACAAGTCGGCTCCACTATTTCGCCAAAGCGATGTATTCATCATATTGTGGGAAGTTTTTCTCCCTGCATAGGAATTCGTTTGATCAAATATATCTTTTCTTAGATCTTCCCTTGGAAAAAGGTTCGCTTATGAAAATGTTCTCCAAGAGGGAAATTGAAAGATATTTTTATACGAGGAGGGGCTCATGTAATATACTTCGAATTGCAATTGAGTCGGAAGAAATACTTTTCTCCCCAAAGCAAGCAGATAAAAAAATAAATTGCTGCAAAATCTTATCTTTCGGATATCCTAGTTATGGAACTTCTGCATGAACTCGAGTCTTTTTAGTGGGGACTTTTGTTTCTTTCTCTCACTTTGGTGCATCGAAAGATATTTCATTGGGAGAGCAGAGGAAAATTGGGTTTTCTCTTGATTGAACGCTGATGATTTTACATCTCATTTAGATAGCAATCTAACCTGCTACTGATTGTACGTATCCCTTTCTAGTAAAACTAAAGACATACAGAGAAGGCATATAAGGGTATATATAGCCCCACCAGTAGCCGAGCAGGTATAGGCGTTGCTTTTAACCTTTCTGGTGGTTGGTTGTCTCGACAAAATATCTCTCATCATTAGCAAAACTGACCAGATCTTGATGGACGAGATACCTCGTCATTAAAAGAAAACAGACCGGATCTTAATCTCGTCATCATAAAAAAATCAGCAATATCTTTATGACGATATATCTCGTCATTAGTAAAATTGGTCGGATCTTGATGAACGAGATATCTTGTCTAAATCATCTGGAAGTTTAAGGAACCGGGAACAAAGTGCCTAGTTACAAGTTCGAATGTGCCGAAGTGAAATGAGGGCCAGCTTCCCCATAGTCATCCAAGAAATCATATATCAGCCTTTCCCGGTTCACGGATATGGTAGTATCTTCAAAGGTGTCCTGAGTTAACACTGAAACTGCCACTTTTTCGCAAACGATATGCTTGAAAAACTAGATATCCATAAGCTGTCATTGGAGAAAAAAATTAGAATAGGGCATCTAATCCCTGAAAGAACAAGATTATACTATTCCCACACAGGACCAACTCTAATAATTTTCAAGTTTCTTTTATTTATTCCTTTTTAAGGAGTTCAATAACACAGAATTAGATCTTCATTTATATTAGTAATCTAAATAATCATCTGTCAGCACATTCATGTTAATCCGCCAAGTGGTTTCGACGGGATATCTCGTCCGACATCTTACCAATTTTGCTGATGACGCGATGTCTCGTCATCAAGACACTGCCGATATTTTTGATGACAAGATCCAGAACTGGTCTATTTTCTAAATAATGACGGTATATCTCATCCACCAAACTCTGGTCAGTTTTACCAATGACGAGATACCTCCTCGAGACAACCACCAAGAAGGTTAAACCTTGCTTAACATCCTGTAATTGTATTACGTGGTTTTTATATTAATTTAATTTTTCGACAATAACAGATTGAAATATTCATTAATTCTGCAACGGCTATTTTCAAAGTTTTGAAATGGATTTTATATTCAACTGGATAGCTAGAAAAAGGTTTAATTTTTCAGAATTCAGTGGCAACTTGTATGCTGAGAACAAGCATTAAAATTGTAGAATATGCATTTAAAAGTTAAATTTTAATTTTGAATACTTATTGTCATATTGCCAAAGTTATTTGGTTTTTAATAGTTTGCTACTCTTTACTGACATTTTAACATTTGCTTAAAATCACTTTCGTAGATTTCATATTATCTTCCAGCGACATTAGACAAAAAATTTTGAGTATAGAAACAAATCACATTAAGAATTAAATAAAACTGTATATATTCTTTATTACAAAAAATAATCATATAATAAAACCTAAATTCGAATATCTTCTGAAATCTGTGATTAGAAAATATTCAAAACATAAGCTCAGGTATGTCTCAATTCAGTTGGCAATTATAAAATTGCAGAAAGAACATGAAAGCTTTCAATGATCTTCATCAGTCTTATCCCGTCAACAAGATCAGTATTATCAGACACCAACTGGGAACAGAACAGAGTAGATGACAGAGTATTAATGTAACATTGCGTAACGCCTAATACAAAGATACTCTTGCCACAAAGAACAACCCTGCTTTCTATTGAAGCTGGAAAGGTTCCGGAAGGTAACATACTGCACTGGGGAAAAGCAAAAAAGGTAGCAAAGCATATTCCTCTTGATTTAGACCTTGTTGTCGTGGCATATGAGAGGAAAAAATATCTCATGAATAGCTGATAGGAGCCCACAAAACATTTCCTTTTCCGTTCATTTATTTATTTGTTTCGCGGCAGGTTTCTTTTTCGCACCTTCATCTATATTTCCTTCTCCCCAATAATTACCTTCGCTGATGGAGGGAAAAGAAGGGAACAAAAAATAGGGGAAAATACAGGCTTAATGCCAGAAACGTCATCATCGTTGCTGAAACTTCTGCTTTTGGGTTGCGCAGGTTTTTTCCCTCTCGGTGTAGGGATAAATAATGATGCGTGCTTTTTTTTTCTCTGAGAAATCTGGCAGGTAAACTGAAGGGAAAGTATGTATATATAAAGGTAGTGAGAGTTTATGAATTATTGGAATTATCGACGGATGAGAAATCACGTTGATGAAATATAATGAAAGTTAGCAGGAATGTATCAGGTATAACACTTTACTTTTTAAATCCTTTGGTGTTGTGTGGAAGTTTGGAGAGTGAAATGCCACAGCTCAGGTGTTTATCTCGTCATCTGACCGTGGTTCAAAATTACGAAGTATGGTAATTCTATCATTCCCTGTGCGATTGATTCCGGTCCGTCACCAATAGATCGTTGTGTTGCTCCAGTGCGAAGTACCTACCTTTTTGAATCGAGTCGTAAGAGGCGCAGTTTCCATTTCTGTAACTTATCCTGTGTGTACTTTTCTCTTCCGTGTCAGTAAAACTTGCCGCGTGTGTGTCCATTACTTCACAAGGTCGTTGATAGAGTCACGGATTAGTAACCGGAGGGTTGCGAGTGCGAAACTTGATCAAACCAAACACCATCGTGTACATAGGAGCTGATGCACGTTAAAACTGTCGTGGACTCAAATGCCCACACGTTGGCGTGGTGTTGGGAGAGTGAGTTGCCAGCGCAGGGATTGATATCGGACCGTCGCCAATAGCCCGTTGAGTTGCTCCAATTTGATGTAAATTCAACTACCCACCGACCATTACTTGATATTGTCTGTCTTGTGTTTGACGTAGCTTGGCCAAATATGGCTCTTGAGCCGTAAAACTCAACCAATTTGGAAATGCATACCGGAAACAACTCTTGTAGTAAATCTAAACATGGTGTGATATAGTTTTTCGCTCTGCAGTCGCTATATGCTACACGAGGGAATTAGAAAGAAACCTAAAACTGTTTCAAGGTCATCTCTTATGTGACCTCATCTGAAGGAAAAACAACTATTCATGGAACTTAAGCATGGCTTTGAAATTCATCGGGATTCGATTAATACCTGTATTCGCGGTCACATTTTAAAAACTGCAAGTGAATGGTATAAACTTTTTCTTTCAAGCTAAATGTAGGTGGTGGAAGTGTTTTCGTTGTGAAACGGTCTTTATGTACGTATTCCGGTCACGTTACTTGATTGTTTTTCTAATACGATTTCAGCACATCACCCATTGAAATTCCAAAGAATGAATTCCGAATTTATAAGTGATAGTTGAGTTATCAATGTCAATTAGATTCAAATTCAAAGGTCAACCAAACGGTGGTTTTTATAAAGCTATAGAGTTATCTCCTAGTATAATTTATCTGAATACTTGTGCACTCAAACCGTTGATTGTGACAGAACAACCCCATGCAACTCAAGATCTCCATGCAGCCTCGAAAGTCCCATAGCTCATAATACAAAGAACAATATCATCCATCTAATAATGTCTTCAATAGTTTTGGTCTTTCTACGTTAACAATCTATTCTGAATATTTACTGTTTTACGATACTGATTAAGGTAAGAAGCGCGTATTGAAATGAAAGGGTAGGTAGGTATTTTAATTAACGTCACACTGGAGCAACACAGCGGACTAATAAAATGAAAGGGAAACAATGAACTGGAATATATTATATATAAAAATATCCGAATTCATATAAAATATCCTATAACGAATGTTCCTTCACCTAATAAAGGACACAAATATTTCCTCATCAAATTAAGTTACATACAATTTGGTAAGACCAAAGCAGACAGAACGTGGAAAGGAAGTCCGATAAAGACAATAATAAGCTAAATAAGGAATTAAAACTTGAAGGGAAAATTATTCGGAGGACTTGTACGGGTTACAAAACAATGGAACTATAGAATAAAATGAATTTTAATTCCACCCTATCGATCTGTTTACCTTGGAGCAAACTGGAATATAAAAAAGAAACAGAATTCGGAGAGATAGGGGATGGAGAAAAAACAATTCCTTTCATGCAAATCAAGCTCGCAGCTCATTTACGAGCACTGTCGAGGAAGCCGTGGCGCGAAATATCTATTTTTCTCTTCACTTCCTATCCCTTTCCCACACACCCCGTGCTTCTCCCGCCATCTACATAAAAGAGATTCCTATTCTTTAACGGAATTAAAAAGAATAACAAAGAAATTACTAGTAAGAGAAAAATGTAAAAGATTCCGAAATTTTCTTAAGCTCTTAGGCATTAGAAATTAAGATATTGATGAAGTCAGTTCAACGGGGGTTTTGCACCTATTGCGTTTTCTTGAGTGGTGGTCATTCCGGGACGCGGGTAACTATTTATTCAGAGAGCGATCCGTGTCCCCAATTATACCACATAATTGGTGACTACTTATTCAGATAATGATCAGTCACCAATTATATCACACAATTGGTCGCGGGTCACTTTATTCAGATAACGATCAGAGATTAACTATACCATATAATTGGTCACTATTTATTCAAATAGCTTCACAAATTATACCGCATAATTGGTGACGCTGGTCACTATTTATTCAGATAGCGAAACGCATCACCAATTATACCATGTAATTGGTAACGCGGATAACCATTCATTCAGAGATCGAATAGCGTCCCCAATACTATGTAATTGGAGACGTACGCCAATAACACTCATCATTTTGAATCAAGGTCAGATGATTAAATCAGCACCTAGCTGGCACCTTACTCTCCAAACTTCCACACCATGCCAGCGTAAGGACATTTGAGGCCACGATAGATTTAATATGCATCAGCCCCTACGTACACGACGCTCTTTAGATGGATCTGGTTTTGAACTCGCAACCCTCCAGTTTCTAATCCGCAACTTTACCAACTGGGCTACAGGGCCTTCCCCTAGGGTGAGTCAGAAAGGGAGTATTATAAAAAAATTCCTTCGTTATATAACCACATTGACTCTAAATTGTACCTTATATTATTGTATTATTAATAGCTCAAAAGACAAACATCTCGTTTAAAACTAAATTTTATAGCTCTAAGCCCCAAAAGATGCACACTAGCTAAAACACTTAAGTGTGTGGCAAAAGAGTTATAAAACGTAAAAGTTATTGGACAATCTGACCCCATTTCAAGAAGTTGGCAGCTGTGTTTTCTGTAAGACCATCGTTTACCTTTGAAGGCAATTTATTTTAATGGTACTTTATGGTTTTCCAAAAACCCATGTATCACCGGTCAATAGCAAAAGTAAAGTTGTCGGGTCATCTCAAATAATGCGATTCTGGGTCAACTACCAGACCTTTCTCAGACGAGACAATGTGGTTAACTGAGGTACTAATAGCTTTCTCTCCGAAAGTATCCCAGAGGGAAATTATTTATTTTTTTCGTTTAACTCTTTGTTATATATCACAAAAGAAATGGCCTTACAAAGGTACCACAATGACTCTAGTAAAGAGATATGATAGGCTGAAAGAGCAGATTACTGTAAAATAAAATGCTGGTACTAAAGATTTCATGTTTTGCAGACTTGATATAATAATTTCGAATGAACAAAACTGTTGCATTTGCAACACAAAGCTATTTTTAAATACAATTAAATAGAAAAGTACAGAATTTAATATTAAAGATGCTTTAGGATTTGTTACCAGTATTTATTTTTGTAATTAATGTAAAATTGTAATGGAACATTGTCACAATACTTTTCTAACCTGCACAACTAGTTTCAAACTCCCCGAAGGATTCGCACGCATATATCCTTTTTACACACAACCTGGCCTCCCATGTTTGACTTATAACCAGTTTTGAACTTCTTGACCAATGAAATATTTCTTAGGATTCTTTCAACCAATATATGAGGTTATATAGTCATTATGTGTGTTGAGGGAGGAGCAATACTACACTACTCGGAAATCTCGTGTCGTTCAGAAGTCTAATAAAAATTATGCAATTCATGTATTTACATTACATATTGATTCATGAGTCCAGCGTGTATTAACGTCGATTTCACGATGTCTTCTATAAAACAGTAAAGCAATATCAATAAAATGAACATTAAAAAAACAATAAGAATAGAAGATGAATCACAAATTTTCTTAAAGACAATTCCAAAAATGCTTTCTCCGGTGCAGTCGCACAAGATATGCTCCAAAGTCTTCCTCATCAAGGCAAATAAGGCACTTGTTGGAGTCAGCCAGGTGAAAACGATTCAAGTAGGTCTGAGTTACAATGTGGTATATTCTGACTTTAGCAGAAAAAGTGGCAACTGCCCTAGGGATTTTTTGGAAGTAATGCAGGTCATTAGGCTCACTCAGGAATTGAAAAAGATGGCGAGTCATTCCAGTGTTCCTCCATAAAGTACACCAAAGTGGTCGAGCCTCTCTTCTGACCCTACCCAGACATCAATTCATATATTTAAACAGTCCGAATGTGATTAATGCATATTATTTTAATCCTTGACATTCTATAGTAAGTAAATATTAAAATGTAGCAAATTTGAAAACATCTAAGCGTAAGTAATGCACACGAGCTCAGCAAATCAATAGCGAGAAGTCCCTATTCAATCCAAAATGAAACCCGGAAGGCTTTCTTTTCAAGAATGATTTATAATTTTAATTTATATCGGTTTCTCATTTTAAGAGAAATGTATCGCTTTTCTACTACGTAAAGGCTTAAATCTTATTTATTTTTATAAAAGTTTCCTACATTTTGATAATGCTGTTCATGGGGAATCATAATTTTCGTTTTTACAAGCATTTCCCTTTCTGATAGGCCTCGTTGGTTATTAAAAAAGGCAATTCAAATTACGTTTTTATTAATCTGTAACGTATATTTATTTTGTGCAATTTATTGAAAATGAAAACCACATTTTTAATAAAATAATTCATCCCCTAGACTTTCTAAGAACAGTCCCTCAAAAAAATGATCCTTTACTCACATTCACTCATGGAAAACACTCTTATATTCGTTATATACAGATTCAAATTACTTGAAAATGCTTCGCAAGACACTACATTATAATTTAGATTAGCTCTATCTAGTTCAAGGGATTGGGGTACCAGAGTCGTATACGGTGTTTTCTGACTTTTAAAATAGTTCTGCAATAAAAATAATTAAATGTCTTATATTCTTCATCGCAAATATTTTCTACAATTTAGAAAATTCGTTTTGGGTATAATCCCCTTTGACTAGTCTTGGATAAGAGAGAGTAAAACACGTATGTATATATCTCACGACAATCATTGATTAGAATTTTTGAATACTAGCAGAATTACCCGACTTTTCTCGGGTTAAATTGGTTAACTGTAGATAGAAAAAGTGACAAGAATAATCAATTTTCTCTTTCGCAGAAATGTACCGTCATTTAAGTGTCAGGAAAAGAACTTTTTAATGCCTTTTCGACATTTTATAATTTTTACAACTTACTTTTGACGCAAATCGTATACATGCATATCCATAGCATTGTGCTCAATTGACATCTCATCTTCTCTAAAACTCCCAAATTAAGTTTGATTTACGTATGAGTATTCAGCTGCTTCTGAGATCCTGTGACGACTCTGCCAACAAACTCCGCCGCTCTGCAAATAAGGGCTCTTTTGAACTCATTTTTCATTAAGTTTGAGTCCATTTCCAGGGTTATTTGTTCAATTTCTTCGCGAATGTTTTATTTCAGCTGCTGAATTGTTATCAGCTTGTCAGCGTAGACTCGCTCCTTTAAGTAACCGATAGAAAAATTCGACACAATCAAATCAAGGTGAACGCAGGGGGCAATCGGCATCATCAAATTTGTTTATTATTCAAGGAAATGCATCCTTTAGAATACGCATGGTTTGAACGAGCTATATAACATGTTGACATAAACCACAATCAAGTCAGAACTGATGCAAAACAAGACAGTGATGAATGGTGGTAAAACAAAATGGGGGCAAGAAGAAATTGAACAAATCACGTGGTCGAGCGTGAATTTGAAGTATGACTATAGGTGGTCATTTCCTTTTGGCGTTCATTGCATAGGATGTCATATTCCTTAAATAATGGTATTGAGAAAACAATATCGTCGGCTTACACACACACACACACAAGTGAAACTCACTGTCAAAGAACATAGTTCTGAGAAAAAGAAGGGGGAAAGTTCTTCTCCCTAGCTTTACTCACTAAATGTGTTCCTCAAGAAGAAATTTAATCTCCATGCAAAGAAAGAATGACTTAATAGACTTCAACAGTCTAAAGATTAACACAATCTAGTCTATAAAAGGTGAAGAAATTCATATATTGAAAACTTTGACAGTGTGCTTTACTTGTACGCCGTAGGTATGTAAAAAATAAATTTAAAAAACTTGACTTAAAAGTTATTCCAAAACGAAATGGTTTACTTACATAAAAACCACCCTATAGAATTAAAGTAGAAAATCTTATGCAAATCAAAAACACACAGAATTTACATTCAGTAAATTGTTGCACTCAATTATATGCACGTCAGCAAAGTAATCAAAACACCCTGAATTAAGGGCACAAAGTCGAATCCCTAATAAGGGGAACCCGGAACGCTTCCATCGCAGCCTGAAATTTGCTGAAACACGGCATCATTAACGAAAGAGATATGGTTGTTTATCTTGCCTTTATCGGGCAGTCTGCAGTGAAACACTACGCACCATCGGCGCAATTATTAAAATTACGTTGGCTCATCTCTGGATGAAAGAGTAAACCTCTATCGATTGAAGTCTTTAGTTACCACATAATCTTTCAAAATTGCACGGGGTTCAGTTTTATACTAAGTTTCGAAGTGTTGGATTTTCTCCTAAGAGGGGTCAATCGATTTTGCTCAGAAGTATAATTTCACTTAAATTTGTGTTTCTTGGGCGAATGCTCCATTTTAAGCCAGCACAGAGTGTGTTGCTGTTAATTAGTAAGTATGTTGTTTCACTTAAGAGCTTTCGTAGGCGTATGTAATCTTGAAAACGGCTTCACTTGATACGCTGAAAGTATCTGCAGCATTAATGCTATTTTGAATCTTAACTGCTTACAATGGTATAACCTAAGACAGAGTTATAAACGAAAACAAAATACCCAAATACATAACCAATTTAGGACTTTAGAGATTTGGTTTGCCGCCTTACGGTCATTTTTGCTACACGACTGGGTCTCATGACTCTTAAAGTGGATTCCAAACTAATACTAACTTCCATGCTAAAACCAGTATCCGAATTCAGAGCCTATTAAACCAAGGGCCAAAGCTGCTACCACTTTTTTCCAAGACGATTTTAAATAAAGCATTTTAAGTAGGATAAATTTGCCAGCTTGTTGAGCCATGCCTGTTTCCTCGTCAATTTCGTTGCGTTGGTAAACAGCTTTTGGAGTTTTGACCGGCTTCACGTGCTTAAGTTTTTTTCTTTCCTATTGCTCGGCTCTTGACAGCTTTTGGCGTTTTACATGTTTTGATTCTTACGAAATGTTCTGTATTAAAGTTCATTTATATGATTTCCAGGGAACGACGTAGTTAGTCGAAAACAGTTGCATTGAATTAGAAATTCCTGAAATTATAAGCTTTGAAAATTTAATTCCGTCAGAACTCGGCGTTCGAGATTACTTTCTGTTCAAGACAGAGATTTTCTGCTTTACGTGCACGATTTTAAATGAAAGAATCTTTTAAATTTAGATGGTTGGTAATTATTATCTTCTCTAAAAAAATAAGCAAATAAGATATTTCAATTAAATTAAAGCTTTAGACTCGGTTTGTGAGCTTGAATTAATTATATTTCCTGTAACAAACTATCCATAAATTAACTAAATGCGATACATAGAATGACCATTATCTTATAAAAACCTACTTGTCTCTAAAACTATATGTTAAGATGTTAAACTTTAACACAGAAACGTCATATGTGAATGCTAGTATTTAAAATTAATGGCTCTAATAGTTTAGTTGGTGATTATATATTTAGAAACATATATTGATTTAACTTTTGCTTGACAACTCATTCATCATTCGAGTTTGTGTTTTCCGCTAAAGTAACCCTTTTGAGGCGCATGAAAGAGCGTTATAATGATAAAATGATTGGATTTTTCACTAGTTAATATTTCTGAGAGCGATTTTCAGTGCATAAAAACCAGGCGGAAGATGAAAATTTTCCTTTTGATATGCAAATGCTCTACATGATACATATCGGGAGTACTTTAAAATGTATTTATCGCCATATTACTGACGTTCTTTTAATATAATTGATGTTCACCAATTAACTATCGTAAACCAATTTGTAATAGATTACGATAGTTAATTGGTGGAAGAATAGGAATTTAGATTGGCGAAGTGATGAACTCGTATTTGAAACACAAGCCGTCACGTCCGGAATACGTACAAGAAAAATACTCCACCACAAAAACGCTACCACCACCTACATTTAGCTTGTCGGAAAGCCTCTTATATAAACGAATATAGAACTACACTTAATGGCACCGATAAACTATAAAGCATTTGGTCATGTTTGAAATCATATATTCAGGAGAATCGCTGATATATTTCTGACAAGGATCACCATAGTGTAAAAAAAATTATTACCTAGATTAATTTTATTTACAAAAACCGTTAAATTATTAGGCAATTATATCGAATAATATTTTTGGTTTAAAACTGAGGTGTCAATATGTGTATACTGTTCATTTCAAAATGATATAGACTCCCAGAACTTCGAGAATAGCACAGGTGGTACCCCACATGATGGGCCATGGACCCTTTTCTTGTTTGTAATGTGACAGTACTGTGAATGGGGCAAGGGCATATCATTTAATTCATGCCCTTATTAGATTCGTACAACTTCCCTGCCTAAATTCGGAAGGCTCTAGCTGAGAAACTACATCTATAGGACTCCAAGCATTTCCAGCCAGTCTCAATTTTAATCACAAACACTTTTTATATTCAGTGGGCGTTCTCCAAAAACGCATTCTCCCCTTCATTAGCTGACTTATTTCTATTTTGTTGAAAAATATAATCGATAAATGTCATTTGTTACGGAAAAATACTTTACATGTGATTTGAAAAAATATATTGATATCATTTATTCTCGAATAACTGGGTATTCATATGATCTTAAAACTCACATTATGCCCGTTGAGGTAAGAATACGACGGTCTTCTAGAAATCACTTATTGCTAATCAAGTACTTATTATTTTTTGCGAAGTAATCGTATACAATGTGCACATTGAAGCACACCCTTGATATGCTTCATTGTTCTCTCACAAATTTTTACAACTCAAAATAGTTAGAATAAATCAATAATAATACATCTCAAAAATACATCTCAGACTCGGTAATAATATCGCAAAAACTCTGTAATACAGAACTCAATATCTCAATTAAGCTCACAGTTCTCAAAATTACATCTCAATAATTCTAAGAACTAAAAAAATAAACATATTAACTACGTTGCCAGATATAGAAAACTACCATATTTATTAATAATTTAATTATAATGTTGCATATACGTTTTCACTGTTTCTCTATAAATATCGCTTGCGTTTTTATTTTATCATAAATATTATCGCTTGCATTATCGTTTTCTTACATCTATATCGTGATTTAATATTTATTGTGCACTAGCACATTCTAGTGAAAATATTTAAATATTTTATTTAACTTTAACCATGCTAGAGGGGATAAAAAATGATCAACGTCGTCTTAAGTTTACTTTTTTATAATAGGATGAGTGCAAGTTATAAAAATCGCTAGTGATTACAGCTCAAAATCTTAGATCTTGCAGCTCAAAGACACATTTGTCTGGGTAATAATCTCACAAACTCATTAATACAGAACTCAAAAACTCAATTAAACTCACAGCACTCAATAGTACATTTCAATTAATACTTCTAAATGGAACTAAAAAAATTATACATATTACTGACGTTGCCAGATATGGAAAATTACATACTTATCAATAATTTAATTATATTATCGCATGCACGCTTTCAATGTTTCTGTGTAAATATTGCTTAAATTTTACTATTTTATCATAAATAAAAAAATATCAGAAAAATAACTTTTTTTATTTTAGCATAAATAAAAATATATTGAAGTATTCTATTTAACTTTAACAATACTAGAGGATATAAATTGACCCACGTCATCACAGGTTTACCTTTTTTTTATAATAGGATGAGTGTAAATTATAAAAATCGCTAGTGATTAGAGCTTAAAAATACATCTCAATCTCGATAATAATCTCACAAAAACTCAGTAATACAAGACTACATCTCAATAATTCTATATGGAACTAAAAGAAATTATTACTAATGTTGCCAAATGCAGAAAATTACTAACTTATTAATAATTTAATTATACTATCACATGCACGTTTTCATTGTTTTTTATGACGCTCTTGCGTTTTTTATTTAATCATAAATATCGATTGCATTATAGTTTTCTTATATCTATATCGTGATTTAATATTTATTGTGCACGAGCACTTTCTAGTGAAAATATTGAAATATTTTATTTAACATTAAGGGGGCATGCTAGAGGATAAAAAGTGATCCACATCGTCACAAGTTTACCTTTTATATAACAGGATGAGAAAATTATAAAAATTGCTTGTGATTAACATTTTAACAGGGAAACACTTATAGTTAGGAAATCCTAGAATCATTGCAGAGTTGTGATATTGCCCAACAAAAACGGGTTTGTTTTCTTACTACCCCACCCCCAGTATTTCTAAATGCGATGGAGTCCAAAGCAAACAAGTACTAAACACATTTATTGAGAGAAAATAAACATTCTCTCATATCAAATCCGACCTTCTAAAAAATTATTTCTCGGCGTAAAATTTATTTCGCTTCTCGCTTATAATCTCTCTAATGGCGAAAAACTAAGATTTTCTCGAAATAAATAAACAAGAAATGTAATGAAAATGCAGGGATCGTATTCCGTTTCCCGTGCTCCTTTAATTATTGCAGAAAATCTTTTTTCAAAAAGAGATTTCTTTTCGTTAAGTACTCGAGAGAAGGAAAAAGTGACTCAATTTAAATATTCTAGCATAAACTATTCCTCTGGTTTAATAAAATACAGTCGTCGTTCTGTATCCATGGCCGCCTATTCATATAAAGAAACATTCTCGTAAAATTTCTTTTTTAAGTTGATATTCGAAACTGTTGCTTTCTTTTGCACTAATTCCAGTAGTTTGCTATGTAACTGCCTCGTTTTCAGGTTTGCTTTAGTTTTCTTCGAAATGAATTTAAGGGGTATTACTATTTATTTTTGAGCCTTATGAATGGCTTTTCTTTTAAAAAATACTATTAAACTATGTATTTTATATTTTCTAGAAACCACTTTTGGAATGGTAAATTTTAAAACTAATAAGATAACGTGTAGACTTTTGAACCAATTTCAAGAATGTCTTTGCAGGAAATGAATAGAATACAGCAGCTTCCTTTATAATTTACGATTGCAGAGATCTCTCATCAAAATGCGTTATAGGAAAATAGTTTTGTAACTAGCATATTGTGTGATCCAAATCACCTTACGAATCCAATGATAGAGTTTTTCAAAGTAATCGTAAACAAACTACTAGATTAAGAAAAATTACTTCAGGTTAGGAACTAAAATTAATCATCCTGGAGTCACGATCCCCATTTTTACCAGAGACAATCAAGTAACGGACATGCAAGGAAAGTTTTACTAACGCAAAATAGAGAAATACAAACGGGGTGCATGATATTGGAAAAGAAATGCATATAAATGAATCGTTCCGTAAATGCCTATGAACGAAAAAAAAACTCGGATCTTGCCCATCTAATAACGCACCACTGATTTCATGGACAAAAAAAAGGAAACGTTTACTTTTGTAAACAATGATTTAGGAGATTCGTGTTTACGAGTGGTGATTATTCTAACTAACCTCAGTGATTCAATGTCTCTGGAATTTCCCACAATGCCCACTAGAGCAGCCATACTGGAGCAAACTCAGGGTCGGGCGCCAGGTGACTACGAAACAGTCGCATCGAAATTGCTTCTGATTGCACATAAAGGACAGGGCGCACCTCTTATGACCATTTCGCGTGACCAGCGCATGGAAAAAGTACTAAAAGTCAGGCATAAATTGCTTTCTATTCCCGGCCATCGGTCAGGAAACCACGTTGGAATTTCCCTGGCAAGGGACGGTGAAGAAGCAGAAGGGAATGGGGAAGATTAATTATTCTTTCAACTAAATTATTTCTTTGTCGGGGTAATTGACTTAAGCTTCCCATTTTCTCGTATCGTGTTTCTTAATGTATGGAGAAACAGGGGGAGCTGCTTCTAATGATGCATTATGGCGTGATGAGTAGAACAATAAGGAGATTAGTGGGCTTCGGAAAGGTCTGTAAGTCTTCCCGAAATTTTCGGTGATTCCAGAAAAGTATAAGGGACTGCCGTGACCCAGTGGGTTTGCTTGCCACTCTAGCAACTTGTAGGTGGCGCAGGTATGATTCCTTCTGGGGTGTATTTCTCTTTTCTATGTCAGTAAAAATTCCCTTATGTGTACGTTCAGTGGCCTTTGCGCCATAAACTCAACCAACCAACGTGAGAGCGTCAACCTCAGTAGGTTTGCCAACCGCTTAAGCAACCAACGAGTTGTATATGGCACAGGTACGATTTCTGTAATTTACCCTGGGGATATCTTCTGTATCAGTAAAACTTTGTGTATGTCCATTACTTGAAATTGGTTTGTGTTTGGCATAACAACGCCAAATATATCCATTGCGCCATAAAAACAACCAATTAGTCTTAAAAGTATAAATTAAGCAGAAATTAGAAACAAACAACCAAATCACATTTATCAAAAGTGTATAAATTGTTATTGTTTTGTAATAAATATTTTTGATTAAGAAACGAGGAATTGTCGTTTATAAGGTAAAATTTTGAGATATCAAAACAAAAAATACATTTCTTTTTTTGGTTTTCTTTAAGGGCTTTTCATATTCATTGGAACAAAACATTGTAAGTCAAATGAAACTTTCAGAAACGCGGCTCCTCAGAAGACATGGATTAATTTGTGATTTGTCTCTCTTCGGTCATTTTTTGTCACAATAGGGCTAATTAGATCCTACTAGTTAAATATTGAAATTGCATTTTTTTAATGAATTTTCTTTTTCTACACTAAATACAATACTCTACTCAACCATTAATTATGAAAGAAATTAATACTACCCAAAAAGAAGTTAGTTCAAATTCACAGAGGGATTTTCAAAGCAAACAACACGGACTGAAATTTTACTTCCGATACTCTAATATTGGTGTTAACTTAAAATATAGTTTATCGCAGCGTTTGGTATTCAATTTATTTGGCATTCACCAATTAACTGGCATCTATGAATTCTGAATTTATTCTTTATGATTGTTAATGGCAAAATGCTGAAATCTTCGAATAACATGACTTCACGTAAGGAATAATTACATGAAACACTTTTCGCCACCTACATTTAGCTTGACAGTAAAGGCCTCTCATATTATTGATTGGTAGGATTGAACTTTTATGGCGCTAAGGTCATATTTCGCCATGCTGCGCCAAACACAAGATAGACATCGTCAAGTAATGAACACATACAAGGGAAGTTTTATTGACAGA
The DNA here is from genome assembly GCA_933210815.1 of Meta bourneti. Classification (NCBI taxonomy): domain Eukaryota; kingdom Metazoa; phylum Arthropoda; class Arachnida; order Araneae; family Tetragnathidae; genus Meta; species Meta bourneti. The sequence goes on along the minus strand of OW119922.1, from coordinate 70,680,014 downwards.
AGAGAGAAATCCGCCCAGATAGGGATTGAACCTGACAAGAATCGATCCTGCACCACCTACAACTCATAGGTTTCTATCACAGTAAGCAAACCCATTGAGCCACGACGGCCCTCATATCATAAAAAGATAGTTATAACAAGATATTTAGTTCTGAATTTTCTTATTTCTTTCGAATGTTCTGTATTCTGGAAACAAATGCCACCCCATCATTCGGATCCATTTAGAAAACACTAGACACCAGGAATACCCAACTGCCATCTAGGGTCTCCTTCCTCTCGTCCATCCCCCGCACTCGAGGGAGTGGTAAAACGCCCTCCCTGGGGTCAGGAAGATCGGAAACTAGAGTCGCCAAATAAGGGGGATCAGTACATTTCCTCATGTAAATAGAACCGATGTTGGGTAAGGAATCTCCCATCTCCCCGCTATTTGGGGTAAGCTCAGAAACTCAGATCGGTGGACTTCCAGAATCTTGTTCAGATCATCTCATAGAATATAGATGAAATGGAGAGCCGGCACGAAACCTTAAGCACGAATCATCAAGGTTTGAATTTTACACTTAACGGTTTTCAAGATGTATAGTTTACTAACTAATCGAGATACGTTTCACAACACACAAGTAATAGGAGTGTTTCAATTACTTTTTTCTGCGTTTGGTTCTTCAAGGTTTTGGTTTTGGGTTTTCAAGATGAATAGTTTACTAAATAGTCCGAATACATTTCACAACACACAAGTAATAGGGATGTTTTAATTACTTTCCTACTGGTTGGGTCTTTCAATATTTGAATTTTAAACTTAATGGTTTTCTCTCTCTCAAGATGTATAGTTTACTAAATAGTCGGATACACACAAGTAGTTGGGATGTTTCAATTACGTTGTACTGGATTTCAGATTCCTATTTCTTTATGGAAAGAGTGATTTAACAGACTTAAAAAGAAAACAAAAATCCATTATTCGCATCCTTGCGTTCTGTACTGTCGTGTTCGATCGTGTCGTTTTTCTGTGTCGTTTTTCGATCTTGTTGAAATGATTGCGATAGTAATTTAAACGAAATATCTAAATATAAATGCTTTATACCTAACTAGGAAACTCGAGAAATGGAGTATTTTGAGTTGTATTTAAATTAGTAAAGCTAAGATCATACTGAATTTAATGCAAGATCTAGGTAACTCTCGCGCGCGCGTTTCTGACCACTTATGTTTTATCTATCGGCTATTGAAAAGTACAGGCATATATGAAAATGGGATTGACCACACAACTGTTTTCTCCCTTATCTAAAAAAACAAAATTTGAGTTGCTAGTTCTTGCATTCAGGAGGCGATACTGTTTTTTTACTTATATTTCCCGTTATAATAGGAAATATATAAAAAAAACCGAGCTATAAATATGCCTTTTAAATAATCTTACTTGCTCACGAAAAATTATATCTGTACTTCGTAATTATTTACATGGGAATTGAAATATAGTACTCTAAATAACTACTTCATAGAAGCCATGCAACATCCATTACTTTTGCATGCAAATCACTGCGAATGTAGGACACATTTTCAAGTGTGATCATCTGTTGCCTGAAAGATACTACAATATATTAATTTCACATCTTCTTGATTTTATAATGAGTGGTACCAAGTTCTTTTGCCCGGTTTGTTTCTAAACCATTTGCTGCAGTTTGCATAGGAGTGCTTGCGCTTTATGTAATTACATCATGTAAGTAATAGCAGGATGGAGATGATGATCCTGAGTAAAAAATCATGTTGAGACTTTTCTGTAAATTGTATTCAACATTCCGTGGAATAACTACAACATGTGCTTGTTTCTGATGACTCCTACAAATGACTCAGTTCAGTGTCATATACCCTGTGCACTGTGGTTTACTGAAGAATGGATGCGCATCGTCTTGGCCAGTAAGGGTCACAATAAATTCACTCATAGTCTGATGTTCTGATGATTACATCAGATAAGATCAGTTATTTGTCTGAAAAGTGGCTACAACAGTTACGCAAGTCGTGAATGCTTCTGTTCAATAACCGTAATGGGTTATGTAGATCAGGATTGGATTAGATTGGATTTTGAGGTTTAATGGCGCAAGGTCCAAAAGCGGACAAGCTGCGCCAATTATGTAGATCAGAAATAAAACAGTCGTTGATAGTTGGATTCAACTATCTAACCCGATAAAGTCGTATCCGACTAATTGACTTAACTAATACTTTACGACTAAACAGAATATCTCATTTAATGTTTCTAAATGAGCAGCAGTTCCCGAAATTCTCTCTCTACTTTGGCAACAGACCACCAAAGGATAGTTTTCAAATGATGCACTCAACTTAGACATAAGATTGGTTTACGTTCATTCCGATCCTTTATACTAGAGGTCACAAAAAACTCACCCACAGTTATAGTGCTGATATGACCATAATCTTTATATCTTGATCTCTAGGATCAATTTATTTTTTGACAAGTGGCTGCATAGCAGTTACGCAATTCTCGAATACTTCTTTAATCATACTGCTTACGACCGCAAGGCAAACTTTGTTGAGACTCGCCGTAGAGATTTTTAACTCTCGGGTCGGTTGGTTGAGTTTTATGGTGCAAAGGTCGTATTCGGTCATGCTGTGACAAGACAGACAGCGACAAGTACTGAATATACACACACAAGAAAAGTTTTACTGAAACAGAAGAAAGATAAATACACCCAGAAAGGAATCAAACCTGTGTCATTTACAACTAGCAGGTAACTAGTATGGTGCCACGGCAGCCCCTTATACTTTTAAGAGGTAGTTTAATTAGCATCGCAACTCAAAGGGCTATTTATACTTTTAATAAATCATTGCAAATTCTGGAAAGACTTACAGACCTTTCCGAAGCAAACTGATATCCTTGAAATGTTCCAATCATTACGCCATAATGCACCATTACAAACAGCTCCTCCTGTGTTTCTCTATACATTAACCCTCCTGGTGGTTGTCTCAAAGAGGTATCTCGTCATTAGAAAAACTGACTATATCTTGATGAGCGAGATATCTCGTCATTAGAAGAAAATTGACTTCGTCATCATAAACAATCTGCAATATCTTGATAACAAGATATCTCGTAATTAGCAAAATTGTTCAGACCTTGATGGATGAGATATCTCGTCGAAACCACTTGGAGAGTTAAAAAACACGATACGAGACAAACCCCTGATAGACGGAGAGCCCCGATCCTTTCAGGGAGAGGGTCAAAAACCTCTAGTGCGAGTCTACCGATTTATTACAATGACCACGCTTGACAAGAGGCATGGAAATTTAACACTTTATTAACCCACCAAGTGGTTTTGGCGAAATATCTCGTCCATCAAGATCTAACAATTTTTGCTAATGACGAGATATCTGGTCAACAAGATAGTGCAGATTTTTCAATGATGACGAAATCACAAGATATGGTAAGTTTTCTTCTATTGACGAGATAACTCGTCCATCAAGTTCTGGTCAGTTTCTGCTTGATGACGAGATACCTCTTCAAGACAACCACCAGGAGGGTTAAGATAGCAATCAACGTTCAATTCGGATTGTACGAAATACAAACTTCCTATCTCAGCACCAGCCTCACGACAGACCCCAACCAGAGATCAATACGTATCTCGACAACTGCCAATACCCGACGGATTTCCTCCAGCAACGCATGTACCACGATCTTCAGCATCTTCAATCCTCTCGTCCATCGTATCGGAAGACCGTCCGTGTTTGTCCTGCAACCCTCCTCCTCACCATTATCCTAGTCATCGTCCCCACCCCACACACCATGGTGCGTGCGTGTTTGAAGAGTTCCTGTAGCACCACCGACTCCAGCATCGCCGTCTATTCTATGGGGGATGTGTTGCCTGTGGACTGAGTGCTTTCCTGTGCCCGGGCAATGTTGACGATGACTGAAGGAGGGAGATACGGATCTCAGAATTTAATGGAGTGGTTTATTGTCAGCGCGTGTTTAGAAAAGGGGGGCGGAACGGGGTGTGATTGCTTTTAAAAGGGGTGTTTGCGATATGGGGGTGGGCAAATAGGAGGAACTGATTCGGGATTCGGCGTTCCAAAACTGCATTAACGCATCGGATGCGAATGTCGGTTGCTGTAGAGATTTTGTGTCAATAATTTTAAGTGAGTGGGACGGAGAAGTTTTTCACAAGAAACATTCAAACCAAACTTCATTTATCCTTCATAAAATTGTCGATGATGTTTGCTTTGCCTGGGTGAAATGTTACAGTACTTGCAATGCAGAGCTTTGTAACTCGTATTCTTCTCTTTATGCGTAGAGAATATTAATTGGCGATTCACAAATGGAGGGGGGGTGACACAAAGATGTACCCAATCCTGCGTTCGTTATCGTTATTGAAGTCAATGTAGAAAAATAATTTCAGATTATTATCAATCTTGTTTGATGTCTTTGTATCAAATATTCTTTTCATGTTAAACGTAACATTAGCCATCTTAAACACTCTGAGCTTCACGTGATTTCCGAATTGTGTAGTGTTGCTTTTCCCTCACATGACAAAATAACCACATCTACTGTTTGGAAGAATCCTAGGAGAGGTTCTATTGATCAAGGTGTGTTTCTCATGAAGTCATTTGAAATCATGCAGGTACAGAACGGATATAGGAGCGTGAATTCCTCAGGGGTTTAACAAATAAACCACTTAAGAAATCGCTTCAATGATATAACGATATTTCTTTTTTATTTAAATTTGCTCTTAAGGTTAGTATTTTAAAGTTAGATTAATTCTGTAAGCTATACGTTTGTTTTCCTATACATAAAGGAAATTGTATTTCTGATGCTTTAAATGCCATTTTTGCTTTTTTCATTCGTTCCTTTTAAATTATTAATTGTGCCAAAATATTTTCCTGTGAGATGGATTTGCAGTGCGAACATGCAAATCAGACTGAAAACGGAGTTTTACTTCCTATTATCCAAATGCTGTCGTGTGATACATATTGGCACACCTTAAAACGTATTTTATCGCCATTTTGGCAACATTCGGCGTTTAATTTAATTGGCGTTGTCCAATTAACTATCATTTATCAATTCAGAATTCATTCTTTGGTAACGTAGTTCTGAAATTGTATTCGAAATAGCCAAGTGACATCACGTTCGGAATGCGTACAGGAAACACGACTCTGGAACACTACCGCCACCTACATTTAGCTTGACACAGAAAAGCCCTCTCATAGAACTTCTTTTAACAGAATGAAGATAAATCACTGATAGCATTCCCGAATAGCTCCAGAAACTGTTTAGAACGAGAACTAGAAAGTTAAACCACACAAATCCTCGGAAATAAATAAAATGGCAGCACATCAACTCATCTTAATGCTCCAAACTGACAAAGCTTTTGTAATCTGTTCAAAACGAGTCGCTTAAATCCATTTCCAACTCCACTTTCACCAACTTACGCTTCTCAATCACTGAAAGGTTCTTGCAGTCTCCATTGGACCTCGGAGGAAGCAAATTTATACAAAAACCAGGCTTACCGAATCCACAGGGAACAATGCTTGATGCGCTTCCAGAGGAAAAGCCTCAGGTTTTCTTTGGTTAACAAAACACAGAACCGCTTCGCAATGTCTTCACCGGGCCTCCCTGGGGGAACATGGCGGCCTAACCTTCGGCAATTCCGTTTCGATTTATATTTATTTCCGCTGCCGTAGAAGAAAATTAAACGTCAGTTCCAACTTTCGGGTCCATTCGTTACGCTGCGATTCAGTGTTTCGCGGGATTACGAGAGCAACTATCCTTTCGAAATTCCTGCCCTGATACTTATTATGGAAGTGAATTTCCGTATTGGGCGCTTGGAAGCCGCGGCCTTTCAGTGCTGATAAATTTCGTCATTACCGTGGAATACGGCTTAGCAGACAGTGAAAAGTGGCGGCCATTGTGAGCCTTTTATATCTTAGAATACATTGTTTCCCCCCGGTTCCGTGGTAGGTAGGGGGATTCTGAATATATATTCAAATCTGAGTAAAATGTGTATTTTTGCATATTCTTTATTCTAACTAGTATTTATTTGTTTGGTTTGAAGACAGTGCAGAATGTGTATTGAAATCTTACAATGAGCCCATTTAATGTCTTAACGTATACTCAAAATGTTCCAGAGGTATGAGACGCATTTTCTGTCTAGCTAAATGTAGGTAGTGGTAGTGTTTTGCTGTGTAACATGCTTCCTGAACGTGAAGTCATTGGCTTGTTTTTCGAATACGATTTCAGCACTTCGCATGGTAGAAATTTCAAAGAATGAATTCAAAATTGAAATATGATAATTGATTGGTCAACGCCAATCACATTAAGCCAATTATTGAAAATCTCTCACATATGTTACCTAGTGAATACATATTCAAAATTAATAGTAAAATGAATTAGTTCTAAAAATAAGACAAATATAACGAGCAATAACAAAAAATTACTATAGCACATTTTAATTCAAAATAATCATGAAATTAATGCTGATCCCCTTAACAAATCTGCTTCATAACTTAATTTTGCAATTAATTCCTTTTTTATTTGAACTGTTGTGATTGATAGTAAAACTCGTTAAATGGATTCATCAAAGATACTACTTCCTCTCTTCCCAGTTCCTATCTTTATTCTTTTGTCCTATATTTTGTTATACATTTTATCCTATACATTTGTTAAAAAATTTCTTTTCATGTTCTTTGTTTCAATTAACACTTGTCGATTTTTGTATACCTAGCGTCAACTCTTAATTTGGCTTATAAATAAATAGAATTTAAAATGAAGTTATTTACAAATATTTCCTACCCAATTCGTGTGATTTTCGAAACTACAAATGTTTATTTATTTTTGTTATTTTTGGTTTCATGGTTTTTATTATAGAAAATAAGATTTATGCATTTGCTTTGTTATTGTGGAATAGATATTTAAGGGCTCTTGTACAAAAAGATAGTGTGAATTGAATGTGTATTTTACTGTATCGAAATCTTTAAGAATTGTTCGGGACTGCATTGTAAAAATTTCTATAAGTATAATGTTTTTTATAAATTTTCTTTCAATTTTTGCGAATCCTAATACTTATAATGTTGACTACCTAAGCACTACTGAATCGAATAATTACGTTCTTAAATAATATTTTATTTGCTTGTTTATAGAATGTAAGTGGGAAATATTGATTACAGAATAGAAAGTTTACAGGTTTATTCACTAAGAACCTGTAGATATTGCCGAAATTAATTAATTTTGATAGCTTAGTAGTTATCAAATTAAGAATAATAGAATTTTAAGGCTTAATAGAAATCATTGTAAAAATCAATTTTCATTTCAATTCACTTGAGAAGGAATTTACAGTACAAAATGTTTCAATCAGTTACGCTATTTTACCATAATAAAAATAATCGCATATATATATTTATGGGTACACTTATCACTTAAAATAACTTTTTTGTACATTTAATTTTTGCATTAGTTGTATTCATTATTCAGTCTAACCTATAGAAATTTTTCTAAACACAATTTTGCTTAAAAAATCATGGTTTGAGGGTATTAATTAGAACAGAAAACTCATTCATACTATGAGTCAACTATACAATGTCTTGCGTGAATGGTTTTTCAACGTAAAGTAACAAAAATGCAAGATAAAATTGAGAAAAAGTCGAAACCTCGGCTTTCAAAACTTTTTTTTTACGTGAATCCCAAATCAGATCCCAAAGTTTGAAAATAATAGCCCTGGAATGCAGCTCAGGTGTTATTTATCTCGAAGGAGCTCCAGGTATTCACTATAACAGTAAGAAAACGCGATTGCTCAGAGACATCCATTGCCTTAACGACAATGTAACTGCAGTTTGTCTGAAACTGGGTGCGCAGAAAAAGCCCTCACCATGAGAAAGAAAAAACATTTCCTCCTCGATGTCGTTTGCTCAAAATTTTGACCAGCTGTCGAGGAGCGTAGAGCCGGTGTTAGCAGACTTCCCGACGTTATCTAAATGACACTCATTCCCTGAATGTTTTCGTTTCGACTATTTTTTTTTCTTCCTTTTTTTCATACCTGTGAACTGCTGTCCAATGACTGATATCTATGCGGAAAGGGACCAAGGTGACGCTTTCGAAATGCTCCCCGTTTGGAAATGAGTTTTTTTATTTGGACAAATGATCCCGTTCTCCCCCAAAACGTTCGTGATAGCGCTTTCGACTCTAAACTTTCGTATGATGCGATTTAATAACATTAGATTTACAAGTGTTAAAGAATTTCGATTTTCTTGTAGATTTATGTGATGATGATTGATGATAAACTATATCGTTCAATTTCTGGGCCTACGCTAAGGATTTTGTGTGTAGACAAATGAGATCCAGAAATGTTTTGATTTGACTTAGTGCTTTCAATTACTCATATTGTTTTAGTTATTTTCCATTTTGCATATTCTCTAATAAAAAATAGTAAAATGTTTTCTTTACTAACATAAAATGGCAGTTGAAAGAATAAATAAAACCGTTTTTCAATTTGAATAAGCAATTCCTAACGGCTCAATGTTTAATATTCGAATTATGGATTTTATGTAATTAATTTTGAATGTCACATTTTTACGCCATGAAATAACTCAAAGCTAGGTTTTACACAATTCATATCTTCTTAAATAACATAACTTAAACTTTCAACTTTTATAAAATGTTTATTTGCTCATTCTATGTAAATTCCTTCATTGGTTTATAGAAGACATGGTAAAATCGGCGTTAATACTCCTGACTCATATATCAAGATGTATGTAATAAAATGCTTATTGATGTTGCACATGCACATTAGAGTTTCTAACTCGAAACGTTAAAAACCTATTGTTCATTATTATCATAACATTTTGAGGGATGGTTCCAGTCCAGTAACGACTTTAATTCTCGAATAGTCTGCTAGTGTTTTTGAAATTGTATGCAACAAGCCGTAACACTTAATGTTGATGTTGTTATAGGCTTTCTATCCTTTTTAGTTTTTAAATCTTGTGCACTTAACTCACAATTTTTACTCGGTGTACTAAACTTCGTTCGTCTCCATTAAATATCCACTCCATGATGAAAAGAGGAAATGATTAAAACTTTAATGTTCAAACACTTTACTTGATGCCCCCTTACAAGTCTGCAAAACTTTTAAAGTGGTTTGCAAGCAAAGCAAACCACTTTACTTGCTGTTGGCGACTCTGTAAAAGCAAAATAAATGAGGATTGCTTGAAAAGGGTATCGCCTCTTCCACTTTGGTGACACTCCTTAAAACTTCAAATTGCATTTATTTTAAAATTTATTTATCTGTACTATACTTGTGGAAAGATGGAACATTTTTCAGTTAATTTATAAAACGTAGGAAAATATTTTAGCTATTTGACAAATAGCTGTTGCTCTCGTCGGGTTTAGATTTAACCAGCCCGTCCATACGACACCATAGGTGTAAGATAACAGATCGTACGCGTGAGATAAATAAGTTGTAACGAATACATTACTCTCAGGCTTGCAGACCACATACGGACTTCCGAACAGGCTTGACCGGTCACAGACCACATACGAACTTTCGGACAGGTTTAACCGGCACTTGCAGACCAGATACAGCCCTCCAGACAGGTTTACCCGGACCTCAGTCTAGATACGACCCTCCGGGTAGGTTTATGCGAACCTCAGTTCAGACAGACGGGACTCGGTACGGATTTACCCGGACAGCAGTCCAGATACGGCCCTCTGGGTAAATTTATTCGAATCGCAGTCCAAATGCGGTCCTTCGGACGAGTTTACCCGGACCGAAAGTCCAGATACGGATACCAGATATTCCTAAAGAAAACTCTTCCATAAAAGATGAATATTTTAAAAAGTAGCAAAGAGCCTAGCATTATTTCGCAAATCGTTACGGTTGAAATTTGCGCAGCGGATTTATATACATACGTATATATATATTGTTTCTAATTGGGCATTTTATAAAAAAGTTAAATTTCGTATTTTCTTGCATAGAATAAATCCCTTATAAAATAAATTATGGACCTAATATCTATTTAAAGTCCCTGCAACTAATGTAATAACTGCAACTCCTATTTCGAATAATCCTAGATTTCCAGTCTTTAGGTCATCACTACTAGCTGAAATGACAAGAGAAATTTTCGTTAAATTTGTGATGGAATAAATAAAAATTGCGAACATCTCATACATGCTATGTCTGGAGGTAAAAATTTTTATCGTTCTTTTCGTCTGAGACCTCCCTCTTGATATCAATAAAATCATGCATCAAAAAATGTTTTTCTTTGCATTTGGTATGGGATGGATAACATGAGACATTAAAGAATAAGCACGTAAATTTTTTTAGTCTGGTATGCAAAAAGAGTGAAAAAGCATACTTTTATGAAAATATATGTTAGTGAATATATGTGTGGAGTGATGTGACAAACTTTGAATCAATATTATGTCCTTATCATAATATCTTCATTAAAGTTAATTGAAAAATTCTGGTGTAATGCACATCAAATAAATATGCAAATGCGTTAATATTTAAGCAACAGCATCAAATTTTTTGCAAATGTTTGGAAAAAAACGAAAGCTTTAATAATGAAGTGAGTATTTTTCTTTCAGATGCAATACACTGGTGTGTGTTAAAAGATTTCTTTTGGAAAATTGAGGGATTACTGTGGCAAAAATAATAATTTCGAAAGATTTTCATTTCGTTACATAAATTTTCAGCATCTATACATAATATTTATTTACATTGCAAACATACACTCATTGCCAAAAGTTAAGCACGGAGAGGAAAATGTTAATTTCCGGAAGCCAATCTGAATTTGAGAGGCTGCATTTCGCTGCAGAGGTAGATGGAAGTATGCAAATATGTTCTGTAACAGCCAATCACGGTTTCGTGTCGAGAAATATGCAAAAAAGGCAGTCGTATAATTTGTCAGCATTGTGAAGGGTTAGAGGAGTTTCATGTAAGTGCTGATATAAAAGGTTTAGAACTTTCGTACGATTACTTTTCAAAACAGACGAGTTTATATGGCTTCCAAAAGACGAATGGCAGATAGTAAGCGATGGCGTTCTGTGGGACGCCTTGAAGCAGGACTATCAATCACAGATGCTGCTTTTTTCTTCGGCGTTCATCATTCCGTCATTTCACGATTATGGAAACAATTCCAAACAAGCCAAACAGTTGTCCGAAGACCTGTGGCCGGTCACCCAAGGGTTACGACCTCCGCGGAAGATCGATATATTGCTGTTTTAGCCAAGCGGAATCGAAGAGCGACCTCCACACGTGTGACATCTATGGTTGCAGCGTCCATTGGTAAGACGATATCTGCCACTACAGTTCGCCGAAGGGTACACATGAATGGACTGTACGCCCGGGTACCACGAGTTTGTGTTCCTCTATCCGTCCAATCCAGAGGGGCACGATTAAAGTGGTGTCGGCAACATGTGAGTTGGAATGTGTCTGATTGGGCCAACGTTATGTTCACGGATGAGTCGAGATTTGCCCTGGAGCCAGATGACAAGCGTGTCTGGAGAGAACAAGGCACACGCAATCGGCCCCAGAACATCATCGAGCATCACGCACTCCGAGGTGGAAGCATCATGGCGTGGGCAGAGATTTCGTTGGTATATCGCACCGACTTGCATATCTATAGACGGGGTTCTGTGACGGCTGTCCGGTATCGGGATGAAGTCTTAGAACCCATTGTGAGATTGTACGCTGCAACAGTTGTTCCTGCTTTCGTTTTAATGGATGATAATGCGCGTCCCCATCGAGCCAACATCGTCGACGACTACCTGGAGAGTGAGGGGATTGCACGTATGGATTGGCCAGCGTACTCGCCCGACCTTAATCCCATTGAAAATCTTTGGGATGCCCTCGGCCGTGCTGTGTCTGCACGTTTCCCATCCCCAGTCACTCTCACAGAGTTGCAAACTGCTCTACAGGGGAATTGAGATTACTTGATTCTGGGGTGGTTGATCATGGAAAGCATGGTCACACGCTGTAAACTTTGTATGAGGATGAGGGATGGTCACATACCTTATTAATGTCGGTTTTGTTTGTTTTTGATTTAAACATCATTTTGTTAATGACTCCAGTATGACTTCATCTTATAATTTATGAAAATTCAATATTGTTTTCATCTTTGTATGTAATTCTTTGTTTTGTTTCATGCATAAACGTATTTGCTACTTTCCTGCCGAATTTCGTGTCAATCAAAGCTGTACTTGTCGATTTTTTCGCATTTTACCGCTTCGTGCTTAACTTTTGGCAGTGAGTGTAGATAGTGTGTTATTTACATGTATCGTCTTGTTATATTATAAATACACAAAGCATAAGCATTCTTTATTCCCTTAAGTAAAAATCAAAGGAACGGTAATTTTAATTATTCTAGTATTTAGAAATGTAATAGAACTTCAAATATTTACATTGAATAATTCTCTCATCTTAAAGTATATTTACAATAATTTATGCACTGGTTTGAATAAATTAAAAAGCAAATAGAAAGCATTTCATATTCAAAAATATCCAAATACTGCTGATCAAACAACGTAAACGGATAAAAACAAAATAAAATCAACCACTGCGAGATTATGCATTCATTTTAAATACATGTTTGATTTGAGCTACAGAGCTGCATAATGTATGGAAGAATCCACGGAAGAATGTGCCACTCTAATGAATATCTCCAGCAGTCTGACTATAGAAGATCACGAAAACTGTGAACTGATAGAAATCAGCATAGAAAAGAAATGTGAGCAAACATTGAAAATAATTATGGATGTTAAAAATACTGACAGCTTGATGAATGGGATGCAATTGTTCGTTCAGTAGACGTTCAGAAGCTAATTGTTGTGAGATATGCACTTTTTACCATGCACTTTATTGTAGGTAATATTAAGAAAGACCAGTAAGAAGTACAGTAAATATTCCTTTATATTTTTATAAATTTTAATTCGTTTGAAGGTATTAAATGCGTACATCGATGAATATATTCATTATAAATGGATTAAAATAAGGTATGAAATATCAGAAACGACACACACTGCCATCAGTAGATATGAACAAAGAAACTAGCCCAGATGCTATGTCAAGAATATTTTAGACAGATCATTTACATCGTATAGCTTTAACTAGAAAACTAATCCTGAATATATAGTGCTGTAATATTCAAACTACCTTAATGCGGACATGATTACTTCGAAAAGCAATGTAGGACCGACAATACCTTTATACGCTGTTAATGATGCTGTCTGTAAATTCTGTAGTTAACAAAGCTGTATTTCTCTAAAAAATGTCAAAGTATCTAAAGGATCAAGGAAAGGGTTGAGGGCAGACACTTGCCAACCTAGAAAGTCCAAGATAGGCTCTATGCAATTGAGGTCAAAAGGGTGTACTCTCCAATCCATTCTCTCAATAGTTTCCACTTCGGTGTATTCTGGCTCAGCTGACTATATGAGGACTAGCATTATCATCTTGTAACTACAATGCATGTATACATACAACGCATGTATACTTAAACATGCGTTGCCGAATGCGCCAACATACAGCGCAGAATAGAGGGGATGCCCCGATCCCTTTATATATAGTCTGACCCTATTATTCTAGAAGAATATAAAGTTCGATATATATCGGTTCTCTTAAGCCATGTACTTATTGATGAATTGTAACACGTAATGTAACGGGGTCCGCTGCTGTGTAGAGCTGTTGATCGAGGCTCACGAACACAACTTTGGCATGCTCGAATCTGTCGAACTTATTGTCATTTTGGGAGACGAACACAAAGGGATCGTAGTAGACAGGTAGTTGAATATACGTCGCCCTGGAGCAACACAACGAGCTATTGGCGACGGCCCGGGATCCATCCCAAAGGGAAAAATCCCGACAACTCCTCGTAATTTTAAATCACTGTCAGATGATCAACACCTGAGCGGCACTCCACTATCCAAACTTCCACAGCAGGATTATAAATCCAGTCAAACACAAGACAGAGGACATTCCAAAGTCAAACACAAGACAGAGGACATTAGTTGAATGGTAACATACAACTGTCAATTTTTCATTTATTCATAACAAATCATTTTTATTGAGAGTCTAACATTTAAGGTTCCAAGCATTTTAAAGAAGATTGATCAGTAGTATGCCACTTAAAGAATTGAAAGTCAAAAGATAGTGTCTCATACCAGCTTTCGTTTTCTGGTTTTATTGTCAGCGTTGTGGTTTCAACTTGTTTGTTACTTTCAAAACGAATATCAATTGGCGTTGTTTTTCTCTACTTTTAGGTGCTAATAGATTTTCACATAAGAGCAAATATTCAACTCAATCTCCTCAATGACTTGAGATGTGGCTTCAAGTTTGAGAAAAACCTACTAAAAAATTTAAGCTTTACTACTGATACCCAAGTATATCCAGTACCATGATGACGAAGATATAATTTCAACACTCTTAAATTTCGTTTAATTTTAATATTGAAATCCCTGATTGGAATAGATAACTTTCTATAAGTAGCGATTTCTTCACTTGAACTTGTAATTTATCAACAGTATTGTCTTAATTCCCAACGTTTAATTTTCTGCGGATAAACAAATTTTATTTCAGAAGCATCTCAGATATTTTATCCCAGAGCACGTTTGTAAAAACATTTTTTTTCCATTTCAGCAGTCTTTATTTTATCTTAACTTTAAAATCAGATCTTCGAGTAGGAGTTGCGAAGCGGAAGAATTTCTCGTTAAAACACTGGTCTCAAAAGGATTTTCAAAAGATCAACACGAAAAGGAGTTCTGACGTCAAAAGGAAGATAAATTTACTTTCTGATAACATTTTCAGCTAACTATAAATGTTTTCTGAGTAAAAATTAATGGTGTAATCCTTTCACCAAAGAAAAATGTAACCCACCTGCTATTTGCCAATTTTTTATGGCTTTCCTCGAATACCCAAGTCATGCTTTCACAAAACCCTTAAAAGGTTTTAAGTTTTCTTTCTCTTTCGTTGCATCATTTGACGCGGTGTTAGTAAATATCGATCAAATACTCCTCTGTCCATTTTGTTTTATTTTTCTGTCTCAATTCTAGACTGCTTCTAGAATAGCGTCTTCAAAAATGTTCCCATTATCGCCTCATTTTTATAAAGTTCTAGGAAGTACTCAATTTAAATACACTTTGAACAGTGTTGCTTTCAACTTGGTGCGCTGTTTTACGGAACTTCAATAAGAGTTGTTGAAGTTTCTCTGGAAATGCTTTAAGTCTTCTCGCTAGACTCTTTACTAATCAGAATTCATTTTGTTGAACGTTTGTTAATGGCTTTGACTGTCTGGTTGGATGGGTGAATTCCTATTCATAAAGTTGAAATTTCAAATTTGGCAACACTACGCAGAGTACTAAGTAAGCTTGTGAAATTTCTTTTTATAAGTAAGTTGTATTATAAATTTCACATGTAATGATACATATGCAGAGTGTAAAGAATAGACCTCATTTTAATAGTTAGTAAATTTTAGAACTAAGTAGAGTGAACATTATGCAGAACTCTGCGTTGAAAAATGAAAAACATGAGTTAATATTGTAATTAGAAGGTTCATAAAGAAGTAGAATCGAACACTAATGTTGCAGTTCAATAACTTCAATATATATCGCATATGTTTAATGTTTCATAACTTTATTATGTAGAGGAAAAACAAATGAAGAGGATATTTAGAAGGTATAGAATTCACATAAAGCAATAAAAGACAGCAATATTACAATTAAGAACTTTTTATTCTAACTTCGTTCCCACGTGGTGTTAAAATTAAAGTAGAACTCCATCCATTTTTAAAACTGAAATTTCCACTGGCTGTTGGCTCACATGAATAAGAATATATTTTGTAGAATTAAATTTTTGCGGATGAAGCAAAATAGATTAACAAATTTTGGGATCTGTATTTCTGAGAAAAAGGTTTTTAAGTCTTTTCATATAGTGAATATAAACTAAGTATTTATTTCCAACATACCAGAGTTCGAATCACAATTTGAAGACTCAGTTTAATGCTAAATGATAAAAGGTTCATTTCTAAATGGTAATAAACCGAACTAATTATTTGTCACAATAAAACTTTATATGATTTTAAATGGCAATTTGAATTTACAATTTATAACAATATTAAGTATAAAAGCAAAATATATGTAAGAATCGAAATTTTTTTGACTCACTGCTTTTTCTTTTCTTTCATGTAAGGGATTTTACTGCTAAAAATTGGAGTTAGGGGTAATTTGGACTGTCAATTTTCGCCAAATCTCTTTGTGTTCGCAAGCTAAGGTATATGTTTATAATTCAATCATGTGTGAATTGATAATAATTTATTAAGGGGGCACAATACCTTTAAAACCTTAAAAAAATCGATTTTCCAATTTTGATCTATTTAGATAGTTTGAAATGTTCTGATTCTGTTAAAAAAAACGCATGAAAAAATTCGCATTCGTTCGTTCGTAATGAGGATTTTTCGAACACACCTTTTTTATTTTCAGCTGTTCGTTTGTTTACGTTTCTAAGTTTTGGTTTGGAATTATGCTATTAATATTTGGAATTATGCTATTTATTTTTTTCGAAAGTTTTAATAATAATATTTTTACTGTGACAAATATAAGCAGAATATGTACTACTCAACTCTTTCATTTCACAAATCTATTTGTTTACTTGAACGCACGTGAATGCTAAAAATAACTATTTCAACTTTAATTGCATTTATCTCAGAATGGTAATTTTCAAGCTTGCGCGCACTATAACTCTGCAACTAATGAACGTAGACTTCTGAAAATTTTGAACGAAAATAGATTATCAAAATGGCTTCAAAATGAAACCAAAATTTTACACAAAAACCAAAAATATATTAAAAAATTTTGATATAGTATGAGCAAAAATTTGGAAAAATTAATGAAGTGAAATATTAATTGATTGTTATATTTGTGTTACTTAACTACTATTTTTTAGTTTTAATTTAAAATAAAAGCATTGAGTTACTCATATCAGCCATTAGTTTTATACAAAATACACAGGATGACTCGGAATGTTGCGCACCAAGTTATGCTTGTAAAAAAGTATGTTAAAAAATGACCTTATGTAAATTTTTGTAAAATATTATTTGATTTTTAAAAATCAAACCAATTTTTCTGCATTGTGTTGTATAAAGTATAAATAAACCCTGCAAAAAATTTCACTATGATACACAAAGCTTTTGGTGATACAGTTTACCGAAATTAGTCTATTTTACCTGCTGATTTGTATGCTTAAAGGTACTGTGTTCCCTTAAATTATAAGCATGGCAATTTTGTTGCTCCAATGCGACTTCAACTACATGCCTATAAGCATGACAAATACGTAAAAATCAATGTTGTGCACGATTTGTAAGAGATACGAAGTATACAATCGCCAAAGGTCATTGAGAATCACAAGTTATTTTTAACTCGTAAAATACTTTGAATATAAAAAATCTGGATAATATTTTGGAATATTTTACTCATAACGATATTTCATAGAATTTTTTGTATCGTAAATCACACCTAAATTAAATCGGGATCATTTGCAGATATGCGAATGGCAACTGACTTATATAAATGCTTACCAATACTCAGGCATATTATTATGCAATTTTATTAGATTTTTAAAATGTGCTCAGTACGAAAATAATCGGAAACATGATCAAGAGCAATCAGATTATGCGCATTCTTAATTTTAGTTCTTTTCAATCATTCTACTACCGTTTTTATACATAACTTATTGCCAAACCCATGATTTTTATTCCATTTAGCAATCTATAAATCTACTGTACGTTAGAGAACCAAGGTTGAATCGACTGTTGCATCATTCTCATATGGTCATCCAGCTTCTAATGAAATGGACAGAGCTTGCGGGCTGAGTCGTTGTCGTAAAATCTCAGGAGGGTAAGTCACGTGGGTTTGGTAATAGACTTGGGCCGATTGGTAGTCGAAGAGCAAATTATTGTTTTCCATCAAGTTCGTCAATTACTCCTACATTAGAATTTGAGCTTTCTTCTAATACCACGTGACCTTCACCAGGAGATTTTCAAATCGAGTAACCCTTAGCTTTCGTGGTCACGTGTGCTAACTAATCGACTTTGCCTGATAGGCTATCGAAGCGCAGACTAGTGTTTTTAATCATGCTGAATAATCACTTTAACCAATCAATGATTTGTCACACATTCAAATTCATGCCTTTTCCCATCACCACGTGACATATCTTCAAATCGAGTGACCTGTAGAAAAAGCATGAAGCTGCGGTCACACACTTCGTCTATTTCATTAGAAGGTCGATGCCAACTTGCATCGACCTTCTAATAAAATAGACAGAGCATGTGGAGGTAGTCAATGTCGTAAGATCTCAGAAGGAAAAGTCGCTTGACCTTACGAATCGATTTGGACCGATTGATTATCGAAACGTAGACTACTGTTTTTAATCAGCTGGATAATCACTTTAATCAATCAACAATTTGTCAATGATTAAAATTCATACTTTTTCCCATAATCACGTGACAGATCTACAAACCGAGTGACAGAAAGAAATAGCGTGGAGATGCGCTCACATACTCCATCTATTACATTAGAAAGTCGATACAAGTTTGCATCAACATTAATCAGTTTAACAAATTAATAATTTGTCCCGCATTAAGATTCATGCTTTTTCCCATAACCACGTGACAGATCTTCAAACCGAGCGACCGGAAGAAATAGTATGAAGCTACACTCAAATACTCCGTGTATTTCATTAAAAGGGCGATGCTTATGGTAACCAAAATCACAGTGGGTAATTATGAGTCTGTGAATCTTGCTCGCTAAACGACAAGGTGTGAAGAACATATCTCCTCCACTTTCCACAAAAGAGCAACAACATAAATTTCATAAAAAAAATTCCGTGACAGATGTCAGTTTTATTTCATTGCTGCACTTTTCGTTTCTTCCCATTATTATTATTATTTCATTTTCTCTGTTCGCTGAGTAAGAGCGAAAATTTTATCCAACTCTGGAAAAGTTATCTCCTCTCTGCAGCTTGCTCATACCGTAGCATTTTCTACTAAACTACGCCTTACGTTGTGTTGAGATTTTTCTTCTTTTGTTTAGCGTTTTGCTTTCTCGTCTTTTTCGGTTTTCTTTCATTTTTTTTCTTTTGACTATGCTTCGTTTATTTGCTGTTCTTTTCCTTCGGTATTTTTGTGACGTGTGCTTCCGATATGAGTCGGATTTTATTTCATTGTTCTTGAAATGTAATTTAGGAGACATGTTGCTTTTGCCCATTCCTGCCGCTCTGCGTTTTATTATTAAATTTTCCTTTAAAAGTTGTACGTACGTGGGGGTAAGAGATATGTTACTCTTGTTTCATCGTTGTCAAAAGAAGTTATTCCTAACACGAATACGAGAAGATTTTTAAAAAGTGGACCCTAGAAAAATGTACTTTTCACACCAAATTATTCATTTTACTAACAAAACGCTTTATTCAAAAAAAATGTCGCACACGTACATTTTACTTTAAATACATTACATTAGCGTTTTCAATTTTTTTCTGACTTGAGGAATGTCAGTATCTCTATTTTCTATCTTTAATTTACCACTCCTGGTGGTTGCCTTAACAACGTATCTCATCATTAGCAAAGCCATTTGCAGATCTTGATGGACGAGATATCTCGTCATTAGAAGAAAACTGACCAGATCTTGATCTCGTCATCATCAAAATATCGGCAACATCTTGATGACAATATATCTCGTCATTAGCAAATTTGATCAGATCTTGATGAACGAGAAATCTCATGGGAACCACTTGGAAGGTTAATGAATTTTTTCTGTTTGACTTTCACATTATTTTCCATTGTTTCTTATTTTGTGTTGTCAAAAGATTGTATTCTCTTATTTTGAATCACTTTCCCACAGTTTATGTCTATCTGTCTTTTTCAATTGACTATTTATACTCACGTTGTACTATCGTTTATTCTCTGCCTCTTGCATTTATCATCATTCGGTTCTAATAGCAAACCTTTTGCTTTTTCTGATGGATTTAGATCTCTTCGTCTCTTTGATCAACTGCTTTCTCTTTCAGCCTAATTGAAGAAGAAAAACAGTTGATCTAAGTGAGAAAGTTGATTAAAGCATGATGTACAATTTGGTTCTTGAACAAATTCCTAACATTTATATAAGAATGATTCAAACACTTCATGTGTGGTTTTTCCCTAAACGAGTCTTACCCTTCAGGAATAAATTACAGCTTCCAGGCTTTTCTACAGTGTTTAACCATACAATTATCATTAAACTCTATTTGGTTCAATTGTCGTATGCTGAAACAGTTCGAACTCGAAAAGATTGATAAAATGAAATAATGTCAAAAGACAGGGGAACCCAAGTTTCCTAATAAATACTAGTAACCTAATGTCTATTTTGATACCCTTCACGACATTATTCTGTATTTAGCAAGAAATATTAACTGTAACTGTTTTAACATCAAAGCACTTGATTACTTCTTCATTGGCTTGACAGCCGAGTGTGGACCTTGACCTTCTCGATGATTCTTTTCCATCTTGACCTGCTATTGGCAATAGTTCTCCAATTCTTAGTTTTGCAAATGCCTAAGTCCTTGTCTGCACAGTCAATCCATGTAAGCTTCGATCTTTCTCCAGGCCTAACTCCAATTGACCTGGTCAGAAATGGTTTTTGTACACGTTCCATAGGCATTCAAATGTTCACCCCATCTTATTCTATTCATTTTTATGTATTCAACAATATCCGGTTCTTTGTATAAATGGTATAACTCGAAATTAACAATCCTGGTGATTATCTTGACGAGGTATCTCATCATTAGCAAAACCATTAGCAGATCTTGATGGACGAGATAGCTCCTCATAAGAAGAAATCTGACCAGATCTTCTTATGACGAGATATCTCGTCATTTGCTATGACGAGATATCTCGTCATTAGCAAAACTGACAAGATATTGAACGACGAGTTGTCTCATCGAACAAAGTGGAGAGTTAAATCTTCGTCACACTCCCTTTGCCTGTATGGCACCAAACATAATTTCGTACATAGCACAAGAAAAACATCATAGTATAAAAACAGAACATATGCCTAGGTAGAAAAATAACAGCTAATTATTTCAAAAATCATGAGTACATAAAATTAAACATTTTTGAAGATATATTTCAGTCTCTATATAAATATTTATTGACGTCATAAGGTATTCCATTATAAAACATAAATCACTTAGTTCAAACTTTTTAATAATTAAGAAAGGATTGCCATACTTAATCTTATGATTCAGGTACAAAAGCGGGACACTACAATTAGTGTTTTCATCTCTGAGTTTAAAAAGTTTAATCATTCAATTAATTCTAGCAGATTAATTCTTAATTATAGATATTCTAATCCATTTTGAATAAATTATAGCCTGAAACTGATCTTAGATGTTGAGGAGGTTTTTGTTTGATCTTACTTAATTTAATACTACCCACATCCTTCTGACTAGTTGAGTAAAAAATAACATTTACAAGCTCATGGCAAGCGCTTTTTTTGCAATCAAAAGAAACTTTTTGTGTACGTGCAAAAAATATCGTGCAAATATATCATTAAAATGGGAATTTTTTCTGTTTCTTTGCAAGCAGGTTCACACTGCTTTCATCTTGTTTTCCGTGAAAATAAAGAGAAATTGTCCCTTAAAAGAGGTTTCTCAAGATCTTCGCATCTGCCCTGAAACAATCCTTCCGTTTTAATAATTAAATATTTGCCACGCTTAGGCACGGCATATTTAATTATCCTTCTTCCAATTAATAACAACCAGTTTGCAAAAAATTAATCTAGACCAATTTCCTTTTTTCCTCTCTCTCTCTCTCTCTCTTGGCAATCTGCAGTCTCGCAAATTGCCGAACCAATTAAGTTGCAAGTGGAGCCGTTTCATGGAATTAAACTAGACAAATATTTTCTGCAAGTGGAAACTATTTGGTTTTGTTGCTTGGCTAAGAGAAAAACTCAAGACATGGCAAACAAAGGTTTGTTTTCCGTTTTAATTAAACGTGTTAAATAAAATTTCGCGAAGAAACGTGCTCAAGTAAGCAAAACTATTTGGTGGTGGTTGTGTCATGGGAAGGACTTAGCTTTTACTGTGAAAGTTTAATTTCCCTGGAAAACATTGCTCAACGATTTGAGGAAAAATTGAAAATAAATTTCCTTGTTTATTAATGAAATAAATTAAATATTTTTATCAAAAATTGTAATTACAAATTTTTGAATTTATTACTACTATTTTATTTATAGAATTAAAGATATTATTCTACAATTATTTACATTCATTTTATATTATTTTACTTTAGTAATACAATTAAATGTATTATTATTCTACTATTATTTAGTATTTACTTTGTTTTATTAATAGAGTTAAATGCTTTATTATTCTACAATTATTTTACATTTATTTTATTTTATTTATAGAAATAAATGTATTATTATTTTACTATTATTTAGCATTTGCTTTATTTTATTTATAGAATTAAATTTATTACTATTCTGCTAATATTTAACATTTGTTTAATTTTATTTATAGAATTATAAAACATTCAGTTATTTAATGTATATATAATGAAATTCAAGATGAGAGTGGGGTCCCATGGGGTGTTCTTCCGTCTATCTGGTAGCCGAGTGGTCAGCGCACTGGACCTTGGTTCAACAGGATCTGGGTCGAATCCAATTAATATAGTGATTTGTAATAAATTTATGTCATAGATCCTGTCTAATAGCCTTAATGTGGCAAAAAATGACTGTATAGTGACAAACCAAATCTGCAAATGGGATCACTTGCATCTAAAGAAGGCCAAGTATTCAATCAAAGAATGGCACATATATTTTTCTATTCTTATATTTTTATTCTCCTAATAGTATCTCATGAGCTATAGAACAAGAATACAAGTGTGAAGAAAATTATAGGGATAGAAAATTATAGTATAGAAAAATATACCAAACAGAACAGAAATAAAAAGAATACCGTTTTTAAAATTTGTGACTTTGTTCATCCCCTAACCCTCCTGGTGGTTGTCTCGACGAGGCTTCTTGTCAATAGCAAAACAGACCAGATCTTGATGAACGAGATACCTCGTGCATCAACTACGAAAAAAATTGACCAGGTATTGATCTGGACATCGAAAAAATATCGGCAATATCTTGATGACGAGATGTTTCGTCATAGTAAAATTGGTCAGATCTTGATGTACGAGATATGTATTCATTGGAAGAAACTGAACATATATCTTGATCTCGTCATCATAAAAAAAGCAATATCACGATAACGAGATCCCGTCATTAGCAAAATTTATCAGATCTTGATGGACAAGGTATCTTGTTAATAGCAAAATTGATCAGATCTTGATGGACGAGATGTCGTCATCAGAAGAAAATTTACCAGACCTTGATCTCGTCATCATAAAAAATAGGCAATATCATGATAACGAGATCCCGTCATTAGCAAAATTGATCAGATCTTGATGGACGAGATGTCGTCATCAGAAGAAAATTTACCAGACCTTGATCTCGTCAGCATAAAAAATCGATAATATGATGACGAGATTGGTCAGATCTTGATGGGGCCTTCATGTGTGGATGAGAAATCTTGTCATAGCAACATTGGACAGATCTTGATGGATGAGATATCGCGTCAAAACCACTTGGAGGGTTAAAATGTTACCAAAATTTTGTTTATTTTATTTAAAATACACAGAAAACTTCATACATCGAGTCATATTTCTGGACTATTCCATCGCGGAAAGGTTAAGGGACGTCATAAACCCCTCCCACACGAAATTCCTAGCTCCGCTACTGTTCCCCCATAAACATGCATTGAGAATGGTGGTTTCAGTTCTCGGAACCTGAAACATTTCCAGAGTGTCGCCATCACTCACTCAATTTTTCACGGTTGCTTTGATCTAATCTATCATCCCTCGGTCCCTTGCCTGTGTTGGGGAAAGAGAAGGGAAAATACACCGCCGTGCTTATTGACCGATGAGGACACGTCGTGGTTAAAGTGAGTCTTTAAAAAAAGCATCCCATCCATCGAGAAAAAGCACTCAGCTAAATTGGACACTGGGGTACAGGGAAGAGGCCCAAGATTCACTCTACAAGTCTCGTAACTCTTCTGGTAATATTTCACTAGATAAGGCTTCACTCGATGATAGGGTGGGTTTTGTTGATACTGAAATCAGCATCTACTTGTTCGAGGTGGAATTGCTTATGTGTTCCAGGAAAATAAATGAAAGTGGTCCATTTCCCGTTTTCTTGACTGTTGGATAAATGGTACTAAACCCTCCTAGTGGTTTCGAAGAGATATCTCGTCCATGAAGTTCTGACCAATTTTACTAATGACGAGGTGTCTCATGATCAAGATATACTGATTGTGTGATGAGGAAGATATCAAGATCTGGCCAGTTTTCTTCTAATGACGAAATGAAAACATGAACATCTTGTCAGCCTTTGATAATGACGAGATAAGACAACCACCAGGAGGGTTAATGGTTCGCTATATATTATATACAGGGTGTTTCTAAAGTATGTAGCCAAATTGTAGAGGGGCTAAAAATAAACATTTTTTGTCAAAAAATGCGTGCCCGAAAATGCCGCATTTAGATGGTAGAGAGCTCTGTTTAGGTCAGTTGATAACATCGTTTCTGGTGGCGTAAAGCTTCATTTCCGCTTGGATTTTCAACGGCAAGCTCCAAATTCGTGTATCGAAGCATGCCGTTGAAAATCCGAGAGGGGATAGCTCCTTGGTTTTTATACGTATATACCTCTCTGAGAGTATATCGTTTAAACTCTAATCGGAAATCTTCACGAGATTTCCGAGTAGTGAAATAGCGTTTTTACATAACATCACATTTGTTAACATCTGCTTTTATTGATTGAAAGAATTCTAGGAAACCTTATTTTGGTTAAGATGGTCAAAACTGGTTGCATGGAAGACTGAGCTTAAAGAACCGAAAAATGCGTGTCAAAAACACGAAACAGTCGAAATATTTAAAAAATTGTCACGTAACTCAATTTTAAACTTTAATTTTATTACTATATTTTAAAGATATAATAAATGCCTAGTTGAAGCTAATTATGTTTCTGGAATGAGGACATAAGTATTGAGTAAAATTAGTAAATACTTCTCAAGAAATAGTATTCTAACTCGCACACAATATATTCGAAAGGTCTCAAAATCGAGGCAAATGACAAGTCTTATCGGCAAAACACTCTATTTCTCAGTAGCTGACAAAAAATTTGTCATCTTCAATAGAATTTCTTCTGTCTGTGAAAACATTATTTTTCGTAGAAGTTAGAATAGGGCCTTTTCTTTTATGTCTTCTGTTTGAAGCATAAAATATGTAGAGAAAGAACGTTTATTCATGTAGAAGTTGCAAAAGACGCTTAATTTACGTAGAAAAATAACTTACAAAAGATTGTAGTTGTGACGTAAAGCTGAATTTTAAGACTTAAATTAGAATGGGAAAGGACATTAATCATTTTTACGTCTATTGTTTTGAAATTTTTCTGCATTTAGGTCCAACGAAACTTGAAAATAGGATGCTCTCTTTGCTTACTTACTATTCGCCCACTACGTATGTCACATGCAAGAACACATTGTCCTAACATTTCATCCAAGACTCTTTTACTCTGAAATATATTTGAGGAGGGGGTAGTTGAATTAACGTCGCACTAAAGCAACACAACGGGTTATTGGCGACGGTCCGGCATCAATCCCGAAGGGAAAAATTCAAGGACAACACCTCGTAATTTTGAATCATGGTCAGACGACATGGTCAACATCTGAGATGTCCACACCAAACCAACGTGAGGACATTTGAGGTCACGGTAGATTTAACGTGCACCAGCTCCCCTCATACAAGATGTTTTTTGGTTAGATTGAGTTTTGAACTCTCAACCTCCCTCCCCTGTTGGTCCACTACTCTTCCAACCGGTCCACCGCAGCCCCGAGATACATTTGAAGTATTTCAAAAATTATGTATGCATTTTTTGGCAGAAGAATCCATTTGTAGTACAAATACGAATAATTTGATCCCAAGTGTAGAAGCCTGTGTTTTCCAAAAATGTATAAAGGTATACTTTTCCATTGTAATCAACGATTCTCGTGTTATTTGCTAACGGATTCATAAGGCTCATTCTTTTTTGCAGAGCTTAGACAACTTTACTACCGATGTTCGGTAAGTACCCGTCGTTGAAATAATACTCCTTAAAATGTGTATGCTGATCGTGTTCGGCAAGGCGTATTTGATTCAGCGCGTCGCCAACATGACGCCATGCATTTAAAATATTGGCTCTACCCGTCTCAGCTTCGGCGAAAGAGCGGTTTTCCAGGCCACTAAGGCAGTCCACTCATAATGGTAAATGGTAAAAGCCCCGGTCATACTTGGCGTTATTTGTATGCTGGGGAAGTCCAGCAATCGCTTATCTATTTCATTGGATGTAAAAAGTTTACGAAGCATAGTTGCTCAGTTATAATAAATAAACTGAAGATATTTTTTATTTCGCTCTTACATTCAGAATTCCATGCACCATGTTTATACTCGTCTCTTTTTAATTCATAAATGCATTATTGTTTTATATTTTATAATCAAATAGAATCCCTTTATTAAATTAATTTTCTTCATTTTCTGATATTTTCATGCTCGCGGCCGCTGTGGCTCTGTGGATTTGCCCACCATAGACGTGAAATACACTCATGTCCAAAATTATCTTTACATGCATAAAATCACGGATTTCTCAGAAACTGTGAACTATAATTTTACGAATTTGTGTGAAATGATACATAACATCATAACACATAAATACAAAGAAAAAATTGCAAAGCACTGCATATGATATAAAACTGTAGCATTAAACAATAAAAATGGCAATAATATGTGGGCCAAGGAGAGTTCAGAAAAAAAAGAATAACTCAGAAAAAAATTAAGGCTTATGAATTTAATATGGAATGTTATCTCCCCTGACGTGTACACACATATCATAACGTGTTTTACCCTGGCAATAATGTGGTTAACCACAGTTTGGAGAATTAAGTCCCACTCCTCCGGCAATGCGGTCTTCAAGGCATTTATATCCTAGGAGGAGGATGTCTCCGTGCAACTGCTTTTCCAAGGTAGTCCCATAAGTTCTCTATCGGGTTCAGATCAGGAGATTTTGTTGGCCATGGTATTCGCTCAATGGCTTCACTTTCAAGGAATTCGACAGCGAGGTTTGCTTGATGTGGACGAGCATTATCGTCCATAAATAAAAAGTCAGATCCATATGCACCTCGGAAAAGTTACATAAGGTTCTAAGACCTCATCCCGATATCTCTGGCCGGTCACAGATCCACTGTTGAAAACTTGTAGGGGCGTACGTCCATCGATCATTATTCCTCCCCAGACCATCACACCTGCACTACTGAAACGGTCACTTCCATAATGTTCGAAGGAAGATTTCGCGTTCCTGACTCCCTCCAGATGTAAACACGTTTGGAATCAGATGTTAAACTAAACCTCGACTCATCAGTAAAGAGAACATGGGTCCATTGGTGTTCACTTCAGTTCTGATGTTCTTTGCACCAATTAAAGCGATCCCTCTTTTGCTGTGAAGACAGTGAAACAAATACCCTTGGTTTTCTGGCATAAAGGCCTTTTTCATTAAGCCTTCTGTTTGCCGTGATACAACAATTTCAGTGACGGCTGCAACCTCTGAACTTAACTGCCGATCAGTAGACTTCCTGTTACGACGGGCAGTTATTGCCAGATATCGATCTTGAAAAGCGGTTGTTATTTTTTTCGACCTTGTCCAGGCCTCCTTACAACAGTTCCAGAGTTCTGAAATTGTTTCCATAACGTAGAGACTGTCTTGAAATATTCACACATCTCGCTGCTTCCATGATTGTCTCCCCTGCTTCTAAACGGCCGATAATTCGCCACTTCACAGATTCTTCCAAATGATACTTCGGAGCCATAACAAACCGTTTTGAGTTCTTACACACTGAAATCAAACGCTGTATTGCAGAAATTCACTCAGATCTTCACTTTGCGCAAAGCGCTTGATTCACCGTCGGATGACGTAACGCCTTGATTTGCATATCAGGAACAGCTTGATCATTTTTGATTGGATAATGCTAATTAGGCTTGTTTTTTACACATTCCCTGCAAAAATGGATTCCATCGATTGGATATTTCATGGAATATCATTATTTTTGGGTATGTAAAGACGAATTTGGACATGAGTGTATAAATAGTCTGAGCATTGCTATTGAGAGGAACTTCAAAAAGTGTGACCAGCATGTCGACAAGTAGTCCGCTCTGCGAAAAATACACTTCGTTGGCCAATTTGGCACCTTATCGCCTCGTGTTTGGCGACATAACATCTTATGACAGAGAAGTTGTTCAAATTAACGGAGCACATGACCCCGAAAGGGGCCTTAATCTCCAGTCGATAGATGAGTGGCATGATAAATGGTGCTGTCAGGTTAGATAAGAGTCTGAGCAATGAGAAGGTATGAGAAATGAAGTTAAATGGCTCTGTACGTGGATTTAAAAGTCTGATTATAAAAGGATCTTGAGTGTCAAGTTCAGGAGCTCATCCGCCGTGGCTTCCTCGAAGGTTTAAGCCTCTCGAGTGTCGCTCCTAACGGAGAGTGGACTATTTACGTTACTTGATGTTAAGATTTCGTACAGCTTATGGCAGAGAAGATGTGGGAATGATTATTTCTATAGAGTGGCGACAAATGTGATGAAATCGCCAAAGTCAACTACTACTATGCTACGCGGATCAATCAGATGATGAATCAATGGATGAGCGTCTTCTCCAGACCCATGGACCAATCATATGATAAATGTTCGCTTCTGCCTGGCAGACGAAAGTAGTCTACGGATCATGTTAGTTTTGGTCACATAAATCCTGGACAAATTAAAAGGTTACCATTTCTCACTTTACTTTTTTATTTAGTCTGTGTTGCCCACTGTGCCAATAACCTGCAAGTTGATGGCTGCGCAGGTTCAATTCCTGTCAGCTTGTATTTCCTCCCTGG
Organism: Meta bourneti; assembly: GCA_933210815.1. Lineage (NCBI taxonomy): Eukaryota > Metazoa > Arthropoda > Arachnida > Araneae > Tetragnathidae > Meta > Meta bourneti. Next base: position 70,651,009 of record OW119922.1, on the reverse strand, counting down.
TGGCATTTCTCTCTGAAAAAAACGGAAAGCTTCAGTAAAAAGCTTTCCGTGAATGTGTCCATTTCTTGACGATTTGCAAGTGGATCCTTGAGATCAAACACACAATTCGTATTATATGTGTATTCAATCAATCTTCATGTTCATTCGCTGAGCTTGATCATGTGATACATATTAAGCTGTTTATAGCCGTATGTAAGAGTAATTAATTAGCACTCTTGAAAAGACAAAACAAACATTTATTTAGGTTGAAGAAATTGAAAGGTAATCGTTGAGCGGCAAACAGCTAGAAAGCTTCGAACTAGAGAAAGTCAGTCATTCCTATAGCATTTTCTAGTCTGTTTCGTGTCCACCTGTCTGACTCTCTTTATATTTAGCCGTTTTCGGATCTTGCACCGTTAAATCCAATCCGATAGTAGTTAAAATATTAATGTTATTGCAAATTAACAATTGACAAGTGGTACACAAAAGAAATCGTTTCTAAATACTTATCAAATGATCGCGCTCAGCCAATGAGCTTGAAGACATCAGAAGATCAGTTCGGATTCGTTTCGGAGCAGGAAAGCTTCCCTGCTCCGTTTCCCTCTATCCTTTGACGAGGTGCCTCAATTTAACGATCAAGATTTTGACCTCGTCCATCAAGATCTGGTCAGTTTTGTTCACGACTAGATACAGCGTCAAGACAAAACTGCCCTATTACTCCAAGGGGAATAAATATCCAAATAGGTGGTAATGGTTTTGTATCATAGGCTGGCCACTACAAGGCAGTTTACGATGCAAAGATAAACCACCAGGAGGGTTAAGAATTAATAGATGGGACGGTGCCTCCTGACTACCTTGAGATTTGGCGAGTGACTTTTGATTTTGTACAACCTGATTTTATGTTCGGTTCACGCCTCCAGATATATATTTTAATTTAAAATACTCTCTCCTTTATGTAATATTCTCTATTTAAAACTTCTTTCTCTTTATGATGTGGAGATGAGTTGGCTTTGCAGCTGGTGCTCTGAAAGCGATATGTCCTGTCCTGTTTTGTCCAAATGTTATGAATTCCGACATTTTTTATCGAATTTTTTATAAAATTCTAAAAATAAACCTCTTTTAATTTCCTCTCAATACAACATCCTTTATAAGATGTTCGGCATCGGAATATTAAATTCCACCGTCTCAATTACGAAACCCTCGCCTTCTTTTCCAATACTTCCCTTACCGCCGCCATCCGTCAACCACGTCCGTTGTTCTCCCTAATGTAATTTCCTCCCGTAAAAATCTTAATTGAAGGACCTATTAGTATCGCGAAAGAAGCCGTAATGAAAATCTCACCCGGGCCCGAAATAAAACTAATCCAACCGTTACTATTAATATATCGCTTCCCCCGCCACGAAACCGCATTAGCGAATGAAACTGCAATTTGTTCTAACACAGAGCAACTAATCCCATAAAAATCTTAATTTCGAGGAGCCGCCGCCCCAAAGTGAAACAGCGGTTCAGTCACAAATGAAAGGGGGGTTCTTCCCAACTCCACCCCTCTTTAATCTCCTTACACGGGGCCTGGCTATAAAAAGAATCGGAAGGGAAAAAATCGTCCAGCATATTGGATGGCAGACGTGTTTTTATAGCGCAAGTGATTGCAGATGTGATATCTGATGAAGATTGACCAAAGTTCTTGGGCTGGACTTTGGGTACTTACTCGACTATTTGGGTTTGATTTTGCCTCTCTCTTCTTTGGGCTTCTTTTTCTTCTCTCTCGCTCCTCCAGCCGAAAGTGTCGGGTTGCTTTTATTACTTCGGCCGATATGTAGCAATCACTGTGATTTTTCGGGACTGGAGGAGTTTATGAAGGGCAAGGGGTTGTGTGCACATTCAATCTGCTCTGAAAACTTGGGAGGTGATGTTTGAGTAAGGCCGAAAAAGAGATGATTGCGTTGCCTCTTTTTCGATGTTGCCTCCCTTTGGACATTGCCTCTTTTTCTATGGTTTCGAAGCTAGTTGTTAAACTACGTCAACTTCTTTTAACCATTCAATCAAACATACAGGATGGATGGAAATAATTGATAGGTTGCGTTGAGGACACAAACCATAGTTTTGACGTGAATACTTCGGTCAGAAGTTGGATTGTGGAATGAACCATTGTTTTATGGAATATTCAATAATTAATTTATAGTTTGAACAATTAAAGTGCATTTAGATATTAATTTTTGTTGAAAGATTGTTGTTCAGTATTAATTGTAGCGTAGTTTGGTAGCTTTCGAACCACTTTTTCACTTCCCACTTCAAGAAATACAAAGTTACATTAACCCAAAGCTCGTCCAGCACCGTAGAATTTCGACATGTTGCGTACCCCCTCCCTGAGCTTAATGCGCCTGCGCACTCAGTCCGAAGGTCATGTTGGATATCCTTTGGCTACAAGACGATATATTTATCTTCTGGAAGTTTCTTCTGGTTCTGAAATCATGACAAAAAAGTTGCAATGATTTTAGTAATGCTCGACTTTTCATGCATGCCCCCAGTAGTGTTCTGATTTTAAAGACGTGATCACTTCAAAAGTGAGTTTTTAAAATGAGGCAACGGAAAATGCATCATAAAAACAAATTTTTGTTCCAGTAAAAATAGGCTTCTGGACAAAAAGTATCTAATACTGTGTTTTATAAGCAAAATTAACCCACTGCCTTTTGCATACACTCGATAACAGAAGGAACCATAAGATTCCAAGAGACATTAGAGAAAAGATTTTTCAACAGCAACATCTTTCCATTTATAACAAAGCTTAATTGTTGAGTATTCACAATAAACAATCGTTCAAATTTAATGTCTGTTTCATTAATTCACAATCCAACATCAGATCCGAGTATTCACGTCAAAACTACGATTTGTGTCCACAACCTATCAATTTCTTTATTCTTTTAATTATTTTATCGCTTAAACAGATCTGTGTGCAGTGATTATTTAACCTTCCTTTAACACTTATGGTGGTTGGTTGTCTTGATGAGGTATCTCGTCATTATCAAAACTGACCAGATCTTGATGGATGAGATATCTCGTCATTAGAAGAAAATTGACCAGATATTGATCTCGTCGTTATAAAAAAAATCGGCAATATCTTGATGACTAGATACCACGTCATTTGCAAAATTTGTCAGATCTTGATGGTAGGTAGGTAGGTAATTAATGTCGCTCTGGAGTAACACGACGGGCTATTGACGACGATCTGGAATCAATCCCGAAGGGATAGGTCAAGGAAAACGCCTCGTAATTTTTATGGTCAGACGACGAGGACAACAAATGAGCTGGCACCGCACTCTCCAAATTTCCACACCAAGCCAACCTGAGGACATTTGAAGCCACAACAGATTTAACATATACCAGCCCCAGCATACATGACAATCTTTGTCTGGACCGAGTTTCAAACTCGCAACCCTTCGGTTGCTAAACAATTGCTCTTCCAACTGGGCTACCATGGCTTTATCAGATCTTGATAGACAAGATATCTCGTCGAAATCACTTGGAAGATTAAATAACAAAACGTATACTTAAAAACACGTTTCTCCGTAGTAAGCAAATTCATGTGCAAACGTCAAAAGGCCTAATACTTATTTTCTCTGCAGCATCAGACACAAATTTCGTTCCCAGAACCGAAATGCATCTAGACATTTTGATCAATAAAATCAGGACATTTCTCAGAAAAGGACTCCCGGAAAAGAAAATGAACAGCGAAAAAGCATATCATCTCATTCCCCACGTACGAGAAACAGTAAAATATTGAAAACAAACGCTACATATAATTAAAATCGCCCAGTTGGAAGAATAACGGATTAGAAACTGGAGGGTTGTGAGTTCGAACTGGGTCCAACGTTGGCGTGGTGTGGAAATTTCAAGAGTGGGGTGCCAGCTCAAGTGTTGACCTCGTCATCTGGCCGTGTTTCAAAATTACATGATTTTGTCCTCGATCTTTCCCTTCGGGATTGATACCAGTGACCGTTGCCAATAGCCCGGTTTGTTGTTCCAATGTGACGGTAATTAACTACTTACCTATCATAAATACAAGAGCTTGGGCCATAAAAAAAATAATGATAAACATAAACACAAGTTTCGATTTTTTTAAATATCGTCTGAATCCAATGTTGACTTTTGAGAATTCGAAATCTTTTTATATTCTTTTAATTATTTTATCGTTTGAACAGCTCAGCGCGTGGCAATATTTTAATCCTGCAATGGTTATTCAACCTTCCTTTAAGTACCACAACGTGTTTACTTAAAAGCACGTTTCTTCGTTGGAAGCAAATTCATGTGCAAACTTCAAAAGGCCTAACACCTATTCCCTCGCAAGCATCAGGCACACAGTTCATTCCCGGAACCCCAACGCATCCAGACTCCTTGATCAATAAAATCAGCACAACAGTTCTCCTGAAAAGGACTCCCGGAAAAGAAAACGAATAGAGAAAAAACACATCATTTCATTCCCATGTACGACGCCAGCGTGCAATGTCACCTTAAAAGTAATTTGCCGTCCCGAAAAGAATTCATAACAAGCTCCTCAAAGGGAGAAACCCGTCGCAATATATCAATCCGAGCGTAAAAGCAAACTTGATAGAAATTTTCCAGGAGAAAATAACGAGTCCCGGAACAAGTCGCCGGGATAATTCCAGAAACGGAATACGGAATGAAACAGATGCAGAGTAATGAAGAGAGAGTGAAATGATAACTTTTCGAAATCGAAGAATGCGCTTTCCGAGTAAATTCAATAAAACGTCTTTGCAAATCATTTTTGAGACTTGTGGGGGAATTGGAAAGGGGAGGGAAGTTCATATTTCTGTGAAGAAATGGGTCGTTTTGGGGAGAAAAACATGCAATTCAATTTCGGACTTTTCATTATGGAATTAAATATTTCATAGCACGTTTCGCTGTTTCTCTCCTTTAAACTTAGACATTTTATTTTCAATCAAAATCCGATATGGAGCGATTGATGGAAGCATTTCTTGATGGCTTCTTTAAAGCTGTGTGGGAGGGCTTTTTTGTATAAAAGCATTTGAGATTATTTGCTGTTCTGCTTTTATTTCAATTATCAGAAGAGCTTTTAAATGTGTCGTTTTTTAGTGATGCCTGTTTCCTGCGGATCTTATATTTAGATTTTTGTTTATTCGTTTTCAATCAAGCGTTTGTAATGGATGTTAAATGAAGTGCTCACTTAAAAAAGTATTAGGGAACATTACGATATATTTTCGGTGTCATCTCTCTCTGAAGAATTCATTTTTTCAAGTGCTTTTAAATATGTCGCGCTTTTATAAAAAATAATGCTTGCATGTTTTCTGTTGATTACATGTGCAAGTTTCAATGTCCGTTTATAATCGTACTCTCCGCAGAATACAGTTCTCCGTTAAATAATTAAAAACCTTCATCTTTGAATAATTGATTTTTCACTGTAGCAGCTAGGCAAGTTTTCATTTTGTTGTAATAGTAAAATTATAGTGTATGAAAAACCAATTTTACTACAATTTAAAGTTTATGGTATGCACATTTTCAGACAAAAGCATATTTATAGTTTGGTAATATTGGGACAAATATTACCAAACTAGTTCGTGCTCAACTGAAGTATCTTAGCTGTTTTTACGAAAGAAGGATTTGCACACAAAGTACATTGTTGATTGGCGACGGTATTTTTGTAAGCTTAAATTCAAAGAAAATTTCAGAAATTTAAAATTTAATTCTTATTAGTTACTAGGATACAGTTAAAGTAAACCCAGTTTAGACTCTACATTAAGTGGTTTCGTACAACCTTCAATTGAGAACACTATGTTTTTTGACTGTACTAATTTAAGAGAAATAAAACACAATTGTTAGATAATTAAGTAGAAATAAAAAAATAAATGTATTTTAATAAATGAATCATGTAATAATTAACACCATAGTGTTAGAACGCGCATTTCATGTACGTTGCTTAAAGGCTGTTCTGTAGTGTATGGTGGACATTAAAGTGTTATGGTAGAATTATATCTAAAACTACCAGAAATCAACGCTTAATTTATGAAAAAATGACTTCCTTGGTTCGTCGAGCTATATAAATGCATGATTCTTCTGTAATGAACGAGCTGTACCATTAATGTAAAGAAACATCTATCACGCACTGTGAAGCAAAGCTAATGGTGTGAAATAATATGCATAATGTGAAAAGTCATTCTAATGGGTATCTTTAACGAGAAGTAATGTTTTGAACGTAGGTCAATGACCATATGATTTCCCTTCTGTGTAACCCTATACATTCCATGCTAATATGTCTGATGACTTTAGCTGAAGGTTGTGTACTGACTTCTTTTGGGACTTACTTTATAAGACTGCTTTTAAAGCTTTGTTCCATCAACTCTTCTTTCAGTCTTTTCTTTCTCTGGACTTCGTAGACTTTGTAGACAAGCCTTACAAGTTCAAGACGCGTAGAGCTTCTGGGACAATCTCATCATAAAAGGAAATGCTTTACAATTGGGAAAAGGTAGAAATATGTATTGAAAGTAAATCAGTGGATCATATAGTATGTAAACGCAGAAAAAAGACTAAATATATAAAAGACAATTCGTGTATCGTTGGCTTAGAGTAGGAACTCATTCTTGCACCTTTAGAAAAGGCATTATTTGACGTTAACTGATTGTTTTCATGATAATGAGAAATAAATTGTCATATCGTATTTGGTTTGAAAGAAAAAATACCACTATCAAAATATTTATAATTTTCATTTTTGATCTAAAAAATTATTGTTAGTTTTTAATCCCATTTGTGATATAAAATTTAACTTTTTGTCAGTTAATGGGTTTTTCTCTAAGCCGAAGATATGCAATTGTTGTTTAAAGCTTTATTTCAAATTGGAACTAATAATAAATATTATCAAATACTTTATTCCATGTTTGATAAAACTAGATTCGATATTTTGTTTCAAAATACTTATCTTGCTGAAGACGCCATGTGTTTTATTTCTTTTAATCAAAATACGAAGACAATTTCCTTTTTGTAAGGATTATACAGCAAAATTTATTGATATACTAGCAGAATTGCCGGCGTTACTCGGGTTGAATCGGTTAACTAACTTCCGCTTTCTTTAATAAATTGTAATTCCTACTCATCACATGCTACTACCACACTCTAATAAAGGTACGCAATTTCACAAATGTAAATAAATGTCATTTTTAACATTTTTGTAGAATTTAAATTTTTAATAGGACAGAAAGTCTCTAGAGTGCGCCAATGTTACCCAGAAAGCATGGAATAGTTCAGAGTATGCATAAAAAGGCCTTGTGTGTCATTTAGAAACAAAAGCGTTTCCCAAAATTATCATACAATGGTTGAAAACCTTGATTACAGTTATTGAACGAAAAACATCAAATTGAAAATCTAGAAATACATCTTGAAACAGTTTTAAAAAAAAGGTTCGACCGAAAACTAATGAATATATCCGTTTTTTCACTACATAATAGATTCCTGGAATATAACGGACACAAATTTTAAAGAAGAAAACGATTAAAAAGTACCACGGTTGCCATATTAGCTACCAGTCCCATTTTAGAAGGTCTTGTTCTGTATATTTTATTTATGTTTTATTCTCTTTATCGCCTGTCCCAAATATTCAGAATTTTTTTATATTTCGTAAAGAAAAAAAATGAGGCTCAAAATAAATAAAAATTAGAATTCAAATTCCCTAAAAATAGTTTTTGGACAAGTAATTGACTTTTCACAGCACTGGTAAAACAATCCAAGTAATTGCAATCTAGATAAATAAGAATGGAGTGTTTGTTTGTACATAGAATATTTTCGACCCATTTCAAGTTTTCTATCCGTTTTCAACCCTTCTGATGCAAAATCCGTCTCTTGCGCGTTTTGTGTCTGTCTTTCCATCTGTCTGTCTATCTGTCGATCTGTCTCTATGTGTGTGCCCGTGCTACGTCCAAACAGTTGAACATATTTTCATGAAACTTTGCATGCTGTGAGTTCTTACATTTATTTAGTGACTGAACTTCGTTACGTAAGTCTGTCTGTCCGTCTTCCCGTTCTATGTTCAATTTTGTGTTTGTGTGTTTGTACAAGTATCACATCAGATTTGTTCAATATATTTTAAATTGATGTTTTATAATTGACCCATCACATTTTCATTTAGTGAGTGCATTATTTGAAATTCCTTTTCTTACGTATTTAAGCACGTTTCATGTTAAAACATCTGAGTAACTCTACTCAAATCAACCATAATTTGGTAGTTTTGGAGAAGCTGGAATGCATACTGAGCATTGCAATTACTTAAATTGTTTTACCAGTACTGCTGAAAAATCAATTATTTTTTAAAAAACTATTTTTGCAGAACTTAAAGCCAAATACTTTTTTATTTTGAGCCTTATTTATTTTCTTTGCAAAATATAAATTATTTCCGAACATTTGGGACAGACGATATTTTGCAACGAAAGGGAAACTGGTGTTCGTTTGCCACGTGCAGTGATATTTTTGCGCGCCGAATTAATTTCGTATTTTTAAATTCTCTCTAATTTTTAGTTGTAAGTTGTGGCAACTGTGCGAGATCAAGAGATAAAAACGAATCACGAATTTTTTATCTTTAGAACTTTTTCATTATTATTATCAACTTTTTCATTATCATGAAACATTATCTTTAAAACTTTTTCCCGCCAACTTTTACTTTTTTTAATTTTCTGTTTTAAATATTTATTATTTTAATAAATTGTAATACCTTTTCATCACACGCAACACCACCGCAAAGTGTTCTGTTTAAAACGGCATGTAAATTAGAATAAAGCAAATTTTAAATTGATTTTTGCCGTTATTGAAAGAACGTTAATGTTAAAAATATTCGAACTAGGACTTTTGAAATATTATAAACTCTTTGTCATAGCAACAGATCCAAGGTGGCTTATTTTACCAATTGAAGCTATATTTATAAGCAACTTACAGTGGATAAAAAAAGTTTCCGTACGGAAACGAAAACGGCGTAAAATTATTATAATTTTAAAAAAAAATGTCACCAAAGATTCCGAAACTGCACAAGAAACTTATTTCGTACTAGAGAATATGTTCGCAACAAATATTCCTTAATTTTCATAAATAAAAAATAATTAATTAAAACTTTGAGAAAAACACAAAATGAGAGGCAAAAAAATTCCGTACGAACTATGAAAATTGATTAGAACGTACAGTCCAGCAGCCCCGCATTTAATTATTATAACTATCGAATGAAAAAGAACTTCAGTATTGTGTAAGTAATCATTTCAAATGATTTTTATACCAATGGCTCGCCTAAAATGGGAATTCAGAAAGCTATTCGCGTGTTGGTGATAAAGTTGAGAAGTGACGGTTTATCAATGGGGAAAATATTGGCTAAATCGCAAACAAATCTAAATCTACGGTAAAATCACTGAAGGATATAATTAGGTAGAAACTAGAAAATAGGTACAGATCCGGAAGACATCAGAAATTGAACCATATACACCAGGAATATTCTGCGAAAAGTTCTCGATAATCGATCTTAGTGCACCACAACTTGCATTTTTGTTGAAAACTGATTATAACTTTGAAATATAACCTCAGACTGTAAGAAAAGTAATTAAAAAAGATGGCTACAATGGGCATATTGCACGTAAGAAGCCATTCATTAGCAAACTTAACAGAAGAAAGCGTCTTGAGATTGTAAAAAAGCACGTAAGCCCTAACTTTTTCAGGAATTCTGTACTTTTCAGGGATGAATCAAAATTTTATCTCTATGGTTCAGATGGACGAATTATGGCGTGGAGAAAAACAAAATATCAAATTCAAACAGAAAGCTTATGTAGAACTGTCTCCTGATTTAAACCCCATGGAATACTAATGGGAAGAAATCGGTCGTGAACGGGAAAATTATGATACCAGCAGCAAAGATAACCTGAAAATTGTCATTCTGGACGTCTGGAACAAAATTACTCCAGAAACAACAAAAAATCTTGTGGGAGTCATGCCTAAATTTCTGAGGGAGGTCATTAAAGCAAAATCAGGTTCAACTGACCATTAAATAATGAAACATGGGTTGGATAACATTTAATTAAATATTTTTCATCGTACGGAGATTTTTTTGCTTTATATTTGCCACATGTTTGTGTTATTGTGAATTGTGCGTTAAATTATATTACTATTTTTTGTTAAATGCAATAGAAGCTGTATATGTAATTATGCTCATCTGTTTTTCCACTTTTATTTCTTCAATATTTATATTCTGTAAATAATAAAGCAATTTATTTCAAAGAGTAAGTGCATACGGAAACTTTTTTTACTTACTGTATATAGGGAAAGTTTGTTTAAAACAATGATTTTCTTTACAAGAAAAGCTGTCAAATTAATTTACCATTTAAAAAAATGGTAATCTATTACCTTTGCTCCATCACCACTGAAGATGTTAAATTTTAAAATAAGTTCTTTTATTATTGCACGTGCCACGAAACAGAATTTTCAAGAAAAACGTATTCGCTTTTAAAACAAACTTAGTGCTAAATATCTTATCAAATTAGTCATCCTTCCCTTAATGGTAGCGAAATTCGAAAAGAGTGCCACAAATACAAAAATATTGGCAGGTAAATTATGTGAGAGAGTATCTGCCGTAGATTCGTCATTTTTACGAATTGAGTTGAGCAATTTTACAGGAATAGCACTTAAGAAAGGGAATCCTCCCTCAAATCGTCTTTTGTAGTAGTTACCTTAGTGTCTCACCTTTGGCCAATTTGTACCTTTATCAGGGGGGCGATATATGTGAAATGTATTACATGGATGGATATGCATGTATAGAATTTGTGTCCAAAATAGGTTGTAGAAATTATAAAAATATCAAAAAGATGTTAAAAAATTATTTTACTCACACTTAAATTATTTGGTATTTTTCTACGAAAGAGGAAAGTGATTTTCTGATCACTTTCAATATATAGTTAACCAATTCAACTCGAGTGAGATCGGGTAATTTTGCTAGTGCTAAATACTATATCTTCCACTACTCCAAAACTATCAAATTACGGTTAATTTAAGTAGAGTTACTCACATGTTTTAACATGAAACTTATATATAAGCAATATATAAGCAAAGAAAAATCTAAATATATAAGCAAAGAAATTTCAAGTAATGTATTCACTAAACTAAAACATGGTGTATCCCCCCAAATAAAATATATTTCACTAAAATATGTTAAATAAATTTTATGTAATACTTATGCAAACAATCAAACACAAAATCGAACATAGAAAGGGAAGTCGGACAAACAGACTAACACAACCAAGTTCAGTCACTAAATAAATGTAAGTACTCACAGTATACAAATTTCATGGAAATATGCTGTTCCGTTTGGATGTAGTACGGGCACACACATAGAGACACAGATGGACAGACATCAAACGTGCAAGAAACGGATTTTGCATAAGGACCCAAAACGGATAGAAAACTTGAAATGGGTCGAAAGTATTCAATATACAAACATTCCATTCTTATTAATATAGATTACAACTAGCTCATTGTATTACAAATTGCAAACTTGTGTTTCAATAAGCTTTGTTAATTTTAATTATACTCGGTCTGTTATGTGCTTCTCATACAAGACAAAATATTAGGAAAAGTTTTTAACACTTATACCATCCCGAGTGGCCAAGCCTTTCTTGGTAGCTCCTTCAAAAAATGAAGAAGTTAATTAACTCCCCTATCAAAAAGAAATAATAAAGAAGGAAGTGAAACAGAAAAAGTTAATAGAAAACATTTTAGGGCACACACCAACAAAATTAGGAAATATTTTTCACCTCATCTAAAAGAAAGATAGTTATATACATGGCGTGTGGCGTGAAACAGCGATACAGCCTCAGAATAATAAAAAAGACGAGAACCTTCCCAGCACGCGAAGCTTTTTAATTAATTAGTAAAACTTAGTTTCCTTTTAATTAAATTTTAACTCCTTTTTCTTTTATGTACTTCCATAAGGGATTTGAAACGTACGCCTGTGTGTTCCCAGTCTTCCTTGAGGGATCTGAGAAAAAAATGCTCCCCTTTTTTGGATAAAATGGTCAAAAGATCCGAATTGTTCATTACTTAAATTGTCCGAAGGTTAAGCTAGTAATCTTGGAGGAAAAGCTTCCCCCTACATGATTCCGAATATCATTTGGGAAGAGGGATTAGAAATAATTAAACATTTCAACCACTGCGGATAGGAGCTTCGAGTATGTTCGTGTGGTAAATACACTGGATTGGGATTAATTTCATTGCACGTGTAGTTCTGAGGAAGTTTTTTAGCGTGCTCATAATAAACAGTTTAATTATTCACTACCACTTAGGTGGAGCTGAATTATCGCTTCCAATAAAGATTTTTCAACTGCTTTTTCTAAATTCGCTTAGACGAAGCTTGCTGTTTAATTTTTTTCAGTATATGTGTAACTGAAAAATATTTTCGTACTGTACATCCTACACATAAAAAAGACTCAAAGAATAGATCAAACAAATTGATGGTAAGGTTATTGTTTAATTAAATACTAATGGTAAAATGCGTGTCATTAAATAGTTACCATAAAAAACCTAAACTCTACAATTTAAGTTTCTACAACTTTGTTCAATAGCAGATTCTTTTCTTATCAAATGAGGGGCCGTCGTGGCTCAGTGGGTATGTCAACTGTGCTAGTAACCTTCGAATTGTAGGTGGGGCAGGTTCGATTCCTGCCATATGCATTCCTCCCTGGGTATATTTCCCTCTTCTGTGTCAGTAAAACTTTCATTGTGGTGTGTCTATTACTTGATATTGCATATTACCTGATATTGTATGTTGTATATTTTGTGTCTGGCGTAGTATGGTCAAATATGGCACTTGCGCCATAAAACAACAAGGCAACCATCTTATCAAATGAGCTTTCCATGTAATAAGCTAGCCTAAAAACTGGTATAGTGTTCATAGTTTTTGTCTATTACCCAGTAAGTCCCGGGTTCAAATCACGGATTGCAAGCACATAGACGGTGATTGTTAAAAGTAACGGCTGCTCATCTACTGCGTGCTCCTTTACAAATAGCCTCCAGTTCGTCCGTTGTAATGTCGAAAGCCGAAAAAATCAGTGTATAATGTAATAAACTGTAAATCACTAAACTAATGAAGCATTGTATTGTAAATGTATTAACTAAATTATTGTATTAACTGTAGTACTGTATTACAAACGGAGTTGCGCGTCCGAAACCAACCAAAAGACCGTCAAATACGTGAAGTTTGGTGCAAGGTAAATTTGTCGTGGCCTCCAGTGTCCTCAGTTTGGCGTGATGCAGAAGTTTGGAGAGAGGGGTACCAGCTTAGGTGTTGACCTCATCATCTGGCCACAATTCAAAATTACGAGGTGTTGTCCTCGAAGCTTTGCCTTCCGTATTGATCACGGTCTGTCACCAGTAACTTACTGTGCTGCTCCGATTCGGCATAAATTAAACTCATGCCTAATGGATTTATTAGTATGGTGTGGTAGTTTGGAAAATCGGGTATCAGCTCAAATGTTGTTCTCGTCTACTGCCCGTGGTTCAAAATTACGAGGCGTTGTATTTGGATCTTTCCTTCAAGATAGATCCCGGACCGTCGCCAATAGCCGTTGTGTTGCTCCAGTGCCACTTAAATTCAACTACCTACCTGTACAAAAATCAGAAGAATCTCGTAGTACATCAAAAATACCCCTCACGATTTTTAAACCAGGTGCCTTAATTTCTCTGTACAAACCCCACGTTCATCCAGAACATTTACAGTTTAGTTAAAACCGAAAAAGAAGATCCCCGGTGGATTTCAATAAATCAATGCGTCCCTCACCCGACAAGAGTACACGAATCCCAGTGGCTATAGATTGCCAATTAGGGAGGGATAATGTTGTACGATGATGCTGCTCTAATTGACGTCCTGCGGCCGACTCCTAAACGACCTGTGACAGATTTAACCCCGTCTGGGGACGCTGAGACTCGACATCAAACGAGACAAATGAGACACCCGGGACGCCTTCCGTCTCTGCTTCGGAGAATAATCAGTCCGTATGTCCTCCAGATTAAGGGCACTCAAAATTTGAGATCATCTTTAAGACTTATTTTGAGACTGCACTTACAGATGAAAGAAATGTCTGAAGATAGTGGTTCGCTTTGGTTTAAAGCTTTTGTAAGTTGCCATGGATACGTCCATCGACTTTCTAATGAAATAGACGGAGCATGTGCGCGCAGCTTCATGTTATTTCTGCCTATTGGTCGGCTTGAAGATCTGTCACGTGGTTGTGGGGAAAAGCATAAATCTTAATGTGGGACAAATTGCTAATTGCTTGAAATTATTGTCCGTCGTTATTAAAAACACTAGTCTGTGCTTCGATAGCTAATCGGTCCAAGTCAATTCGTAAGCCTACGTGATTACCTTTATGAGACCTCTACGTGACAGCGATTCCGCTCTGTCTGTTTCGTTAGAAGATCGAAGCAGACTGACCTTATGAAATAGACGTAGCATGTGCTCACAGCTTCATGCTATTTCTGTTGATCGCTCTACTTGAAGATCTGTCACCTAGTTATGGGAAAAGGCATGAATCCTAATGTGGGAAAAATTATTTATTGGTTAAGAGGATTATCTATCGTTTTATAAACACTAGTCTACTCTTTTATAGTCAATCCATTCATGTCGATTTGTAAGCCTTCGTGGCTTACCCTTCTGAGATCTCACGACAGCGATTCCACCCACAGGTTCTGTCTATTTCATTAGAAGGTTGATGGATACTTACTGTCTACGTATAGTCCTGATTTGGCGAGTTGGCATTTGAGTAACGTGGTTTGGGAAGCGTTACTCTCTGTACACTACAAGAACTGCCCACACAAAGTATTTGTGATAGTGGTCTCTATAGAAACAGGGCTCGTTAATTTTAAGTAGGGGTGGCTCTCGGGGTTGACATAATTTTATGTTGTCTTCGCGTATTTTGGCGGTGAAAAGGGGTAGTTTACTGTTATAGATATTCTCGATGGCAACTGAAAGTCGCAACAATTTTTTTCCATTTCGTCATCAAGTCACCAATGGGACAAACTTGAAAACATTTCCTCAAGTATCCCCTATAGTAAGTAGAATACTGTCCGTTTCCATGAAAACAGACAGAGACACATTTTGTGTCTGGAATAGTTTTAGCGATAGACATCACAGTACTCGTTTAATTATGGGGCTGGTTGGATGTAAGCAATGGGTTCCCTCAATTTTTGTCTTTATAGAGAGGTTCTGATGAGAAGGCAGGTGATCTTGGGAAAGTCCATTTGTACACAGGTGATTAAACTCGCAGAAGAAAGAGCTGCTATTCGCAAAACCATGTATGGCGATAGGCGATTATTTATTTTGCCAACTCGTAATCACTGTTATTTGCTTTACGAGAGCTAATTAGACTGCTTGTAAAACCAAAAGGTTTATTTGTAGAACATGTACATTTCTCTTGGAAAAATAACACAAAATGTAGATGGTATATGAAATAAGAAAAATATGTTTGTTAAGAATTTTATGCAGTGAAATGAAATAATATCAATGGAAGGTCATAAGGAATAAAGGCCAAATGATAAATTTATTAATACAAAAAATATTCATTTTAGATAGCTACATCACAATGAGAATTTTTCATATAAATTTTGATTTACCTATATTGGTTCGTCGTATTTAATTTGTTGATTGCTTGCGTTTAATGGCACAAGGTCACTATGTACATTGAGATTACACATTATTCCATTTATTTGGGCTCTGGTAGTCCGGTAGGTAGAGTCGTGGATTAGTAACCGGAAGGTTGCGAGTGCGAAACTCAATCCAACCAAAGACCATTGTGTAGGTGAGGGTTGATACAAGCTAGACCTGTCGTGGCCTCAAATTTCCTCCTTTTGGAGTGGGGTGCCAACTTAGGTGTTGACCTCGTCATCTGACCATGGTTCAAAATTACGAGGTGTTGTCCTCGAATCTTTCCCTTTGGTATTGATCCCGGACCGTCGCCAATAGCCCGTTGTGTTGATCAAATACGACATTAATTCATTTACCTACCTACCAATTATCTACCTCCATTCATTCTTCTTGAAAGTAAAATTTCAAATTATATGAATGTTTGATTAACAGGTAGAGAGATATGAGGACATTCATAAGCAGTGAAATATTTTGCAGAATGAATCAATACACCCTACAAAATTTACAATGGTTCATTGATTGAAGTATCTTAGCAACAAATGTAAAGAGGGAAAACTTGTATAATAACTTTCTTTGTATCATACTTATTCATCGTTCATAAGGATTTCCTTCATTAAAAGGGGGAAATGGTTCTATTGTAACTTTAGCATCAACATAAACTTCCTTTCATATTGTGAAACAAATATATAATTTATTTTAATTAAGGAATGCTGCAAATGGGTGATATGGACAATAGCAGGAAAATACTTTTCAGAATACCTCCCGTTACATAAAATACTTCTATGTACAAATTTTCTCAAATGTATTCCAAGATATAAAAGATTCAATTTAAAAATTGCATTACATATAGGAGTTCATAATATGTTTGCACCATCACGTTTATTGCTTTTATATACAATTGTGCAAATCATACTCCATGTGGAAGAAAATTATTTTTAGACGTACTTTTATTCTATATTATATATGTATAAATTTAATTTATAGGTATTACTGGTGTTTCTTTTAGTGTAATTTTTTGCTTTGCCCTACAAAATCAAATGAAATATACTCATAAGAAATTTCAAAGTATACAGAGACTGTTCGGACATTTTTTGAACGATTTTAATGGACTGAAGCTCAATTTTTTACATGAAATTTTTGTGTTTTAAATGTTCCATTTGATAGCCCTTATTGTTAACTATCTTTCTACACCTTAATTTCCATGATAACAATGACTTTTGTAGTATCTACAGTGGTATTTTGCACCATTCTTGCTCCACAGTTTTCCAGTCCTTGAATGGTTTTCGGTCGACTTTTCGATAATGCCCTTTTTAAAAGTCCAAAAGCACAAAAGTCCATGGGTCATCTGGAGATTTAGCAGGAATATCAGTAAAGGGACTTGATACCAGCTACTTGTTCCATTTTTCCAAGAATTTAACAGTCGATTTAGATGTATGCTGCTTGCTTTACCCTGATGCAGTTCTACTGATTGTTGGCACTTTGGGAAAGATATGGTATTTCTTTTTTGAATATTGGGGATAAAATATGGTTTTGATAATATGTGGGAGTTGATTTTTACATTTTTCTCCCTCTTTTTACATTCAATTTTCCATTATATGAAAAACCGGGAACAATCATAAATCTCTTAGAGAAAGTTCTCACGTTCACTTTGCTATAGTCCTTTGACTTGGCGGATTCTCTTTTAAAATTAAAGATCTTACCTTACAAATATTCTCAAAATTTTTTATTTTTTGGAAGTATTTTTCCACTTTTATGTTTTTTTCCTTTCTTATTAATAATATTACTTATCGTACCTTTAGATATAGAAAAACCATGACTTTTATAGCGTTTTTGAATAATTGAATAAACATAATTCTCTTCGGAGAGAGGAAACATAGCCTTCCATCCATTGCTTATTTAAAGGCGCCATTTTGAAAGTAAACAAAACTCTGAGTTAGCAGACGATAAGTTATACTTTAACTATTTAACTGCTGTGAAAATAAAATTATTTCGTAGCATACAATTTTTTTACAGCTCATCAAAATCGTTCAAAAAATGTCCGAACAGCCTCTGTATTCATAGATCACTCCTTTAAATATATAGGGCTGTGATAGCTCGGTTGGAAGAGTAGCGGATTAGCAACTAGAGGTTTGAGGGTTCAAATTCAACCAATTCAACCAAATACCGTGTACGAGGAGGTTGGTGCATGTTAAATCTGTCGTGGTCTCAAATGTCCTCACGTTGGCATGGTGTGGAAGTTTGGAGAATGGGATGACAGCTCAGGCGTTGACCTCGTCATATAACCGTGGTTCAAAATTACGAGGTCCTCGGATCTTTCCCTTCGGGATTGATCCAGGACCATCACCAATATACTGTTGTGTTGCTCCAGTGAGATGTTAACTACCTACCTATGAATATACGAATTTACATTGGGTTGATTTTACCAAATGTCGATTTTAGGCTGTTATTCAATGGTAAAACACAAATTCAATTCGTAGCTTAAAACATGAGTTATCTATCAATATTCAGTCCTTTAACATGAATTATTTCAATACAATTAAATTTTCTTAAAGCATCAAATATTTAAACATTCCCGGGAACAACAATTTTGCACATTCGTGGTTTTGGCATGTTTTCGTCAAATATTAATAAATTTGTCAGCCGGTCTTGACAAGGACAAGAAACATGTGGCAAAAACTATGAGAATAAAAACTATGAGTGAAGTTAAACTCAGTAATAAGAAAAAAACTGAGGACAGTTGCAAAATTGAGAAACGTGAGCTTGAAGATATAAAGTTGTTAGAATGTCCTGAGAATTCTGCTTTTAGACTTTAAGGCAGGGTTAAAGCAACCTTTTGAGAGGAATTTTTTTGGCCACAGATAAAATATAATATAATTAATGAATATAAATATTAAACTTTTTTATTTTTTGTTTTTCTGATTAAAATTAGAGGGCAACATAAGTGGAAAACTAGTGGAATATTTTATATTGTTTTGTGTGAAATTAATGCATCAATGTCTGGTTCGATTGAAAGGTCGAGAAGTTGAAATTTTTAGTGAGTTTTCAAAGGGTTTGTCAGAAATTTTTTTATCTTATTTTACTCTTCGTGAGTTCCATCCTTGTGGTTGAAATATCTCGTAATAAGCGAAATTGGTTAGATATTGATGGACCGTCTCGTCAAGATATCTCGTCAAAACCACTTGGAGGTTTAAGTTTGAAAATCATGTTTGTAACTAGATTCTGGCAAATGAGTATATAGGCTATGACAATGTATTTTCACTCGATAAAATTCAATTTAATTAAAGAGATAATGATCTTTTCTACAACTGTATTTCGTAGTTTTACTTATAAAACTATCAACTTCATTGATCTGACCCTTACGTCATATAAAAACCAACCAATCATTCCCATATTAGGAGACAGGGACGAATTTTAAAATCAAAAGAACCTAAAATCGAAAGTAAGGTTGTCTTGCACGTTTTTGTGTCCCAATTTAAAGATGTATTTTTACATATACATGACGTAGCATAATGTTATGTTTTCTATAATCGTCATTAATATAAGTTCATGCCAGTGCATAATGAAGTCTTAAATGTCCTCTAATTTTTAAGCTTACGATCAGGTATGCCAATTCAAATCAGCTTGATACATCACGATTTAAATCGTGATTTCTATTAAAAAATCATTGATTTAAAACAAAATTTCATTTTCCTTTCTGTATTAAGTTTATTAATATTGACAATGAAATAACTATGAACACAAGGATGCATGTTATTTTATTCAAATATGTTTGGAACTTTGCTTGCTTTCTGTTCACTCCCCAAATTACACTGAAAATCATCCTCCCTTTGAAGACACTAAATAGCAGTAATCATTGATTGGAATAATTACCAGATGTATATGTATTTCCCTCTTATCATTGGTCATTGAACAACAGGTGCCATTCACAAGCCTATTCATCAGCGTGGATTGGTTTAAACATTCCCATGTGACTAAATCGCGCGCGGTCAATTTTGAACAGTCCTCCTTGTGATGGGTAAAGATGCTCGAAATATACTCACTCAGGTTATAAAAATTGTTGCAACTTGCATTCTTTTTTAAGATGTTCTAGTTATTTATTTGGTTTCGTAATCTGTTTATGAAACAAAAACAGACTAATTATTTTCCAAAAACATTAGTGTTATTCATCATAAATATTAATGTTTAACTTAAATCGAAACTATCAAAAGACTACACTGTGATTCGCGTGTCTCATGTCCAACAAGTGTAAACTTGTACGGGCAAGATATTAATTAAAATCATGAAAATCCGATTTAAACAAAAAAAATCTGATTTAAATCAAATTAATCGGATTTTTATGATTTTTCAAATCTTGATTTTTTATACCCTGCTTGCAATCATATTACACAGATAAAAACATCAAAGTATGTAAGTATATCTTTAAATCATTAATATGCTTTAGTTGTGTATAATATGTATATTACAGAATGTATGCATTGTCTATAACATAATTTAATAAGTAGACTATGTGTATAAATTCACAAGAAATGTCATACAACTTTTATCTAATTAAAATTCAGGTATATTTTTAAATTTGTATGCTTTAATAAGTGACTTATTGATGTTACTTTTCTTTCAGGTAAGTGCTTTTCCTATTATAGATTGGAGTTAGGGGTAAGTTCACAACAAATGTAAATTTTTCCCTAATATATTTTTGTATTCCCAAGCTTATGGTTTTATCATTAAATAATGGTGTATAATTGGATAATAACAATTTATTCAATTATGAGCATGACAAACACGTGTGAAATGGGTTATTGTGCACGATTTGCAAAAGACATGGAATTTGCAGTCGCCATGGGTTATTGAGGCTTACAAATATTATTTTTTAAATATTTTCAATTGAAAAAATTCAGATAATCTTTGGAACATTTACACTATTCTAATTAGGTAGTTTTAGGTATGAACGCGTGCTACGAACATATATTTTAAGTCCAGGATTAGAATCCAGGACCAGATTTGATACTCATTCCACCGTTAAACATGTTTCCTTTCAGTTCAAGTCCATACGACGCATAAAACTAATAGCTTAATTACCTAAAAACATGGAAATGGTTTTAATCTAATGTTCAACGCATACCATTTAACTTCGCAGTAACTAATAGCGGGAAGTAATAACAATTTATCGACATTTTAATAGAATAGACACGGAGTATGCATACTCAGTTTCATGTTATTTCACTCGATCACTCTGTTTGAAGATCTCGAAACACGAATCCTAATGTAGGAATTATTGACAAGCGCGATGAAAACTCGAAAGCCAATTGACTCAAGTCGATTCCCAAACATGACTTATATTCTGAGATCTTACGACTGCGACTACGTCCACATGCTCCATCTATTTCATTAGAAGATCGTTATTTTCATCAGGATTTTGTCATAATTCGCACAAAATTCAAAATGTTACACGCTGCTTCCTCGTGCTATTATACTCTTCTCGTTTCCCCTACATCTACTAAATAATTTTCTTTAATTACGCGTATGTTGCTTGAAAACTTATCTTTGAAGATTCGCAGTTATATTTTTTTCTACTAAAACCAGAATAGGTCACATTGTAACTCAGACCTACTTGAATCGTTTTCACCTGGCTGACTCCAAAAAGTGTCTTATATGCCTTGATGAGGAAGAGACTTTGATCCATATATTGTTTGACTGCACAGGAGAGAACGTTTTTAGAACTATCTTAAAGAAAATTGGTGATTCAGCTTCTATTCTTGCTGGTGTTTTCTATTGTTCTTTTTATTATTGCTTCGCTGTTTTATAAAAGACATCGTGAAATCGGCGTTAATATGCTAGACTCGTGCATCAAGATGGAATGTAATGACTCGTAGTTCTTCCATCGTCCAGGATTCCATCGTCATAGGATTGTTCCCAACGGGAGAAGAGCTCCATTTTATAATTGTTCCATAAACAAAGAGCGCTTTTTGGAATCAAAAATACTGTGGCCTTTAACTTATTTCAGATCACTTTGATAGAAGTAGGAGTACCTGCAGAAACCCTCCCCTAAACCCTCCTCAAATATAAACTCTGAAGGGTAAAACAATCAAGTGCCTGAACATTCAACAAAAACTATTCCATCGCCATAGAAATATTCACAAAGGGATTGATGGAGGTTTGGGTTTTATGGCGCAAGGATTCGCAAAAATGTATTTCACTTCCGGATACTAGCACCAAACTTTGAGGGTGGACTAAGTACATATCAAAGACTGTAAATCAGCCTGGAGACTGCCTTAGAAATGATTACGTCACGAGCAGTGACGTCATCAATATGACCGCTCAGCCGATTTTATATAGTCGCATATCTCAGAAACCACTGATGAGAATTTGATCAAATTGATCTCATTTTAAAGAACAGCTGTTTATCTAAAAGAAATGTTATTACATATACTGTTGTAAATGCAATAATCCTTGAGTATTCTTTCAATTAGTACATTTTTTACACATTTTTATTATTTTCCTGTCGATGGTTTGAATGATAGTAATAATACAAGGTGTAATTTAAGAATATAATTTATTCTTAACAAATAACTTTTTCTTAGCAATTTTACTTCAGTTACAATGGTTTTAATAAGAATTTCTCATTTTTCAAGATTAATTATTTCTGCAAAATTATATACATGCAAACACATAAAACAATTAGAATTACTTGAGTTGTACAAGGCTGTGCATTCATGGAAACGTAACCAGCTCTTTATTCTTCTATTCTTGAGCAAAGATCTTCGAAAGCACACAAAACAATGCACCGAAGGCCAATTTTTACACAGCGGCACTGAGTGAGCACCTACACGACACCAGTTCTTGACAATGTTTGCTTACGTCTGGAATTGCTATCCAGAGAGGTTTGAACGTGGTGCCATCGTCTCTTTTCCAATCCCACTGGCGTGGATCGTCAACAGAAGGTCTTTTTATCGAGCAGTTTCTCCAAACGTTACATTGAAACAGCACGTTTTAAGTGTTGTAATAGGGCATCCGCCGTTGGTGGAATATGTTCTATGTTGCTACTCATCTGAATAAACAGTATTCTGCATGCTTGGTTTACATGTTCTGCTGTACTTGTGGCATTTTACATTAATACCACAAAACGCTCAAGTACAGAAAATGCAATGGTGTAGGCCATAACTGTTGTTGCTGAAATAGTAGAAAATTCTTGAAAGGCAAAATCAACATCGCAAATGACATCCATGTTTTCCGAGCACTTTTTTTTCCCAACGCCCGAATACTACGACACCGTGTCACACCCAGTGAATGAATGGAAGAATGGCATCAGTTCGGATACTCCAGTGGGAAGATTTGAATATAATTCATGAATAGGCAAATGTTGTAACTTTTTCCCTGATCGATACTCAATCCACATTTCTTCGGCTTCTGCAAAGTATGGAAATGCAAATAAAGCTATGGAAATCACATCCGAATCCACTATTTTAATAACAACTTTGCTGTGTCCATGCATAGCAGTATCCTATGCATGCAAAAGAAGTCGTGCATCTGCTTCCTCGTGCGAAGATGGAGAAATTGAGACTACACTCTTCTCCGGCTGACGATAAAACTTTATCCTTCAAAGTTCAAAATATTTCTTTGCCGGGGCTTTCTATTGAAACTAGATTAATTCCCAACATAATAAACAGTTCCTCCTTATTTCTTTCTTCAGATGGGCCAACTTATTTTTATCTTTGGACTTAAGGGCAGGTTTTTCTGACTGAACAATGGAAGGTTGTTCCGTTTGGTGATATCAAGAATAGAAATTTTCCCCAAAACCAAATGATCATTCACGTAGGTGGAGTATTGTTTTTCTCCTTTGATGTGGACTTCAAAGACAAATTTTGCTGCTACCTCGCTCATAACTACTTTACTACTGTTTACTGTAGTAAGTTCTTTCTCTTCAAATGGATTACCATGCTCCCGATAGACTTTAGCTAAATCACGTGCATTTTCTGAAAGTGAACTTCAGATGATTTGTTATCTTCGTGGTGTTTGCCTTCATTAGACGTAGCTTTTTCATTCAAGTTGTTGATTTCTTCAAACTCACTGTTCATGAGTGCAATTTCAGGGCCAGCAGTCATCCACTTCAGTAATGCATCTTTGTTGCTCAGAAGGGATAGTTTTGCACTATCAAGTTTTACAAGTTTGTTTTGTTCATGGATCTGATCATGAGATATGCGTGAGAAGCTCTGTTGTGTTTTACAGCCTTTCAAAGTTTCCTTTCAAAAATTCCCCGTACACTGTGGAGTAAAGCTCTGGTAATTTCCACAGGCTGTGCACAAAAATAGGCAACCATCTAGCATAGTTCACATGATCAAGTGCAAACATCCAAGGGCATATATTTTCAAGTGCTGAAAGACACTCTGGTAAGTTTCCCTGGCGGATGCTCCGAACAAAAACAAGAAGGGCTTCTAATTGCATAGTTGTCAGCCAGTACTTGAACTGAACAGATTCTTGTTGCATTCGGTTACACCAGAGTGATACTTTCTGATGATCTATCTTCACTGCTATTGTATGCTTGCAAAAGAATATTAAGGGATGCGTAGCTCACTTTATGAGCATATCGACTTCTTTTAACATGGGATGATTAAAGGATACCCTCAGCACTTCCTGGGGTTGTAACACTGGACTCTTCGAGGTTTTTAGTCTAGCCAGAGCCTTCCAACCATGATCCAATCATCGAAATTATGGCCATTTTAATGTTTAGTCCTCGTAAAATCAAGAACATTTTGTCTTCTCCATACAACTCAGGATACCTCCACTGAAGCTGTTTCGCAAGTGCGTAGACTGATTGGTCTGATGTTATAACTGGGACTTGTTCTGAGTTTTTATTTTTCAACAAAGTTACAATAATGTCCATGGCATGGCGAACTATAGCTGGGGAGTTAATATCCTCTTTTAGAAATGGAAGCAAAACTGAAATATTCTTCTCAATTTCTTGATTTCAGTATTTTCTTCCTTACGGGAATAAAACACAGCCCATGGATGAATGTCTCCTTCAATACTACACTGGATATGCTCTACCCATTCTTTTGTTTCTTCAAATTCATTGAAATATGAATTACCATACGTGTCATTTACCAAGGGAAACGGGTTGTCAAAGTTACGTTTTGCTGTTGGTGGAACTGTAGTGTACCACTGAGATAGAGAGGTTTTGGTGTTATATACAAGTATATTGAGATTTAGCGTTTCTATCAAGTTGCTATTGTTATTGTCTGAGGGATATTATATTAATGATATGCTTGCTTTTAAAATGGAATGAATTGACAGACTGATTAGAGGAGGTATCGTGATCTATATTGCCAATCGCCGCACATGTAAATACACTGTATATAACATTGGGTGGCGAAACAACGTCCTTTTCCTGGATGCAATATTCACATACAGTAACGGCAAGTGTTCTCTACTTGTTGAACTCTTTTATATGATATACTCAGTCCAAGGGGATACATCCAACGAGCTGCTTTTCTCCCCCTGTATGGTTGTGAAGCATCAGACCTAAATATAAAGACAGAGGAGTTTCTTGATCTATGTTATGACGTCTGAACTTAGCAGTGGGTTGTCTTTTTCTTTTAATGCTATTGAATCTAACCATCTGCGCAATATTCAATACTGCAACAGGTATTTTATCTTGTTCAGCAAATGATGCTTCCTCTCTGGTTATCGTGTTTCCTGTAGATATTCCTTCTAGTACCATTCTGAAAAACAGTATCGAATTTTTAGGAACATAGTTTACGCTAGTGAATGATACTTTAAAAGGCCCATTAAACTTAGGATAATCGGCAAAAATATCTTCACGAAGAATATTAGCAGCACGTGATACACATTCCATCACTTAAAGAATTATAACTACGCGCATCAACTATAGCGTTATGTACATCTCCTTCAAAGGTAAGGAAAACTTCTCGACCAACTCTGTCTTCATGAAGATACGATACAAATGCAATAAGTTGATCTTTTAAGCGAGTGCGATTCACAACGAAATCAGGAAA
The DNA here is from genome assembly GCA_933210815.1 of Meta bourneti. Classification (NCBI taxonomy): domain Eukaryota; kingdom Metazoa; phylum Arthropoda; class Arachnida; order Araneae; family Tetragnathidae; genus Meta; species Meta bourneti. The sequence goes on along the minus strand of OW119922.1, from coordinate 70,625,338 downwards.
TCCCAATTGGAGTCGTTCAACCAGCTTTACAAGATTGGCCAATCGGAAAACGGAAACTTAGCATTATACATGTACATATCTTGCAGGTAAGTCACTAGTTCACTGAGAACTAAGCCATATGCCATTTTTGAAGGATCACTCTACATTACATTGGGACCTATTCATACTTCGAACTTCATTTCGAAAATTTATGTAACATGACTTGTGGTATTTTGCCTCTAATCTAACGCGACAAAATCTATCGAATGTAACTTTGTAAAGAGTTTTTGGTCCTCAATTTGTTGTGCATATGCAAATATATTGTCCGATTCCAAGAATAGATGCAGACACAAGTTTTTCCATGTAATCCCCATGTTCACAAAAGATGCATGTGGATTTTATATCAACTGTAGTACAACATGATCTTGTAAATGACGTGCTAGCTTCAGATAACTAATGTGTAGGATTTGTCTGCGACGGATGCTCTCTTTACTTATATCATTAAGGAGTGGTTTTTTCTTCTTTCCTCAGCCGTTCAATTTTCTGACTGTTATATTGGGTTCTACAGTTTTTGTGATACTTAGCACTGTTTTCAATAAGTCTGGTGAAGGTTTTCCAACTTCAAGTATGATGCAATGGGTTCATATTCAGCATGCGCAATTAAATGTTCACTTAGTGAATTATAGCCACTTTCTATTGGTAACTGCTTGTTAGCAATTTGGCAAAGAATGCATTCCCATGATGCGACTGGTTTGCTGAGGCTTGCGTCCAACAAAAGTAACTTTCGCCTTTCTTGTTTAGCCATGTCGGTTCTGGTTATTTACATCTGAAATACAACAAAGAAACTTTTTGTTAAATTTGTAACGGTTACTATATACATACAATGAAACATGGTGCAGTCATTTTTTACAGCATCGGTGCTTTTAAGTAAACATAAACATGTCATTCAGGAAGTAGCTGAGACAGGAAAATAGTAAAAATGTGTAAAAAATTGAATAATTGAAACATTACTCGAGAACTATTGCATTTACAGCAATACGTTTAATAACATTTCTTTTAGATACACAGCTGTTCTTTAAAATGAGACCAATTTCATCACAATCCAATCAGTGGTTTCCGAGATATGCGACTTTATAAAATCAGCAAAGCGGCCATATTGATGACGTCATTGCTCATGGCGTAATCATTTCTAAGGTTGTTTCCCGGCTGATTTACAGTCTTTGATATGTATTTAGTCGACCCTCAAAGTTTGGTGCTAGTATCCGGAAATGAAATATTTTTAGGTTATATGATGCTTGTTCCACGCACTATTCAGGGTAAAACAACCGAGTGACTGAAAATTTTACAACCTTCCAAATCTCCCTAGCGTATAGGATTGCAATCTTTCTTATCAGAATACACAACAAAGGACCAAAAAAACATTTATTTTCTCAAGCAAAATTTTTTTTTAAAAGGCAGAGTAAACTGTTTTTCCAAACAAAATTCTATTCTAAACAAACTGTCAGAAATCAAGAGAGGTTTTAGAATGAGAAGGAAAACACCACTCAAAGAAAGCGACAACGATCGTACAAGATCAAAGATTTCGTACTCGAGACAAAAGAAGCAAGTAAACATCCGATTATAATGTCAGTAATTCTTTTCTAACAAACTCGTGGATCACTTCGGAAAAGAAACTTCCAAGCCAGTAATCCTCGGTGTAGGACTGAGGGCCGTGTAATGAACTCGAAAAGATGGAAGAAGTAAAATAAAAGAATGTGTTTTTCTTGTTATTGCTCATTAAAGTGAAAAATTCAGAAGAAAAATCCTACTGGTTTCGAGAGAGAAACCGCTAGAAAATCTGAGTTACTTGTGATATAAAAAAGGTGGGTTTTGAATTGTGCGGCTTTTAGGATTCTATTTGATCATATTCAACCCTCTGAGGGGTTCACACGCATAATTTCACCTTGCAACCTGCAGTCTTCACTGCATAACTTCTAACGATTCAATTCTAAGGAAATGAGCAATAGAACCTTTCCAAATCATTTTATTCTAAAGTACCCTATAGAATATATCGAAAGAATTATATTTTACGGAATTAAGCAATGAACTATTTCCAAGGGATTATAACCAAAGGAAAGGACCAATAGAACACTTCCAAAGGATTCTATTTTGTAGAATTGGCCATTGGAATCGTTCCAAAGAAAGATACTATTCTAAGGAAAGGACAAAAAAATATTTCCGAAGGTTGACATAATCCATGAATTCTTTAGAAAGATGTGGTTATTTAGTTAAGTGTGTTGTGGGGTAAAAACAACACTTGACTACTCGAAAATCTCGCTAAGATCGGAGGGTTAGCTTGTTTACTGAACTATGCTATGGATTGTTTTGAAAGTAGTTTTCCAGGGTTAGATTCCTTAACATTAATATATAACAAGACTTTTTAAAGACAGTACAACTTTGTCTATCAAAAAGTACTTTATGGTATAGAAAGGTTACACTGCTATATATACTACTAGCAGAATTATCCGGCGATGCACAGGTTGAATTAGTTAAATGTTGATTCTATTTCATAGAAAAATACAAGCATCATTTGAGTGCACAGAAAATATTTTTTAACATTGTTTAACTTTTTCTTAGCTTCTACTTCGGACACAAATATGTATACATAATATATCCATCCCCCCCCCATATAGTTCATTTCATATTCATCACACTCTTACAGTAACACAAACTACAAAAGCTTTTTCTGAGATGACTTCAGAAATCGATTTTGAGTTTTGGAGTGATTACGAATGCCGATTAAGTTCATTTTCAGTAAAAATGAGGAACTTTCGGCGTAAAGTCTTGCAATCAGTTTTCCAATCAATGTTTATTATTTGTAGTACCCTTGCACTATGAATTCGACGTTTTCGAATTACATTAACATTGTGAGAGGAAGGCAAATTAAATTGTTACGGCATTCGTGGTTAATTTATTTTGAAGCACACATTTTTTTCTTGAAAATTCTATTCAGCCGCACGTGGAATAACGGAGCTTGTTTATAAAACAAATTTCATCAGTGTAGATAAAGCAAACTCAACCGATTACACTTTTTACAAAATCGCTGCTTTTAATGAATGTTTTACAAGTACCTAAGTTGTATACGAACAGTTTCAACTTCGAGTAAGAAACCTCTACCTGCCACTTAAGACAAAAAATGTCTATTTTTCAACAGTCCTAGTTTACATACCTCCTTACTATATTATTCCGAGATCAGCAAAGTCTTATTTAAAATTTGCTTTCCTTCAACAGAAAATTAGTTTAAATCGAATCCTTAAGGTAATTTTTTCAATTGAGAGACTCAGTTTCTATATGGAAACCACGTACCTGTTTAGAACGATAGATGTAGCTACTTAACTATAGAGTACAGCTTTCAATAATACCCATGAAACATGAAAAACCAATGTAAATTAAATTTATTTTTTTCGTCTTGTAATGAAAATATGTCAAAATTTAGAAATATCTTTGAACTACATCGTATGGCTACCTGTTTTGATTTAACGTAACATATCCTATTTTTGAATAACATTATTTTAACTTTACCAGTCATTTTAAAATAAGAAGTTATACACTTTACTTAAAAAGGTTTCCATTTATTTTTATGAAACAGAATTCTACAAACTTTTTAACCAAAGACTTAAAGAAAGTTCGTCGAAATATACATATACAACCAAGAAATTACCCATGACTAGTGGTATTTGGCAGAAAATAAAAATAATTAATTACAATTTAACTCCTAAATAATGTGTATATCCGTAATATAAAAACACATAAATACAAACAGAAACAAAATTCTGATCATTGAAAAATGTAGAATTCTGAAAGACGAAAGATTCGAAACGTAAGCGTGTCGAATTTCGACGTCATGGGAATATTCTGAAATAGAGAAATTCGAAAAAGACGCTTGAAAAATATTGATAGACAATAATGAATTATTTACAAAAGAACACAAATTTACAAAACTTAGAAATGCTCAAATATGACCGCAACATTTCTGTCTTAACTCAAATACACAAATACAGAATTCTAACTCTAATTTATAAAATAAAACATTAATGTTGGTGTTGCCAGATACCGAATTGCAAAATTATGCTTCTATCATCAATGAGTTTTTTGTTTTGGCTTTTCGTGTTTCATTACAAAAGGCAAGTTGAGTAAAATTGAGTATTTTAAATATCCATTTTTCATCATTCAAATACTCCTAAATTCTTTATATTGAGGAAAGAAATAAAAAATCAGTTCAAACATAATTCGAATTTTAAATTGTTTAAATATAACTTTCGGGAAAAAATGTTTTTCGAGCAATACTGGTAAAACAATTTTATTAGAAAATTTGATTTCGATCAGTACTGGTAAAACAAACTGAGTTGCGTACCGCAATCGTTTTATGCTCAATGTTTTTTCTATGGCAATTTTGAATTTATTTAGCTCCCTCTGCACACCTAGGTTAAAGAGAACGGGGGTTAATATGTAGTTTGCGTTACTCGCAGGGTTCTAAAGTATAAGTGTACCAAATTTGGTGTGGATTGGTCAAACGGTGTAGATTTGTATAGAGAACATACAGACAGACGCCAACTCTGCTTTATATATATAGATTGTATTGTGTGTGTACGTTATTTTTTGTAGTGATGGTTACGCACACAAAAAATGTTTACAATAATATCTTGGCCGACACTCAAATTTTCCATTAGTCACAGATTGACTTTCTGATCCTAGTTTACTGATTTTTATTTTCTTTCCGTTGAGTAAATGTAATTCGCTTCAAGAAAGCAATAACTAATCCTCAACATTAATCTCATCTTCAAACAATCTTTTATATTCTTAACCGAAAGGTCTATTCACAGGATCTAGAAAGTCTACTCTCAGAAATGAACCATAAACAATCCAAAATAACAGGTCAAGAAGTCGAAACATCAAGAATCTTAAGCGTTGAAGATTAAGACAAGATCTTTGTCCAGTAAACGCCATAGAATCAAAGAACATATCTACGGCACACGGTCCGACAAGAAGGCAGTCGACCTTGAGTCAATCGATATTTGAAAAAGTGTGTACGTGTATTAGAAGAAGGATACCATGCACAAAAGCACGAATAGCGATCACCGTGGATGTTTTCCCCCTACCAACTCGTTATAAATGCTGTCGCTTACGGCACTGAACGGTAAACTAAGAACTAGAATCCGCGCTATAGACGCCATTTGTGGAAGCGCTTTGCTTGCTTAAACACCAGAGCCCTAATTTAACTAAAGAATCGTTCAAAAACACGTGACTCGACTGCTTACTCGTGGGACCCGGACTATGTATTTCTTTGAGAACCAATTTAGCCCACCTAGTGGTTATCTCAACGAGGTATCTTGTCTTTAGCAAAACGTACCAGATCTTGATGGACGAAATATTTCGTCATTAGAAGGAAACGGACCAAATCTTGATCTCGACAACATCAAAAAATCGGCAATATCTTGATGATGAGATATCTTGTCATTAGCAAAATTGTTCAGATCTTGATGGACGAGATATCTCGTCGAAACCACTTGGAGGGTTAAGTATTCGATTCTACTCTCCAATCAGTGACCTTTTTTGCTGATGAACCAAGCCACGATTCTACAATCGAATGAACCCGAATTCTCCAGGAAACCCTGAAGAATCCTTCCTGACTACCGAACAGGATCCCTAATTCAAAACCGGATCAGGCGTGCTTCCGGACCTCTCCGTGCACATCTTCCCGGACAAATCCCGCTTGTTAAGTAAATTGCACTCGGACGTAATTAACCGGCGGATTAGAGCTGTCTCCCGACGCTCCTATTTGGAGATCTAATTGCAGAGGATTACTTTGATAGCGCTTGTTAATGAAGGGCTGTTTTCGCATTCAATGGCGGATTCCGAATGCTGCAATGGTCCTGATTTGTTCGGGACTGACTTATTTATCGAGTCATGATTCAGTGGGTCGGCTGCTGTTCGAGATGAATTATAAATGGGCCGCGGTGTGTTTTGACTGATGAATATCTGTTGTCGCATTTTAGTAAATCATTGCCGAGCGAGTTCACATTATTTAGCTCCATTGAAATTGGAATGACCTTGCTATGGTCTGGTCTTTTTCGCTCAGTTTAATCATTATAGGGAAAGATCAAATACTTCACATTTCTTACAATATAAGAGGCCGCTGTTGAGTTAGCAACCTTCTAGTTGAAGGCGGTACATGTTCGATTCCTGTAACTTACCCTGGGTATATTTCACTTTTCTGTGTCAATAAAACTTTCCTTCTGTGTTGTATGTCCATTTACTTGGCGTTGTTTGGCGCAGCTTGGGAAAATATGACTCATGCGCAAAGTTGGAGAGTGGAATCCAGCTCAGGTGTTGACTTCGTCATCTGACCGTGGTTCAAAATTGAGAGCGGTTGTCCTAGTACCTTTTCCCTCGAGATTGATCCCATAGATGTGAAATATAAAAAGACTGAGCGTTACTATTGGGAAGATAGTCAAAAAGTGTAAACATGTCGATTAGTAGTCACATGACTGCGCTGTAATAATTGACTTGGATGGCTTATTTGGCATCTTATTTCCTCGTTTGGCGATAAAACATCTAACATCTTAAGGTGGATGTCTGAATGCACATTTTTAGAGTGGTTATAAAAATGGTGAAATCGCCAGTCTACTATGTCGCTTGGACCAATCAGATAATGAATCAATAGACGGATGTCTTCTCCCGTCCCGTTGACTAACTAGATTATGAATGTTCGTTTCTACCCACTAGACATAAGTAGTCTAAGGTTCATGTTACTACTAGTTTTGGTCACTTGATCTTGGGCACATTAAAAGTTACCATTGCTCACTCTACTTTTATATTTCCTCTAGGGGTGACCCCGGACCGTCGCCAAAGCCCGTTATGTTGTTCCAGTGCGACGCAAATTCAACTACCTTCCATTAGTATGCGCATGTTTCCATTTACTTGACGGAAAATATATTGCTTGGTGCAGCGTGGCCAGATCTGGCCCTGCTCCATAAAACACCAACCATATGCTTACAATAAAAATCATAGACTTTTTAAAATTGTTACCAATATTTTTAAGAGTGAAACTCAGAGGTATAAAATATATCTAAGGATTCTTTACTTCCAATACGTTTCTCCAAGCAAATGCTTATGACGGAAAGTTGGATTAAGCATTATCCATCCAAATCATTTTTCTCCACCATCAAATTCCTCAAATATTCAGAGTGCCTAGAAACGTTTCTGGTCCAGGCCTAAGAAGGATAAAAAGAAAAAACCGTGGTTACTCAGCTGACACTAATACCGCTCAACTTCTCATCCGAGCTGGAGCCATGCTCTCCACATGAAACAGAATTTTCAGCGACCAAATCACTCAATTAAATAATTCTCAATGCTCAATTTACCCCCCAGGCCAGCAATTTCCATCACGAAAGAGGGGGATCCGCAAGAAGAAGAAAAAAGAAAATATCCACTCTCAGCAACTTTAGTTTCTGCTCTCTAAAAACTCTTCCACGAAAATGAAGAGCCTCAAAATATAAAAAAAGATGAAGAGGGGGAAAGCGACTTCAAGAGGGAAAAAAAGGAAGGGAAGGGAAAAAACACCATCTTGCGATTCGTGTGTTGTAGTAATTTTTCCCCTTCGGTTAATTCGATTAAGATGACGATATCGATATTATTACTGTTGACGATGCTTCTCCGCCACTTTTCTTTTATTTATTTTCCAATTCTTCGAAATGATACTTTTCTGCGATGCCATTTTTTGTCTTTCCGGCAGAAGTTTTTAACATAACTTTTTTGCCTTCTAGTGGGCGTAAATTTTTTGTGTCTGTATCCGCTCTGTGTGTGTAGTGATCATTAATTAATTAAAAGGAAGTGCAAATTGCCAGCTATTAGTTCATTCCCCACACCGAAGAAAACCTTTCAAAGAATTGATTTTTAACGATGATTAATGGAATGGTAGCGAAAGACCTGTTACGCAAAATTCATGAGAAAGGGCCTTTTTATAACATTTCGTGGAAGCGAAATGTGCTGATTACGTAATGTACAAATTTATTATAAGAGTCCAGTTAAGTAAAATTCCATTTATCAATAACAGAAAATTAATTACATGCACAGTATGTTATTCATGATCAACAATCGTTCAATTTGCTTCATTAGAACAATATAAATGAATCTGAAATTCTACCTTTATATGTAGTTATTGCTTTATGGGACTTAAAATGCCTTATACAGACTGTAAGAGTAGGTAAGGACAACCTACCCAACCCTCCTGGTGGTTGTCTCTTCACCAACAAAAATTCCATGGAATGAATTTAGAATTGATATACAACTGATTGGTCAACGACAATTAAATTAAACGCTAAACATAGCCTAACATACACTAAACATAGCGGCGATAAATTACATTTTAATGTAACCCCGATATGTATCATGCGAGAGTATTTGGGTAGAGGAAGTAAAAATCTCGCTTCCCGTATGGTTTATATATAAACACTGGAAATTCTTCTCATCGTTCTCATAGTAACAATTTCCAAGTTAGAGACTGCTATGTTGACGAGGTACCTCATCATTAGCAAAACTGACCAGATCTTGATCTCGTGGTCATAAAAAAATCGACAGCATTTTGATGACATTAACAGAATTGACAGTAACATCTCGGCATTAACAAAATTGGCCAGATCTTGATGAACGAGATATTACATCGAAGCCACTTCGAGGGTTAAACCACATTCACAAAGGAATATATGCCACCTGAATTTGCAAGAGGACGTTGTTCGGAAGTTAGCCACTTTGTACGGCTTTTCATGCGTTGATGTTGTCAGGTGGGTATTACTGTTGCTGGTCGCAACATCGAGCAGCTTCTGTAAAACTGCGTGTGTACAACTACTCAAATTATAAAATTAGAGCTACTAAAATATTGCTTTCTTTCATTTCTGCATTTTAGTGTACCCTCTTCCAAATTCTGGTGACGCTTGCGGAAATACAATCCGGTGTGAATATGGTAATTTTGTGTTCCAAACCTTCCTTTAAAGTTTATGCAGTAAGTTTTGAAGCTCCCTGTATTTTAATACCAGTAATTCAGATAGAAGAATGCATCGTTTTATCTTATCTTTTTTTCATTCAACTATACCATTACTTCTGTGCTGTTTTGTTTATTTCACTAAGCCTTCGTGAAACTATTTCGAATTGCGGGATTAGGAATGGGAGTAAAATTGTCAACTGACAGTGCATTCATTTTCACTCTCCTCATTACAAAACATTATCACTGCTTTTTGATTGAGGTAGGTAAGCAGTTGAATTTCGAATTCATAATTTTCTCAATTCTCTGAATCACAAAACGAAAGAAAAGTCATTAAAGGATAAATATAATTTGATTTGCCAAAAAGCAGAACTTTCCAAAATTTAAGACATGAACTTTTTTTAATCTACGTTTAGAACAGGTCTTTGGATAGTACCTTCGATAGATCAGTTGGAAAAGCAGTGGACTGTAGTGGTTGATGGTAGTTGAATTAACGTCACTCTGGAGCAACACAACGTACTATTGGGGACTGTCCGGAATCAATCCCGTAGGGAAAGATTCGAGGGCAGCACCTGGTCATTTATAATCACGGTCAGTTGACGAGGTCAATACCTGAGCTGGCACCCCACCCTCCATAGCTTCCGCACCACGCCAACGTGTGAAAGATGCAGACTATAAATCAATTTATTTTAAAATTTTCATTAAAAATGCATTGCGTCTTGTAGAAAACCTTTAAATAATTGTGACGGACACGTTTACCAATTGCATCAGTTAAGTGAAAGTAGCTACACTTCAATCGTGTTATTGACAATCAATACTTTCACATCAATTATCTGAACATTTTTGACCGAAATTCTGATTTTAAATGGATCATAATAAACCCTTTGTAAAAGGAGCATTTTTATCATTCTTTAAGCATTTCATTTCGATAGTTCCAAAGTTGCATTTTCTTTATACAAATAAGACTGCTTCTCAGAATTTGTAGTATTTCCTCCAACTACAAAACTATTTAGTCTAACATGTGTTTTACGATCAAAGGAAGAGTACCTATCGTATAGCCTCTGCAAAATTCTTAACGTCATTTAGATGAAATTGAAATCACTGAAAAGATGTTTATTTTAGCTTTTTGCTCGATAACTGAAAAACTATTTCATATATTTCGATGTAACTTCCAAAGATTTTTATGAAGCAAGCTTCTGAGTGTGCCTCAACCCTCTACACCTATCATTCAAGACCCAGCAAGACTAAAAGTTCTGGAAAACTCACTGCCGTTCTGATAGAGATTAAAATTAATCGGAGATGGAGGATCCACTGGTCCAGATTTTCCAGAAAAGACACTACCTGTAAAAGATTTTGTATGTTTATGAAAAAGTTTATCCTCATTAAGTACTCGGTACTTTGAAGGCCTCAGAAAAATAGTTTATTCGTAAGGGTCTTGAAGAATTCCCAAACTATTTCTGTCCAATCTTTTTATAATATATGGTATGTTCTTGAAGAGATATTTGTTGCTATTATTTGTAGTTTTATGCTGTCTGGATCTGAGTAAAGGAAAAGTATTTCAATATAATGTATCCATTGCTTTCTGGCGAATCTATTAGAACATAGAATGTTATTTGCAAGAGGTTACTACCAAGTTGTAATAAATAAAAATCCAAGCCTGATTTTTTCGGTCAACATCAACAAATTGTATTAAAAGGCACATGTTTGATTGAAGATTAGATTGTTATTTGATAGATGAGGGGATCAAATCGCTAGTTTCTATGAAATTTAAGTTACGGTTTTCTATTGTTTGCCTGGATTGTCTACTAAAATATGATATCAGATCTTTCTCTTTGGGATTGATCCCGGACCGTTTCCAATAACCCGGTGAGTTCCTCTCGTGCGACGTTAATTCAACTACCTACTTACTAAAATGTAATCAGTTGGAATAGTTTTTAATATACATTGTTGGGTAGGAATGATAATTTTCCCTTTAATAATTGTACTTCTTAGAAATACATTTTTGTTTATGACCTCTTTTACAGTTTCTTACTGTCTTATGGTTTGTCTTCTGTCCTTTACTGTCTTCTGAAATGTATTTCTTAATCCTCGTGGTTGCTGTCCAGAAAAAAATGACCAGATCTTGATCTTGTCATCAAAAAATCGACATTATCTTGATAACAAGATATATCGTCATAAGCAAAATTAGTCAGATCTTGATGGACGAGATATCTCGTCGAAACCACTTGGAGGGTTAATTGAAATACACCTCTTGCACTCACGGAATTTTCGTTGAGTGATTTACGGTCAACGAAAGACATATCATTCTAGTAAATAAAATTGTGTAAAAGTGGGTAAAATCGTGTTCTTGTGTTGAGAAATAGTAAGTCTTTCTAATTTGTCAAATTATAAAGACAAGGGTGTCGACCGCAACATAGCATCCTACAAGTCATGACTATGTGAAAAATGTCTAAACCTCTAAAAAATCCAGCGCCTTCTTTCAAATTTCTGAATTCACAATATCAAACGCGCTCAATCATCAGCACATCGTTTGCTCTTGCCGTTACAAAAAGAAAGGCGAAAAAACCCAGTACCCAAACAAAAGAACAACAAAAAAAGGGGGCAGAATTCCTAGAAGCCCTTCCACCGGAAGCAGAAGAGTAGACGACAGTGGGGGTTGCGGAATGCAGACGATAGCTTGACCGATGATGACTTCCTCCAGGAGGGACTTGTGTATTTACGGTTGACTCCTTCGCTTTCTGTTAATAGACTATCCCTCTATCTGTCAGTAGCAAGCCTCCCTACTCCCACTCCGAGGGTGCTTTCCGATGAAGGACTAATGATGCATCTAGGCCCGAACCCTGCAGAAAAAACGGGAAAGGGGGCGAGTGCGGGAAATTGGGTGTCGGAATCTGGCACTTCTCTCCCCCTCAGAGGTCGAATCGGATGAATGTGGTACTCGTGCTGGATCTTGCTCCATTTTTCTCATTTGCGCCCCGTTCTGTCTGCAATTCGGTGAAAGGGATTGAATCCATTGGTCTCAGTTGGTAATTGGTGACCTAGACCAGAATCAATTAAACTTAGTCTCCAAAGGACCCCTTTTACCAAACAAAAGTGCAGGTTGGAGTCCTCATAAAAACGTTTTCACTAATATTCAATAGCTATCGCTATTGAACTGTAGGATAAATCCAAAATTGTGTTATCTCTTACTCCTGAAAGTAATACAATCTGTTGAAATTTCTATTAGTTGTTTTTTCTTTCTTTAAAGTCACAATTGTTTTGATGTTATTGTTTTTCATGCGATGGATTGAAAAATCAATAACCCATTTTCTTATATTGCATCATGAATCCTGAAATAACTATGGTGGAGTCCAAGGGATATGCACAGCACAATTTGATAAAACGCTGACCTAGACCAATGTCTCTTATATCCAGAGAGAACTAAATGTTCTAAGAAAAGATCCTGTTTTATTGGTCAAATGCAGACTAATAATAGTTTTAACTTCATTTTTTGAACTTTTAGAAAATAATTTTTTCCATGAAACAGTTTGATGACAAATCTAGTCGTCTATTTCGAAATTCATTCCTCTTAACTCAAGGTTCGTTACATTTTGTGTTTTATTGTGCTTTCGTAGGCACACAGAATGGGAAAGTACTTCTACAGCTACTTGTGCAGTGTGAGGCTACTTGTTTAATGGTAGACAGTTCAGGTGTTGACCTCTAAAATTACAAGGTGTTGTTCTCTGATCGTTCCTTTCGGGTTTGATTGTGGGTCATCGTCAATATCCCGTTGTGTTACTTCAGTGCAACGTAAATTTAACTAGTAACGAATCAAAATTTTTGGTAGGCAAAGATTCATATAGGAAAGTTTGGTTTGTCACTCTGGGACCATTTTTTGGTTCATTAGGCTTGTAATGGCCGGGACATATGGCTTAAAGTGAATTCTACAGAAAAAATTTATGTTGGTTTCCTCATCAAAAATTTTATATTAATATTTAATAGCGATAACTAAATTTAGAAGTCTTCTGAAACCAACGTGCCAACGAATATTCAAAAATGTACATTTTGTAAAGCTTAAAAATGAATTAAATTTTACTACTCGGGGGGGGGGGGAATGTTAAACGCGCAATTTTTAAATTCGCATATTTGGGTGCTTTCTCTGATCACAATTCTCTGATCAAGCGCTTATATTATCTGTATTTCAAGTGTTCTTAAATTTAATCTAACTTAAGAATTTACTGTACGATGAAAAAGTATGCATATTAATTCTCTGAGACTCAAGAGAATTACTATTGTGTTTCCCGAGTACTATTGTGTTGCTTTAACATCACAACACATTTAATGACTAAATAACCACACCTATTGGTCGAAATAATCACAAAAAGATTCCATTGGTCAAAACTGGTTGTAAATCATGCAGGGTACACTGCAGAATGAATATATACTCGTACGGATGCATCCCTCAGAGTTAAGATACGTTGTTACGAAGCGCATTTAGAAAAACTTTCAAAGCTTGATTCTTGTTTTCAGTGCCTTTCATGGACATTTCAATCCAAAATTGTGTTATTTCTTATGCCTGAAAGTAGTATAATTTGTTGAAATTTCTATAAGTTGTTATTTTTTCTTTTGAATGACACAATTGCTTCAATTTGCTATTGTTTTCAACAATTTATATACTGAAAAAAATCAATAACCCATTTTCTGACATTGCCACATGGTCCCTGAGATAGCTATGGTGGGTCCAAGGACTCTTAACAGCACAATTTGATAAAACACTGACCTAGACTCTCTTCCAAAGATCCAGAGAGAATTAAAAATTCTTTGAAAAGATTCTATTTTATTGGTGAAATGAAAACTAATTTAACTTTTAACTTTACGTAATGGTGCTTTTAGAAAATAATTATTTTTCCAGTTGAACAGCTTGAAGACAAATTTAGTCTCCTATTATGAAATGCTCGACTCTTAACTCAGGGTTTGTTACTTGATAGGATTTTTTGTTCTTGTAGGCACACTGAATGCCAAAGTACTGCAATTATTTATGCCTCATGAGGCTACCATACTTGTTTAAGAGTAGGCAGCTCTGGTGTTAACCTCGTCATCTGAACGTTGTTCAAACTTACGAGCTATTGTCCTCATATCTTTTCTTTCGAAATTGATCCCAGACCGTTGCCAATAGCCCGTTGTGTTGCTCCAGTACGTATTACATAAATTCAATTACCAATCAACCAAAACTAATGGTAGGCAAATAGTTATATAGGTTTGGTTTGTCCTTCTAGGATCATTTTTTGATACTCGAGAGCTAATAAGGCCGGGTAGGTAGGTAGGTATTTTAATTAACGTTACACTGGAGCAACACAACGGGCTATTCTAATAAGGCCGGGACCTATAACTTAAAATGAATTCTGAACCACAACGATCATCTATTACAAGATCCTGATTCAAACCCAAGACATGTTGAACATCGGGCCAGTGTGCTGTCCACTCAGCTACCTTACCGGCTTGCTTGATTGGTAGATACAGAATTGTAGTAACATTGCTCTCCTATCAAAAATTGTACATAATTTCAGTTTCGTTATTTTTATGCTTTAATATTAATTAACCTTTAGAAACGGATATTTATTTTGATATGGATACATTTTCATGGTATGATATTAAATTGAAACATTTCAATATTTTAAAAACTGTCCAATGAATTAGGAAGAACAAACGCATCTTGATACAAGTGCAAATTTTAACCCGTGTATATTTATTTTAATTAATATGTACGAGTTGTACATTCCACACTTTTGAATTAATGTGTAAAGAATTTCTACAAGTTTATTTGAATTAATATATAATTCTATTTGCATACGGTACTTTAAGAAAAACCTTAGGTAGCTATACATTTAATAGAATCCAACTTTAGATTTACTTAGTATACAAGAATAATGTGTGCCTGTTTATTGACAAAATGTGTAATCCCACCCTTGTAACATGAAGATACACCGGGATAATTAAAATGCAATCTTAACATCTCTTCGACACTTAAATACCATTTTGATAATTAATTCACAGTCACCTCGTTCGCATTAATAGAACATCCATATCGTGTTTATTAATTCTTCGCACTTTCAACACAAACAACCCAGAAAATGTTTATCCCTAGATAGTATGATAAAAGCCTTGTATTACAATCACATCACATTCATTAACAAAGGGGATTGAAGTCAGAGAGCGCATATCTTTTATTCCTACATACAGGTAAATGAGTGTGTACTGACGCGAAGCGACTTGCTCACAGAACAATGGCTGCAGATATAACCCTCAGGAATGTTGGGGTCACGTTTGTTTCCATTAAATGTCAGACAATATAAATACGTTTCGCTTATGGATGAGAGATAATTGTAAACGAGCTTTCTAAGCAGCACTACCTTTTGGAAACATGCCTGAAATGTAATGCATACCGTGATCCGAGACGAGATGTCTAAGAGTGAAATAAAAGTGTGTTCGTGTTGTGAAGTAATGTATACTATTGTGAGACAATAATGATCCCTGAAGCAGCTATAAAATTTATTTAATTAGAGTTTTTTTTAAGCGAATGCGTCTTTAAAATCGGAACAGTACTGAGGCATGCATGAAACTCGAGCGTTATAAAAAAAACGTTACGACTGTTTGGTCTTACGATTTCAGAACTAGAAGAAACATCCATAATATAAATATAGCGTCGTGTAGACAGAGGATATCGGTAGATGACATGACCTTCGGACCGAATGCGCGCTTTCTTTGACCTTTAGTGGCTCAGTATGTTTATCCAATGAGCTACCAACCGGCAAGCTGTAGGTGGTACAGGTTCGATTCGTGTAACTTACCCTGGATGTATTACTCTCTTCTGTATCAGTACAAATTTTCTTGCTTCCATTACTTAACGTTGTCTTGTGTTTGGCACAGCTCAGCCAAATACGGCCTAACCCAACTAGCCATTGATCTTTACTGTAGGGGCCGCGGTAGCCCAGTTGGAAGAGTAACATATTAGCAACCCGAGAATTGCGAGTTCGAACCTCGGTTCCACCAAAGACCGTCGTGTACGCGCGGCCTTGTGCACGTTAAATCTATAGTGGTCTCAAATGTCCTCACGTTAACGTGGTGTAGAAGTTTGGATAGTGGGGTGTCAGCTCAAGTGTTGATCTCGTCATCTGATCGAGATTCAAAATGACGAGGTGTTGTCTTTAGATCGGGATTGATCCTGAACCGTTGCCAATTATGCTGCTCCAATGCGATTTTAATTAACTGCCTATCTACCTACCTTTGATGTAACTACCTTTGATGTAACTACCTTTAACGTACCTACCTTTAATGTGCAAGATTTTGAAAGAGATTGTGAAATATATACGTGGGACCTCCTCCTATGTAAACCATCATTTTCACTGACTTCAATCTTCTTTATTGTAGTTTCTTGTGTTTGCTTTGCTTATAGCAAAATAGCAAGCTGTAACAGTAATGCTATTGAAGATTTCCAACAAAAACCCTTCCTTCATTTCTATAGACATGTTTACAGGATGAATTCGTCTTTGTAACGGGTGGGGTAACAAAGATGAATTCATCCTTCAAACAGCAAAGAATCCAGAAATATCCTTCACAGGGGTAAGCAGTACCTCTGCGGTACTGGTACCCTTGCAGATCGAAATAAGGTGAGCCAAAACATCCCCATGACAAATGGCCATTCGCCAAACCTTTGCAGATCGCGATTCAAGGTGAGCAGGAGGATGTTTCAAAACACCAACTCACCCGCGACTGTTGCTCTTTAAATGTTTGTAAAATTCTCCTACTGTTGACACAAGCAGGGGCACCCCGGGGACCAGTTGCACAAACATTCATCACAAGCAAAGGCAACTTCCAGAAGTAGAGCGCGCAACAGGAGACGCGAGTCAACAACAGGACGACCTAAAGATGATCGATCGGCGGATAACAACCGCAAGATGAAATAACAACACCACTTCACTTCAGTTTCGGAGCGTTATTAATGGTCTGCCCCTTTTCGACGAGGAGGATTATGATAAATGCGATCGTCTGTCTGTCTCTGCGTTTCTTAGGAATGCTCGGGGAAGAAAGCTTGATGGATATATATGATTGCCGAGTGAAATATTTATGTGTCGCATTACAGTGGTGCAGTTTTAATCACGTGTCAGCGGGCGAGATTTGCGATAGGCTACGGTATTCCAGTTGATAAATTAATTGCAAAAGGAAATGGATTTCGACGGGACAGTTTTTGTTGCTTATGTGGAGCGGGTTGACGCTTAGGAGTCTTAATTAATTTTCGTGAAGAACCGAGGACCTTAGGAAGGAAAAAGAGCATTCTTAGAAATAGCATTCATCCATATATGTCCTTTTACACGAAATATGATCACAGAGGGTACCTAACTTATAATTAACTCTTCCATTACTGATGACTTCATCATAGGCACCGACATAAATAATGCAAGTGATGCTTTCTGTAAAAATTATGCAGCTAAAAGGAAAGGTTAACAGTTAGTTATCCAAACATGGCTCTGTTGTAAGTTTTTTCATTTCTTTTGAACATATCCTTTGCAAATCGATCAAAATAATTGAATGCATAATATTTTATCCCAATACGTGCTCGTATATTTGATCTTTACTTTAAAATTCTTTAAGTATCTCACACTAAAAAAAATTTCAAAGTCCTCGGTTTTTCTGACAACTGCCAAAAATTACATCCAGATTATTTATAAATAAAACTAATCATCTCCAAAAGAATATGATCAAATCAGCTCGCAAAATCATCATCAATCCAACTGTTAAATTCCGAGCATTTCCATCTGACTCAATCCAATTGAGATTATTTTGATCCAAAATCGTCCCGAATGGTACCACCAGAATTTTCTGAATTACCTGAAAAGTTTACTTACTTGTTATAATTATTTTGATTTGAATATGTGGAAGTATGTATATACAAAGTCGTTCTACACATAAAGCTAGAACATTTGTTTTTGATTAATAGTGGTATTGTCAGCCATGTATATGTACCATATTCCAATTTATTATATTTATCATAGCAAAAATCTGCAATTTAACCCTCCAAGTTGTTTCAAAGAGATATCTCTTTCGTCTCTTTGAAACCAGAGAGCGAAATTGGTCAGAACACTGAACAATTTCGCTAATTACGAGATATCTCGTCAAGATACTGCCAATATTTTTTATGATGATGAGATCAAGATCTGGTCATTTTTTTTCTTCTGACGAGATATCTTGTCAAGACGTGGCCAGTTTTTCTTATGACGAGGGATAACTGGTAAAGACAACCACCAGGAGATTTAACATAAAAGCAGCTGAACTATGTCTTATACGAGGGAAAGTCAAAATTTATCCGCTCTTTATTTTTTTAAATTATCTACACAAATGTAGGGGGTTGAACAAGTACGTCATTTTTGTACATTGTCTCCTTCCTTTTCGATGCACTTGGTCCAGCGGTTCACAAGCTTGAGTATTCGCTCCAAGAAGGTTTCGGTTGATCGCCAATCCATTAATCCACCGCTTCCCGCATTTCTTTGTCCGTAGAAAATCGACGACGTCGTAATGCATCTTTGAGCGGTCCAAAAAGATGATAATCGGAAGGGGCGAGATGTGGGCTATAGGCAGAGTGTTTCAGCCCCTCTAAACCCAAATGGGTAATGGTTTCAACGGTCTGGCGGGCAGTGTGTGGTCCTCGGCGTTTGGTGCGAATTGCTGACTTAAGATTGCTGTTCAGCAAATCGCTGATTCTTGCTCTGTTGATAGTACGCCCCTTTCTAGGTAGTCTTCCAGTATAGGACCTTGTGAGTCCCAAAATATGGTTGGCAGTGTGCCAAAAAGGCAGTGTGACAACCAAACGATATGTCATGACGAAAGTGTGGATAAGTTTTACTTACTCTCGTATTTGACATAAACATATCTTTCAGCATCACCTTGCCTGCGGAAAGTTGAGTTTTGAATTGCTTCTTCGTTGGCGACTTGGGTGTTTTCACTCCATACTTTGCTTTTTGGATTCTGGTGAATAGCCATGGACCCACATATTTTGTTGTAAGCCTCCGATGAATTTCAGCCCCTGGCACACTATCCGGCCATAAAAATCGGATCACTCGGCCATGTTTACATTGAAACATAAGTAAGCAAAATAACGCTATCAGGGTCAAACTTCGATAATGTATCCACAACTAGTATCAACTCTAATCATGCATGCGCAGAAGGCAGTGTGACAAACCAACAGACGTGTTATGGTGAAAGTGCGGATAATTTTTGACTTACCTTCGTATTTGACATAAACATATGTTTTAAACCTCCTGGTGGTAATCTCGAAGAGGTACGTCGTCCTTAAGAGATAACTGACCAGATCCCGATGAACGAGATATCTCGTCATTAGAAGAAAACTGACCAGATCTTCATCTCGTCATCATAAAAAAGGCGACAATATCTTGATGACGATGTATCTCGTCGTCGAGATATTGCTGATTGTAAAAAAATTAGCAAAATTGGTCAGATCTTGATGAACGAGATTTCTCGTCGAAGCCAATTGGAGGGTTAATGATCCCTGAATATAATTTGACAAACAAAATATGTTTTCATAGACGAAAAGTTAAGTTAAATGCAGAAATAAACAACCCCGTGAAAATCGAAATAACCCTTACGTATGGATAACGTGTTGGTTCAGAGCGAATGTAAATTCGCTCTGAACCAACACGTTATCCATACTTAAATAACTCGCATTCGCTGTCCCCAAACATTCCCATCACTTGACGAGCAATTAATCCTTATTTCGACATCAGATTCTGTATAAAAGTCCTCATTAATTCTGAGTATACAATAACTTAAGAACGAGGAAACTGCCTCGCCGTGTAAGCTCCTGTGCAAATCTCTTAGAAATATCCCAAAATCGAAGGAGCGCTCCTGAAGTAAGGGGTAAACACATCCTAAATTATATCGCTCATTAAGACGGAATTTTAGAATTCGAGTAAACTTTAAGAGAAAGCTTTCATCCCTTGTTAGGGAATTAATGCCTCAAAAGTTTAAGTTTTCCTCTCGTAAAATAGCTCGTAAAAGTTTCCCTTGGAGATAAATCGCTGCTAAGTAAAGCGGTTGTTTTATTTTCGTCGCACGATGGATACGAAAATTTAATTATCACCTACAAAAGGCAGCGACTGAATTTTAGACATAACTCTATAAAAATGGGTATAATATTTTAAAACTTGGTGACATAAAAATTATTGACGTGTTTTTATTTCGTTGCGCAAACAACTTTACTTTTATAAAAGTTGATCTTAGTTGAATGGCATCTGTATGTATATCCCTAACATACTTAGCGTAGAAATGTACATTATTTGTGCACTAGCAAATGGCAACAAATGAATATAAACAACATAAAATCAACTGCTAAGATATTAACTCTCCAATTACTGATTGTTTTAAATATGTTTATGATTTGAGCTAAGGAGCTGTATAATACGGCTTAAACTACACAAAAAAACCTGCCATTCTAGTAAAAATTTCCAACAGTCTGATTACGGAAGGCAATAAGGAATATGGAGGATATAAATCAGCGCAAAAAAGAAAATGTTGTTGCCGTGAAAATAGGTTTAGACATCGAAAAGTACCTAATTGCCTTTAAAAAGAGAATGGGATGTAATTAAAGCGGAAGATTCCGAAGTTAATTGCGATAACATGACTGAGATATGCACTTTTTGTGCCTTGCAACTTTATTGGAAATGATAAATTAACACCAGCAAGGAGTATACAAAATATTGCTTTATAAATTTGGTTAATTTAATTTCCTTTGGAATTACGAGTATCGAGGCTCATGTTAATTATAACTGGATTCAAATAAAGTATGAAATGTGAGCAACTACTCAGTCATCAATAGCAGAGAAGAAACATAGATCATATGCATTATGATACTAGTAACTGGCATGCTGCTAGTTATTAGTATTTTATGTTTATCTCTCGAGCAAAAGTGTGGCTACAGGCTTAGATGAAAAAGAGCCAACTAAATTGTACTTCGACCTTTTAATCAAAGAAGTGACTGTACTAACACTCTCAAATTTCAAAATGGACATAAAATTTGCCCTGTTTGTCCTAAATGCGCAAACTCGCAGGCTTCCACTGCTCACATGCTTTCGTGGGTCGGTTTGGATTCCCGTGTCTTTTTTGAGAATCCTTTGATGGTTTGGGACTTTTTGAAAACGAATGGCTTCGTGGACTTAGTTTAGCGTGTGCTAGACCAAGAGGAATTAGAAACAATATGTGCCCTCAGCTTCATGTTATTTCTGCTGATCACTTGGTTTGAAGATCTGTAAGGTGGTTGTGGAATGTGTCTCCCACATCTAATGTGAGAGACGTTATTGATTGGTTCAAATGATTATCCAGCGTGATTAAAAACATTACTCTACGCTACGATAGTCAATTGGCCCAAGCTAATTTCCAAACCCACGTGACTTACTCTTCTAAATCTAATCAAAAGCAATATTTTCTAGTACGTTTTTGTGTCCCAAATGAAACAGGAATTATCCATATACGTATATGTCGGCGTATAATGTTATGCTTTCTATAATAGGCGCAGGTTGCAAGTCTTAGATTTTTTCTAAACATGCAATTATGTTACATGGGAAAAAAACCAGCGTTTGTAAGTATATCTGTATATCATTAATGTGCTTTAGTAGTGCATAATATGTATAGTACAGCATGCAATCATTATCTATAACACATTTTTATAAGTACGTTTTGTGTATGAATTCCCAAGGAATGTAATTGTAGAGCCTTATAACTTTTATCAAATTAAAAGTTGCATGATCTACAATTTCTAAGTAACATTTAAAATTGTTTGCTTTAATAAGTGACTTATTGATGTTACTTTTCTTTCGGGTAAGTGCTTTTCCTGTTATAAATTGGAGTTAGGGGTAAGTTCACACACACACACCAAATATCAATTGTCCCCGATGTATTTTTGTGTTCCCAAGCTAAATGGTTCAAGTTTATAATTCAATCATGGTGTGAATCCGATAATAAATATATTGAATTATGAGCATGACAAACGCGTGAAAAGCAATGTCGGACACGATTTGTAAGAAATGGAATTTGCTTTGGCCAAGGTTCATTGAGAACCATAAGTTATTTTTTAAATATTTTCACTCGAAAAAATTTGGATAATTTTCGGAATACTTTTTGCTATTATTATTATCTAATAAGTTTGCATTAATCTTTGATTATAAATAAATCATTGTTATTTTTAATATTGGGAATAAAAATAAAGTTAAACCCTGATTTCAGAGATTTCTCAAGTTCAATGTAGAAATGGATAATATAATATGGTACTTTCTATTCCCGACGAACTACTATATATGATAACATCTGTGCAGTCTCAAACAAAAGCATGTGTTTCACTACTCATCTGAAATTCTTCGACAATTACATCTATAGTGCTCCACCTGCCATAGCACTATAGATGTAATCTTTTCTTCATTCCTAATTAAATTCATGGTTGACAAGTTCAAATGATCGAAAGCTCGAAAATAGTGAACTATCTGTTATCTGACACCTTTGATCAGTATAATTTTTTTTTAATAGATTGGTTTGTAACTGAGCGTGAAAGCAAAGAGCAACTTTAGTCTACCAAAACGTTCTTCACTGTTGAGATTCATTGAATGCTGTACATACGTACTATCGCAAGTTGAGTTTTATAGCGTTGGCTATATTCACAACAGTACACACCCTCTATAATTTAGCAGTGGTTGAATTCAATAGATACTACCACTAACTGATTTATTGATATTGCTTGGAACTGTGAGAGTTTTAAGATCACGGATGTTATTATGTATGCGTGGTGGGTGATTACACGGCCAAGCATTCAGAAGTAAACCATGGCATGTGGCCTATCTAAACACTACTTGTATTGAAGTAAATCAATTTGTGTAAACTTCTGGGAAAGGGCTGACCATTATATTCTTACTCCTAGCATTAAAAAATATATATTTATAAATCTAGACATGTGAGGCAGTTTTGTAGAAAGTCAATTCCTTGAACGTGGAAGAAACAGTGTAGGCACACACGTAGAAAGTGAATTCGTAGAATGTACGAAAATTCTCCGTGACAGACCTTTCTAGTAAGACAGACAACTTGATAAACGTTTATCCTAAAATGACTGACATTGTTTATATGGTAACCACTCGAGTTGAAATGTTTCTGCCTTCTCCCCGTAAATAAAAAAATGTGAGGCACGAGTCAAAACCGTTCTCGGCTACATTCAAGCCATTTCACTTTTCGTTTGATGGAACAATAGCCCTACTGAGCCATTTTGTTTACGCACTGACAGTTTCCTGCATTTAGAAAATAAAGCCTTCCTTTTTATATCGGGCCGTTAGACTTTATTTTTTTTCATTTACCCTCCGTTAGCCGAGACATTCCGCGTTTCCAAAACATTTAGTTTCCTCGTATTTTTATGCGCATAAGTTCGCGAGCACAGCGTTGTACCAGCGTGCCTTTCAGGTTTTTTCTCTTTATGCCTCTGCTTCGAACCAGTCTTGTCGCGGCGGATGTTTTATTTTAATTTTTATGGATGCTTAATATAAAGGTCTGGGATGTGCACGGCGCTTTTGTGTCACTTGGCTGCAAATGGAATGCGAAAGCTGCGTTTTCGACGCGCGAAGTAAGTGGCGTTTCGAATTACGCGAAGTGAAAAGTAACGTTCAAGCATAAAATCAATGTGGAAGGGTTTTTTGTTGCGCTGAATAATTGTTTCGTTAAGCGTGCAAAGATGAATTGCGTGATTTTTTTTTGCGTGAGGGTTCTGTCCTTAGCAACATAAACAAAAATTCGTTCTTAAATCCATGCGATTTAGTAAAAGCTGCAACGTTACGCGTTTCACGAGACACATTGCTTAGAAGCATTCAAACGGTCGTGCGCTTTATGTTTGACATCGGAATGATTTCATTTTTCTTTAATCCAATTAGTTTCGCATTTTCTTTTCGAATTAGCATTTTTATTTTTATTTTCTCAGTCTGTTGCTCAACAACTCTTTATTAGTATGTCCTTTCATTTCTTCATGATATCCATTACTTGAAATTTTTTCTTTCAAATAAAATAATGCTTATTCTATTGAAGTTTCGGGCATGAGGGTCTAAAACAATTTTAGACATGTGGGATTTATTGTAAAAAGAGTTTATTTTTCTTAAATGGGTAAGGATGGTTGACGCATGGCTATCTGTACTTTGAAAAAAAACTAAAATAATTACTAATGGGCAATAAAAAGAACTATGAAAAGCGAATTGTTCAAAACTGGAACTATGCAAATCTCATAAGCATCAACAGATGAATAAAAGTGAAAAATTTTAACATTAGTTTTACTAGAAACCATTTCCGTGGACCCAATAGCAAGGTTGGTTCGATAGTTGGACCCAAGGACAATATTTGGCCAAACTGTCCAGACACAAGACAGACATACCCACACAAGCAAAGTTTTACTGTCACCAAAGAGAGAAATACCAATGGTAAGAGATAAATTGCCTTGATTTGAACTGAACTTCAACGGTTAGTTATGGGTATTATTACTTATATCACTTGGCATAAATAAAATTACATCAAGTCCGTGAGACTTGAGGCTCTCCAAAACCAGCTCAGGGTGGTGAACAAACTGGCCTGATGGCCTAGACAAGAGATGGTGTGCTCAGGAGAAGCTGAATTGCATTTAGAAAATCGTAAAGTGCTTGCAGCCCAATTCAATCTTCACTGGCTATAAGTGTCTACTGCAAAGCTTGGTCTTTCACCCAGGGAAGCACCAGGCTGACTGCAGGGGTACCAATCATGAGTTGAGTCCTCAAAATTCTGTTCATGCTATCTTTAGTTTCAGGAACAATCTATTAATCTTCCAAGTGGTTTCGACGAGATATCACGTCCATCACGAATTTTGCTTGACAAGATATCTCGTCATCCAGATATTGCCAATTTTTCTTATAATGATAAGATCAAGATCTGATTAGTATTTCTTTTCTAATGAAGAGATATCTCGTCCATCAAGATCTGGTCAGTTTTGCTAACGAGATTCCTCGTCGAGATAACCACCAGGAAGGTTAATAGGTAAGTCTGCCGTAAGATGGTGAAGCATCTAGACTTTCCTCCTTTGCCAAAAGATCAGCGGTTTGGTTCCCTTGCATACCAAGATGTGAAGGAATCCATTGAAGATATTCCCAGCTAAAGCTAGCAGGTAAAGACAAAGTCAGACTTATTCCCTTTGGTGCCTCGCATCTCCAACCTAACTGTATCTGTATCCTCTTTTTCTCTTTACTTATGGCCCGTTTAAATTTGAACACTGATATTGTAATCGTCCGTTGTGGACACCCTCGAAGTGTTAGTAGAGGCCCCCGTTCTTTTCTCAGTGATGTGTCTCCAACCTAACTGTATCTGTATCCCCTTCTACTGTGGCCCGTTTCCATTTGAACATTGATATTGCATCTCCAACCTAACTGTATCTGTATCCCGTGTTCTCTTTGCTATGGTTCGTTTCGATTTGAACATTGATATTGCATTGTCCGTTGCGCAAGATAAACAGGGACGCATCGGGGTGTTAGTAGAGACACCCGTTCTCTTAGTGATGAATTGTTAGGGAAGGCATTTAGCTTCATTAGATTGTAACAGAATTCAATTTCGAATGAGAATCCGAAGCCCACAAGGCGATTCATTACCAATTCATTCCCTAAACTAAATAATTCATTCAAACCATCCGTGCTTTCGATTCTGAGGTATGAATTACTTTACACGTTGAATAAAACAAATTGATTTATTCAGATTGTAATTAATAGTGACGTTGCTGTCATTATGGTCTTGTTCCCAGAACTGATGGTGAATGGTCTTCAATATTCCATGGATGAGATTAGTGATTTAATTTTATGACGCATACCTCATGTATACAGCCGAGTACTCATTAGAAAACTGTAGCATGTAACGTAACAGGCTTCAAATGTGGCTGATAAGTTCAGTCGTCCACATTTGAACACGTCTAGATAGGTTTCCATGAATATCCAGCGTTATGGAGAGCACTGATCTGCGCTTTGGTAGCCAATCGGCTCAATTCGATCCGTAAGCCCCCGTGACTTACCCTTTTGAGATCTTTCAATAGACTCTTATCCACATGCTCTGTCTATTTCATTAGAAGGTTGATGGTTCTCTTGAGAAAACGTAGCTCTGCCCATTGAAGTCACTATGCTAAAAAAGGGTTTCTTGGAAAAGAATTTCTGTTGAAGACTCACCTTATAAGAATATATTTCCCACCAAATATAAATGCAATATTTTTAGTTCTTTTAGAAGTGTTTGTAATCCTTTTGCCTAACCACCCATCTATAGCACTCCTAGATATCATAATATCAAATGGAAGACAATTTATTTACCTTGACTTAATATACCTATAATATTTATGAACCTAGTCTTAACCATTTGAAGAACATGGGGTGCCAGATGTCCCACTGCCCCAGAAAGGGTGAACAGCTCTTAGATTTACAAACTGCATTCGAAAATGGTTGTGCAAGAAAGTGAAATAAACTTTGTCAGACTACTTAGACTGTCAAATAATATCGAATAAAAATAACAGCACTATTTCAAAATTTTTATTTCCTGTGACAGCACGGATGTCGTTTGAAACTTCATTATCAATAATTCTTTGTCGATAAGAATTTTCATCCTTCACGAGCATATTTAAACCTGTCAGTGCCAGAAGGTGCTGGCAGGTGTTCACATTCCGTGAATCTTCGAGGAATCGATAAATTCACTGCAATATTCAGATTAGATCAAATCATGATATAGATGCTGTAGTAAGTTCTTTTGTGGGTTCTGAGATCCTAAGATTTACAGTATCTGTTTTTACTAGGATGTAGATCCCATAGTCTCAAAATTAGTAAAGTTTCACCAACTGTAAATATAGTTTTAGAAAGTAACTGATCAGTTTTAGTAAACGCAAAATAATATCCTTCATATTAGACACAATTTTGATAATTGTATTAAATATTGCATCATCGAAAATAAAATTCTGGTCTGAATCTCAACAGATCCTTATATTTCTTTATAAAACAGTTTAAAAAAAAGAAACATTTAAAAACTGTCTAAAGAACTTGTTAAAAACTGTTTTGTTGGATTAATTTTGAGTAGGAAAATATAACGAATTATAAATTAGTATTAAAAGTTATGACTAAACAGTAATGGTTGTAATAATCAATTACAAATTCATGACTATCAAATTAACTTCTTAGCTAATTCTTGTTTTTTTTTTGATCAAAAGGTAGCAAAATTCAGGGAATCAATGTTGAATTATCTATTAAGAATGTACATTCAAAAATTTTTTGATAGATTATCAAAATATATCCAATTTATTTCATAAATTATAGATCCTTTCAAAATAATAGATATCTCTACTGTTACGTACCGTTTCTAGATAGTTTGATAATAATAATAATCCCATGAAAATTCAATTTGGTTCATTCTAACGAGCATGATTTTACTATTATCCAACGCATGATTTTACTACTGTGGAGTTGCGAACGGTAAACATTTATGAAAGGTAAACTTAAAATAGAAAGAGAGCATTTGTGCTCAGAAATGAAGCTTATGCTCATTTTAAAAGGTAAGATAATAAGATTTTGTCTTCTGAGAGCATTCCCGACAATAGTTGAAATATTTGGCGAAAAAATCGCCATATTGGCGACACGAAAATTTCTCGATAGTGTTTAGGTGGCTTTCTTGCTTAAATATGTACACGGCAGCAAAAACTGATTGACAGAGAGGAATAATTCCAAGAAATAGCTCATATTTTGGTCCTCGTAAGAAATTCGTCGGAATTTTAAGTGCTAGTTCTCTGTATAGTGATCAAAAAGTGAAGTGAAGATCGTTTAATCCTTCAGATTTCGAAAGTAAGATGAGATTTCTTTGAATCCTTAAGTGGAAGTGCAGTAAAGTAGTCTATATCGTGAACTTCGAAATATGATGAGTATTCGCCGAGAAGTATTAAATTCAGTCCTTGATCGCAAGACTCTCAGCACAATTATCGTCAACTAAAAATTCAAGCGGAGATCCTAATCAGACTCAGTCCGGTGATAATTTCATAGTAGAGGAGTTTTATATGTTGCGTAATCTAATAAAGTTAGATTACTTTTCAGCAGCAGTCCTCTGAAGATAATAGTCAGACATAAATAAAAGTTAACAACATTCGAACCTCATTACATCGAGGTTGATGATTTCATGAAAAAGTTCAATGTCTGGAGGATTTTATGTTATAAATAGATATTTCCTTTTTATTTGTTAGGGGGATACCATATATTTAGAAACCCTTATCAATGTATTCATACTTACAAGTAATGCAAGTTATAAACCCCATTACGTATTGTTCATATTGATATATTAAGAAGTAACAGTTTTCAAGAAAAATCTTTTACAAGCACCTTATAAATATCGTATCATCAAATTAGCGTTCACTATTTGAATTTGTTTAAATATTTTTAAGACCTTAGTGCACAAACATTCGTTCTATTTTTCCGCGCTTGATTTTCTTATACCACCTACAGTATGTGAGAAAAAATACCAATTTGCCTTGAAAAAATCTATATATGTTGTGTTGGATGTATAGTTTCTACGAATTTATTACGGAGATTCAAGATATCAAATTTCGATCTGATGAGGTTTGATTTTTAGAGAAATGGCTGTAACGGTAAATTAATATTAAATCGCATCAAGTTTGACATATTAAAAACTAAAATACCTTTAATATAGAAATGTGACTACCTTTATCCGTACCTTACTTCGTTTGTGTGTATGCCTCTTCAGCTATACAATCAAACCCTAGAACTCAATCAAAGCAAACAAATGTCATCGTAACACTTAATCCTAAACTAATCACACTGGTTCTGATAGGTACATCATGATTTTATTTTCAATGTTTTTCAATGTTACGCAATAAAAAGAATAACTGTTAAACTGTAACTGTGTATTATTTATAAAATTAAATACTAAATTTTTGACAGTTTTGTTTTTCCAGTTTCTTTCGAAAAATATGCTGCATATTTTTCAAAAATGAATAATTAATGCGTGTGGAACTAGGAAAGAAAACGTCGAGCACCTCACAGATACCCCATGTAACTTTGTTACATATTATGCATCACGGAATTATTGTTCTCTCATTTGGAACATCTTTTTGCCGTCTAATTTCTGCCGACAGGTCAGTGTCTTACGATAAAAACCTTTTTCTGACTGATATTTTTGCTTTTCATTCTCTTAAAACTTTACACAACATTCTCAATACTATGAAAGTATTCCTATGCTTCATTTACTTTGCGTACTTAATCTATTTCAGGAATGCAAAGATTAGTCTTAATGGGTTTTTAATTTCAATGAAATTTATTGTAATTGGAACATTGGGAGATATAAAGGTGCATTGATCAGGGCAATAACTGGTTACAAGATCATGACATTGGCAAATGTTTGTCTTGATTACATGATCAGGACATTGGCAGATGTCTGCCGTGTTTACAGGATCAGGACATTGGCAAATGTCTGCCATGATAAAAGGATCAGGACATTGGCAAATGTCTGCCTTGGTTACAGGATCAGGACATTATCAAATGTCTGCTTTGATTACAAAAATTCCAATACTACTAAAATAATTTTTATTTCGGTCATCTTTAGAATGTAACAATTATGAACATCGGCGTCGCCTACAAGAAAACTTTAAAAAGGTTTTGGTGATAAAAAGAATAAAAACTACACTGAGAAGGACAGGAATGACTTTTTCGCTATGAAAGGCATTTTCTGGTAAGCTAAATGTAAGTGGTGGTAGTGTTTCTGCGGCGATACGTATTTCCTGCTCGTAGTCTGAACGTGACGTCAGCTGGCTTATTTTTCCATACCATTTCATCTCTTCGCCAATAAAAATTCCAAAGAATGAAATCTGAATTGATATGTGATAATAGATGAGTCAAGCCAATTAGATTAAACGCCAAACGCTGCCAAAACGGCGATAGACTACATACTAAGGTAACCCCAATATATATCATGCGAGAGTATTTAGGCAGCGGAAGTAAAATCTTCTGGTTTGTTTACACTGAAAATCCTTCTCATATAACCGAGTTCAATACGACGATCCACTAACATCCTTACACAGTGTTCTTAGAGTTAAAGTACTTTCAAATTTCCACATGCAAGTTTAAAAAAAATTATAAGAAAGGAATTCTAAAAAATTAAAAACTGCATTCCAAAGAACGATTTCAAAACCAAATACTTAAAGCTTAAAACAAACGACTAATTAAAAACTATCCCAAACGACTAATTAAAAACTATCCCAAACGACTAATTAGCATTTCTAAATTCAGGAAACCCGAAATCGCGAACAAAATATCTCAGAATATTTTAAAGCTTAAAAAAAGAAACTTCGAAGAAATGGAGAGTTTATTCCTTCTTTAGAATCGCAGTTCTTTCTCTCCTATTTTCCTATCTGCTTTCGAGATCGAGATGTTCGGTCGTTTTTATTGAAATATTTGGAAGTGAGTGGCATCACATAACGTCTTCGTAAACAAGGAGGCTGGTCCGTGACGTCATACGGTAGCGAAGAAGGAGACAAGTCGAGAGACAGGGCATCTGGCAAAAGTCAACAGAAACGAGTCGGTCTTGACAGTGCCACTTATGTGTCTTCGTTTTCATATTATCTCCACTTGCTTCTCGGGTGTTTTTTTCCCACTCCCAAAGGGGGGGGGGTGTATTTCTATTGAGGAATATTTTAAACTCGACTTGGTAAAAGTAAAAAGGTCTAGGACATGTGCGTCGTGCTATGGATTAGTGTCAATTATTGAGTTGTTTCTCTATAGAAAATTGTACGTTTGTCATGTGTCAGTGTTTATATTATTTTCTCTGAAATTTTATTATATTTCTTTACAATACTAGAAAACCCAAAATCGTGAACAAAATACCTTAGAATATTTTAAAGCTTTAGAAAAAGGAAACGAACCTCCGAAGAAATGGAGAGTTTATCCTTTAGACTGTCATGGCAATTCTTTCTGTTCTATTTCCGTTATTTTTCTATTTCAAAATTTATGATTTATTTCAATTAAAAGATAACAAGAAATCCTAATGAGAAACGAGTTTTTTAGTTTTACAGAAGGTTGAATTCTAATTTTAAGTTTAATAAAAATGAAATTAATATTGAATTTTTTCATGATTGATAGAATTACTATTTTATGCTGCTAAGCACCAAGTGAAAATATTATTTTAAAGATAGTTAGCATTTTAAGGTTTTTGGATTTAATTTTAAATATAATAAATTTTGTCTTGATGTTTTAATTGATTTGCCGCTTCTTTTAGATATTTTATATCAATTTAAAAGTTCAACACATTGAAATGTTTAATTTTTAATACTTAGAGACAAATTCAAAGAAGCATTGCAAAATACATTATCAGTAAAAAATAAAAGCAATCTGAACTTATCATCAATTACGTCTTCTGAGTT
This sequence comes from Meta bourneti, assembly GCA_933210815.1. Taxonomy (NCBI): domain Eukaryota; kingdom Metazoa; phylum Arthropoda; class Arachnida; order Araneae; family Tetragnathidae; genus Meta; species Meta bourneti. The sequence continues at coordinate 70,593,869 of OW119922.1, read as the reverse complement.
ATATGAATCTGAATAGTTTTAAAGCAATGGAAAATGAAAAAAAAAATGAGAAAATTGCTCTGTAAGAAAACGGTCTCTAATTTTGAGGATAACGTGTATCCAGACAACTTTTTTGACCTTTTAATATTTTGAAAAAGAGAGACATTATAAGTAGACTCTTACAACTACATAATATTGTTAAGTCTCATTGTGCAGGTCGTGTGGTACTAGATAATTTAGATAATAAATAATTCACTAATAACCGTGGCTCAGTGGGTTTCGTGGCACAGGTTCGATTGGTAGGTGTATTTCCCCTCTTTTATATCAGTAAAACCTTTCAGATACAGAAAACGAGCTGTATGTGGTGCATGCTCTATTTTTGTAATTCCTCGGTGTATTTCTCTCTTCTGTATCAATAAAACTTCTTTTGTGTGTGTATGACCATATACGTGACGGAAAAAACATTGCTATGGTCCTTGCGCCATAAGAAACCAATCAACAAACCAAGATAATTTACTATTGACAACTATACATTTGAAATTACCGCTCATAGAATTTCTATTTTATTAAGTTGGCAAAGCAAATTCTTTTAATAAAATAAATAGGAAAATAAATAGGGTTGATGATTTTTACTCTACAGCATTAGTTTTAAAAAGGGAGATAATTAAATACTAAGTTAATATTGTAATCACATCCAGTCAAAACAAACATTTTATCATTATTAAAATTTCTTAGTTTACAAAAAGTTAATATTTCGTGACTATAGGGGTCTTCGTTTTTTAAAAGTCACATTTATCGTTCAATTTTTAAGATAAATAACAGATTCCTTTTTACGTATGTACTGTACAAGCTGAAATCTTTAATGTGGAAATAAAGGATAAGTGCACACTTATGTATGGCAAGTTAGAAAAAGAATCGAACGGATCGTTAAAATAGTTGCATTAACAAGCTTAGTCATAAAATTACGTATGAAGATGTAATTTGAAATGTTCACATGAATAATTTATATAAATTTCGTTTCTTCTCCCACATTCATTGTAATCTCAATTTGAAATATGTTGAAAGTAGAAATACAACATAAACTAGGAATAAATCAAAGATATTAGCGAAAACTAATTTGAGAATCAGCACTTCATAATTTCCTCTTACAATACTCGCATCAGATGTTTCCTAACAGTGCCTCACGCTGAATTTCAAATAAGCGATTAAAAGTACGAAATAAAGTGAAGATATTTCGCTGAGTAATTTTAATTTCCTTCCGTTCTGTCTAGAAGAGTTTTATTATCAGTGAAAAAGAAGCATTTTATCTTCCTTGCATTGGAATGAAAATGAAATTAAAATTATTCACAAGTTTTATTTTTCAAGCAGAGTAAAATAGTTTTATATTTGAGTGGAAATGGTGTTGTATTTTTTTCTTTAGTTTATTTTGTTTTCGGGATCATAATTATATATATATATATATATATATATATATATATATATATATATATATATATATATATATATATATATATATATATATATATATATATATATATATATATATATATATATATATACAGCTCTTGCATATTAATTACGTAGTTTTCGATGGACTTTCAGTGTTTAATGTGAGAAGGATTTTCAATGCAAACAAACAAGACGGAAGAGAGATATTTTACTTCCTGTTACCCATATGCTCTCGTCTGATGCATATTGGGGTTACATTAAATTGTAATTTTATCTCCGTTTTGGCGTCGTTCAGAAAATGTGTATATATTTTTAATTTAATTTATTTGCTTTTTGTGTTTATTCAGAACGATCCCGAAAGATAGTTTGGATGATTGTACTTTTAATCGCTTCTCATAGAAATATACCTTTCTCCAAATCATGCATAAATGTATGTGTATAAAAATACTAAATTTAATTTTTCAAATTAGAAATTATCAAACTTCCAATTTAAAAAAATATTACTAGATTTCGTTGGTCGAAAGAAAAAATGCGTTTTTTACTCAAATATTCTCTGAGTAAAAATTCAAGTTTCATATTACTTAAACCACTTAATTAATCCTTTGTTGTTGGACGAATTAATAATACTTTAGGTGTGCTTTAGAAGTGATATCATATTTCCACAATTCAGGGATGTTCCCTAAAAATTCGATGATAAATGCTATGATTTTGAAAATTTAGATTTCAATTAATTATTTTAAAAAATGGAAAATTTCATTATTTTTCACCCTTTAAAATATGGAATTTTAGTTAGGAATTCTTCTAATTAACTAATTAGTGATATGAAAACATTTTTCTAATATGTTTTGGAGGTTACTGTCTAAAGTTAAATTTGTATTTTTATGCATACTCCCCTTTGTAAATGATAAATTCAACATTTCTGCATGTTGTAAACGCTCTTCTAATAGAAGTTCGTTTCTAGGAAAAGCTAGCCGTGGTAGTCCGGTTGGTAGAATCACGGATTAGCAACCGGATTGGTGCGAGTTCGAAACTCGATCCAAAGACCGTCGTGTACGTGCGGGGGGTGAACGCTAAATCTGTCGTGGCCTCAAATGTCCAATATGGTGTGGTGTGGAAGCTTGGAGACTGGGCAGGCAGCTCAGGTGTTGACCCCGTCATCTGACCATGGCTCGAAATTACGAGGTGTTGCACTCGGGTCTTTCACTTCGGGATGGATACCGAAGGGAAATCATGGCACTACAAGGGCGGAATTGTGTAGCACTTGTTGCACCACGATGGGCGGGTTCACGCTGCACCTGACATACAGGCCATACATTCAAGGCATAACCCGTTTATAGAGGCCACACAGTCATTCCAGAGGACATGACATTCATCTATGCCTTACCCCGGATTGGAACTAGAAACCTTTCTATCTTGCATCCTGACCACCCGATTGGTTGACCTGAAGCGTGAAGTAATAGTGAAAATGATGGTTTATTGGGTTTTATGGCACATTTGGCTAAGCTATGCCAAACACAAGACAGACCACGTAAAGTAAATAAACATACACACAAAAAGTTTACTGACACAGAAATGAGAAATACACTGAGGGTAGGTTACAAGAATCGAACCTGCTCCGCTTACAACTTGCAGGTTGCTAGCGCAATGGGTAAACCCACGGAGCCACAGCGGACCCGTATTATTAACGAAACTACGCAGAAAATGGCAGAAGCTGATCAAATACTCCATAGAAAGGTTGATTTCTCCTACCACAAACATCGAAATTCCAAAGCAAACGTAATTTGTAAATCGTCCCTCCAATAAAAAAATAACTTTGATCACAATTGTAACATAGTATTATCAGGTCTTCAGTAGTGGGAGGGGAAATTCCTATCACCTTTTCTACGTCCTCTTTTCCCATCTGCCTGTTTTCTGTCTCGTATTGAGTATGCATGTTCCAAAATATTTTCAATCGCGTTGCCACAATAGGAGGAAAAAATATGAAATATGGCATTTTTCCCTTTTAACAGCGGCACACTATTTTCATTTCGTTGGTGTTTGTCGTGCTGGAAAGAGAGCCGGAAAACAACCAATCATGTGTGACAGAAAATTGAAGAGATGGCCAATAAAAGGGACTCGAAGTGATTTGTTTCCCTTTATGGAGGGTTAGGGCGTTTTTTAAAAAAAGAGTCATTAATGATATTATGGTTTTTGAAGACTGACGTTTGCTGTGCCTGGCAAATGAATTTTTGTTAGACAGGTAATCGAATACCTTGTTGACGATTTGATTTATGTTGAAGCTATTAAGTTTTGTTTGGTAGAGTAAATAAGGGGGTGAAAATTACGCACATTGCAATAAAGTTTTTCGTTTGCTTTTTTAGTTGAAATTGTAACAGTGATTGTTGAAATTGTAACAGTAGACGCAAGACAAACCTCGTTTAACCCTCTGAGGGGTTCACACGCATACATCCGTTTATCAACCTGCATTCTTCCCCACATGACTTCTGAACAGTTTTGACCTTGACCAACCAGAATCTTTCTTAGGATTCTTTCAACCAATAGATGGGGTTATTAAGTCAGTATGTGGGCTCTTGGGTAAGTGCATACTACACTACTCGGAAATCTCGTGACACTTAGAGGGTTAACAGTGAAAGTGTTTGTAGAAAACGGGATTGATCCTGAACTGTCGCTAATAGCCCGCTGTGCTCCAGTGCGACGTAAATTCAGCTACTTACATACCATTAAACGCAATGCTCATTTAACATTATGGCATTTAAGGAACCGGAGAAAAGACATGACCATCTAAAGTTATATTCTCAATGAATAAGAGCTGGAAGCTGGACGTTCTTTTAGAAAGTCAAGTGTTTTTTAGAAGAGGTAAGTAGGTAGTTGATTAAGGTCACACTGGAGCTACACAACGGGCTATTGTTGGTGGTCTGGGATCAATCTTGAAGGGAAAGATCCGAGGACAACACCACGCAATTTTGAACCACGGTCAGGTGACGAGGCAACACCTGAGCTGGCACCCCACTCTACAAACTTCCATACCATGCTAATTTGAGAACATTTGAGGCCACGGCAGATTTAACGTGCACCAGCCCCATGTACAAGGTAGTCTTTGACTGGGCCGAGCTTCGAACTCGCAACCTTCCGGTGGCTAATCCCTTGCTCTTCCAACTGGGCTGCCACGGCCCTTTTAGAACCTGTTGAGATTTGCACGCGGGAAGTTAACACATCTGGTTGGTTTTGATTTCGTTGGGTTTTATAGCGCGATGGCCATATTTGACCAAGCTGCACCAAACACAAGGCAGATAACGTCAAGTAAATGGACGTACACACAAGGAAAGTTTTATTGAAGCAGAAGCGAGAAAAATACCCAGGGAGTAATCGAATCTGCACCGCCTACACAACTGGCAGGTTGCTAGGGCAGTGGGGAAACCTACTGAACCACGTTGTAACGTCTTGATTCACGGGTAGCTAGACTAGTTACCATTGAAAATATCCGATTCTGGACTAAATTGGTTTATTTTACAATTTGTACAAAAAGTCGGAAAATGAATGTAAAGTTCATTAATATTAGTTCCTTGGAAGGTCCAAAGTTCTATCGAGGCGCTTAGGGCTGCTGGCGAGCCTCACAATTTCGCTCGGGGAAGTCTAACGCACGGCTACGGGTGAGCCTATTCTCAACACAAAATTACTCGAAAGAGTACAGAGTTCCAAGGCAGGAAATCTCAGTCTTTCCGGACAGGATCACTACTAGGATGAGCAGTTACACGGATCTCTAGGAGGGTTCTCCTTTACGGCTACGGTCGAGCCTTTCTCACTAAAATACTCCGGCGAGTATAGGATCCCAAGGTGGGATAAATTGCACAACAATGAACAAACAACAAGTTCACTTCAAGCTCCAAAAACGATCTCTGCTGACCGCCTCTCTCCAAGCTCTCTCTCTGATCCTCTGTCTCCGTCTCTCTCTCTCTCCTCTCGTCTCCTCTCGTGATCTCTCTCTCTCTCGTCCTCTCTCTCTCGTCTCTCTCTCTTCTCGTCCTCTTCTCTCTCGTCTCTCGTCCTCTCGTGATCTCTCTCTCTCTGATGATATCTCCAAAAACTCTATATGTTGGGTGCTTATCGACTCCTCCTTTCCGTTTCTGGTCCGCCTTTTAGTCGGTGCTGGATTGGGTGTTGAAGATTTCTCACGTTCTTGATTGGCTGTCTCACGTTGGTCTTTCCCCTCAACTTTTACGACAGACTTCGGCGGACTTGAAAGGGTCCATCAAACCCTGTCGGAAACTCATCATCATTTATATCAATGTTCTTAGTCTCGAAATGTCGAAGAGAGCGACAGAAAGGCGCCTGCCCTTTGTTTTGAAACCACAGCGATTTCCGACCCCTGCTGGCTGGCTGTCGTTAAGAAATCATTAAGATGTTTTCGGGTGGTCGTTATGGAGTGTGGGCTTTTCCTCTCGACACCTGAGTCAACAAGACTTTTCATTTTCCCACGCTGGCGTGGTGATCGTTTCTCTAGCCGCCGTTACAACGTCGACCGCTCTAATACCTCATGAAGGGCCCTGAATGTCGATGAAGAAGTGCAACTCCAACAAAATCTAAATAATGTATCAGCGATGCTTAAAGTCTCAAATTTACTGTGCAATTCATCTCATCAGAATTAATAAAATTGATACATAAATATTTAACATATATAGGTCTGAAATATTTATAGCCAGTCACATACATATACAATGTGGCCGAATATTGCCCGCAGCAAGGACATCACATGCTTGAATTATATCACGTCCGCTTTTTATGACTGCTCAGTTCAACCTTCATGGAAATCAAACTTATGCACAATTACATCCCGATCGGACACCAGCTGCAACCACCAGCACTCAGGAAGAAATTGGAACAAACCAGGCCTGTTCACAAGAAGCACGATCCCAAAGACAATCCATCACGGCTAAGTACACCACAGCGCTGTGTAATTAAAGTCTTATAATCCATTTCGCCACATTATACCTAATGTCCGCTATTACATTTTATAGGCATCCCGAGATCCCCTCCCGGACCATTTTCAATGGGACCACACCTGTAATGGAGGACCCGCCTCGACGCTTCGTCCTGCATATGACAAGTAGCCCAAATGTCTGAGTGATTAAGAGCCCCCCACTTCTGACTGGCCATTAAAGTATTGCTGCTCTGTTGGTTGCCCCACTGGGGCTGCTCCCAGGTTGTGCCCTCTGACATCTGAAGATGGTAATGAGCGTGGCCAGCGCTTCTGTTGTCGCGGGAACTGAATGGAATCGTAAAAGAATAGAAGTACTGCTGTTTTGGGGTGAAATGGCCCAGAGGTTTGAGCGCTATTTGTGTGGTATTCATAATGAACCGATCCATCAACTGGCATTTGCATAGGAAGACACACTCCATTTAATCCTTTGGAAATAATATATCATATGGCCTTCCTCCACTGTGAAATAGGAACTGTCCTACGACCATCAACGCTAGAGCACATGCGCTAACTAAACACGTCTGGTGGCAAAATAGAAGGGACGTCTATAAATGATATTAACGAAATAAAGACTGTTGGTTTGGTTTTATAGCGCAGGAGCTATATTTGGCCAAGATGTATCCAACAATGTCAAGTAAATGGATTTGGAAAGTTATGTATGGTATTAATAATATTGTATGAAAATGGGGGAATCGATCAATCAATTGACATTTGCATGAGAAGACGACACATCTATATATTAATACGTTAAGAAAAAACTTTGTACCCCTTTTTAAGCACATTGCGCGCACGGAGGAGTTTGAGATTTGGCATAATTAAATTCATATGGAGAAGGAGTGCAGAAAGATAAAATTAATGTATAATATGCGTTACAAATATATTAAATTAAACAAAATAAAACATTCATTGTTTAAGTTCATATACTGTAATCTATATATTAATACGTGAAGAAAAAACTTTGTACCCCTTTTTAAGTACATTGCGCGCACGGAGGAGTATGAGATATGGCATAATTTGCCACCGCATAAGTTAGTATTGAAAGTTAATTGCATCGTTTTGCTGATCAGAAACTTAAATACAAAGGAAGCATTAGTCAATGGAACAAGAATGCGCATCAAATTTATGTATCGTAATACTATTGATTGCGAAGTTTCAACTGGAACCGCACGCAATAAGAGAATTTTGATTCCATGTATAAATTTAAGATATTCCGGAACTATTTTACCATTTAACTTTCAAAGAACTCAATTTCTAATTATACCTGCATTTGCGATGACAATAAATAAGTCTCAAGGACAAACATTCGAAAAAATTGGAATTTTATTGAGGCAGCCAGTTTTTACACATGGTCAATTGTACGTCGCAGCAAGTAGAGTTCGATCATTCGATGGTTTGAGATTTTATATTTCAGAATATAACGGTCAAGGGCATTTAGCAAACGATGAAAGAGTTTTTACAAAAAACATCGTCTACACAGAAGTTTTGAATCATTAAATTCATTGTCGAACTATTTCAAGTTCAATGGACAACATTTATTTTTTTAACCACCCGGTTTTTTTTTGTTTCAATAAAAAATATACAAAAAAATACGAAGCACGTATTCCTTATTTCATTTTTTGGATTTATTTTTTATTTAAATTTTATATAATTTGAAAATGATAGGCAAATTAACTGTGTAGCCTTGGCGAAATCTGTGGACAGTATAGCAATAAAAAAAAACCAAGAAAATGTCAAACAACGCGTTATTGTTTTTTAGATATGGCTTAACCAAGCTATACCGCATTTTTCCTATGACGTATTTGTACATGCTCGCAGCTTACGTAATAGAACAAAATTCAAAAAAATTATATGCAATGAATATAGAGGTATACTCTTTGACGAAAGAACCGTATTAACGTTCAAACTTAAAAATTAAATGAATTATGGTCGAATTTCGACCACTGGGCGACCACTAGTCCCATTTAATCCTTGGGAATTAGGATATTCTATGACCTTCCTGCACTGTGAAATAGGAATCGTCTGCCGACCATCGACGCAAGAGCGCATGCGCTAACAAAACGAATCTGGTTGTAAAATAAAAGGGACGTATATAAACACAAGTCACAAGATATACGAAAGGTGTGGCACTGCTTTTTCTCCACAACAACGCATGACTAAATATCCACATCTTTTGATTGAAAGAATATAGGAAAGATCTTATTTGTCAAGAATATCAAAACTGGTTAGAAGTCATGATGGGAACTGCTGGTTTCAGAACGGATATAGCTCTTAAAGGCACATCTTTGGATGTGTATACGGGCATCACAGACCTGAGTTACCCGAATGATCTATCCTCCCTTCTGTTTTACCCTCGCCTGCCATTTCGCATTTTGATGTTGTTTTCTTTCGTGTTGTCTGTCTTCGCCAAATATGGCCCTTGCGCCACAAAACCTGAAAGCAGCCAACTGGAACGGATTTATGCGTATGAACCCCTAAAAGGGTTAAGCACAATAAAATATTCCAGACACTCGAACTGACATATAATCGAAAAAGCAATATCGTTAATCACACGCCAGCGTGACATCCTTAACTAAAAACATGAAAAGAATAAACGAAGACCGCCTATTCCAGAAATCGATGCTTTTAACGTCTCTTAACAAAAGCCCGTCCAAATAACTGTATGCACTGTATATCCTTCGGAGATCCTTCTCAGGACTTAAAAGCAGTGAACTTATGCTGCAAAACATGACGTATAGAGCCTAAGAAAGTGTCCTTGTCCTCTGGTCGATCCGCACTTTGTTGACAAAAGGAAATGGAATAAATGAATACAAGATTGCATTGAAAACACTCCGCCCCCGAGGAAAGGCTCGATACATGTTGATATAATATTCTAGAAAAAGAATGATAAAGAATATAGCTCTGGCGACTACTTTGATGCAAGATTCATTTTTAAGATCGATCTGCCACATCATCCGTGCTCTCGGCTGTTGTAGAGAGAGAAATCTTTCTTGAAATTCTTTTGAAAAATGCACGAATTGGGCAGAGGTTGCTTTTTTGTTGCTTGCTGTAATGCTGTGTGTTTGCATGCACTCTTTATTCTGTGTAGTGTTGTAGTATTCATGCCGTTATCCGCTGGATACTGTTTTCGTCGACTGAAGCAATTCATTGTAGCGGATTTACGTATGATAACGAAATGCTACAGTGCATTGTATTTCTTTACAAAGAATGTTATAAACTTGAATACGTGAATACAATGTGTAGTAAATAAATGTAATTTAATGTCACGAAGAAAATAATTGCTATTTAATGAAATAAATTAATACAAGGGAGTTAAATAAACTAATGTAATAAAATGATTTAAATGAATGCGAAGTGTGATTTCAGAGATTAAAATTTGCTTAGCAGAATAACAAAATGTCTCAAATAAATCCCTAGATATATTCTTTTCTCAAATTAAATTCTTTAATGGGCGGGAATAATAGTACAAGTCAGTTGTGATGTGCACAATTTTCTTGGTACGAACAGTACAACTAACTTAATTTTATGAGGGCCACATCCAGAATTTCTCCTAATCTCCCTTTTAAAGTTGTCAGACATAAGGTGCAAAACTGATTTTATAAATTTTATTCATTCACAATATGGAATATTAAATGGGTTTTTTTTGTTCTAAGAAATGTCATTTTTTGACTTGTACTCTTATCGCCGCCTATCAAAGAATTATCGTCAATGGTCAGCCATTCAATCCGATTTATGTCTTGAAAATTTAAACACCATTTAACTTAAGAAAATGATTAAATTTCAAATCTGAACGTCAATTTAAAATAAATATCAGATAAAAAAGATTTTTTTGCATTTAGAAGAATAAATCGTTTGCTTACAAGTGAAACAAGCCAAGTCAAATTTTTCGAGGAACAAGTTTTATAGCTTTTCTAGATCAGCATGGAATTATCCTTTAGACTGGTGTAGTTCAATAAGTCATTTCTCTGCATGAAAGTTATATTTCTTCTTGAGAAACAGACTTAGTGAGTTTAGCTTATGGAGCAGAACTTTTTTCCCTTCATTTCGCCAGAATTGTTTTTTGACTAAGTCTATTTCACTTGTAAGCAGAGGAAATGCACTTTGAGATTAAAGAATTAAAGATTCTGTTTAAAATAAGTTTAACTTTATTTTCCAAATTTTAGAAGGATATTTTATGCGTACTTTAATTGCTAGATATACTTTAACATCTGTATTTAATCTTAACTGTTTCATTGATTGATAAAGCCATTACTATCATTAAATCTATTATTCAATCATACATTTCATTCATCTTTGCAAACTCACCCCTCAATCATTTAATAGTTATTTCATTTAATCACAACCTTCGAGTTGAAGGCGAAACAGGTTAGTTTCATGTAAGGCGCATTCCTCCCTGGGTGTATTTCTCTCTTCTGTGTCAGTAAAAACTTTCGTTGTGTGTGTATGTCTGTTACTTGATTGTGTCTGGCGCAGCATGGCCAAATATAGCCCTTGCGCAATAAAACCCCAAGAACCAACTAACTTTCATTTAATCAATTCATTCATTAATCATTCATTTAATTAATTGATTCACCACTCAATATGAATGTTAATACAGTCCTTTCATTTAATCAATTAATTCACCACTTAATGTGGATGAAATACAGTTCTTTCATTTAATCAATTCAATCACCGCTAATATATGTGGAATACAGTTATACACAGTAATAAAAATGGAATTTACTATGAGAATAGTCATACGGTGTGCAAAACTACTTTTAATCAAAAGCATAACTGCATTTCAATGCATTTGTATCTTTCAACACTTTGGGATCGGTCCCCATACCAGACTTTTATCGCCCCTCTTCTACACAGCGCTGTAGCCCTCTTCTACACACTTCCCATTCTAACCTGTGTCTTCGTGTTCTAATTTGCTCGCTTGTGGAGTCGCCTTGCCTCATTCCGGTTTGACTTTTTAGAGAAGAGGGTTCGAGAAATGGAAAAAATTGGCCTCCGAAAAGTCGGAAACTTCCTTGGCTTCTGGGAGACCGCGGAAATCCAAACGCCTCCATGAAAAAATAAGACCAAGGATTCTTTTCGACACGTCGCTCCATTTTTGATCACAATCTCTGAAAAAGAATCCAATTTCTACGCTAATAAGAGTCGTGTCGTCTCAGTTCAGTTCTCAGTCCTTTCGAAATCTGTTTTAACTGAAATGCCGAGTCCGTTATAATCGCTGTTAACTATACGAGAGGAATTTTCAGTGTAAACAAACCACGTGAAGGCTATGATTTTATTTTCGGTTATATATAGTACTGCTCCTGAAGAAGGTAATCAAATCAGGTGGTTTTGAACGAGTCTAATTAAAATTAGGGGACTGGTGCTAACGTAAGCAAGCCCTCTCCACAATTGGCGTCTTTAACTCGGATTATGGTTCTTCGTTATGGTTCTGTCGTTTGATTTCGAAAGCGATAACATTGATAACGAGTTGGCAGGGGGAAAACATCCACAGCGATCACCATTCATGCTTTTGCATATGGTAGCCTTCCCCTAACGTGCTTTGATAGTTTTACCTATACAGAAATTAACTGACTCAAGGTCGACTGCCTTCTCTCGGGAGCCGGACTATACTTAATGCTTTCGCTCTGTAGGCAACGGAGCTACCTCAAAATGTATGCAAGTGACGTCATGTTCGGAATACGTACAGAAAACACGTTCACAAGAACATTACCCCCATCGACATTAAGCTTGACAGAAAAGCCTCTCAGAAATTACAAATTGATTGCTCTACTAATGAGAATTGGTGTTGCTTTATTTTTAGTCCTTTGAGATAATTATTTCAGTGTTTGTATATAAACTCACTTTTGAACACAATTAATCGGCCAGATTAATTTAGTGAATAAGGTGACTTGGACAAACAACGAGTCGCCGATATCAAATACCGTTAACGTTCACTGCTAAAATAGATATAACTTAAAAGTTCTACCTTTGAAAGTAAGCGAGTTATTCTGGCCTAGAAAGCTTTACGAATACTTCGGATAGGATCCTATATTACTGAACGGAAAGTTCTCAAACTTTTAAGAGGCCTTCTAAAGTTACTCAACTAACACTATTTTAGCTTGATTATGAAATAAATAGGGTGGGATAGGGCAAGTACGAACTCAAATCTTCAAAGTTCATATTGAATCAATTACTAATCTGTCCCAATAATTTTTTAAATGGTTATATTCTTATCACTCCCGGACCCTTTATTAATATGATTACACTCTTATTTGTTTAAACTCGCCTTTGAGATTTAATTTTGAAAAATACTTTCCAATGCTATTTCATATGGTGGCACTTGTCCAACGTGATGGTGTAATTTCATTCCTCCCTTTTTCGGTCTGTGCAACTTCCCTGCCGAAGTTTGAAACACCCTTGAGGGGAAACTATAGGACTCTTTTAACCCTTCAAGTGGTTTTGTCGAGATATCTGGTTCATCAAGATCTGACCAATTTTGCTAATAACGAGATACTTCGTCATCAAGATCTTGCCAATTATTTTATGATGAAAGGATGCCAATTATTTTATGATCAAAATCTGGTCAGTTTTCTTCTAATGACGACACATCTCTTCCATCAAGGTCTGGTCAGTTTTGCTAATGACACCTCGTTCATCATGATCTGACCAGTTTTGCTAGAACGACTTATCTCGTCCATCCATTAGGACGATGTATCTCATACATCAAGATCTGATCAGTTTTGCTAACGACAAGATACCTCGTCCATCAAGATCTGACCAACTTTGCTAATGACGAGATATCTCGCGATAAAAATATTGACAATTTTTTTAAGATGGCGAGATCAATATCTGGTCAGTTTTTTCTGATAACGACATATCTCATACATCAAGATCTGATCAGTTTTGATAATGACGGGATACCTCGTCAAGACAACCACCTAACGGGTTGAGCATTACCAGCATTTAGCAACCCCAGCTTTAATCAGACACGTTTCATATTCAGTGGACGTATTTAGTCCTCTAACATTTAACGATGTAATAGGAGTAAGTTCATCCTCTTACATTTAATTATTGAATAAAGTATCCTTTGTATTTATTTCAACCACATGTTTCACAAAAGTGTACATTTCTAGTATTCGTAATTAAGTCTTAAGCCGTACTGTAGTACGCTTAAGACTTAATTTTTCTATGTGGCAATTAATGTGTAGAAACAAAATATTAGTCTAACTGTTCAAATGAATCTTTTCGTCCAGCTCTTAGCATTTTTTGCAAACACATGTATTAATATAAAGCCACGGAAATTCAAACCTCCTTGTCCTCCTGCTTCTCTGCTGACATCCAAGCATGGTTGTCAAGAGAGTTGTGGATGCGCAGTGTATATTAGGGAAGAGGGACTTTCGGTATGGAACCAAATCCCCAAAGATGCGTCCTCGGTTGTCATAGCAACGCCTTGTTACCGGTGGATTAATTTGAAAAGGATTTCCTATCGAAGACCGGAATGCACTATAAACGGCCGAATCTATTCACCCCCATGAAAAAAATCGATGTAGGGAAGGGGCAATAGGTAGATAATCATAAACGTTGAGGTGGGGAAAAACACCCATACGCACATAAAAAAGGAAGAGAATTGCTTCGTAGATTCTTGAAATCTGACCTCCGAAAACCCATCCAATCTATGTGATAAAAAACGCAGTGAATTTCTTTTTTATAAAATAACAGCGAGGAGAGACTGGCTTTTTGTATTTTTTCAGTCATTTCGGTTGAGTTCTTAAGAAATTAAAATTTCTAGAAACATAAAATGTGTACTAGTTTGTGCATATCGAACGTCTAGAATTCATTACGATAGAATGATGTTCGATATCGAAGTCTTAAAATGGCCCTTATTTTTCATGGCCGCCTCGGGTTTGAAATATTGTCTTGAAGCAGGGGAGGAATGACTATAGGGGAGGATGTGGAAAATTCCACATGAGCTGGAATAGTTGGAGACCAAGTAAGCTACTTGAAGGCTTTTAGGAGATATACAAAATTAATTATTTTTTCCAATCGTGAAAGCAGGTTGTCTTCTGTCCATTTAGCATTTATCCAGAATACGATTGCTATATCATTTAAAAGTAATTATTCGGTAATTTAGAAAATTAGTACCACCTGAATGTATGAATTCAAAAATCTACAGAAATGTATTATCTTTGTAGTCACTTAAGAAATGCCCTGTTCGGCTCATCTGACGATTATAACCGACCCTTCTTTTAGTTTTATCCGAAATACAATCCTTCACAAATAACAAATAATTATACATTGGTAAAGACAACTATCATATGGCATCCATGGATATATATTGCTACAAAAACATAAACTTTATTATATTTTTCTAATCACCACAAAAAATATCAGGAAAATGAATAGTCTAGTTCTATAAAGTATACTCGGCCCATCTGTTTGTTACATGCATTGATATTTTAAATCTATCAAATCTAAATCAAAACTTTGAATACATTATGATGATCACAGTGAGTATGTCCACTAAAATCCTGTTAGATGCCTCATTGCGAAGAAGGGGGTAGACTGAGTGAAGTACGTAGAAAGTTTTCCTCCTGATAAGATCCCCTAGGCGTAAAATCCAGTCCACATTCCTAGCTAAATTCTAGCTAATAGACAACTCCTGAGGTTAAGTCATATCAGCCTTCATTGTACCTACTAAAATAAAGCTGTAATTCTGTGCTCTTACGCTTAGGCGTGAAAGCCAGTCCATATTCCCAGCTAAATGTTAGCTAAGAGGCATTATTTGAGGTTGTCATACCATCCTTTATGGTACCTACTAAAATGAAGCTGCAATTCTGTCCCCTTACACCTAGGTATGATAGTCAGTCCATATTCCCAGCTAAATACTAGCTAACAGGTAACTCTTGAGGTTAAATCAGAAAATCATAGTTAAACATGTATTTTCTTAGAAATTTCTATATAAATACAGATAATAATTTAGTACTATTATTTTTATAATAAATGTTATTATTTATAGTTTTATAATTTGTTTTACTATAGAGAAATTTAGTCTACGAATTTTAAATAAATTTCTCTAAATATGCGTATACACTACCTGACATTGAAAATGCAACACCAAGAAGTTGGCAGAAAGTGATGAAATTTGGCAAACAGAGAGAGACTGCAACGAGAAATAAGTGATCTTTATTGCAACATTATACACCTTGCCATTGAGCAGCAAGAACGTCTGATCAATAGGTTGTAGGACCACCGCGAGCGGCGATACAGGCAGCAACATGTCTAGGTACAGACGCAATGAGCGTGCGGATGGTGTACCTGGGGGATGGCTGCCCATTCCCTGTCAACCATTTGCCAGAGTTCGTCTTCTGAACGTGCCAGTGGCAACGCATGCAAGCGACGTCCAATGACGTCCCAGAAATGTTCGATAGGTGAGAGATCAGGGGAGACAGCTGGCCATGGAAGCACCTGAGTACCTTGCAGGGCATGTTGGCTGATGCGTGCCGTGTGCGGCCGGGCGTTATCCTGCTGGAAAATGGCATTGGACACCCCCTGAAGGAAAGGTAGTGTCACCGGCTGCAGCACGTCATCCACGTATCGTTGGGCCGTCATAGTGCCCTGAATACGGACCAGAGGTGACCTGCTATCGTAGGCGATGGCGCCCCAAACCATTATACCGCTTTGTCTCGCGGTATGGCGTTCCACAGATGCGGCCGGAATGTCCCTGTCACCACGTCGGCGCCAGACTCGTACACGGCGACTGTCATTGCTAAAACAGAAGCGTGACTCGTCTGAGAACACCACCCTGTGCCATTCCGTCGTCCACGTGGCTCTATCCCGACACCATTGCAAACGGAGACGTCTGTGCTGTTGGGTCAATGGTAGTCGTCTCAACGGGCGCCATGAGTGAAGACCGCCAGCGATCAATCGGCGGCTAATGGTCCTGGACGATATGGGAGCATCAAGGGTGTCCTGCACATGCTGCAAAAGGGTGACAGACGTGGCTTGCGGGGCCGCCGATGCTTGCCGGCAGATGCGTCGGTCCACGCGTGCTGACGTCACTCTGGCTGCACCGGAACCCCTCAAACGTGCCACATTCCCTTGGTCCAACCATCTGTGCCACAACCGGTGCACCGTGGACGCGTGTAGGTGGGTATCTGCTGAGATTTGACGTATGGACCAACCTGCCCTTCTGAGGCCAATCATCATACCCCTCGTGAAGTCGTCTGTTTGCTGGAACTGTCTTGATTGGCGGCGTCCTGGCATTCTCCGCTACTAGACGTTTCCTCTGAGACACAAAAACAAATTGCAACTTGATTTACTTGGCAAACAGAGCGGCACGAAACTGACCACTTTTGCAGGTTCCTTCCCTAGTTTAGTTTTTCACTCGCCGTGCGCGGGACAGCTGCGCAGTTTGCATCATTTACATATCTCGGTGAGCTGCGTCTACCCTGTAAATTTCATCCAGTTCTGCGCACTCTTTCTGGGTGTTGCATTTTGAAATGTCAGGTAGGTCAACTGTAGGTTCAAATGTATTTCGGTCAACAAATCTGAGATAATCATAAAAAGGTATCATAGCCAATGGCCTTAAATTACTTGATCCGCCATTGCCATTTGGAATGACGGGACAGCTTTTGGACGATCAGTTGGTCACTGTTTGACTCGTACAAGTGGGCCTTTGGGACTTGGTCTATTTTTTCCTGGACCAAGGGAAATAGCAAAAACCAACAGTGGGTATATATAATTAAACGGTATCGTAAAAATAATAACAAATTAAAATAATTATTAATCAAATGAAACTAAAAAACAAATACTTTCAATGAGCTCTATAAAAAAAATTTCCACCGAACATTTTGGAAAACTTCTCCCGTATCTTGAAGTAATTTTGGAATTTGGATATAAAAAATAAGCAATTCTATACGAAACAAATGTTCGTGTGTCATGAGAAATAAAAAATTCCAAGTTTTCTAAAGGTTTGATTAAAATTGCACCCAGCATCATGTTTCAAATTGCACCATATTTTTAGAGTTTACACCGCTAGTCTTAAGGCGCGGTCACATAAGACAACGAAAACTGGCAGAAACCAAATATATTGAAGATGCAGAAAACACTTAATTCTCTCAGTTTTCCTCTTTGCTCCTAATTAAACTTAACTGACTACTTGTAGGAAACTCCGGATTTCTGAACGCTTTTTTCTGCTTTTCCGGAGTGATATATTTTCCCACTAGCCAAATTTTGGCCACGTTCCACGAAACACTTTTCCCGTTAGAATTCGAAAAGTGAGCAAACCCGCACCTTCCGGTATTTCCGCAAACGTGTTTAACGTGTCGTAAAATTCGCCATTTGCAAAAGATCCCCCTCCGTGCGTTCCAAGAAAAAGTTCGTCAGGCGTGCCAAATAGGCATACATCACGATAACGAACCGTACGCGACATATTTATAACACGCTGTGTCACCAAGCGAGAAATTGGAATTTTAGGCTTTCGCCAGTTCCGCTTTTTTTCGCGTTTTGTTGATATTCTTGCCTCTTTGTTTTTCTTCCAAGCCTTAACCATCGTCGGGCTTCATTTTGCGTGAATGATATTAAGATGTACCGTAGAGGTTTTTTCTACCCTGGCGTATGGCTCCTATCTCTCCCGCCTTTATTTTTTATTGCTTTATATAAAGTCTAGGCGCTTTATCTGCTATTGACAGGTGATTCATCATGCTTTTTTCCACTGAAGTTGTTGAAACGATGTGTGTCCGACCATGTGATATTACAAACAGATTTTGTCCCGTCTCGCATCATGCTCCCTTCCCCCTCGAATTCATTTGGCATTTTAGAACGTTTAAACTTTTTTTTCTCATCTCATGGTTGAAAAAAGTCTAAATAGATGCAGAAGGGTAAATCCAGAAAAATACTTGTACGTACATAGTATGGGTCAATATCTATGTGGAAAGTTTTAAATTTATTCAGTGTTTTTTTGTGCGTCAAATAAGTGGCGAATATATTTAATAATTTCTTGTTTAAAAGATAATATGTACAATGAAAAATAAATGTCTGCTCTATTATAATCCCATTATCGATATTTAGGGCTCTATTAATATCGCATGAATCTTGGTTAATAATTGTATTGGGGACGAAAAACTGTTTCTCAAAGCATTTTTAAATTATCTCAGATTTAAGTGTATAGAGGATAACACATTTCGGCTTCATGAAAAAAATTGCTGTTAGTGAAGGAATGTATTAAATGTAAGCAACTAAGATCAAGACAAAAAGTATCTAAGGACATCAGACGATTTTTATTCTTTACTTAAAATTTACTTTCGTAGCTTCTTAGGGGTCATTTCTTACACTACAATCCACCGCTCTGTCAACTGAGTTATCGACGGTACGAACCAAGACATGTTCTAAACGTAGATCAAACAAGTTGCAGTCTTAAATTTTGTAGTTTTGATTTCTGCATTTTTCCAAAACTTAAAAGAATTTTTTTCTATTTTTAACTTTACGGATCTCTTTTCTATCCCTCTGAATCCGAGAGCAGTCGAAAATTAGGTACAGTTGTGTCCTGAGGTTTGTTGATTACTGTGTCTGAAGTGAACTCGTTCATTCCCCCGCCTTCACAGGCGGTCTTAAAGACTCAATGCTATATTGTCCGATTGAGGTCAACAGGAGCCACTTCAACTCGGGCGAATAGAAAGATGCGCGATTAAAAAGAAAGCTCCCTCCCTACTCACAAGTCTAGGCAGGGGTATTTTGCGTAATCGCGCGATTCTTTTGCATAAAAAGATAGCCCATTCAAAAGTGATAAATTGAACTGAAAATAATGTTAGTCAAAGATGCGTATACCATACCTGCGGTCGAATCTTTGAAACCTAAAAGAACACCGATCGCTGGAAGTAAGCGGTAGAGGATCCCTCACAAAGGGGTTGGTTGATTTGGGTTTTATGGCGCAAGGTTGTCAATTTCAGGGATCATCTCTACATTGAAAATTATTATTCGTTAATCGAGATTAATTGTAGTTATAGCTACCCGAATTTCAAATTCTAACACTATTTCAAACATATTTGTTAGCGCGTGCAAACGATCCGAGAATTATGCTTATTATGCAAGTGAAAATGATTCGAGAGTTATATTATTATATTGTTAAGTTCAAGTTTGAACTTATAAATTCACCAAGATGAAAGGATAAAAGATCAGGTTTTTATTTTAAAGGTTCGTTCTGAACAGTAAACATACATCATGGATCGAGCATGACTGAAGAAGTAAGTTGCATAAACAAAAATGTCAACTTAAATACACAAAAATATAGTTATGATAACAGTTAAACTAATTTTATGCAAGAAAAATGGGATACTCCGCTCTAATTGGTTACGGTCGATGACGTCACTAGTAAAGGGGAGTGGTTATGGTTTTCCCGCGAAGTTTGTTTTAACTGGTGTGGCCACACCTCGCCATCTGGGCGAAAATTGTTTACTAATAGAAAAGAAAAATGCCTCTCTTGGGCGGACATTTTACTTAAGGAGAAGGACGTGGGATATTCTAGTAAGTACTGACAAATTATTTACATATACTTGTCTAACATATATTTATTATGCAAGTGGGGCAAACGATCCGATAATTATATTTATTATACAAACTCAAACGATAATATTGTGAGTTGTAACCATGATTAAAATGTGGTAAAAAGAGGGTTTTGGAAATGAGAACAATTCGAAACGGAGAAATAAAGAGTGTTGATTGATGTTCTGTATAATTTGGTATCGTCTTTAGTGTTCTTAATAAAAGTTATTTTTTTAATTAGCTTTCGTCTCCACACACATGTATGCAACTAAAAAGCCTATCTACAATTAATTAATACAATCAAACTGATATTCCGATCATTCAAAAAATGAATAGATTGTCATTCAATTGATCACTGATTAGTAGAGTTCATCTATACGATACATAACTGGTAAAGGGCAATGTATTTTAGATTACATAAATGAAATTTCCAACCTTTTTAAAAAATTAAACATTCGTCAGGTTTGTCGGACGTTTCTTAAACTTGGTTGTTCCCTAAAATCGCCATAATGAGGAAAATTTCCATAATGGGGTACCGCAAAAACAAACTATTGAAATGAGCTGAAATTTTGCATGGTAATATTAGAAGTCCTTCTTAATCGATTATCATCAAAATATAGTAATGTTCCAATTCATAATTTTTTCAAATTTTAATTTAATAATTATTATTGCATACTAAGCTACACTGCTGGCCACCCAAATTGCAACACCAAGAAAGACAAGAGATATCACAACAAAATTTATTTTGTAGATAACATGTTGACCAAGTATCAAATGATTAAATTTATAGACTTCTGTGAAGTGTGGTTCCTGCCAAAATCAGTAGCCAGAGTAGCCGCCATTGTTGGAGATCACCGCTGCCACACGCCTCGGCATTGATTCAAAGAGACTTTGGATGTGTTCTTGGGGTACAGCAGACCAAGCAGCTTCCACACGTTGCCAAAGTTGATCTGGTGTGGCAGCTGGGGATGTATTCTGGGTCAATCGTTGAGCAACCATGGACCACATGTTTTCTATCGGCGAAAGATCCGGAGAGCGAGCTGGCCAGGGAAGCAATTCAATCTGGCGATTGACGAAGAACACTTGGACAATGCGTGCCACGTGTGGTCGCGCATTATCCTGTTGAAATATGGCTGTGGGCAAGCCCTGAAGGTAAGGAAGGACAACTGGCTCCAACACCTCGGAGATGTAGCGCTGGCTGTTTAAAGTACCGGCAATGCGTACTAGAGGAGTGCGAGAGTGATATCCAATACCGCCCCATACCATAATACCCGGTGCAGGACCAGTGTGGCTGTGCATAACGCAGCTGTTCAGCATCCTCTCTCCACGATGTCTCCAGACTCGAATCCGACCATCGTGGTGTTGCAGACAGAAGCGTGACTCGTCAGTAAAGACAATTTCATTCCATTCTGCCGTCCACATCCTTCTTTCATCGCACCATTGGCGGCGGAAACGTCTGTGGTTCTGCGTCAAGGGTAGACGAAGCAATGGACGTCTTGCGGACAGACCACTCTGCTGTAAACGGCGTCGAATGGTACGCGCAGACACTGGATGATGCGGTACAGACTGAATGTGCTGTGCTATGGTTCGTGATGTGGCTGAGCGATCCGTCACTGCCATACGCACAATATGCCTGTCATCACGTGAAGTGTGCGTCTGCGCTGAAATTCTAATCATTTGCATATCTCACCTCCGCTAATGCATGTTGTAAATTTCATATTATTTGCATGCTTCCTTCAGGGTGTTGCATTTACGGTGGCCAGCAGTGTATTTTTAAAATAAAATATTAAGTGGATTTTGTTTGGGATGTTTAACAGTAACATGATACAAAATATCAGCGCTATAGAAATGTTATTTAGGAAGATATCCATAAAATTCTTAGAAACTGATTTAACATTAAGCTCCAATCTTTCTGTAAGCATAACTTCCAAACGGTAAGACCTAATGCATGTAATTTGGTATCTGAAGTCAAATTTTGATATGATTCGAAATTGTGTCGAAATAGGGGATTTGTTTCTATTAGAAATTATGAAGTCGGTGCTCAATTTAATATGAAGACGGCCCCTTATGCAGTTTTTATGCATTTAAATTTATAGACGTTAGTTCCTGTCGAACGCCATCTTTGAATTTTCTCTGCTGTTAAAATTCCTCAAAGGAAGAGGGGTGGTACGTGTTTTTTTCTCGATTGCACATAAACAACTTTCAATGTTAGTTTTAGAACGAACCATTGTCCCAAAAGTATTATAATTTAAATACGGTTTTTCAATTATCTTTAAAACCATGAGCAAAAATTACCTGTGTTTTTGTCATTCAATATTCATATAGGAATTTGTTGTTTATGAAATCGAAATGATTTGCTAAAAACAAATGGGAAAGGCACCACTTTAAGAATAAAAGTAGACAAAATGTTGGAGAGTAGCGCTCATATGACCTCAATAAAGAAATTAAGAAGATTTAAAGTGAATTGAAACCTTTGTAGAAAATATTAGAACAACAACCAAGTACTTTCCCTACAATTTTCAATAGATTCCACAAGGATTGACGGGATTTTTATTCAGTTAAAATAACGAAGTATTTTGTAAGTAGAGTATTAAGAGCTTTTTCTCATAAGGGGTATTAAGCCTATTGAATTTTTTCGGTAAAGTAAACATGCTATTCTCAAAAAAATGTAAGACAAAAGTTACAAACAATTGAGGAAAAAATTTAGTTACATTTGCTGATGACTGAGCTACGTGATAATACAAATTCAGAACATACATTCATACAAAAAAAATTTGAAAAAAAGGATCTAAGTAAAATATTGCAGTTTCAAGAAATATTTTCTACCAAATCACGTAATATACAGGAATTTAAACTATAAATGTTAGTCTTACAATTTTTTTCTATTTTCACTCATGAAAAAATAGAAGTACATTTCGTCCTCCATAAGAGCCGTTAAATATATCCCCCAGCAACAATAGTACATCACTGTCAAGAGTGAATGGGAGACCTTTGACCTCTTACCACTCCACAAAGAATCACAAACTGACCATTATTTAAGTAGCTGCACCCTTACGATGTTGCAAAAAGCGACAGAAATGGCCTCACCAGAACTCTTCTGATAATGGCGCTTGGGGAAGTTCAGGACTCAGAAGAGTATGCTGAATAGTTCTAAATATCACTTTAGAGCATTGCAAATAAAGTAAGAGTAATCCGACGAGCCAGGGATCGATTTTGGAGTGTCTTCCACTACAGTCCACCGCTGTGCTAACTGAGCTATCACCGGTATATGCCTAAACCTTTAGAACAGGTCTTTGTTTCAATAGTCCATCAAACAAAATCCAGTCTTAAATTTTGTAGTTTTGATTTCCGCATTTTTCAAAAACTTAAAAGAATAATTTTCTCATTTAAATTAACGTATGTATTTTTCATAGGCTTAATAGAGCTAAATATCAGTTTAAAGCCTTGCATATTCAGCAAAATAGTAATACGTCGAGGCGGAGTCGAACCAGCAACCTACAGAGTTCGGCGTTTCTTCCACTACAGTCCACCACTCTCCAACTGAGCTATCGACGGTACAAACGAAGACCAGTTCCAAGCCTTAATCAAACAAGTTCCACTCTTAAATTTTGGAGTTTTTATTTCCGCATTTTTTCAAAACTTGTTTTCTCATTTTAACCTTACGGTTCTCTTCTTCATATGCTGCATACTTCTAAATGGCAGATTAAAGCATTGCAATTTCAATATAATAGTAATCCGTCGAGTGGAGTCCAACCAGCGACAAAAGGATTTCGCCATTTCTTCCACTACAATCCACCGCTCTGCCAACTAAACTATCGACAGTACAAACAAAGACCTGTTCTAAAAGTTTATCAAACAAATTCAGTCTTAAATTTTGAAGTTTTGAGATCCGAATTTTTCCAAAAGTATTTCGTTAAAATTGTTTCACTTTAACTTTACGAATATTCCTTTTCATACGCCTAATGGTTCTTTCAATAAAATAGTAATCCGTCGAGTCAGCTACCTACGGACTTAAGAGTTACTTCCATGACAGTCCACCGCTCGGCCAACTGAACTGTCGAAGGTACAAAGACTTGTTCTAAGCATTGATAAAAAAAAATGTTTCAGTCTTGAATTTTGGGTTGTTGGTTGCTTGAGGTTTCATGGCGCAAGGGCCAAATTTGTCCATGCTGCACAAGACAAACAATATCAAGTAATAGACATACACACAAAATGAAAGTTTACTGACAAAGGAGATAAATACATGCAGAGAGGAATGCATCTGACAGGAATTGAAACTGCGCCACCTACAGGGAGGGGCTCGAAAATTTCAAGAGCAGTGAGCACAACCAATGAGCGACAACGGTTAATCTTAAAATTTAGAATTTTGATTTTCGCATATTCCCAAAACTTAAAAGAATGATTTTCTCCTTTTAACTAAAGATATGGATGTTTGATATCTTGAATAATTCTAAATTTAAAATTATAGAATTGTAAATTAAGTAAAAGCAGTAATCTGTCGAACCGGAGACGAAACAGCGACCTACGGATTTCAGCGTTTCTTCCACTACAGACCACCGCTCTATAAACTTACCTATCCAAGATACATACCAAGACTTCTAGAACAGACTTGATAACTTCATCGATCAATCAAGTTCCAGTCTAAAATTTTGGAGTTTTGGTTTCCGCATTTTTCTAAAATTTAAAAAAAGGTTTACTCATTTTAACTACAGATATCTTTGTGATATGCTAAAGAGTTTAAGTATAATTTTAAAGCGTTATAAATTTCATAAAATAGTAATTCGTCGAGTTGGGATCGAAACAGCGACCTATGGAATTCAGCGTTTCTTCTACAGACCACCGCTCTGCCAAACGGTCTAAAAAAAAAGACCTGTCCTAAGCATTGGTAAAACAAGCTCCTATCTTAAATTTTGGAGTTTCGATTTTCTTCATTTTTCCAAAGCTTAAAAGAATTCTCTTCTAATTTTTAATTAACCAATGTATTTCTAATCTATCTAAATATGTATAAGTTTAAACCCTTGCAAATTCATTAAAATAATTGTTAATTAAATAATTGTTGCCAACCATCTTGCTAAAAAGAAAATTTTCTAGAACTATCAAAATTAGAATATCGTTCAAAGATGCATATAGTAAGGATCTCTTAAAAATAAAACCGCAAAAATGGGTGTTCTTCCGTCGTGCCGGAGTTGAACCAGCGACATATGGATTTCGACGTTTATTCCACTACAGTCCACAACTCAGCAAATTGAGATATCCACGGAGCAAACAAAACCATTTTCTAATAGTTTATCAAAGAAATTCCAGTCTTAATGGAGTTTTTATTTCCGAATTTCTCCAAAACTTTTCTCATTTTATCCTTAAAGATCTCTTTTGGATATGTTGAATAGTTCTAATTACCAGTTTAAAGCCTTGCAAATTCAGTAAAATAGTATTACGTCGAGAAAGAGTCGAACAAGCAACCTATGGATTTTGGCGTGCATTCCACTAGTCCACCGCCATGCTAACTGAGCTATCCACGGAACAAACGAAACATGATCTAAGAAAGGATCAAACAAATTAAAGTCTTAAATTATGGAGTTTGGATTTCCGCATTTCTCCAAAACTTAAAAGAATTCTTTTCTTATTTTAACCGTATGGATCATTTTTAATATTATAATAGTTCTAAATTACAGTTAAAAGCCTTGCAAATTCATTAAAATAGTAATCCGTCGAGCCAGCGACTTATGCATTTCGGCGTGTCTTCAACGACAGTTCACCGCTCTACCTTCTGAGCTATCGACGGCTCAAACGTCAACTCTAGAATAGATCTTTGTTTCTGTCGTCGATCAAACTAGTTCCAGTCTTAAATTTTGGAGGGTTTTTCTGAATGTTTCTAAAGTTTAAAATAAGTTTACTCATTTTAACTTTACGAATACCTTTAAGGAATGCTGAACAGTTTCATGCTTAAATTTAAAAGATTGAAAATTTGTTAAATAGTAATCCGTCGAGCCGGAGTTGAACCAGCGACATTTGAATTTTGGCGTGTCTTCCACTACAGTCCACCGCTCTGCCAAATGAGCTACAGCTCAGGTGTGGCCTCGTAATCTGACCGTGGTTAAAAATTACGTAGTGTCATCGAATCTTTCCCTTTGGGAATGATCCCGGACCGTCACGTATAGACCGTTGTGTTGCTCCAATGTGACGTTAATTATAATGCCTACCTACCTGCTAACTGAGCTCTTGACGGAACAAACGAAGACCTGTTCTAAAAGTTCACAGTCGTCTTAAATCAGAGATTGATTTCGGAAGTTTTCCAAAATTTAAAAGAATTCTTTTATCATTTTAATTTAACAGATATCTTTATGAAATGCTGATTTCTTCTAAATAGATGTTTAATGCATTGCAAATTTAGTAAAATACTATTCCGACGAGCCGGAGTCGAACCAGCGACCTATCGATTTCGGTGTCTTGCACTGCAGTTCACCGCTCTACATTCTGAGCAATCGACGGTTCAAATCTACACCTCTATAACAGGTCTTTATTCCATTATCGATCAAAAAAGTTCATCTTAAATTTTATAGGTTTTGTTTCCAAATTTTTCTAAAACTAATAAAAAGTTTACTCGTTTTAACTTTACGAATATCTTTAAGGTATGATGTACAGTGCTGTGCATAGATTTAAAGCATTGAAATTTGGAAAATATTAATCCGTCGAACCGGAGACCTATGGATTTTGGCGTGGGGTCCACTACAGCCACCGCTCTGCCAACTGAGCTATCGACAGATCAAACCTACGCCTCTAAAACAGGTCTTTGTTTATATCCAGTCTTACATTTTCGAGGTTTTTTTCGAATATTTCTAAAATTTACTCGTTTTAAATTTACGAAAATCCTTAAGGTATGCTAAACAGTTTTATGTATTAGTTTAAAGCATTGCAAATTTGGTAACACAGTAATCCTTCGGGCCGGAGACCTATGGATTTCGGTTTCTCTTCCACTACATCCAACCGCTCTAACAACTGAGCTATCGACGAAAAAAATGAAGACCTGTTCTAAGAGTTGATCAAAGTCCAGTCTTAAATTAGAGTTTTTATTTTTATTTTCCAAAATTTAAATGCATTATTTTATCATGAATTTCAACGGATATCTTTGATATGCTGAATTGTACTGAATATATGTTTAAATCCATTGCAAATTAAGTATAACTATGCAACGTCAAGCCAGAGTCGAAGCAGTGACCAATGGATTTCGGCGTGTCTCCTTTAAACTAAAGCCTACAGCTCTGCCAACTGAGCTATCGACCACAACAAACGAAGTCCTCTTTAAACTTTGATCAAACAAAATCGATTGTTAAATTATCATTTCCGCATTTTTCAAAATCATATCTTAATTTTAACTTTACGGATCTCCTTTGATATGCTGAATAGTACTAAATATAGGTTTAAAGTCTTGCAAATTAATATTCTGTGGAGCCGGTGTTGAACCAGTGACCTAAGGATTAAGGCATGTCTTTCACTACAGTCCACCGCTCTGCCCACTGAACTATCGAAGACCTGTTCTAAGGGCGGATCAAAGAAGTCGTCTTAAATCAATGATTTATTTACGTTGTTTTCCAAAACGCAAATCAATTCTTTTAATATTTTAATTTAAGGGATATATTTATGAAATGGTGAATTGTACTAAATATATGGTTAAAGCATTTCAAATTTGGTACAATTATACTCCGTCGAGGCGGATTCGAACCAGAAACCTATGAGTTTCGGTGTGTCGTCTACTACATTCCACCGGTCTACCAACTGAGGTATCGAAGGAAAAAACGAAGACCTGTACTAAGAGTTGATCAAACAAAGTCCATTCTTACATAAGAGATTTGATTTCCGCTGTTTACCAAAATTTAAATGAATTCTGTTATCATTTTAAATTAACGGATATCTTTTTCATATGTTGAATTGTGCTAAATACATGTTTAAAGCTACCAAATTTAGTAAAATATTTCGATTTTGAGGGGGAGTTAGACCAGAGACCTATGGATTTTTGTTTGTCTTCCATTTGTTCACCGCTCTGCCAACTGAGCTATAGACGGAGCAAGCGAAGTCCAGTTTAAACTTTGATCAACCAAGTTCCGCTGTAATATTTTGAAGTTTTAATCTAGGCAATTTTCCAAAACTTAAAAAAAAATTCGCTCATTTTAACTTTAAGGATCTCTTCTATATGTTGAACAGTAGGAAATATTAGTTTAAAGCCTTGCAAATTCATTAAAACAACAATCCGTCGAGCCGGATTCGAACCAGCGACCTATGGACATCAGCTTGCTTTCCACTACAGTCCACCGCTCTGCCAACTGAGCTATCGACGGAACAAACAAAGATGTGTAATAAGAGTTGATCAAAGTTCAGTCTTACATCAGAGTTTTGATTTCCGTTGTTTTTCAAAATTTAAATGAATTCAGTTATCATTTTAACTGAACGGATATCTTTACGATTTGCTGAATTGTCCTAATTACCTGTTTGAAGCATGCAAATTTAATAAAATTCTACTCCGTTCCAAGGATGTCAAAATTGGGACTATTGGATTTCGGCTTCTCTTCCACTTCAGTCCACCCCTCTGCCAACACTGAGATATCGACGGAGAAAGCGCAGTCATGTTTAAACTTTGATCAAACAATTTCCGCTGCAAAATATTTAAGCTTTAATTTAGGCAACTTTCCAAAACTTAAATAATATTCACTCATTTTAACTTTAAGGATCTCTTCGATATGTTGAATAGTAGGAAATATTATTGTAGTTTCAAGTCTTGCAAATTCATTAAAATAACAATCCGTCGAGCCGGAGTCGAACCAGCGACCTATGGATATCAGCTTGCTTTCCACTACAGTCCACCGCTCTGCCAACTGAGCTATCGACGGAACAAACAAAGATGTGTAATAAGAGTTGATCAAAGTTCAGTCTTACATCAGAGTTTTGATTTCCGTTGTTTTTCAAAATTTAAATGAATTCAGTTATCATTTTAACTGAACGGATATCTTTACGATTTGCTGAATTGTCCTAATTACCTGTTTGAAGCATGCAAATTTAATAAAATTCTACTCCGTTCCAAGGATGTCAAACTAGCGACTATTGGATTTCGGCTTCTCTTCCACTTCAGTCCACCCCTCTGCCAACACTGAGATATCGACGGAGAAAGCGCAGTCATGTTTAAACTTTGATCAAACAATTTCCGCTGCAAAATATTTAAGCTTTAATTTAGGCAACTCTTTCCAAAACTTAAAAAAAATATTCACTCATTTTAACTTTAAGGATCTCTTCGATATGTTGAATAGTAGGAAATATTGTAGTTTCAAGTCTTGCAAATTCATTAAAATAACAATCCGTCGAGCCGGAGTCGAACCAGCGACCTATGGATATCAGCTTGCTTTCCACTACAGTCCACCGCTCTGCCAACTGAGCTATCGACGGAACAAACAAAGATGTGTAATAAGAGTTGATCAAAGTTCAGTCTTACATCAGAGTTTTGATTTCCGTTGTTTTTCAAAATTTAAATGAATTCAGTTATCATTTTAACTGAACTGATATCTTTACGATTTGCTGAATTGTCCTAATTACCTGTTTGAAGCATGCAAATTTAATAAAATTCTACTCCGTTCCACCGATGTCAAACTAGCGACTATTGGATTTCGGCTTCTCTTCCACTTCAGTCCACCCCTCTGCCAACACTGAGATATCGACGGAGAAAGCGCAGTCATGTTTAAACTTTGATCAAACAATTTCCGCTGCAAAATATTTAAGCTTTAATTTAGGCAACTTTCCAAAACTTAAAAAAAATATTCACTCATTTTAACTTTAAGGATCTCTTCGATATGTTGAATAGTAGGAAATATTGTAGTTTCAAGTCTTGCAAATTCATTAAAATAACAATCCGTCGAGCCGGAGTCGAACCAGCGACCTATGGATATCAGCTTGCTTTCCACTACAGTCCACCGCTCTGCCAACTGAGCTATCGACGGAACAAACAAAGATGTGTAATAAGAGTTGATCAAAGTTCAGTCTTACATCAGAGTTTTGATTTCCGTTGTTTTTCAAAATTTAAATGAATTCAGTTATCATTTTAACTGAACGGATATCTTTACGATTTGCTGAATTGTCCTAATTACCTGTTTGAAGCATGCAAATTTAATAAAATTCTACTCCGTTCCAAGGATGTCAAACTAGCGACTATTGGATTTCGGCTTCTCTTCCACTTCAGTCCACCCCTCTGCCAACACTGAGATATCGACGGAGAAAGCGCAGTCATGTTTAAACTTTGATCAAACAATTTCCGCTGCAAAATATTTAAGCTTTAATTTAGGCAACTCTTTCCAAAACTTAAAAAAAATATTCACTCATTTTAACTTTAAGGATCTCTTCGATATGTTGAATAGTAGGAAATATTGTAGTTTCAAGTCTTGCAAATTCATTAAAATAACAATCCGTCGAGCCGGAGTCGAACCAGCGACCTATGGATATCAGCTTGCTTTCCACTACAGTCCACCGCTCTGCCAACTGAGCTATCGACGGAACAAACAAAGATGTGTAATAAGAGTTGATCAAAGTTCAGTCTTACATCAGAGTTTTGATTTCCGTTGTTTTTCAAAATTTAAATGAATTCAGTTATCATTTTAACTGAACTGATATCTTTACGATTTGCTGAATTGTCCTAATTACCTGTTTGAAGCATGCAAATTTAATAAAATTCTACTCCGTTCCACCGATGTCAAACTAGCGACTATTGGATTTCGGCTTCTCTTCCACTTCAGTCCACCCCTCTGCCAACACTGAGATATCGACGGAGAAAGCGCAGTCATGTTTAAACTTTGATCAAACAATTTCCGCTGCAAAATATTTAAGCTTTAATTTAGGCAACTTTCCAAAACTTAAATAATATTCACTCATTTTAACTTTAAGGATCTCTTCGATATGTTGAATAGTAGGAAATATTATTGTAGTTTCAAGTCTTGCAAATTCATTAAAATAACAATCCGTCGAGCCGGAGTCGAACCAGCGACCTATGGATATCAGCTTGCTTTCCACTACAGTCCACCGCTCTGCCAACTGAGCTATCGACGGAACAAACAAAGATGTGTAATAAGAGTTGATCAAAGTTCAGTCTTACATCAGAGTTTTGATTTCCGTTGTTTTTCAAAATTTAAATGAATTCAGTTATCTGGGTATTTGGGTATTTCAATTAACGTCACACTGGAGCAACACAATGGGCTATTGGTGACGGTCCGGGATCAATCCCAAAGGGAAAGATCCGAGGACAACACCACGTAATTTTGAACCACGGTCAGATGACGAGGCAACACCTGAGCTGGCACCCCACTCTCCAAACTTCCACACCACGCCAACGTGAGGACATTTGAGGCCACGACAGATTTAACGTGCACCAGCCCCCTTTGTACACGACGGTGTTTGGCTGGATTCGAACTCGCAACCCTTCGGTTGCTAGTTCGTTACTCTTCCAACCGGGCCACCGCGGCCCGAATTCAGTTATCATTTTAACTGAACGGATATCTTTACGATTTGCTGAATTGTCCTAATTACCTGTTTGAAGCATGCAAATTTAATAAAATTCTACTCCGTTCCAAGGATGTCAAACTAGCGACTATTGGATTTCGGCTTCTCTTCCACTTCAGTCCACCCCTCTGCCAACACTGAGATATCGACGGAGAAAGCGCAGTCATGTTTAAACTTTGATCAAACAATTTCCGCTGCAAAATATTTAAGCTTTAATTTAGGCAACTCTTTCCAAAACTTAAAAAAAATATTCACTCATTTTAACTTTAAGGATCTCTTCGATATGTTGAATAGTAGGAAATATTGTAGTTTCAAGTCTTGCAAATTCATTAAAATAACAATCTGTCGAGCCGGAGTCGAACCAGCGACCTATGGATATCAGCTTGCTTTCCACTACAGTCCACCGCTCTGCCAACTGAGCTATCGACGGAACAAACAAAGATGTGTAATAAGAGTTGATCAAAGTTCAGTCTTACATCAGAGTTTTGATTTCCGTTGTTTTTCAAAATTTAAATGAATTCAGTTATCATTTTAACTGAACTGATATCTTTACGATTTGCTGAATTGTCCTAATTACCTGTTTGAAGCATGCAAATTTAATAAAATTCTACTCCGTTCCACCGATGTCAAACTAGCGACTATTGGATTTCGGCTTCTCTTCCACTTCAGTCCACCCCTCTGCCAACACTGAGATATCGACGGAGAAAGCGCAGTCATGTTTAAACTTTGATCAAACAATTTCCGCTGCAAAATATTTAAGCTTTAATTTGGGCAACTTTCCAAAACTTAAATAATATTCACTCATTTTAACTTTAAGGATCTCTTCGATATGTTGAATAGTAGGAAATATTATTGTAGTTTCAAGTCTTGCAAATTCATTAAAATAACAATCCGTCGAGCCGGAGTCGAACCAGCGACCTATGGATATCAGCTTGCTTTCCACTACAGTCCACCGCTCTGCCAACTGAGCTATCGACGGAACAAACAAAGATGTGTAATAAGAGTTGATCAAAGTTCAGTCTTACATCAGAGTTTTGATTTCCGTTGTTTTTCAAAATTTAAATGAATTCAGTTATCATTTTAACTGAACGGATATCTTTACGATTTGCTGAATTGTCCTAATTACCTGTTTGAAGCATGCAAATTTAATAAAATTCTACTCCGTTCCAAGGATGTCAAACTAGCGACTATTGGATTTCGGCTTCTCTTCCACTTCAGTCCACCCCTCTGCCAACACTGAGATATCGACGGAGAAAGCGCAGTCATGTTTAAACTTTGATCAAACAATTTCCGCTGCAAAATATTTAAGCTTTAATTTAGGCAACTCTTTCCAAAACTTAAAAAAAATATTCACTCATTTTAACTTTAAGGATCTCTTCGATATGTTGAACAGTAGGAAATATTGTAGTTTCAAGTCTTGCAAATTCATTAAAATAACAATCCGTCGAGCCGGAGTCGAACCAGCGACCTATGGATATCAGCTTGCTTTCCACTACAGTCCACCGCTCTGCCAACTGAGCTATCGACGGAACAAACAAAGATGTGTAATAAGAGTTGATCAAAGTTCAGTCTTACATCAGAGTTTTGATTTCCGTTGTTTTTCAAAATTTAAATGAATTCAGTTATCATTTTAACTGAAAGGATATCTTTACGATTTGCTGAATTGTCCTAATTACCTGTTTGAAGCATGCAAATTTAATAAAATTCTACTCCGTTCCACCGATGTCAAACTTGCGACTATTGGATTTCGGATTCTCTTCCACTTGTTCACCGCTCTGGCAACTGAACTATAGACGGAGAAAGCGAAGACCTGTTTAAACTTTGATCAAACAAGTTCCGCTGTAAAATTTTTAAGCTTTAATTTAGGCAACTTTCCAAAACTTAAATAATATTCACTCATTTTAACTTTAAGGATCTCTTCGATATGTTGAATAGTAGGAAATATTATTGTAGTTTCAAGCCTTGCAAATTCATTAAAATAACAATCCATCGAGCCGGATTCGAACCAGCGACCTATGGATATCGGCTTGCTTTCCACTACA
Organism: Meta bourneti; assembly: GCA_933210815.1. Lineage (NCBI taxonomy): Eukaryota > Metazoa > Arthropoda > Arachnida > Araneae > Tetragnathidae > Meta > Meta bourneti. The sequence continues at coordinate 70,560,377 of OW119922.1, read as the reverse complement.
CAGTCCACCGCTCTGCCAACTGAGCTATCGACGGAACGGAGACCTCTACTAAGAGTGGATCAAAGTCCAGTCTTAAATGAGTTGATTTCCGTTGTTTTCCAAAATTTAAATGAATTCTGTTATCATTTTAACTGAATGGATATCTTTATGATTTGCTGAATTGTCCTATTTACATGTTTAAACATTGCAAATTTAGTAAAATTCTACTAAGTTCAGCCGGAGTCAAACCAGCGACCGATACATTTCGGGGGTGTTCTATTAGTTCACCTCTCTGTCAACTGAACTATCGACGTAACAAACGAAGACCGGTACTAAAAGTTGATCAAACAATGTCCAGTTTCAAAATATAGTTTTGATTTCCGTTGTTTTAAAAGACTTAAATGAATTCTGTTATCATTTTAAATTAACGGATATCTTTTACTTATGTTGAATTGTGCTAAATATATGTTTAAAGCTACCAAATTTAGTAAAATTTTTCGATTTTGAGCTGGAGTTAAACTAGAGACCTATGGATTTTTGTTTGTCTTCCACTTCAGTTCACCGCTCTGCCAACTGAACTATAGACGGAGCAAGCGAAGTCCTGTTTAAACTTTGATCAAATAAGTTCCGCTGTTAAATTTTGAAGTTTTAAATTAGGCAATTTTAAAAAATATTCACTCATTTTAACTTTAAGGATCTCTTCGATCTGTTGAATAGTAGGAAATATTATTGTAGTTTCAAGCCTTGCAAATTCTTTAAAATAATAATCCGTCGAACCAGCGACCTATGGATATCGGCTTCTCTTCCACTTCAGTCCACCCCTCTGCCAACACTGAGATATCGACGGAGAAAGCGCAGTCATGTTTAAACTTTGATCAAACAATTTCCGCTGCAAAATATTTAAGCTTTAATTTAGGCAACTCTTTCCAAAACTTAAAAAAAATATTCACTCATTTTAACTTTAAGGATCTCTTCGATATGTTGAACAGTAGGAAATATTGTAGTTTCAAGTCTTGCAAATTCATTAAAATAACAATCCGTCGAGCCGGAGTCGAACCAGCGACCTATGGATATCAGCTTGCTTTCCACTACAGTCCACCGCTCTGCCAACTGAGCTATCGACGGAACAAACAAAGATGTGTAATAAGAGTTGATCAAAGTTCAGTCTTACATCAGAGTTTTGATTTCCGTTGTTTTTCAAAATTTAAATGAATTCAGTTATCATTTTAACTGAAAGGATATCTTTACGATTTGCTGAATTGTCCTAATTACCTGTTTGAAGCATGCAAATTTAATAAAATTCTACTCCGTTCCACCGATGTCAAACTTGCGACTATTGGATTTCGGATTCTCTTCCACTTGTTCACCGCTCTGGCAACTGAACTATAGACGGAGAAAGCGAAGACCTGTTTAAACTTTGATCAAACAAGTTCCGCTGTAAAATTTTTAAGCTTTAATTTAGGCAACTTTCCAAAACTTAAATAATATTCACTCATTTTAACTTTAAGGATCTCTTCGATATGTTGAATAGTAGGAAATATTATTGTAGTTTCAAGCCTTGCAAATTCATTAAAATAACAATCCATCGAGCCGGATTCGAACCAGCGACCTATGGATATCGGCTTGCTTTCCACTACACAGTCCACCGCTCTGCCAACTGAGCTATCGACGGAACGGAGACCTCTACTAAGAGTGGATCAAAGTCCAGTCTTAAATGAGTTGATTTCCGTTGTTTTCCAAAATTTAAATGAATTCTGTTATCATTTTAACTGAATGGATATCTTTATGATTTGCTGAATTGTCCTATTTACATGTTTAAACATTGCAAATTTAGTAAAATTCTACTAAGTTCAGCCGGAGTCAAACCAGCGACCGATACATTTCGGGGGTGTTCTATTAGTTCACCTCTCTGTCAACTGAACTATCGACGTAACAAACGAAGACCGGTACTAAAAGTTGATCAAACAATGTCCAGTTTCAAAATATAGTTTTGATTTCCGTTGTTTTAAAAGACTTAAATGAATTCTGTTATCATTTTAAATTAACGGATATCTTTTACTTATGTTGAATTGTGCTAAATATATGTTTAAAGCTACCAAATTTAGTAAAATTTTTCGATTTTGAGCTGGAGTTAAACTAGAGACCTATGGATTTTTGTTTGTCTTCCACTTCAGTTCACCGCTCTGCCAACTGAACTATAGACGGAGCAAGCGAAGTCCTGTTTAAACTTTGATCAAATAAGTTCCGCTGTTAAATTTTGAAGTTTTAAATTAGGCAATTTTAAAAAATATTCACTCATTTTAACTTTAAGGATCTCTTCGATCTGTTGAATAGTAGGAAATATTATTGTAGTTTCAAGCCTTGCAAATTCTTTAAAATAATAATCCGTCGAACCAGCGACCTATGGATATCGGCTTGTTTTCCACTACAGTCCACCGCTCTGCCAACTGAGCTATCGACGGAAGACACAAACACCTGTACCAAGAGTTGATCAAAGTCCTGTCCTAAATCCGATTTATTTCCGTGGTTTTCCTAATCGTTAATGAATTCTTTGAATATTTTTATTTAACGGATATATTTATGAAATGTACCAAATATATGTTTAAGGCATTGTAAATTTAGTACAAATATACTCCGTCGAGGCGGATTCGAACTAGTGACCTATGAATTTCGGTGTGTCGTCCACCATATTCCACCGTTCTACCAACTGAGGTATCGACGGTTCAAACCTACAACTCTAACATGTCCTTGTTTCTATTATCGATCAAAAGTTCCAGTCTTAAATTTTGGAGTTTTTGTTTCCGTATTTTTCGAAAACTTAAAAAAATATTTACTCATTTCAACCTCACGGATCTCATTTTGATATGCTGAATAGTACTAAATATTAGTTTATATCAGAAGTTCCCATCACGTTGGCGTGGTGTGGAAGTTTGGAGAGTGGGGTGCCAGCTCAGGTGTTGCCTCGTCATCTGACCGTGGTTCAAAATTACGTGGTGTTGTCCTCGGATCTTTCCCTCTGGGATTGATCCCGGACCGTCACCAATAGCCCGTTGTGTTGCTCCAGTGTGACGTTAATTGAAAATACCAATACCAATACCAGAAGTTCCCAAACTTATTTGCTGTTTTATTTCATAATAAAAACCTGACCATGAACACCCAGTGAAATATCTCTACACAACTGTGCACAATAGCAAAATTACAAATTTAACTTTGATGTCTTGAATGGCGATGTAAAAATAAAATGTTAATAAAACATTTTGGTATTTAAAAGTGGTATTTATTAAAATTATAACTTTTTGTTTAAATACAAAATCATATTAGTTTTCAATGAGATTGTGAACCTGATGAGATGATATGAGATTATTTATGTTCGGCTCGATATTTGTGAGTAACATTCGTAAGTCTCCACGAGCACGAATTTGTAGTCGGTTTCTTTTTTTCGTAATGAGGCTCGTAGCTGCACTGAATCCACGTTCTACTAAATAGGAAGACGGGAAAGCAATCAACACCTTCTGTACAGTGACCCATAATGTAGGATATAAAATTGGCATCTGCTTTTGTAACCAGAATTTGTGGTATCCTTGTTCAAACATTGGTTTCATCTCCTCATTTGTGGATAATTCAATAAGTTGCTCCTGTATTAGTATGGATTTATCTTAGTTTTTGGGTCTACTTGCGATTAGGTTCAACACCCAATCGGGGAAGACCCATTTGATGTCTTCAAATCTTTGTCTGAGGTCAGAATGAAGAGACGTTAAGTGTTGACAATAAGCAAGTAATTCTTTGTCTCGTTTTTGCAATTTTGAAAGTGAGAGCATTCCCCTCTCCCCAAATTTTGTTTGTACAGAAAAAGTTTTGCAACAAACGCATATATTATACTTTTAGTTTTTATTAAGTTGCATTGATCACCTTGTAATTTTAAATTGGTTTCGTTAAATTTGGCACATAAGTCAGTCATATAAGCTATGTCATTTTTTGAATTAATTAAATTGAGCCGCAAATCATTGTCTTTGCTTTCCAGGAATTCCAACACTGAATCAAAGAGTGCATAAAATCGATAACCAACGAACTTCCCTGTTAAGTAGTAAACGATTATAATCTTCATCATTTTCCAAACAAAGTTGAACAAATAATCTCTCATTTAAAGCATTCCTTTTGATTTTATTAACTGCTCTAATGACATAATTTAGTGAGCCATGCAAGCGTTCACTAAGATTTTTGGCGATTAAATGTTGTCGATGAATTACACAATGTACGGGTATAATACATTCAGTATAGCTTGCCTTAAGTATGCCAGAAAGCCTCGATGTCGTCCTATCATTGCCTGAGCATCGTCAGTAGCAACGGAGAGGATATTACTCAAGGGTATAACTTTTGCATCGAAATATTTTTTTAGTTCATTTAATATTGTTTCACCTTTCGTATCACTTTCCAAACATTTGGCAAATAACAATTCTTCGGAAATTTTTCTTCTTTTACAAATCTCACATAAGCTAAAAGTAAAGCTTCGTTTCCTGGCAAAGTTGACACGTCAAGCTGTATAGAGAATTCAGATGTTTTTAAGTACCCACATAAAGAATTTTCTACGTCCTGAGCCATTTCGTCAATCCTTCTTTGTATTGTATTATTACTCAGTGGAATTTTTCTAATATCGGAAGCTGGTTTTTGCAGCACGTGCGTATTACCTCACTTACAGCAGGTAAAATAAGTTCTTCACCAATGGTGTGCGGCTTTCCGGACTTTGCAATCAGTAAAGAAATGTTATTAGAAACATGCAGTCCATCGTCGTCTAGCTTAAATGTTGTCGCGAAGAGTTATTGCAATGACGCTGTTTGCAAATATTTTTCTTTGGCTGTTTTAAAAAAGTTAAATCTTTATCTTTTTCGTCGCTATGGACTTTTGTCAAATGTTCCTTAAGCTTAAAAAGTTTCATTGACAAAGTTTTATTGCATAGAAGGCGCATAGGTAGAGAGCTATTTCCTAGTAACGGAATAAAGCCATATTTTAAATATTTAACACTATATTGTCTGCATTTTTCTTCGGCTCACTCATACTGGAAAAAAGTGCACAAATTTAAGATATAAGGGTAAAATTATAAGTAAGTGTTACATATTGTATAGGTACGCATTTATTACTATGTATTTATGACTATGGCCATTTATTTACGACTTAAATAATTAAAATGTGTTACTACATAAAACAGAATTTAATTTTTCCTTTTTCCTTTTGGTCGCTTGAAATTATCTTTCAAGAAAAGTAAATAATTAAATTATCAAATAAATAAATAATTAAATTATCAAATAAATTAATCAATAAATAATTAAATTATCAAATAAATTAATAAATAAATAATAAAATATAATATTGATAAATATTATATAATAAAATTATTAAATCAATTAACTTTAACAAAAGTATAACTTTGCTTAAATAAATTTAATATACAAGATATCAAATGTATTCAAAATTACGTACGCAACCTACGCTATCTTTGTAACAATGAAAAATGATACTGCTTTTTGTTCAAAAGTAGGAAAATTTGTTGCATGCACTTCACATTACACACAAAACAGAATTAAATTGCTGATCAGATGCACGACTCTTATAATGCCATATTTTAGAAAAGTGAATGCATGAAAAAAAATTGTCCGGTAGCGGCGAGATTCCGTTCCTGTTCAAACCTTCATTGATAGATAGGCGGCCACGATCGTCCCGGTTTCCACTGTGCGATGCTTGTCATTATGTCGAATATCGTTTGCAGTTGAGTATAAAGAAGAAAACATAAGTAATAAATTACTCTTTCCGCTGGCTAGGCGCCCAAGTTCCTTCGCGCGCCGGCGCTTTCCCTGTTATGTAATCACAAGAACTCTGATAACAGCAGTACATAATATGTAGTGAAATAAAATTGGCTGCTCATATTTTGTAGTCTCCAGCTAACTTGTAAATATATCATTGTTTTAATGTCAATAAATTCTTTTATTCGAACCTTGAGAAACCGGTGAGTTGCTCAACACAACACATTACTTGTACACTATGTAACTATCTGTACTTATATTTTACTCAGGACGTGAAAATGGCTACCAATTTATTGATTTATAACTTTTATAATAATGAAAATGGGTCACAATTATTTTACTTTATATTAAACCTTTCGCGGACCCCCTGACGTTGTCCACGCACCCCAAATTAATTTTAATTTGCCACGGACCCCCTGAGGTCCCGTAGGAACCCCTTTGGGAACCACTGGTTTAAAGCCTTGCAAATTCATTGAAATGATAATCCGTCGAACCAGCGATCTATGGATTTCAGCTTGTCTTCCACTACAGTCCACCGCTCTGCCAACTGAGCTATCGACGGAACAAAGACCTGTACTAAGAGTTGATCAAACAATGTCCAGTCTTACCATAAAATTTTGATTTCCGTTGTTTTAAAAAACTTAAATGAATTCTGTTATTTTAACTTAACGGATATCTTTATATGCTGAATTGTGCTAAATACACTGCTGGCCACCCAAATTGCAACACCAAGAAAGACAAGAGATATCACAACAAAATTTATTTTGTAGATAACATGTTGACCAAGTATCAAATGATTAAATTTATAGACTTCTGTGAAGTGTGGTTCCTGCCAAAATCAGTAGCCAGAGTAGCCGCCATTGTTGGAGATCACCGCTGCCACACGCCTCGGCATTGATTCAAAGAGACTTTGGATGTGTTCTTGGGGTACAGCAGACCAAGCAGCTTCCACACGTTGCCAAAGTTGATCTGGTGTGGCAGCTGGGGATGTATTCTGGGTCAATCGTTGAGCAACCATGGACCACATGTTTTCTATCGGCGAAAGATCCGGAGAACGAGCTGGCCAGGGAAGCAATTCAATCTGGCGATTGACGAAGAACCCTTGGACAATGCGTGCCACGTGTGGTCGCGCATTATCCTGTTGAAATATGGCTGTGGGCAAGCCCTGAAGGTAAGGAAGGACAACTGGCTCCAACACCTCGGAGATGTAGCGCTGGCTGTTTAAAGTACCGGCAATGCGTACTAGAGGAGTGCGAGAGTGATATCCAATACCGCCTCATACCATAATACCCGGTGCAGGACCAGTGTGGCGGTGCATAACGCAGCTGTTCAGCATCCTCTCTCCACGGTGTCTCCAGACTCGAATCCGACCATCGTGGTGTTACAGACAGAAGCGTGACTCGTCAGTAAAGACAATTTCATTCCATTCTGCCGTCCACATCCTTCTTTCATCGCACCATTGGCGGCGGAAACGTCTGTGGTTCTGCGTCAAGGGTAGACGAAGCAATGGACGTCTTGCGGACAGACCACTCTGCTGTAAACGGCGTCGAATGGTACGCGCAGACACTGGATGATGCGGTAGAGACTGAATGTGCTGTGCTATGGTTCGTGATGTGGCTGAGCGATCCGTCACTGCCATACGCACAATATGCCTGTCATCACGTGAAGTGGTGCACTGAGGTGGATGCGATCGAACACGTCGGTCCGTCGTACCCTCCTGCATCCAACGATCACATATCCGCATTACAGTTGTTTGGTTTCGTCCAACACGACTACCGATTTCCCTGAAAGATAATCCACAATCTCGGTAGGCCACTATCCTTCCTCTGTCGAACTCGGATACTTGATCAGAAGATGATCGCTGTTTTCTACGAGGCATAATTGATCGTTTTTTTGAAAAAACCACAAGAAAAACACAATTGCCGTACTTGAAATCGTCGAAATCTCCAAGCCTTAAATAGCGCTTTGAAGTGGCGCCACAGGCGCGCGTGATGTGCGTCTGCGCTGAAATTCTAATCATTTGCATATCTCACCTCCGCTAATGCATGTTGTAAATTTCATATTATTTGCATGCTTCCTTCAGGGTGTTGCATTTACGGTGGCCAGCAGTGTATATGTTCAAAGCATTGCAAATTTAGTAAAATTTCACTCCGTCCAGCTGGAGATGAACCAGAGACCTATGGATTTCGGTTTGTCTTCCACTACAGACCACCGCTCTGCCAAATGAGCTATCGACGGTGCAAACGAATTCCTGTTGAAACTGATCAAACAAGTTCCACTCTTAAATTTTGAAGTTCTCATTTCCGCAAATTTTCCAAAACTTAAAGAAAAATATTTACTGATTTTAACTTTACGGATTTCTTTTTGATATGCTGAATAGTACTAAATATTAGTTTAAAGCATTGCAAATTCATTAAAATAATATTAAGTCGAGTCGAACAAATGACCTATGAATTTCGGCGTGTCTTTCACTACTGCCAACCGCTCTTCCAACTGATCTATCGACAGTTCAAACCTAAACATCTAGAACTTGTCTTTTTTTCTATCATCGATCAAACCAGTTCCAGTCTTAAATTTTGGAGTTCTAGTTTACGAATTTTTCTAAAACTTAAAAAAGTTTACTCGTTTTAACTTTACGAATATCTTTATGGTAATCTGAACACTTTTATGTATAAGCTTAAAGTATTGGTAATTTGGTAAAATAGTAATCAGCCAAGCCATACCAGTAACCTATGGATTTCGGCGTGTCTTCCACTACAGTTCACAATTCTGCCAACTTATCTATATACGGAACAAACGATGACCTGTTCTAAGTGTTGATCAAAGTCCAGTCTTAAATAATAGAGTTTTGATTTCCGTTGTTTTCCATGACTTAAATGAATTTTTTATCATTTTAACTTTCAATTTTTTCAATCTGATATCTGTTCTTGGTCGCCTTGTATGGACCAAAAAACTTCGCTCTCAGCTGCAGACCGGCACCAAACTGAGTCCTTTGAATAGTCACCAAATCACCAATTTGGTATTCAGGAGCTTCTTTCCTCTTGTCGAAGGTCCTCTTATATTCGGTCTGAATTTTTCGAATGTTTTTCATGGCGTCTTGTCTGATGAAATCCCTTCTGTCCTGGAATCGCTCCATGATTTCTCTACTAGGAGATCCCATAGAACAGGGGTGTCAAACTGGCGGGCCGCATGCGGCCCCCGAGGTAATTTTTTGTGGCCCACGATGCTCTGAAATAAAATGAAAACAGGATCGATCGAGAGCACTTAACCATCGCCAATTTGCTTCGTTCCTTAAAGGTTTAGAATCCGAATCCGAAGATCTTCCTTATTACACAGAAGTTCGTTGGTTGTCCTGCCACAAAGTCCTGAAGAGCTTCTATCTGCTTTTGGAGGAAATAATTGTATTTCTTGAAATGAAAGATGAAAGAAAAACCGAAAATATATCGATTATAAAAGATCCTTTGTGGGTAAAAGATCTGGCATTTTTAACAGAATAATCTGAATAATCTTAATATTACATTGCAAGGCAAGGATCAATTAATTACGAATATGTACGATGCAATAGCAAGTTTTGTACAAAAACTGACTTTGCTTAAAAATCATCTACAAAAAATCGTTTTGACGTATTTTCCTACGTGTGAGCAGTTAAAAGCACAAAATCAAAGTTGCTCATTACTACAATATTGTGGTAAAATTGAAGAAATCAAAAAAGAATTCTATAAACGTTTTAATGATTTCAAAGAGTTAAAAAAATTTGTTCTCTTTTTATTTGGCCTTTCTCCTTTAAAGTTGAAAATGCTCCCACTTCGATACAACTGGAATTAATTGATTTCCAGAATGATTCGGTTTTAAAAGACAAATATCGAGAAGTAGAAATTCCCAAAATATATTCTTATTTAGGTGAAAAATACCCGGAAATTAAAAGGTTTGCTGCACAAATGTTATGCTATTTTGGGAGTACGTACTTGTGTGAGCAACTATTTTCGTCCATGAAATTAAATAAAACGGCCTACAGATCAAGATTAACTGATAAACATCTATCTGCCATAATGAAGATTGCCTGTTCTCAGTCTTTGAATCCAGATATTGGAAAACTAGTAGGAGGAAAGCGCTGGCAAGTTTCCGGTAAAAAAAAAAATTAATTTTAGTTTTATAAATACATTAAATTAAATAAACGTTTAAATAAAAGCAATTATATAGCAGTATTATAAATTATTACCCTAAATTCACTTAATTACATAATGCGTTTTAATTATCCTACCAATTTCCTGAATCCTCACTTCAAAATATAATTTTAAGAAAATTTGTAAATGTGATGTGGCCCGCGTGAATCTTACCACTTGCATTAAATGGTCCGTGTTTTAATTGAGTTTGACACCCCTGCCATAGGATGATGGTTCCACGTTTGTACACCGGCCTTTTCAAATTGTGTCCACTTGGTACTTCGACTCTGTACTATTCAGGACCCTTTGCAACCTATCTACATGTTTGAACCATTTTGTTGCTTCAACAGTTAACTTGGTTAGCACAGGTATGAGAGTACGGTGGACTCTAACGACTTGCCCGTTCCCACGAGGAATATCTGGCAATCTGCAAAAGCTGAATTCCTTCTTCAGTGTAGCAATCACTAAATTATGAATTACTTTTGATGTGAAAGCAGAGCCTCTGTCAGTTATGATCATGTAAGGATTTCCAAATATCTTTTGCTGTAATTTTACTTTATCTAAGGCACTTTCAGCAGAGACTGATTTAACAGGATAAAACCATGTAAATTTCGTAAAGGCGTCGATTATTGTTAATATGTGTTGATAATTTTTGTTTGTTGAGGCAATGGACCAATGAAATCAACATGATAAGTAATCAAGGGTTCGATCCCGATCCATTCGTGCCAAGCGTAACATCACCGGCATTTTCTGATTCCGGTAACAAAGTGTGTTGCCAGATTCTAATGTACTCAAGAATTAAAATTCTTTAACTATTTATCTTTTATGGAATTAGTTTTGCTGTGTGATAATAAAAATTATAATCTCAATGAATAGATGTTCCAGAAATATGTAGTACGAAAATATTATTGAAACTTGTTAGGATGCTAATTAGTATATAAATAAAAATTATTGATTTTTAAACTCGATTTCTTGTTCTGCCAAAGAAATAGAAGAGGGCAAGAACTTATATGGGTCATTCCATGTCAAACCGCAAAGTCCACAACCCGACCAACTGCGATTTTTTTTAACTTGGCTAATTTGTTTCCTAGCCATATATAAGAAATTCTGGAAATTTTTTACTTCCAACTTGCAATAATTTTATTATTCATATTAATTTTAAGTTTGAAAAATTGGGCAATTTTTCATGATTTTAAACTTACTCTATCTCCAGTACCTCTAGACCTAATGATTCTGAAAGAAAGCTTATTTTGTAGAAAAATGTTCAACCTTTCTAATGACGTATTATATGACCTTTTAAGTGACCTTTTCAGCATCAAGGTCATTCAATTTGACCATTGACCTACAATTACAAAAAAGCTTATTTTTTATTTTTTTTTCTTAAAAATATATGTAAAGGTACACTATTTAGCTTTGCTTTCTGAAAGTTTTATAGTGGGGCACACATGAGTTCATAGTTAAAAAATATTCAAAGTAAATAGAAGTATGTAATAAGTACCCATAAACACCTGTATCTTTTAACCTGTTTGTCCAACCAAAATAAAAGAGGGTTTATTTTATAGAAAAAAGTATAATCTTTCTGATGATATATTACATGATATTATGAGTGAAATTTCTGATTTCAAGGTCACTCATAGCATCATGTAATATACATAATACTACCTTGAAGGATTTTCAATTCAAGGCTTTGACCGTGAATTTTATAAAACGTATTTCATTATTTTTCCCCAAAATATATCATGTAATATATCATCCGAAAGGTTATACGTTTTTGTATGAAATAAGCCTTCTTTCCTCTCGATTGGACAAACAGGTCAAAAGATATAGGTGTTTATGAATAATAGAAATATAATTATAAATAATATTAAAAAATTTAAGTTTATAGGTATGAAACACCGTAGTACCTTGATAAAAAGCACCTCGTCTGATGGCAAAGCTCTTGGCGCCTTTTTTGGAGTACTTTTGAGGAAAGAAATCTTTGAAAAAATATTTTTTATCATTATAAATATATCTTTATAAATCTTTCCTCTTGCCGAGGTTGCCATAGAAACGGGAATAACACAAATAAAAGTAGGTTACCTTCATCTGCCATAACTCGCTACTAAAAGTGCGCCAAAAAAGGCGCCAAGAGCGTTGCCATCAGACGAGGCGCTAGATACAGCTGTACTGATAAAAGTATTATTTGTGGCATCATTTTGTGTTAAAATATTATGTATGGCATTTATGGAAGTTTAAAAAAAGACAGATTAATAAATATTAACATTTTGTTGATGGTGATTGCAATCAATTTTGATATAAACATGTTAAAATTATTTATTTCATTTTATTTTACATACTGTCAAACAGTTTGTTCCAATGATGTGATACCAAAATAGGATCAAAAATACAGATCTTGCAAAAACAAAATTAAAAAACTACAATTATGCAATATAAATAGCATCATATTAACCCAAAACTATTCATTACAGCGAAAATGAAGAATGAAAGAAAACATCAAGATCGAATTAAAAACACAAAACAATTTATAAAAACTGGTAATTGTGTAGACGACACAACCCGCAGTTTTGAAGTGAATACTCGGGCCTGATGTTGGTTGGTAATTAATTAACATCGAAATGGAGCAACACAACGGCTATTGGCGACGGTCCGGGATCAATTTCGAAGGGACAGGTCAAGGACAGCGCCTCGTAATTTTGAACAACGGTCACATAACAAGAACATCACCAGAGCTGGCACCCCACTCTCCAAACTTCCACACCACGCCAACGTGAGGACATTTGAGACCACGATACAATATTAATATACATCTAACGTGCACCAGCTCCTGTGTATACGACGATCTTTAGCTAGATCGAGTTTCGAACTCGCACCACTCCGGTTGCTAATCCGTTGCTCTTCCAACTGGGCTACCATGGCCTGCCTGATGTTGGATTGTGGAATGAATGGAGCAGACATAGGAAGTTTGAACAATTGTTTATTGTTGAATATTCAACAATTAATTTACAGTTTGAACGATTAAAGTGGTTTGACATTAATTTTTCTTGAGAGAATGTTGTTTTCCAATACTAATTGCAGCGTAGTTCGGTAGCTGTTGAATGATACCATTTACGCAGTCCTCACTAAACGCAATCCGAAGTTACAGTGGCCCAAAGCTCGCCCAACAACGTAGAATTTCAACATACTGCGGACTCCCTCCCCGCGAGCAGTGCGCCTGCACACTCAGTCCGAATGTCATATCCTTTGTTTACGTGACGCTATATTTATCTTCTGGGTGCTTCTTCTAGTTCTGAAATCATAAGACAAAACAGTTGTAACGCTTTTTGTAATGCTAGATGTTTCGTGCATGCTTCCAGTACTGTTCCGATTTTAAATACGCATTCACGTCAATATCAATTTTCAAACAAAACCTATAAAATTACCAAAAAATTTTAAATTGTCAAAGAAAACATTAATGGTTGGGTTATACTATTGACCACTAAGAAGACTAAGATAACTATCGACTAAGGTATATGTAGGTAGTTAATTAGTTTATCAGTTCAAAAGTTATTTTTAAATACTTAAATCTAGTTTCTGGGACCGTCAGAAGTAATCGCTTCCAAAAGTGTTCAATTTCGCTACTGCATTACTAAAAATATACCCTTTTTTACGAACAAATTTTGAATAAAATACCTGGAAATCGACATCGATAAAAAAGGGAATTATTATATACGCTAAACGAGAAAAATAAAACGGTCTCTAATTATCAAAAATAAATTTCAACCACTCACAAAATCAGTAGAAATACGTTCCACACAACATTTTTCTGAAATGCAATCAGAACAATTGGCGACTTTTAAGTTTGTAACATTCGGCTAGTTATTGAACATCGGGAAGCGAAGGTGGCCAAGCAGGTGCTCTGCGGAACTTTTGCCTTTAATTAACGTCGCATTGGAGCAACACAAAGAGCTATTAGCGACGGTCAGAGATCAATCCTGAAAGGAAAGATCCAAGGACAACGCCAACCATGGTCAGATGACGAGAACAACACCTGAGCTGGTACCCCATTTTCCAAACTTCCACACCACGCCAACGTGAGGACATTTGAGCCCACGATAGATTTAACGTGCATCAGCCCCGTGTATATGACGGACGGTCTTTGGCTGAACCAAGTTCCGAACTCGCAACCTTCCGGTTGCTAATCCGTTAATCTTCCAGCCAGCTCCTTCACACTAAAGATATAAAATTACCAAGACATTTTAAATCATCAAAGAAAACATTAATGGTTGAGTAAACTATTGACCACTAAGACTAAGGTAACTAAGATCAACTAGAGGATAATACTAAGACTACTAAGTATTGAAATTGAAATATCTAAGTAGTCAACTTGTAAAATAAACCTTGAAATAATTTATCTGGTTGTTTGTAATAAGTAATTCCCACTTGATGAGGTAAGTAGTTTTTCAAACAGATTATGAAGCGACAGATTATGACCCAACGCTCAAAATCCCAAAGACAGGCCTCGGAAAATAGTTACAAGGCATCCTCGCGAACACGACACGCCGAACGGGTTTTAAAGAGGCTTTCTGTTTACCTAGCAAGGCGCGGGCACCTCTTCAGGAAAGAGTAAACAAAGAGGGAAAAGAATGGGAAATCGCGTCAGCCTCATAAATATTCAAGTGGTGGAGGCATTCAAATAAATAGGGGGACGCAAAATGCCAAGAAGTTGAGTTGCAGGGTTCTGGACCACCTACACTGCATCAGCACTTTCACCCTCGAGGGCTATCAAACCAAATGTACCACCCGCCAACCCGTTTCTTAAGTTGGTGCAACTTGTAGTCTCTCGTATTCCTTGTAAACTTGGAGCGGGAATTGACAAGATACGACCGATCTTGGTTATTTTTAAAATCGCTGTAAATGTTATTGTCGATATTGTTTATCTTGTCTGGTTTTTTAGTTGAAACTTCTTGAGGGATAGAAATACTCTTGTATGTGTGTGTGTTAAGGTCGTTTCCTGAGGTATTAGAAGCAAACTTGCAAACCTCGGCAAATTCTGCTTAGAAAATATGACGTCCATCATCAAATGCATGTTCGGAAAGTTAATGTTCGGAAAAATGTACTGTTCGGAAAGTTAATATCGGGAAAAATCGTATCGTTTAATGATGTTTTTTTTTACTCTTTTCAGACTACTGATGTATTCAGACGTTTGTATTACGTGTGTGATTTACGATAACTAGCTTTAGCATGTATATTTCATAGCCTTTTAATTCTGAAATCATTTAGGGAAAGTAGTTATTGGTAGTAGTAAGTCACACTGAAGCTACAAAACAGGCTATTAGCGACGTTCCGGGACCAATCCCAAAGGGAAAGTCCGAGGACAACACCAGGTAATTTTGAACCACGGTCAGATAACGAGGTCAAAACCTGAGCTGGCATTCTACTCTCCAAACTTCCACACCACGTCAACGTGAGGACATTTGATAACACGACAAATTTAACAAGCATCAGTCCCCACGAACACGACAGTATTTGCTTGGATTGTTTAGAACTCGCAATCCTCCGGTTGCTAATCCGCGACTCTACCAATATTGGGGCCTATCAGGCCCCAATATTTTTCATTGTCATTGTCACCAACCCAAACTTGTGATAAATATTTCAAATGTACATATAATTTAGCTAAGCATATGCACATGGTAACTCAATTCGATCCAATAGATCTTATAACCCTATAACATTAGACAGGTGTTAACTCTTGCGGACTCTGATCCAATGAGTCCTCTCTCTTAGCTTTCTGGGATTCTCATTTATGTATGGAATGAAAAGTGTAATTGAGGGTTTTACTCCCACTGTCCAATAATTTTCCAAGTTGGAGCTACTGCGTATATTCGTAATGTCCTGTTCAGAAAGTGTCTTACAGGTTATCCTGGAAGATCCTTCAAGGCTTTGGACCTACTCATAAAATTCTGTGTCGTCGACTAACAGAAGTCAAACCTAATACGTGAAACTATATATTTTATTTTGAAAATGTTTCCTCCGTATGTGTAACTACAGTTTCTTACTCACACTAATGTATTTTTAGTTCACTAGTATAATTGGTGTACTTCACTAGGTTAGTCCCAGCAGGTGATGCTGTTTTACCACGATGATTTGGCTCTTCAATAACCACTTCAGTTAAAAAATGAAATATATAAAAAATGAAAAATTTACTGAGATGGGTTCTCGACCAAAGAAATGCCGGACGCTCCATTTCAACAGTTAAAATCCGTCTCCGAGCGAAGTCCATGGCAGAAGAGATGCAGATAACGGATTTCAAGGGAGGAATAAATTGGGTTTACCGCTTCATGCGTCGTAAAAACTTGAGAGTTCGCAGCAGAACGACAATGTGTCAGGCTGTTCCGGACGACGTAGATGAAAAAAAAGCTTCTTTCCTTCAGTTTACAAGGAAAGTTATTGCAGAAGGGAAGTATTCCCTAAAAAATATTATAAATATGGACGAAGTTCCATTAACATTTGATTGCCCACCGAATCGCACCGTCGATACTTGTGGAGTGAAAACAGTATAGTAGTAGTTATTCCAGGAGGTTTAACAAAAATCCTGCAACCTCTGGATATTAGCGTGAACAAAAGTTTCAAGTCCCACGTACGTGCTTGCTGGGAGAACTGGATGTCGGAAGGTTTACATACTTTCACAAAAGGAGGAAATATGAGACGCGCTTCATACACTGAAGTTGCCGAATGGGTCGATAAATCCTGGAAAAGTGTTAAAGTGTCAACCATCCGATCGGGATTTATAAAAGCCGGGATTGTTAGTGAAAGCGAGGAAATCACTGACAGTGAAGGTAGTGATGCTGAAAATGAACTTTCGGACACTCTTCCCGAAAATATATTAGAACTGTTTAATTCTGATACCGATGAATCGGACTTTGAAGGTTTTCGTTAATGTAGTAGAATGTGTGATTAATTAAAATATGATTAATTAGTAAGCACTGTTTTTTATTTGTATTTAGCGTTTTATTTCTGAAGGTATATTAGTAAGTACTTTTTTTCTATTTATACTTAGTTCTTTGTTTCTAAAATACATTAATATTGCCGTATTAAAATAACGTAATTTCGGACGTATAGTCCGCGGACTATCCGGTGGTGCGGACTATCTGACGATTTTTGAAATTTTTTTTATATAAAATCGGGTCTGCGGACTATACGTGCGAAATTACGGTATATAAATCCACTTTCTCTTTCTAAATACAAAATTAGAGAGCAATACAAATTTACACCCATATTGATTTGTATACATTCAAAGTTACAAAATAAATTCTAAACACATGCAGTCTACACAACTCGCATTATTATAATAATGCTGCATGAAATACAAGTAGAAAACGATCTAAATCTGTTTCTGTGTCTGCTTTATTGAGGACAAGAGTTTTAATATTTTCTTGAAATAGTATAACGCCCTGAGCACAAGTGGTGAATATTTTTAATTACAATATAGACTGGGAAAAAAAGCAAAGATAATCTTTGAAAAACTTTTTTCAAAGATCAAGATTTGATTTCAGATGTACTCATCTGACATGATGAGGATGGTCAGCATTCTTCAATCTCTTGTATACAGGAAAAGAAAAAAATCATACTTATCTCCTCAGACAAATTAGATGAACATGATCTCCTTTTCGTCTTCTAAGTTCCGCATTCCTTCACACAAATAAAATTCAAGAAATGCCATCTATCTGAATTTCATAAATGATAAATTAAATCTTCTATCTCGAGAGATATATTGATGTTCTTGGACGTTTTAGGGTAAGAAAACACCAACTGCCTTCTTCATCTATCTCCAGGATAGAAGAAAATTCGTTGTGGAAGTTTTTTCTCTTCCTCTAATGCTAACGTGTCTGACTATACTAAAAAAATTTTCAATCCTTAATCCATAATAGATGAAAACAGACTCTCATACTTTTTTAAAATATATAAATAGGATCGTTCCTGTGGCATTAACCGCCCACGTTCAGACCTTAATATGTCGCTCCCTCATCACGAAAACATTTGATTTAAAAAAATAGCTCTTAGCGAGACGAGTGTTTGATTTGAATATTCTTAGGTAAACTAAGATTAAAATATACAGATTCATAAGTGTTCTATATCATCATAGAGTTCGTTTCCTGTGAAATTGGGGGCCGTCGTGGCTCAGTGGGTATGCCCACTGAGCTAGCAACCTTCGAGTTGTAGGCGGTCCAGTTTCGATTCCTGTCGGATGCACTCCTTCCTGGATGTATTTCTCTCTTCTGTGTCCGTAAAACTTTCATAGTATGTGTGTCTATTACTTGATATTGTATGCCGTGTCTGGCGCAGTATGACCAAATATGGCCCTTGCGCCATAAAACCCCCAAATCAACCAATCTATGAAATTGAATTGCCGTAACTTAATACGCACAACTGACGAATCTGCGGGGAAGTCAGTTTATTTATTTCGGATGTACATTTGAAGTTTATGCTATAGCAGAGACGTTGGCTTTCTTTCTGTTCCAGAAGTACTCATAGTTTTCCTATCAATATTTTTTGACTTTTGGTCCTCTTGCGCGTGTTGAAGATGGTCAGCATTCTTCAACCTATTGTATACAGGAAATCATACATATCTCCTCAGACAAATTAGAAGAACATGACATACAATTTTCGAATTTCATCATCTTTAACCCTTCAAGTGGTTTAGCGAGGTTGGTACGTAGGTAATTTAATTAACGTCGCACTGGAGCAACACAAAGGGCTAACACAAGGGCCTGAAGGGAAGGATCCAAAGACAATACCACGTAATTTTGAACTACGGTCAGAGGACGAGGTCCCACCTGAGCTAGCACCCCACTCTCCAAACTTTCACACCACGCCAACGTGAGGACATTTGAGGCCACAATAGACTTAAAGTGCACCAGCCCCCTTTCGTTTTAACTAGATATCTCATCCATGAAGATCTGATCACTTTTGCTAGTGTCGAGATATCTCTCAGCAAGATATTGCCGGGTTTTCTTTATGATGACGAGATCTGGTAAGTTTTTTCTAATGACAAGATACTTCGTCAAAACAACTACCAGGAGGTATAAGCGAAGGATGGTAAATTAATTTGATAAGATACATGTGAGATCATCACCCCTAACTGCAATCGAAGGGCTGCAGTAGTAGTGTGTAGGGAGAAGAGAGTGCGAAGGGAAGGTGAAGACTTCCTGTTAGTGTTCTAGGTATGGTGGATGTGCTGTCCCCTGCCCTTTATGTTACCTTTACGTTTCGTTTCAAGTAAATATTTATTGCGCTTGTCTTATTATTGTTGTCCTCGTCTGCTGTGAAAATAAACGTATTCGTCCTAAAAAAGCTCTCTTTTTAATCTGACGCCAGTCATCATAAAGAACCAAAAATATTCCAACTTTCATGACGAACTTTTTTAAAGCAAATACATTTTTTCTAGAAAATTCCGATTAATCACACATGCAATAACAAAAGAACTTGCTTACAGCTGAATGTCTTCAGTACAGACAAAGCAAATGTAACCGATTATCAGTTTTCAGAAAATGGTCGATTTAACACCTATTTCTAAAAGAAAATCACTGTTTTCAACGAAATTTTAACAAGTACAGTTACTAAGTTGCTTAAATATAGTTTCAACTGTTAAAGTAGGCATCCTTGACCTTCTGTCACTACGAGAAAGAATTTTAATATTCCAAAAGTCCTAGTTCAGATTTTTGTCTAATAATATTCTTTAAGTATCGGCAAATTTCCATTTAAAATTTGCCTTACTCTAACTTTCATGCAGTTTCAAATCGAATCCTTTGTGAGGCTGTTTTGTGGGTGAGGAATAGGAATTACAATTATAAAAATACAAATATTTATTAAATTTACAACCACAGAAAACAGAGCAAAATAAAACCAAAGTCGACGGAAAAAGTTATTGTAAAGACATTAGCTTTTTATGGAGACTTTTTAATATGTGGAAAATTAATTAACTAAAGTAATTATTATCCAACTTGATTAATGCGCATCTATAGCCAATCGGCGCAAGTGTATTCGTGAGCCCACGTGACTTATCCTTCTGAGATCTTACGGCAGCCACTCCGCCAACATGCCCGTCTTTCTATTTCATTAGAAGGTCGATGGTTTAAAAATGTAGGCAAAGGAAATTTAAATGTATTCTATATATTGGAATGTTTCATTAAATATGTAAAAAAAATTTAATATTTTTTATGTGATACTTGCACAAACATGCAAACACAAAATAGGTATACAACGAGAAGACAGACTGACATTATTAACTTCAGTCACTAAGTTACTGTAAGTAGAAGTATACAAAATTTTATGAAAATATACCCAGCTGTTTTGATGCAGTGTTGACCAACACATACAGACAAACATGAAAGCGAGGACCATGATTTTGCTTTAGAAAGCAGCCAAAATCGGATAAAATATTTAATGTCAAACACTCCATTTATATATAGATAGATAGATTATAAAAAAAATATGTTGCATATTTTAAAATTAGAAATGAGAAAAACGACAGTCGAACCAAATCGCTATTTATTTTAAATTCTGAAGAATTCAGAAACTCAGATATAATACTAAAAATTAGATTTTAAAAAAAGGGTGGGCAAGGTTTTTTTATTTTTAATTTTAATTTAGAATTTTCTAAATTACACAACATTTTCAGTCACATTTCTTGTAAAACGTAAAGAGTCTTTCTGACAGAAGGTCTCAAGAAGCATTGTTACAGTTACCATCACGAATTACTCCCTTAACTATTCCAAATCCGGTTCCATCGGAACAATCCGTCACTGTCCCCATAACGGCCTATCACCGTCCTCCATCTATCCTCTCCAAAAGATAACTCCCTTGAAACTCATCCACACAATTCGGATATCCTGCGCATATCGAAGACAACCCCACTATCTCCAGCAGAATGCCGAAATGGACAATACCGCCAACAAGCCTCCCTCACGATTCGGACGTGTGTCGAAGATAGTCGATAACTAACGAACTGTCGACGTCTTCCCGGACTTAATGAAACGAGTTAATTTATGACGGGTTGACCCCCGCTAATGGAAATTCAATGGCCCACCCCTCCCGACCAACCTTCCTTGAGTCCGAGGAAAGGGTCGAGCTGGTCCATGGGGTCTCCCGGAGGAATTCGGCCCGTCCTCGTGACGGGAGGGGGAAGGGATTGTAAATATATTATTAGAAGGAATGACGATTAGGACGCTTCGGTAATGACCGGTTTTCGCGGAGCCTTTGGTGTAATGGAAGGGATTTTCCCATTTGCATTATTGAGATTAATAAAAGACACTCCTGTCGGAATTAATGTTGAGTGCTTCGTGACATCTATTAGGGTGTCGTTAATCTGAGATTGAAGACGTCGCTTTTTCTGCTCGACGTGGTAGAACTAGTGGTTTTAACAACAATAATCAGTCCAAACATGTAATATCTATACGTATATTTCTCGTCATCTGTCCATGGTTCAAAGTAACGGGGTGTTGTCCTCGGGTTTTTCCCTTTGGGATCGATCCCGGACCGCCGCCATTGGCCCATTGTGTTGCTCCAGTTCAACGTTAATTCAACTACCTTGTTCTGCGTTAATAAACCTACCTCTGTATTTATTTCACTAACGTAGGTGTAACAGAAATAAGCGTCACGTGTGTATTGGCGAATGTGGCAAAAAGCGGATATAAATAATATAAAATCAACCGCTACGAGATTAATTCGTCAATTTAAAGGCAAATTTCAAATATGATTACTTTGAGCTAGGAACTGCATAATATTGCTAGAACTGCACGGAAGAGCTCTCGACGCTCTATTAAAATTCTTCAGCAGTTTGATTACAGAAGGCAACGAGGTGCCTGGTAGTTAAGTAGTTGAATTTACGTAGCACTAGAGAAACACAACGGGCTATTGGTGACCGGGATCAATGCCGAAGGGAAACGTCCCAGGACACTTCTTAATTTTGAACCACGGTCAGATGACGAGGTCAACACCTGTGTGAGCTGGAATCCCACTTTCCAAACTTTCACACCACGCCAACGTGAGCGATAAATCTGGAAGGTAAAAGTTAGCGCTAAAAGAAAATCTGAGATAATCTGTAAATAGGTTTAGAGGTAAAAAATACTGAATATCGGCTTTGAACAAGTGAATGAGAAGCAATTGAAGTGGACGTTCAGAAACCAACTATGGTAGCAAGCCTGAAGTGTGAACATTTTACTATGCACTTTATTGAGCAGTAAGAGCACTTAAGAAAAATGCCATTTTATATTTTTGATAAATTTTATTTCATCTGGACTTATAAAATGTATATATCGAGGACTAAATCGTAATCT
Organism: Meta bourneti; assembly: GCA_933210815.1. Lineage (NCBI taxonomy): Eukaryota > Metazoa > Arthropoda > Arachnida > Araneae > Tetragnathidae > Meta > Meta bourneti. The sequence goes on along the minus strand of OW119922.1, from coordinate 70,538,126 downwards.
GAATTTTTACTGGAAACTGTCCGTCTAAACTGGAACTAGAGCCTGTCATCTAAACTGGAACTAGAGCCTGTCATCTAAACTGGTACTGGGGCCAGTCATCTGAAAACATATGGACCCAGTCATCAAAAATGGTACTGGGAACAGTCATCTAAACCTCTATTGGGCGCACGAAATTTATTTTTACTGTATATCCGACACAAACTTGTACTGTGACCCTCCATCTAAACTGGAACTGCTAGAGTCAGTCATTTAAACTAGTATTGAGGTCCCGTCATCTAAACTGGAATTGGGGCGTGTCATCTAAAGTGGTACTGGGACCAATCATCTAAACTGCTATTGGGTACCAATAATCTAAATTTTTATTGGAACCGATCATCTAAATTGGTACTGGAGCCCGTCATCTAAACTTGTACTGGTAAAAATTTAGTTGACGGGCCCCGTCAACTAAATTTTTACTGGTTACCAGTTATTTAAAACGGCACTGGGACCCGTCATTTAAGCTTTTACTGCGTTCGGACTCAGGATGTGATGGGCCTTAGAGAAGCACTGAAAATAAAATCTTTCCTAACACCACACATAAGTTAAGCCGTTGACGTTTCGATTTTAACCCTATTAGAATGAAAGAAATGTCCAGAAAGAAGATAATCCTCAGATTCACTTCAACTGGCCTGACTCCAATCCGAGATAAAAGACCAACTTCCACAGCAAACAGCTTTCCCAAACGGAATGCCATTCGCTATCTCAACTAAATAAAGAACGCGCCCATTTGCAATTTTTCAACCTCCACGGAAAATATTTCGCGGAATGTCCAGTCAAACAGGTAGATAAAGCAATAGAAACGGGAGAAATAGTTTCACGTTCACCGTGTCCACTACGATGGGGTGAGGGGAGAAGAATGACCGTGACTACCAAACTGCCCAGCAGACCCCCCTTTCCCCACACAACTCGCTCCAGCAGTTTATTTAGACAAATGGCTGGAACGCGAGGGAAAAAGGAGCAAAAGCTTCTAAGTTTTCCGCGAGTCTGGGTCAAATCGCACAGAGAGCGCTTTTGTGCGGAGGGTGACAAAGTGGACAGCGGTCACAATGCCTGTCTCCTCCCTCTCTAAGCGCCCATCTTTCACCGCCCCCTGCTACCGTCCGTCCGAGCTTTGTGGAGCAGCACCTGTCTGCAGCAGAAAGTGAATAAGAAAGTGAGAATGCGGTGAATGGAAAAGATACGATGGATAGAGAAAAAGTTTGCTGGGAAGTTAACTTTCGTTCAGTTGTCGTTTTATACATCTATGCCTCGGAGAATGGACTTCTGCAGCTTTCTTTACCCAAATGAAGAACAGAGTTGTGGCTTTGAGAGGACTAGATAGCCACCAGAAATACCAAAAGCCTGTCCTTTTGAGAGACGTATCATTTTAATGGGCACTCCTGGGTACCTTTTTAAACGACAAAACTAATAATAATAATAAAATGAATAAAAAAAATTACGAAGTGGGAGTAGTTGAATTTTCGTCGCACTGGAACAACACAACGGGCTATTGGTGAAGCTCCAGAATCAATCCCGAAGGGAAAGGTCCGAGGACAACACCTCGTAATTTTAAACCACGGATAAAAAAAGATGACGAGCTCAACACCTGAGCAGGCACCCCACTCTCCAAACTTCCACATCATGCCTAAGTGAGAACATTTGAAGCCACGACAGATATAACGTACACAATGGTTTTTGGTTGGATCGAGTTGTTTTGCAAATGGAAAACTGCGGTACTAAATGCAGCCTTAACAACTCAGTATATAACACTTCCTAAACGTTCTCGGGTTAGCTATATCAAGAGACAAAAAGATTAGAATAATCTCTTAATGTCTCTCAATCCAAAATAGATAGCTGGAACAATGCTATAGAGTACGTTTGTAACAATTCTGCAGCATATTCAAAGAAAAAATATCAGGATATCGTGATAACTTATCAGGAAAAGTACAAATATTCAGCTAGAGATGCACAAAAAGCTGTATCACCAGATAATCCAAGATCAAGAGCGATATTCATGGAACTAACCACTGATTCGAACTCGTAACCCTCCGGTTGTTAATCCTGACTCTACCAACTGGGCTACCATGACTCTACAAAGTGGGTTTTTTGGAGAAAATCACCACTGTGATATTCCAATTCCTTCCACACAGGGGATTTCCAACTGAAACTAATTTTCCAAAATTTAGAGTGACTTAACAAAAGATGAAAGAAAAACAACATATATAATATCTAGCTTACATAAAATAAAAAAATTACTGCAGCCATTGCATAGCCATGACTCGTAAATAAATGGATTAGCCAGCAGATTTGTTTCTCTGGTATCGGTGGCCAAATACTATATTTCTTCGAGGGCTGTAAGGCCCATTTTCGCGACAAATCACCTGAAATTTGATCGTGAGGGGACATCGGGTGGTATAGTGGAAGGGTGACGTGACCCCACCCAATTACAAGCACAGAAATATCTATTTCCCTTTGCCGGAAACATAGGCTTTTGGGGGACAGTTTCTCCAACAGACTTTGTGGGTTCTATATGCATAATCAGAGTTTTTCAGTATAAACATAAACTATCGGAAGAAAAAAATATTTCTGGTTAAGAGTTAATTTGATTTATCGCCGTTTTGGCTATGGCGATTATTTCCGCTAATACCAAATTATTCTTTTGGGACAATTAGAACCAGATTTTATGAGGCCTTTTCTATCAAGCTAAATGTAGGTGGCGGGAGTGTTTTTGCTGCGGAAAGTGCTTCCTGTGCATCTTCCGGATGTGACGTCTCTTGGCTTAATTCTGAGTGAGACGTCAGTTTCTATATTGACGTCCTTGATTTTCGCCGCAGAAACGACGATTTCTTAACCTAACTCTGAGACGTCAGTTTCTATATGGAAGTTCTTGATTTTCGTTGCAGAAACAACGATTTCTTAGTCTAATTCTGAGTGAGACGTCAGTTCCTATATTGAAGTCTGATTTTCGCCACAGAAACAATGATTTCTTAACCTAACTTTAAGTGAGACGTCAGTTTCTATATGGAAGTCCTTGATTTTCGTCGCAAAAACAACGATTTCTTAACCTAACTTTGAGTGAGACGTCGTTTTTTTATATTGACGTCATTGATTTTCACCAATGATTTTTTAACCGAACTCTGAGTGAGACGTCACTTTCTATATTGACATGTTTGATTTTCACCGCAGATACAACCTTTTGCTTCAGGTTTGATCGATTTTTATCTTTTGCCACCGAATTTTAATTTTTTTTTTATCAGGCAATGCCTAGTTTCTAGGCTTTCGAGAACGCTTCGCAACTGGCAAGGAAACATCTTTCCGTTTAGTAGAAAAGAATGAAAGCATGAAAGACAGCACTCGGCACTCCTTGAAGATCTCTCCATTTCTGTTGATTCACCTGGTACCGGGAGAGTGCTCTTCTTGTCTCCTATCTGTCGTCCATCTTCCCCTGAACCTGGAGTCCAGTAATCTACCAGACGAAATAAACAAATAAAAGAAGAGAGGCGACGGACTGTGTACAAATCCCCAACGCAAGTCCACTGAGGAACAGGAGGGAAAGGAAAGAGCCTGAAAAAAACAAGGAAAAAATATCATTTTGGCACCTCTGCTGAGGCGTGGAAATGAAAGCAAGATCCACTTTACGGTTGAGCGGTTTCTGTCAAACAAAAATGAGCCTCGTTTACTTTCGCTCTTGTTGCAAGTTGAAGGTTATTTCGTCTTTAGTCAGATTGCTACAGGTAAGCGGAGACCTTGAATTGGGAATTGAAAGATTAAATTTACCTATCGAATGATCGACGTTTGTATGGGGTAGTCTGATTTTGTTTTCAAAATGCTGGGCCGTTCCTGAGGTCTTAGCTGCCCTAGGGCAAACCTCAGCAGGCCACCCCCTCTTCTCAAAAACATTCGATTTTCTAAAAGGAACGTCTTTCATATCACATAGTGATGTTCCAGTCTTCTCTCCGATTCCCTAAATGTAATGTAAGTGAGCATTGAGTTTAATGATTCGTTTCGACTATTTTCAAATTATTTATGTACTCAGACGTGTATTTTACCAGTGTGACTAACGAAACTTGGATTTTCCCTGATACACCTAGTTTCAGCATTTATTTTTAGAACTTTTAGATTTCAAAACCATTTGGGGAATGATTCGAGTCCCACGGAATCCTCCTTCAATAACAACCCTGCCCTTGATGAGTTCATTTTTAATACTCCAATGTAAATTGTGAACAAAGTATGCAAATCCATTAGAATCTTTTATTACTATCGCAAAAGCAGCATACAAAGAACAAATAAGTACAAAATTGAATATTAGGTGTCTAGGTGAATTGAGTTCGCACTGGAGCAACACAATGGCTATTGGCGACGGTCTAGGATCAATCCCAGAGAGAAAAATCCGAGGTCAACCCCTCGTCATTTTGAACCACGTTCAAGTGGAGAGTCAACACCTGAGGTGGCACCCCACTCTCCAAATTTCCACGCCCCGCCAACGTGAGGACATTTGAGGCCATGACAGATTTAACGAGCACCAGCTCCCACGTACACGACGGTCTTTGGTTGAATCGAGAGTTTCGAACTCACTCCCCTCCCAGTTGCTTATCCGCAACTCTTCTAATCGGGCTACCACGCTAAAAATAAATATCGGGCTGGTTTATAGTATTTCAATATCAAGAAAATTCTATTCAATTGATTAAAAGCAACATCCCTTCCCCGAATACACTGTGTTCATTCTTTGGTGCGTTCATTTGCTATTTAGTTAACAAATCTAAATATTCCAAACATTTGATATAGATATACCAAGACTTGATACTCAATACAATTCTCATTTAACAAAGAACGCAAAATAAAATAATGTAACGCACTACAAAAATTAAATAGCTCTACTTATTTCCTATTTATGGACTTAATAAATTAGTTTTAAACTGTTTCTGTACAATTTATCAACATTTCACAAAAATTAACATTCCTAACAAAATTCATGCTTTTTTAATTACATCTGTAAATACCCTTTCAAATACAAAAATATATATTCTTTGGAATGTGACTAACCGGGCTTTATCGTCTCATACAGTCTAGATCATATTTTCTTGCAGAACAATGAATTACAAACACAATATTAACATTTTTAATGATAAACAATTATATTTCATATAAATGTACTCTTAAATTTCTCCAGACTCATTAAAAATTAGCTGTCTCTCATCTGTTCGACTCTATTGTTTAGTAAAAAATATATTCATAGAGTAAGGATTTCGTTTTCAAAGAAAAGCTTTATTTTCATCAGATGTAAAAATTTCTAACGACTGAACGTTTTTTTCAGTCATCGGATGCAAACTATTTTTTCTCACATACTTTAATTTTCATTCCATATTACCATCACAAAAAACAGAACAAAAATCATCACCAATTCTACAGCCTCATTTTAAATTCTCAGATCAGAAATATTCGATATGAAAAAATTAAACCATCAGCTAAATTTGAATGTAATCGGATATTTTAAAAGGATTATTTTTGCTATCGCTAGCGCTGCTTAAAAGAGAAAGTTCGCCTCAAAAATGAAATATGTAAATAATAAATATACAACATATAATTATTTTTTAAACGGCTTCAGTAATACATATATTTTTATTGTTTTAAATAAATCCAGAATTCAAAGCACGCGATTTACAGCAGTTCCATTATACACCAGTCCATCAATCTACCGCAATTGGAGTCTAAAAATGAGCCACTGCAACTTGATGGTGATTTTATGTGTTTTTTATTTAATGAATTATCTCCATTTGCTTTCCTTATTTAGTTTATGTCATCAATATTAATCTTTTAAGGGCCTACTCCCTTGAACTTAAAATGCAATCACATTACTTTAGTTTTTATGCAAGCTATCTTCAATCATCATCGCGAAATGGATTTATGAAACCACCATTTACATTTCCTCTCTCCCCCTCTCCATTTACATTCTTCTGAATTTAAGTGCTAATTCGTTGACATTTCCCCCCAGCTAATAATATTCAGACGTTGAATTCCTGAACCGAAACAAGAAACAAATCGGCCACTCCGGTATCATTGCATTAAGTTAAGAGATCATCGTTTGGCGACTGGAATGACCGCTACTTGGCGGCTTCTTGTTAAAACGTAGCCAAATCCGGATCGCCGCGAACGCTGTATCCTAGCAACCTGTCTTCACACAAGGCCCAGCCAGCAGCTGGGACGGTCGTTCTCGAGGCTCTGTGCAACATCACCATCCGTTTCTGTCATTAGTCTACCCCGTCTAGTGGGACTCGATGTCCATCAAAACGGTTTACAAAACACTTCGCAGACACTAATTCAAAAGATCTCAATATCGATTCAAAGATCGATAATTTGGCACCAGAGTGACATCAAATTTGCAGCTCAGTTTAGTGTTGACAATATGCATTGAAATTCAGTAAAATGCACAATGAATCGCCAAAACAGACTGCATAATAGGCTGAAAAGCAGAGAACTCAAAGCAGGCTGTGGATACAAAGTGTTTAGTGACTACTCCGGCTGTCACGAAACAGTTACTGCGAAAGACGACGTTTTTCCATCGATAAAACTGTCATAGAGACTAGTGATCGCTGTCTAAATTATGGCCAGGATAACTGCCGTGCAAGCTATTTTGTTCTTTACGTCATTGATGTTGGGACGTTCGAATGCTTTCTTTAATTTTTTCGTCAGTCGATCAGAAGTGAAGAGATTGTTAGGTAAGTCCCTTTTGTTTTCTTTAGCTTTCTGAAGTCCGTTTTGCGCTACTAATGGTGTAATGTTTTGTCAAAACATACCCACAAAGTAAAACGTTTCTTGAAATGTTGGTTGCCGATTTATCGTTTATATTGTCTTTCGATGTTGATGTATTAAAATATAGTGGATTGCTAAGCAACTAAACGTAATTTAAATCATTTGTATAAATCACTTACCCGTGTTGATAAATTATACAATAGTTATCTCGCTCTCACACAATTTCACAGTCCTTAAAAATTGGCTTGCGTTGTGTCCCGTTGATGAAGTATGGCGCTTGACTGTATCAAACCTTGCTTATTAAGTAAACTCATTTTGTAATTCGCCCTTTTTGACACGTAAAAGACAATGACTTTATGGAATCGATTTAGAAGCTTTATTCTTTTGAAATCGGTACTTAAAGACTAGTTTTGATAATTGGAATTATGAGAAACTAAATGAAGGAATTGAAATGTCTCCTTTGAGTTCCATTCTAAAATTCCGTATGAATGGATCGAGATTTCTCTTGAGGATTTTCGATCTTTTCATATTATTGGCTCTTTTAACAATTCTATGCGTAAATGTTTTAGTTAAGCTATTCGGAAATATTATTTGCGTAAATACGTAGAAATTCAGTTTATCTTGTAAAACGATAAAATATAGATTACGAAACAAGAATAATTTCGAACTATATTTTTTTGTTAACACAAAAAATTACTTAAAACAAATTTTAATTATGAGATTACTTCGAAATTAATAAGTTCAAGTTTTATGAATATCACGAAAAATACATAACATTGCAAGAAAATTTGTGAAATCAAAGCTGCTGTATGTGAGCGCGTGCAATATATAATTATCGTTTGCGTCCGTGCATTGATATATTGGGTCGCGAAGAATTAAGAATGATTTGCAGTTTTTTACTCTCATTTTTATTATTTAAATGACAGTTGTGGCAACATTTTTTGAAACTATATCTTTAGAATTTGCGTTCTTATCGTTAGAGGTGATCGTGTTAATTTTTCGACTGGCTTAGCTCCCATCTTTATACCTTAGCGCAAATTTTGTACGGACGCATAGAAGTGCTCCGCATTGAATCCTTATTTTAGAGCCACGGCCTCTGCAAATGTACATAGAATTTTGTAAATAAGCTTTATACAGCCCACTTATTTGAACCTACAGCACGCACTGGATAACTTCGATTATGCTGTTCTGTCATGTACCATTGCTAAGAAAACGTGGAAAAACTACGGCACTCTTCGCGAAGGTGGCACGTGAAATTCTTTCTGACACGATATAAAATGTTTACAAAATCGTATAAACTTTCAAACTCCCCTTTTCCCACGCCGTAGATAGTTTAAACTCATTTGTTCCTATACCCGATGATCTCAAAAATATGATCCAATCATACCGATCCGATAAAAAAATTAGACTTGTCATGGCTCGTGTTAGTAGTCAACTGAATTACTTATTGTGCCCTGTGTTTTGCTTTTGTTAGACATCTTTGGTAGGAATTAATTCGTAACTTTGGGGAATTTTTAATGTATTTTAGATTAACATTTAGAAAGATTATTTATTTTTCGCTGCAAAAAAGTTCCAAAACTTGCCGCTCTGGGATAATTCAGACTATTTAGAAATGCGGCTCTAATCATTGTATGATTGGCTGCTCAAAAGATTTGTTACGGCTTAATCTGTCACATTTCGCCTCTTTTCGAAATAATTTAGAATTATATCGCTAAAATGGTAATCGTGTGATGAAAATTGAAAGAGAAATAAGTGGAATGAAGATATCTGAAGAATTCTTTTTCTCATATCTTCATAACGAATGTTTGGTATGCGCTCACCCAGAATTTTTTTCTTGGAGGAGCTGAGAAAATGACATTGAAAATGTACATGATGGTACTGATGTAGTCATTTTGAGGGCGGAAGACAATAGTTCTGTATACATAGGTGGGTTATGAAAAAGTCAAACTGCTTTGTGATACAAAATTTAATCAAATTAAATTAATTTTAGTTGAAAATTCTTTAACTCTAGAACATGCTAATTATTTGTACTTTTCTTTCTAAGTGCGAAAACACACAATTTATTTTATCGATTCATCTAAACCAGCGATTTTCAGCTTTTTTTTACCCTTGCCAAACTTAACCAATTGCTAAAATTCTGCGGAACATCAAAAAGTATATTAGATATTTTACCGATCTGACAAAAATCAGAAGTATAATTTTAAGCATCTTTCGAAACATTTTATTTCAATAATGCTAGAAATTATTTATACGAGTTTAACTTGAAATTATTAGTGAATTCACTCGTAAAAAAGTTTAAAACTAAACCGTTAAAATTAAATAAATCTTACACAATTTAAACCTTTTCACTATCCGTAAGCCACATCAGCGTTCTTGTGTCTCACCGGTTGAAAATTGCTGTTCAAAAGTGATTCCATAATGAGGAATGACTTCAATATCGCGTAATAAAATTTATCAGATGGTAGATTGTGCTCAACTTCCAAAAATATCCAATTAGTTTTTCCATTGCTTTTGGAATGCACCATTGTGTTCAGTTGTCTTGACTTTTTAAAAAAGCCCGTTTATTTTTAACGATAAGTTTCGAATTAATGAAACCAAACTGTACGATTATTTCAATTAAAGTCATGCAATGGAAGGCCAATTTTAACGCATCCCATTAAATTTTTCCTAGTAGCGTTAACAAGGCCTGCAAGCAATTCTCGTTTATAACTAGCTAGTGCAAACTAGGGCTCCACGTGGTTGATTCCATTCCCCATTATCTCTGGACAGAGACAGGTTGGCACGTTGACCTTGCAGTCAGGGAACACGAATGGGGGAGCTGAAAGACTGAGGTTTGGCCCCTCCTTTCTAAAAAAGAACAACACGTGTTTTGCGAACGCTCCTCGGTTTGGGGTTGGAGATGTTTACGCACGATGAATGACGACCCATTATGCGGTTTGTAGATCTTTTTGTGGGGATACTTCCTGTGGTGATTTCGTCGCCACTGTTGTGTGTTTCATGTTTTTAATTTGGGTATTTGTGAGAAAAATGCTGAAAAATCTCTAAATCTGTGTGGGCGTGGAGGACTTTCGTTATTTTTCTGCTATTGAGAATAAAAAAGTCAACGTGGCATTGATATTAAAATGGACGAACTCCATTCTCCCTTCGGATTTCAGACATGATTCATGTTAGGTTTCCAGCAACTTATATCATGTTTATTTATATTTATAGCTGTTCATGTGCTGTAATTAGTTATATTTACAGTTGATTTTTCGTAGTGTTGAGAAGAAATCAAATAGTTTTACTGTGCCCAGCTAAACTTTTAGAAGCAAGAAGAATATTGTAAACAATTAAACGGGTATTACTTGTTTGTTATGCGGGAACAACACCCCCTGGAAAAAATTACTTGTTTTAAAAATTTCATAATGAGAACCTTAAGTTTTTGAACAGGCATTACATTTTAGTTAATTTTCTAGCATCACAGTATAAAGCATGGTGTTCTTTTTGCAAATAAATTGGAATTTTATCGAGTATATTGTTCAGAGTATTTTTGAATTTCGGTCTCTTCCTGGGTGGATCGAAGTCGAAGTTCAACTTGTTGCTCATATCGTTTTTAAAACCTACACGTCTTCTCGATGATCAGAATTTCAATTCTGTCAGATGAGCTGTTGCTACAGAAAAAATGGGTAACAGAAATTCGAAATTCAGGCTTTTATGTTTTACAATGAAATTCGAAGCTGTTGCTAAAAAGATTTCCATAGTACAAATTTAAGGTCGGTAGGTATTTAATTAACGTCGCACTGGAGCAACACAACTGGCTATTGGCGACGATCCGGGATCAACCCGAAGGGAAAGATCCCAGGACAATATCGCGCAATTTTGAACCACCACGGTCAGATGACGAGGTCACACCTGAGCTGGCACCACACTCCCCAAACTTTCACACCACGCCAACGTGAGGACATTTGAGGCCATAACAGATCTAACGAGCGCCAACCCCCTTTGTACACGACGATCAATCGTTGGATTCGAACTCGCAACCCTCTTCCAACCGGGCTTCCGCGGCCCTTACAAATTTAAGGAATGTATTGTGTTAGAAAACCTAATCTGAAAACAAGCTTTATTTTGTAGACTAAAATCTTAAAACCGATATTGTTTTAAATCATAAGTAGAAAATTATGAAGCAGCTACATGGTGTTTACATAACACAAAATACAGGAAATAACCTCTTCATATTTCTCACGATAAAGTACAGCTATTTCCAGGAATGAGTGAAACTCCATTTTATTTAACAACGCTATTTTCTACCAATTACGTAGTAACAGGTTGTACGTGTTTTTGTTATATCTCTTGTTTTAAATAAGGGTAACTACAAATCGCCATTTTTTACAAGCAAGAAGAACCCGTCACAATAACAATTGTCTCCACCTATCCTTGCAAATAGCAGACAGCAAAAAATCTCCAACGAGCTGCAACATCAATAAAGAGCACTTTCTGCAAAAAAAAGCATCAGAACTAAAGTAATGACTCGTACTCTTAAAAAGACAGATAGTTAGGGCGAAAGAAACGAAACCAAAAGAAAGGAGAACAGATAGCTGGGAAATTATACCCAGCGTGTCTCCGTAATTTCTGTTCTTTCTTAACGAGTTGGCAAAATAAAGCTAGCGTAGCCGAAGGAACGGAACACACTGCGATTGGTCGTTTCTTTCTTTTCTGTTGGAAAACTGTATTGTATGTTGCCCCTTTCCCTCTATCCCATTTATTTACTTTTTTCCCCTTCAAATGGTCACACAGCTTAGGGAATCACACGATTAAAATAAACAAACCAAACAAAAAATTGGTTGGAAATAAATGAAAAAAGTACTGAAACAATTCCTGGAGAAAGTAGTTTGAACTGTCTTGTTGTTTTGCTATGAACGTTCTTTTATGTTCGGTAAGAAAATCGGCTTTTTTATTTTGGATTTTTTTGTTTTGTTTTATTTTACCTCGCTGGACGTTGTCGTGTGCCATTTATCACGAAATGGTTGAGAGAAAGAAATATTTTTCCAGTCCTGTGTTTCCACATTTCTGAGAACCATTTATAGGGTCGGGTTTGTGAAATGTTTGTGTGACTTCTGTCCCCTTTCTCAGACTCTAGGTTTTGGTAAAGAAATAGGGAAAAGTTACTTTCGACTTATACTAGCTGTAAATCCCATTGAGAAAAGAATACAACTGGCTCTAGAAATTACTTATTCAAGCATTTATTTTTATTTTTTGTGAAGCATATTTTTTATGAGTTACTAAAATAAACTTCAAATGATTAACAAAATTAAAAATAGACAACACACCAATGGAGTTGTAATGACTACTCTATTTACATCTGTAGGTTCTTAAGTACAAATATTATCTTTGGCAATACAAGAACAGGAAAACGTAATAAAAGTTAATAATTTTTATTTAACCATTATATTTAACACCATTAACAAATTTCCAATAATCTTTTCGTATCGACATTTTTGTGGAACATCTATAGATTCATTGTTTTCATCTCCTTTTGATTTCCACATTGCAAAACGGCTGCGGTAACCCAGTTGGTCGCGGAGTAGCAACCGGAGGATTACAAAACCGAAATTCGATCCTACCAAGACCGCCGTGCACGGGGCTGTGCGCTTTCTTGAATCTTCCCCTGCGGACTGATCCTCGACCGTCGCCAATAGCCCGTTGTGTTACTCGAGTGTGACGCAAACTCAACTGCCGTATAGCAGATGAAGATAAATTCATAAATTAAATTCTGAAACAAAGGAATCATCTGATGAAATGAATCATCTGATAAAATAAAAGAATTTTTAGTTTTGAACAAATATCGTTTGATAAAATGATTTTGGTATTTTACTCGTATCATTACTCACCCCATTAATCAAGTAAATTATACTTGTGAACTCAGTTCGAAAATTTAAATCCCCGAGCAATTTTTATTATTATTATTTTGTCATGATTTAATGTTTATTTATTGTGTGCAAGCATTAAATACAACTTTAACCAATGATGGAGAATAAAAAGTGATTCACGTTGTCGCAAGTTGAATAATTGGAAATTTCACAATGATAAACTTCATTTATTAAATATTATTTATATACAGCTTTGATGTGAAGACTTTTTTTTGGCAACGCTTTTGGCGTTTGTAGCGAATTGTGGAAGAAAATCGAATAAAAAACTTATCGTCTGGTGAAAGTCAAAAACAAATCAATGGAATGAAAAGATGTAAAATTATTTTTACTGATTTCTTCATCACAGCTTAAATTTCTTCAGATTTCATATCCTATTTATTCTTAACGTTCTAAAATCTGTACCTCTTTACGTATATAGTTATTTGACAGTCGCGAAAATTATTCATTATGAAAGTTTCTGATTTTTAGTAAATTATATTTTTTTACATTTGGTGTGAATGAATAAATTGCACATGCTCCGTTATTTTTATGTATTTTAGTGTAAATTATTTTAAATTTACGTTAGAAATTGAGAAAAAGTTAATTATTTAAATTAAATTCTACACTAATCCGCTGATAGTTGAATAAAATACTTTTGTTTGTTATTCTATCAACAAATGTTTCATGTGTTAAGCACTTAAGGATATGAGTGGCCTGAACGAAAGATTTATATTTCAAATTCATCAACGTCCTTTTTTCCTTCCCATTTGATTAATGATAGAAAATACGCGATCTATTCCCGAGCAAAGTGGTTTTGTCTGAATTTTTCCCTGTGCCTAGCGAAGGTAGTGCACCTCACGCTGTTTCATATACAAGGCACATTTCGAAATAGATTACCCGCTGCTGCCTGTTTCATCTTTTCAAATTTATTGCAAAACAAAAGCGAAGCGAACAGCGAATTATTCGGTGGTAATAAAAGTAAGTAAGAATGTAATCTTTTATATTCATATAATCTCATTCCTTCCGTCACATTCTGGAGCGAAAAATCGCTGTTGCCAAAAACGCTGGAGAAATACGGTTAGGAAAAAAAAGAACTCATAAAATAAGTGAGCGTGAGCTCGGAAGCCTATACATCACAAAGTCGAAGCTCTGTTGCGTTCCACCTCAAGGGATGATATAAATAAAGGAACATGAAACAAATTATATGAAAATAATACTTTATATAATTTCCTTTTATTACCTAGCCTGGAGAATAACTTTCAAATCGGGTGTTACTCTTGTTCTGGAATTAAAGCAAAACTAATTTGTTCAAATGTTTATCTGTTTAAATACTTGGTTCCATGGGTGCATCACAAAGTCGAAGCTCTGTTGCGTTCCACCTCAAGGGATGATATAAATAAAGGAACATGAAACAAATTATATGAAAATAATACTTTATATAATTTCCTTTTATTACTTAGCCTGGAGAATAACTTTCAAATCGGGTGTTACTCTTGTTCTGGAATTAAAGCAAAACTAATTTGTTCAAAGGTTTATCTGTTTAAATACTTGGTTCCATGGGTGCATATTTATTTCAATACTTCGGGGATGTGGTGCGGTTTCCTCGTTAAATTTCTTTGCGATTTTTGTCGGTTGCTGACTACGTATGGAATATTATAAACGTAATTCTGTGTCTTATTAACCCTCCTGATGGTGGTATCGACGAGATATCTGTCATTAGCAAAATTGACCAGATCTTGCTGGGTAGATAAATCTTCCATCCTCGTCAGTAGAAGAAAACTGACCACATCTTGAAATCGTCCCACTAAAAAAATCTGGAATATCTTGATGACGAGATACCTCATCATTGCGAAATTGGTCAGATCTTGATGGACGATATATCTCCTCGAAACCACTTGGAGAGTTAATCACAAGCCCCATTTACCTTTTCTTAACCCTCCTAGTGGTTGTCTCGACGAGATATCTCGTCATTAGCAAAACTGACCAGATCTTGGTTGAAGAGATATTTTGTCATTGGAAAAACTGGCATGATCTTGATCTAATCATAATCAAAAGTCGGCAAAATCAACATTCGGAATTCGATCAGCATTCTTGATGACGGGATATCTCGTTATTGGCAAAATTGGTCAAATCTTGATGGACGAGATATCTCATCGAAACCTCTTGGGGGAGGGTTAAAGATGTTGAAAATCAAGATGGCGGACGATTTTCGACCTTTATCTTCACAATCTCTTTACATTCAGCTATACTTCGTCCCGACGTTCCGGTTCCAAGAAAAGCATTCCATCCATCCCTACGGTTGCAAACCCCCATGCGTGTCACCCCTCGTGACATCGCCCCCTCACCTCCCCCATCGAACTCCGACGATCGTTTGGAAAACGACAGGTAGAGATAACCGAGATGACCCCATCCCTGCAGCCTTCAGTAAACTGCGACAGTTGCTATTATTCAACTTGTAGAGCAAGGGGTGGACAAGAGGGTAGGAGCAGTCTGGAGCCCTATCTGCTGCAGGATATTTAGGTAAACCCCAGCGAAGAATAGAACACCCTCACCCAGACCCCCATCGCTTGCTCCTTTCCAGGAATAGGTATCGCCTGCCTCCCCAAGGGCCGATAGCAACTTTCCTGGTGCAAACAAGTTCTTGTTGGAATAGAATGGGAGATCGATCTTTTGCAGAGTGGGGGAAATTGTCGATTATCGATTGTATGAAACACGCATTTCCTTCTCTTTGTAAATAGTTCTGGTGATTGAAGGGAATGGCTAATCAGTGTCAGAGAAAACGACCTTTAACACTATTCATATTCCGCTGGTTGTTGAATGAACAGTGCACCCATTTGGCACTCCTAAGATTCTGGTTATTAGGTGAGACAAGGAACTGCACTGTCGTATAAAAGTGAAACCGAATTTCCTATACCATATTCCGATCCTTTTTAATATTTAGTGTGGTGATGCTATGCAGCACTTTTGAAGGACTCCAGACTACATAGTGATAAGCCACAGTGAAACTTCCGTAATGAAAATGTATTAATAATAAAATATTCTAAGGGATCAAAAAATTTAAAGTTCAAAATAATATGATCTCTTGAATAGTGTATAAACCATTATAATTTTGTGATTTTTTTAAAAACTCCTGAAAATTTGAAGTTGGCTTATCATAACGTTGGACGAAGCCCTTCATTTAATCTCCAGCTTCATGTGTCGCCTATCTAGAATCTAGAATAGAAAATAATTGTGTAAACTTTCTCAAAAAGGATATAATTTTAGCTTTCAAAGGATCTTTTCGAAGCTGGTATTTCTATTTAAAAAAAGCGATTTACTATAAAATGTCGCAATGGAATTCAACATAAACGCACGAATTTAGTATTCGAGCGAAAATAAAACGCATAAAGTAGATTGCTGTTAAGTTTGCCAATACTATAAACAGAGGATTGCAGATGTTAGTCGGCAAAAATAAAATGTTCAACGAGTTGTAAAAATCCGGTATTTTTACACGACAAAAATAAGTTGATATCATTAGTGACTGCCCAATGCGTACGGCACATTGAAGCTGACAGTAAGCTGTGGAATTTAAAATGATCCTTCAGTACCATCGATAATATTTCATCCCTAAGAACCAGCGAAAGTTTAACTATAGGACGTCCTCTTCTTATCCACATCCTTTTGTACTTTTCAAATGAGTGCAAATGGGAAAAAAACAAAAAGTTTCCGTTTGTGTTATTTTGGGCACCAGAATCTTAAAGAGAAAACTCTATGCCATTAATTCAGCGATGCAATTGAATCAGAGCCGTTCTTGTGGTATGAACTGTCCAAGCACAAGCCTCAGCAAATCTCTTCTCAAAAACACTCGATTTTCTAAAGGAATGTCCGTCATCAAGCTCAATTGAGAAAACAGTTTCGGTTTTCTTTCCTGGTTCTCTAAAAGATGTAATATTAAATAAACATTGCGTTTTATGATTTTTTACTGCTTTCAGACTATTGACGAATCAGACGTATATTTTACCTGCAATGTATGAAACTTCAATTTCATCTGATATAACAAGCTTTAGCATTATTATTATCTATTCAAAATCGACCCCCGTGGGCACTCCCTAAAAGCTTGATGAGTGCCTTTTGAATATTTTAATGTAAATTAAACACCAATTACGCAGAATCGTTAGTTTTCTTTCTTACAATAAAAAAAAGAAACTACAAAAAACGAATAAGTATAAAATTAATATATGAAAACTTATTGTCGGACGTGTTTATTTAAAGTTGGATGCATACTGCGCCTGTCTATTACGCCCTATTTTCTCTGTTTGCGTGCAAATGCTCTTCCAGCATACTACTCAGGAACGGTCCTGACAATTTTATGTCTACACTGAATTAAAAGACTGAGTGCATCCGTCTCTAAGAGCAGCAAAGATCGCTATTTTGAAAGAATCATCGAACAGGTGGCAAATATATCACGTAAATCTCACGACCACACTGATATGCCAAGCGTGCTTTGAATTTAATAAATACATAAATACTAATATGAGTTGTTTATATAAGTTGAAATATTTTGTGAGCTTTTTGCAACACACATTGCTACATTTAGATCAAAACCTCCATCTCGTTCAATCCTGGAAACAGTGTGAGATCACCGTGGCTCAGTGAGTTTGCCCACTGCGCTAACAGCCTGCGGAGTGCAGTCTACAGGTTCGACTCCTCCCTGGGTGTATTTCTCTCTCTTCTGTATCAGTAAAACTTTTCTTGTGTGTATATTGACGTTGTTTGACACAGCTTACCAAATTAACCTACTTAGAAACAGTGCTACCAAAATCACATTTAATCTAATGTTTAGTGATGTGTTATTTCAATAGCAGTTTAAATAACAGTTAGCAACTGTTATCGAAGATATTAACAGTTACCTATAAATGCTATGAGAAAGCCGTGAAGCAACTCAAATCAAATTAAATTTTAAATTAAAAAATGAAGTGTCTAAAAATGATATAAAAATATAAAGCTGATAAACAAATTTTTTACTAATTACTTATTGGTCAATTTAAACTGTTAATATCTGTTAAAAACAATCGCTAATGTCAATTTCTGAAAGTCAATCATAACCGTTAAATTTAGTTGCAGACTTAGTATTTGTGGCTAACTGAAACAAAACTGTTTTATTATACGTTAATTATAACTGCTATCGTAAATTAGCAATAACACTTAACACTGCTGTCAAAAAATAAGAGTTTTGCTCATATCTACTAATGTTTAAATTATAACACTGCTTATCTCAGACCATGCAAAAACAAAGTCCTTCGCAAAGCACCTTCCAATGCATAAGTGACGCAGGCGACACAAAGACCGATAAATCGCCCTCAGCTTGGCAGTCACTTGTATTTTGCGAGACCTCCCCTCGAGTTCCAGACGACTTTTTTCATTCCTTCTCGTCTCCCCCACCTACAGATCTCGTGCCTCCCTCCTCGCGTGGAAGGGCGTCAGATGCTCAAGCGAGAAAACTTATCTCAGGAATCTGGCAACCGCGCGACCCGAAGTGACAAAATGCATACCTTTCTCAGAAAACGCACCCCTGACACTTGTGGGAAATGTCGCCTAAATCACCTTTCTTCCCTCCTCACAACCGAGCAGATAAAAAGAAAGAAAAAAATTAGAAAAAAGAAGAAAAACGACCGAGAAGGCAGATTTATTTCTCCCAGAAGTCAGGATTGGTGAAATTTACTTTGCTCAGGAGGGAGAGCTCTGCTTGTCCTTCATTTCGCAAGACTCCCCAACGAAAAAGTCATACTTGCTTTTTTGAGAGGCAAGTTGGGAGTGAAAATTACAACCCCATAATTTTAAATTATCAGTTCGTTTTTCTTGAGGATTTGTTTGAAATTCTGCTATACGCGCCTCCTCGTGACATGTGTTGGGTTTTATATGTAGGTCCTTTCGCCTTCAGCTTTATTTTCGTTACTTTGTCCGCGTCTGGTGTTATCTTTGCAAACATTGTCGTAAGTTGTGCGATGTTAAGAACTGTTGTGTTGAGAGAAATATACTGACGGTTTTAAGCCAGAATATGCTGTTCGCTAGTGAGTTCCGTTTTAATCGGTTTTATCCATCATTTAGTACCATCAATTTGCTGACTCGCGGATTAGAAACGGAGGGTTACGAGTTCGAAACTCAACCAACCAAAGACCGTCGTGCACTGGGGCTGGTGCACGTTAAAACCGCCGTGGCTTCAAATGCCCTCACTTTGGCGTGGTGTGGAAGTTTGGAGAGTAGTGTTGACCTCGTCATCTGATCGGAGTTCAAAATTGCGTGGTGTGGTCTTCGGATCTTTCCCTTCGGGATTGATCTCGGACCGTCTCTAGCCCGTCATGCTGCTCCAGTGCGACGTAAATTCAACTACCCCAATCAACTTTCATCTTCTAAGTAAATTCTATAACGCATCTGTATCTCTCCAGTGACTGAAATGATGGTAAGGATTGAAAGGTTAATTATGTAATATGCCTTGAAAATCATGTACTAGCAAACACACTTGTATCCACAGACAAATCTCGTGATCAATTTCAAGAAGGGAATCGCTTGTGACTCACGTGTTGTGAATGAAGAACTTAATTTTTTAAACGGTTTGAAATTCTAAAACCATGACCTCGGATAGACCAACTAGCAATATTTTGATCCTGACCTTTCATAAGGGTCCTAAATTTAAAATTTTCACAGTAACTCATAAATTATTTCATATCTTTTCGGTGTGGTAGTTTTCTGGAGGTTTCAAAAATGGAAATGGCTCCGAACTTTCGTAACAGCCTCATCGCGAATGAATTTTTAATGCTTTGTTTATTCTATTATTCTCCGCAATATACAGCAATTTATTTAGTTTTTCATAATTTCAAAGACCGAGGAACCTTCATCTTAAATACGTAAATTATGTTAATAAATGTCAAATATATGGTCAGTGAATATTAGCTTTTTTAAATCATAGCAATTAACATCTCCAAAATACTCCCATTCATATATATTTCGTCGGTATTCCCCATTCAAATTACTTTTTCTACGTACAATCCGTGTACTCTCCATCATAATTTTCCATATCATTAACTTGGCTTACTTATCATTAGCTTATTTGGCTTTTATTCTGACGTATTAGATTGCGCAATTCCCGCAAACTGGTTTCGTATCTGATAAGCATAATATTTAAAGAGCAGTTATAGAAATAAAAGGGGGTTGAAATTAAATGAGAAATAAAAAATGACGAATCTTTTATTTATTAGCAATAGCTTATTATTGAACATATTTAGTAATATGAAATGATTTAACCCTCCTGGTATTAGTTGCCTCGGCGTGGTATCTCGTCATTAACTAAGCTGACCTTATCTTGATGGTCAAGATATCTCATTAGAAAAAATACTGACCAAATCTTTGTATCGTGATCATAAAAATAATCTGCAATATCTATTTACGATATATCTCGTCATTAGCAAAATCGGTCAGATCTTGACGGACGCGATATATCGTTGAAACCACTTGGAGTTTAGTTAAAACTGAAAAAGAATTGATCTCGAATGTCGACTGGTCAGTCTAGAGATAGCAGTCTGCTGACTTCTAATATCCCAGAATTCGTGAGTACCTGGAGGAATTTTCCAAGAGATATCGTTCTGAAGTTCCCTGCGCACTCAAACATTCAATCGACCGCACTATCTAGACACATTAGGAAGGCAAACACGTTAGTCAACAAGTGGAAGTGACCGGTACTTCGCTATCCCTCCTCGAATCGATTTACTATTGGTACCTGTTTATCTCATTCCACCACAGCATAAAGATTTAAAGGCAATGGACATTAGCAACAATTCCCCGATATATCTATCGGTATCGATTTCCTTTTGCTTGTATAAATCATTTGAACGTTTATGTGACTTTTAGTTCAATAAAATAATTTTACACGCTATATTCCGTGTGGTGTCGGATATACCAAGGTCCGTTTCTTTGTTCCCTCAGATCTGCAATGCGTTGAGCACACATGGCACAGACATATCCGTACCATGTAACAGGAAAACAAAAGAGCTTTTTACATGCTCCGCTCCAAGAAAATGGCGCTTATCAACAGTTTTTGTGAGTATTTTGAAATTCTGGGATGCATTTCCGCACGAAGCGTTGCGTGTTGGAATTCATAATTAGGCTATGGTTGTCTTGGTAAGTATCTGGTGCAGACTGGCGTGTCGGTTAATTGCAGCTTAATTTGAATATTCGCTTTTGCGCGTAATGGTGAAGTCAAGAAGGGAAAGTTGTATGCAACGTTTTCAGGGAAAAAATATTTTGAATTTTTTACGACTTGATCTTACTAAATAAGCATCTTGTGTCGAAAAACAACTCCCGCATGCATGTTTTTCACTTCTGTTTTTAAAGTTTCAGGAAATTAGAGTAATATATCTTCAGTTCCCGGATGGCGGCGGAAAGTCGCTGGTAAGTACTAGTTGAATTAACGTCGCACTGGAACAAAACAATTGGCTATTGACGGCTGTATAATAATTTTAAACCATGGTCAGATGAGAAGGTCAACTCCTGAGCTGACAAACTTCCACACCACGCCAATGATCATGATACCACGACATATTCAACGTGCACCAGCCCCCACGTACACGACTGTCTTTGTTTGGATGGATCGAACTCGCAATCCTGTGGTTGCTAATGCCCTACTCTTCTAATCGGGCTACCGCGGCCCTTGCTGAAGGTATGTAAGAAGCTAATTAACGTCTCACTGGAGCAACACAACGTGCTATTGGTGAAGGTCCGGGATCAATCTCGAAGGGAAAGATTCGAGGATAATACCTGGTAATTTTGAATCATGGTCAGATGACGAGGTCAACACCTGAGTTGGCACCCCACTCTCCAAATTTCCACACTACGCCGCCAACATGAGAATATTTGTGGCCACGACCGATTTAACGTGCACCAGCCCTTTTACATGACGGTTGGATCGTTTCGAACTCATAACCCTCCGGTTGCTAATCCACGGCTTTAGCAACTGAGCTGTCGCGGCCCTGCTTAGATTCTTGGGAGCAGAATATTTCTAGGAAAAGATTTATTTTGGAAAAAATTTCGTCTCGAAAAATTTTATTTCATGAAATCGGGACAGAAAGATTCATCATGCGCAAAATCCGATCGAAGAATTTGCGGCATAAAAGCCGCTTAGTACGAGCATCGATGCATTAGCCGTAATCGATATCCCGTCATCGATAGCGCGCGATGTTCGGATAAATCCTTCTTAATGACGAAGACGCGGAATCATCCATTACGCCTTATTACGTCGCCGTGTTTGTTTTTGCAAAATTAATGCCAACCAGCAGTCGGGAATTTCTGTTCCCAGATTGAGACAAGCGTTAGTTTGACGTCGCCCTGGCGTAGCCGCGTCTGGCAACAAACTGGATTGTGGGCTGTGGTTTGGCAGTGCCCAATATTTATCAAACAGGAGTGACAGAAAGATTTGTGTAAGTGGGATCTAATCAAGATGGTTTGGCGCCGAACTCGGGCAGTTTGTGGTGATTTTTTAAAGGAAAATCATTGCAACAGAAATTCGCATTCATTTTGCATTTGTGATTTGTGGTAAGAAAAAAAGTGGTACCACAAATTATGTTTTAATGCATTCTGATCACTGATGTATACTAACTATAACGAGAATAAAAGGATTCTGTGTCAGAAAAACAAATTCTAGAAATAATAATTCGTAATATGTTCATAAAGATGAAGAAACCACAAATATCTCATTTCTAAATAAGAAATATAAATGATAGAAAACTGATTAGTGAGAGCAATAACTGATTGAATTGGTGTCTCAGATTCGAAACATCAAGATGTGCATAAAGTAAAAATGAATTTTTTAACCATATAAAGCTTTGTATAAAAATATCTTGATTTTAAATGGAATATAAGAGCCGGGGGCACCGAGGATTAGGGTTTGCCCACTGCGCTTGCAACCTGCGGCGCAGGTTCGATTCCTATAACCTATCCTGGGGTATTTCCCTCTTCTGTGTCAAAAAGTTTTCTTGTGTGTATATCCATAACTTAACGTTATTTCTCTCGTGTTTGGCGCAGCTTGGCCTCAATGGTCCTTGCGTCATAAAATCCAAACAACCAAGTAATATAACAGTCATACTTGTAGTATTTCATCACACGTGATAAGCTTTCCAAATTTCAGTTTGAAGACTTGATACAGGGGGTCATGTATGTAGTATTAAAACAATAAGAGCATTGATAATTTAAACTATGTAAAACGTTCATGAAAAGAGCAATAAAAAATGTAGCAGTAATATGACACGATCTATGAAAACATTATATATGGTGTAAGAAGTCAGTGACAAGTTGGTTAGTTGGGTTTTTATGGTGCAAGACCGTATTTGAACACAGATCAAACATCAAGTAAGGGACATACACAAAGAAAGTTTTACTAACACAGAAGAGAGAAATACATACAGGGAGGAAACGAACCTGACAAAGTCAATGACAAGAAAAAGGAGATTAGGATGATGGAAAAATTTCTAAGAGAACAGGTAGGTAGTTAATTAATATCGGTCGCACTGGAGCAACGCAACGGGATATTGACGACGGTCCGGAATCCCGAAGGGAAAGATGCGAGGATAATACCTCGTAATTTTAAACCATGGTCAGATGACGAGGTCAATACCGGAGCTGGCCCCACTCTCCAAACTTACACACCACGTCCACGTAAGGACATTTGAGGACAGATTTAACGTGTACCAACCCCCGCGTACACGACGGTCTTTGGTTGGAATTCGTTACTCTTCCAACTGGACAAACGCGGCCCCTCCAAGAGAACAAACACTAAGCGATCGCGAAGAGTTTAGGAAATAAGGTAGTGAAATAAATTTTGTGGAAAAACAACTTCGAATTATAAAAATCTACAATAATTTGAGAGAGTGTGAATTAACTAGAAAATACTATTTACCTGAACCATCACCGATGTATCCATAAGAGGAATAAATCCATCTTTGTCGCGTTTGCAAAAAACAAGAGAGCTTAAAACTACAAACTAAGTAAAAGGGGATGAATTCATTCCAACATCCCACACACCACGCCTGTCGATCAGCAATAGTTTACGATCGTGGCGAGAGACGAATTTTATTGTTCTTGGCACTCCCCCTGCTGAGAGAACGCGGAGGCTGAAGAAGCCCTCGCTCAAGTGGTATTGTGTTGTGGTTTCGGGTCGAAGGTTACGTCAACTTTTTTGGCTCCGGCAGCTGAAAACCAAACAGAACAAAAATAATTCCTTTCTTCCCGCTGGACTCCGAGAAGTAGGTGTTATTTTATCAGAGTTAAAGGCGTCACAGCAGACTTGCATTGTATTTTTTGCTTGGAGCAGAAAAAGGTTCTCCACTCTGTTGGTGGCTTTGCAAACAAGTCACAGAAGAAAACATGTGGTAGTAATAATAAGTAGAGATTCCCATCACAGCTTTTCTTTCGATTTCTGTAGAGTGCATCTATAAACGAACACTTCTCGCGTTTTCCTTCCGGCATGTTGAAGGAATAACTTTTCTAAGCAAAAACGAATTCTACATAAGCCTACTTATAAAATGTTCACGTAAACAAATCCTTTATGAACAGAACTTTCGAATCAAGAAGTAATCATTGGAAAATATGTTATTCATAATATCATAACAAGTTTTTGAAGGAGTGTCATAACATGTTTGTAAAGGTGTATCTTATACTTTGTGGTGGCATTGATATGTGTATGCAGATCGCTGATTTGGCTCTGGTATTTTCATATAGTCGTTCTCTCTCTGCACAAATGGACTGCAGATACATTACCCGTGTCCGGCGATCTGAGATGACCGGAACGCCTGTACATAAACCTGGCCACACACTGAAGTAGCATGGGACAAAACGTACGATATCCGCATGCGTACTCCGTTTCTATACAGGAAACATGTCCGTACGCATGCGTATTTCAGTCAATTCAGCGTCGCGGGACAAAAATGTTGGACCAATGTGTGGCTTGCTTAAGACTATTGGAGGTCATACGCTGGTAAGCTCGCCAGCCTATTATATTTGAAATGTTAATTTTATACAAAGATTATATTGTTCAACTTAGATGGAAGTTACTCTACATTTTATCTTGCTATGGTATATTCATTGAACTAGACGATATACTTATATGATTACCTAATAATAGCATCTACTTAGCCATACATTAAACTTATATATACAATTTAAGATAAGAAAAATTTCTAGTCAGGTTAGTAATCAACACAGAAATTGAATCTTTTATAATAGTTGATGTAATAATTTGGTTGGGTTTTATGGCGTAAGGGTCATATTTGGCCAAGCTGGGCTAAATAAAAGACAGACATCGTCAAGTAATTAAAATACACATTCAAGGAAAGTTTTACTGACCCGGAAGAGAAAAATACAACTAGGGTAAATTACAGGAATCAGACCTGAGGTGCTTATAACTCGCAGGTTGATAGCGCAGTGGACAAACCCGCTGAGCCACGGCGGTTCCATTGAAATAGGACAAGTGTGGTCTTTCATCACTGTAGAAAAAATATTGAACGTTTGTTAAAGTTACTGGCGAATTAAAGCCACATAAAATATTTACTATAAAATGTGCTTATGGAATATAGATTCCATTGCACGCATTTAAATTTATGTACCGTTGGAACAATTATTGAATACATTACTCACCCGAACAAGGCGTTAGGAACATTACTGGTTAATAACAAAACCGCTGCGTAATGGAAAAACAATTTCCATTCTCAACAATACGCGTTGATTCCATGAATATTCTACCCTTGATGTGATGGGTGTAGTAAAGCGTTATTATTTTAATCGCGAACTATTGAATGGAAGACGAAAGGTTGGCAGATTTCCTCCGATAATTATCCATTTATTGCCTCTGGAGGTTTGGGAGATTTACATCACTTCTCATTAAAATGCGGACAAGTTTGAAAATTAATGTTCCCATTTCCCGATAATACCTTTATAATTCCTAAAATCTGGCAAATAATGAGCTGATTTGAGTGTTTTAATTTCGCTTGCGTACTCAAAATCGATGAGTTAATTAACTTTGGATTCGGGCTGTATTTTTGATCGATACACGATTATTTTCATACTGCATCTATTTATTTTGAAATGGTATAAATTTAGCAAGAAAATCTGCATTTCTGCAGCTCCAAATCTGACTGTGATTGTAATTTTTATCTGTACAATAATGATTGATAGGTTTGTACTCAAAATGCCCTTCACGTGAAGTCAACTAGATTCGTATTTTTCCAGATATGGCAAATTCAATCCTTTCTCCGTTCAGTAATGCAAAAGTTAACGCTGGGACTTATCTAGAAGGGTTTTTAATCTCCTAAGTAACATTTTTTCTGCGTTTTTAGCACTGAAACAGACAACTTCATACTAAACCTCTAAAGGAAGCTCATGGAGGATATTTTAAATATTAAAACGATACACTTAATTCAATTCAAAGAATACCCACTGAGCCACGGTGCCCCCGCAGATGATCATAGGGAAGTCCATCACAACAAAGGTAGTGAGGGTCTCCAAGGCAACGGGCTTCCATGTGCAACATTATTTATGATGATCGCCATAGGTGATTACTTATTTCACCAAAATGATAATCGTAATCACCGATAAACTCGGAACCAGAATCCTAGCTAATGACATAGAAACGCATTGTTTACGTTTAACCTGCCTAAGGGCCTCTTCACACAAACAGAATCCAGGCCAATCTAAATCCAGTATAAACTGACTAACGAAGTTTCGGGAAAGCCGCTTCCGTAAAAAAACAGCCTGTTAGTCTCAAAACCTTTCATACTACCTAAATCAGGAGCGTTTCGTTTCAATACATCCAAATCGAAGTTAGTCAGTTTCTACTGGATTCAGATTGATCCGGATTGACCCTGATTGAGTTGGGTGTGAAGGAATTAATTTAACGAATAGACTCATTCAAAACCACGTGACTCAAATGCTAACTCCTAGGATCTAGACAGATTAACTAGAGTAGTTTTAATGTAAACAAACAAACAAGACGGTTGGTTGTTTTTACCTGTTATGGCACAAGAGCCATATTTGACCAAGCTGTGCCAACACAAGTCAACGTCAAGTAAAAAATGCCGTGAAAGGGAAAGAAGGATTGAAGGATTAGAAGTGTGATGAAAGCAGAAAAGGATAGCTGCAAACCAGATGGTCTGCAAAAATTTTATATCTGCTGTCCGAAAGCTCTCGCATGATACGTATTGAGGTTACCTCAAAATGTAGTTTATCGCCATTTTGGGACATTGGCGTTTGATCTAATTGGTGTAGACCAATCAACTATCATACATAAATTCTGAATTTATTCTTTAGAATTTTTATTGACGAAATGCAGAAATCTTATTCGGAAAACAAGCCAACTGACGGCACTTTTGGAATGCTTAACGTAGAAACACTACCACCATCTATATTTATAGAGAGCTTAAGAGAAAATGATTCCCACAGCAAAAATCACAGAACAGTTAACCAAAAACCGTTACATTTCGCTAGCTTCTGAACCATTTTGCCATGATCAGAAAACAAATCTATGAACACGAAAAACACCGGTACATAACTCATCTATCATAACAATTTTAACGCATTGGGCGATACGATACAGAACTCCGCACAACAGACAATTTTTCTGAAACCTCCCGGGTGATGATTTGGAACAAAGTCGTCAAAGAAGCATTTTCTCCTTACTTCGCATCTTCCGATGACTCTACATCACGCATAAAATGTCTCTTTCCTCTCCAAGTGATATAAGCGAAAGAAAATATTCAAGGTGTCGTACCACTCACCCTTTCCTCCCATTCTCCCTGCAAAAAAAATTGATTTGCATTCTCACGGCGGTATTGCGATAAAACTCCTTTTCTGTTATCTTCTTTTCTCAATGGATTAATGGTTTGGAAAACAGCGTTAGCATTTTAAGATAGACTTGAAAAGGATCGTTTTTCAACAGCAGAGAAGCAGGGGACTACTCCGTGGAATTATATATAAATGTATGTATGTATTCTTAACTTTTTCTTTTTTATTGGGTTATTTTAAATTTATGAATATTTTTGGCATGCGTGCAACGTATGTTTTTTTAATTCAAATATTTTTATTCCTGGTGAAAAATGAATAAAAAAGATTCTCGTTAAAATATGATTAATATTAAACAGATAGCAAGTTGTGGTGATAAAGTGTTGAAATTAATAGTTTAAAACTCTAAATTCTTATCTGAACTTATCATAAATTGCTAGCTGAATTTGATAAATTGAATAAATATAATTTATTAGTTTAATTGACTTCATAATTTGATTTATTAGTCCCAAACGGTTATGGAAGGAATTTTTACTGTTGACGACCTGAAATTTCCTTAGTAATGGTAAGTAGTTCATTACTGTCGCACTGGAGCAACACAGCAAGCTACTGGAGACGGTCAGAGATCAATCCCGAAGGGAAAGATCCGAGGACACCTCGTAATTTTGAACCTCGGTCACAGCACGAGGTCAACACCTGAGCTTCGAGGACCGCGGTAGCCCAGTTGAAAGAGCAATGGATTAGCAATCAAATTCGAAACTAGGTTCCGCCAAAGACAGTCATGTACATGGGGTTGGTGCAAGTTAAATTTGTCGTGGCCTCAAATGTCCTCACGTTGGCATGCTGTGGAAGTTTGGAGAGTGGTGTGCCAGCTCAGATTTTGTCCTCGTCATCTGACCGTGGTTAAATAATACGAGATGTTGTCCTTGGATTTTTCCCTTAGGAATTGATCCCGGACGGTTGTCAATAGCACGTTGCCTTGCTCTAGTAGGACGTTAATTGACTACCTACACACCTGAGCTTCCTTAGTAATGTATCGAAGTCGATTGTAAGTCTTTTAGAGCTTGTTAAAAATAAATTTACTATACATATTTTCTTTGAAAATACAGGAAACGTAATAGTACCATCTGGAAATATTTAGCTGGTTCTAAACTTAAAACCTATCTCTTTCTAAACGAGGGTCTGAAATGAAATATCGCCTCTTTTCGAAGAATGCGCTGGAATTAACAATAGTATCTTATTTGAATTGAACTTATATAGCATCGGTCTAGCAATCCATTCGTTTCTGGTTCCATCCCAGAGTATTTTCAGTAAAATTTTCTTTAAAAAAAGCTACTCAGTGCAACGACTATCCTTCACGGAATGAAATTGCACAAACTATATACATGTTTAAATATTTATGCTCCTCGTTTTCACTTATGACAGATTGTACCGAAATCGTAGCTTCCGTGCGATCAACACCTGGTGTGACAGCTGCAGGCCTGACTATCAAAATCTTGTCGCAGCTCATTGAGGCGTGTTTTATAGAGTTGCAAATAGGGTTAGGCTATATTTCCCTTTGCTAAAATAAGAAAGGAAACAATTTTTTGCCTATAATTATCATCACATACGTGTTCTTGGTTGCTGCAGAAGGTTGATGTTGCAATATCACAGTGGCATGTCACCAGAGTTACTGACAATAATTCTTCTATTCAATAATTTTTTTATTTCCGTTTCTTCGGTGTAATAATTTCTAATGCAAGAGTTATCAAATGGTGTTTTCAGTCCGTTGAAACCAAAATGGTTTTGTAAGATAAGAAAATATGCGACTAATGTCCACTATCCTTGATCCTTGCTGTCTTCTTACGTCTGAACAGCTCACGTTCGATTCCTGTAACTTACCCTGGATACATTTCTCTCTTCTGTATGAGTAAAACTTTTCTTGTGTGTATGTTCATTACTTGACTATGTCTGTCTTGTATTTGGAGCAGTTTGGCCAAATGCGGCTCTTGGGCTATAAAAACCCAAACCAAGCAACTTTATATTTGAAAAATACAGGTCACCTAATCTTAAAAACCTCTTCGTGAGGCAGCTGATTTGCGATTCCTCATTGAAAGCGACGAAGTTTTTCTAATACTTGCAACCTAAATAAAAGAAATAATTACTTTGGTGCATTCCTCAACGTAGACATACAGCTACAGCTAAGAAGAAACAGGAAAAAAAGCAAATTCCTACTCTCGCCGATAAAAGTGCGTCTTCGTTTCCATCACGTCATGTTTCATCATCTCTGGGAGATGCGAACGACTTCATTCTGCATATTATTTCCTTCGTTTGCGTTGGCAGCAGCGATGAGTGAGACAACTGGTTAACTACAACAAAAAAATACGACTAATGACTGCTGATTTCGAGCGCTGATGTCTCCTTATATTTGATTGTAAATTTACTTGACGTTGTTTGGCATAGATTGGCTAAATATGACCCTTGCGCCATCCAACCTTATATTTGAATGGTGCAGGAAAAATGCTAAAACTTACTCGGGGGATATTTCTCTTTTCTGTGACAGTAAAACTTTCCTTGTGTGTGTATGCCCATTACTTGACGTTGTTTGTCTTGTGTTTGGCGTAGCTTGGCCAAACATGGCTCTTGCGCCATTGCTGCCGTTTTGGCTCTTGCGACAAAACCCAACATACCTTATATTTGAAAATAACGGTCGTATTATCTCAAAGACGACCTCTTCGCAAGACAACCTTATGAAAGCGACGAAATTTTCATAATACGTGCAAGCTGACTAAAGAAAGCAATTATTTTTATGCATTTCTCAACGTAGAGTACAGCTTTAAACGCGAAGAAACGGGGGAAATGACAAATTTCGACTCTCGCCGGTAAAAGTACGTGTCTTCGTTTCCACCTCGTCATGTTTCATCATCTCTGGGAGATGCGAACGACTTCATTCTGCATATTATTTCCTTCGTTTGCGTTGGCAGCAGCGATGAGTGAGGAAGGAGGACAACTGGGTTTATTATCCGCAAGCAAAAGAAGAAATTTGTTTGCAGTATTCACAGCTGTGACTGAATCGTGAATGGGGCGTAACCGCCGCTGTCAAAACGGGAGACATTTCGGAATGGAGACGGATAAGTTCGTCCTTTTTTTCGGCTGTCTCCTTGTATTGCTCGGGGGATGGTATATTCCTCATGTTCAACGCAACTTCTGAGTTTGAGGTAGGACAGTATCTTAAAGCGTTCAAATTTCTGTGAAAAGAGGCAGAAGTTTTAAAGTTCTGTAAAAAAAATTTTTTCGGTTGTGTTTTGACTTTCAGGTGGGACAGTACCTTTAAACGCTCAAATTGCAGTCGAAAAAGGTAGAAATTTTAAAGTTCTGCAAAAAAAATATTTTTCTGCGGATTCTTTTCAAGTTTAGAACTTTTATAGTATGGGTGCTATATTTAAAAAAAGGTTGGATAGGTAGTTAATTAACGTCACACTGGAGCAATACAATGGGCTATTGGCGACGGTCCGCGATCAATCCCTAAGAGAAAGATCCAAGGACAACACCTCGTAATTTTGAACCTCGGTCAGATGACGAGAACAACACCCTAAGCTGGCACCCCACTCTCCAAACTTACACACCATGACCTCGTGAAGACATTTGAGGCCACGACAGGTCCGTTGCATTTCCAACTGGGCTACCGTGGCTCCATTTTTAAAAAGGAAATCACTTTAAAAATTCTATCATTCAAACTTTTATGTTTATGAACAAAAATATATGAACCAATTTTGGCCAATTGTTGTTTTTGGAGTACGCAAGATATTTCAAAAATCCATTACTCTGCAATAATGCCATCTTGGCCCCACACTTATAGAACACATACATTGCCTATAAAATAACCTATAGCTATAAAGATCTTTTCACAATTATTTGATTTATGGATTCATAAATGTTTAAATTTTACATCATTGATGCCATCAGAATATTATTACAAAAAACAGAAAATTGAAAACTAAGATTTTGAGAATAGATCATTTTATAGCTAATGGGTCCTATAATAGGTGTGAAAAGTTTCATTATTGTAGAGTAATTGATTTGCGAGTTATCTTGCGGATCACAAGACAACTTACTTGGCCAAAACTGGTTCTTATATTTTTGTGTTCATAAACATAAAGTTTAAATGGTAGAACCTTTTAAGTGATTTCATTTTTAAATGTAATATAAAAAACATTTTAAACATTCTATAAAAGTACTAAATTCAAAAAGAATTCACCAAAAAAGTAATTTTTTACAGAACTTTGAAACCTCTGCCTCTACTGAAACTCAAGAGTTCAAAGGTACTGTCCACCTTAACTTGCCATCAAAGATGGATAACAAATTTTGTGATTATTTTAATCTTATAATTTCCGTGAGCCAATGTAGTGGTTCTTAACCATTGGACATTAAAATCGTATTCGAGAATAGGTTGAAATTTGAGGATTCATTACCCATTCGAACTACCAGAGGAGCACCCGAACCTGTTCTTATAACTTAGCAGTTCAAAAAGTGAAGGCATCGACATTATTGAATACACCAAAGACAAACTGATATAAATAATACAAAATCAATCGCTGCGGGATTCATTCTCCTATTTTACTCACCCGTCACTGGCCTCAACTGCCTTGCTCCCTGACCCCTTCTGTAGGTTCTGTAACCTCCATGAGGAAATGGACGGGTCTCAACTCTTCCATGTTTCGCGCTCTTTGCTCCTAGACTTTATGAACGATGGAATGAATGCCTTGTTCTGTGTTCTTTGTATTTTGTGTGTGTTCTTGTTTTTAAGCCATTTGTTCTATTGTAAACCGCGATTGAAAATATAAAAAATTGCCGACTCGTTTAAATGTGCTTGATTTGAGATATGGAACAATAAAATGATGCTATAAAATACTCGCATGAAAAGCTCAGCCCTAAAATAATTCTTCTACGGCCAGGTAAGGTAATGAGAAATCTGAAAGCGTAAAAAAGAAAATGTTAGAGAACGCGAACATAGGGTTAAAAATCCCGAATCGCCTATGAACTCGTGAATGAAATGTAATTGAAGGGGACACTCAGAAGCTAATTGTGTAACATGGCTGACGAGTGTACTTTCTGCCATGCACGTCATTGGAAGTAAAAATTAACACCTCTAAACATTTTGATCCATTTTATTTCATTTGGAGCTGAACGAATGTATATAATGCTTGTATGCATTATAAATACTTATAAAAGTTTGTCTTTCTCAGTAATGAATGAATAATATTAGTGCTTTTATAAAAAATACTAACTTTCTCCAAGTATTAGATATACTTCACCGAAAATTCTTATCTTCCGGTGACAATAAACAAAATCTTTATAACCAAGAAAAGTACCTCAATATGGAAACAACCCCCGGACCGAATTGGACATGCAACTGGTGACCCGATTGCTGTTCTTATAATGCGAGATTCTTAGAGAAGAGACATATGCCTGTTGTGCATCATTAGCTCCCATAGCTCTCGACTTTCATAGAAACACCCCTCGGGTAAAGAACTCTCTTCGTAGCTACAAGTCGTCCTTTAAGTTTGTTTTCCCACCCTTTTTTATGCATCGTTTCCATGCTCATCATATACTTCTTTCCCCACCTGAAGTAGAGATGGAAGAACAGTAACACGTGTACCGAGAGAAAGGAGGAAGTCGTAAAACTGAAGAGCAAACTGTAACACTCAGTTGTCTTCGTTAGGATTTAATTTATTTGCTTTTTTTCGCACTTCGGGGAGGTAGCAATCCGTAACGAAGGAAGTGTCAACATAGTGTGGAATGGAGGGGAGGTGTTTCGTATGATTACTAGAAACAAGTTTGGGTTTCTGCTAGATAGATGTGTGAAGAAAGGCGATCCCAAACCAGAGTTGTTTCGTTTGGAGTTCGTTGGAGAGGTTCCAGAAGTTTGGAGGTTAGGTTAGAGATTAAACACTAAAATATTACTGACCTTTTGTAAATACCTATTTTACCCAAACGGGTAAAATGACCCATTTTAATTTGGATGCGGGCCGCGGTAGCCCGGTTGGAAGAGTAAAGGATTAGCAATCGTGTTCATGGGAACTGGTGCATGTTAAATCTGTCGTGGTCTCAAATGTCCTCACTTTGGCGTGTTGTGGAAGCTTGAGAGTAGTGCCATCTCAGGCGTTGACCTCATCATCTGACCGTGGTTCAAAATCAAGTGGTGATGTCCTCGATTTTTCCCTTGGGGATTGATCCCGGACCGTCGCCAATAACCCCTTTGGTTGCTCCAGTTCGACCTTAATTAGTTACCATTACCATTTGGGGATGCAGACAACAGTGGAATTAGTGCTTGAAGTAACAAACAAAATTATCTTAAATAATAATTTAATAATTAGAAACTAAATAATAAAAATTCAATAATCATGAGTATGGTATTTAGACTTTATTCAGTAAT
The DNA here is from genome assembly GCA_933210815.1 of Meta bourneti. Classification (NCBI taxonomy): domain Eukaryota; kingdom Metazoa; phylum Arthropoda; class Arachnida; order Araneae; family Tetragnathidae; genus Meta; species Meta bourneti. The sequence continues at coordinate 70,504,259 of OW119922.1, read as the reverse complement.
TTCACTTTTTTTCGATAGTAAAATCTGAATTTATTTGCAGCATTTTTTACAGATCCAAAATTACTCTGCCAAACGCTTTCTTCAAACATATTTCTTGCTCAGAGAGCAGATTTTAGTGGCTTTATTTTCATGGCAGTATCATATATGGCACTTTTTACTCGTATTAGTAATTTTGCTTGAGCTTGCCGATGCTCGTGTCGTATTAGTCCCTTTTTCCTGAAGTCCTTGATATTCACTAGCAAGATCTAATTGAAAGACAAATAGTTTTCTTGAAATATTTTCACCTGTTCTGTTTGTTGTACACCACCCAGGCATTTATTTCAGCTGTTCGAAGTTGAGACGTTTTGTTATCGTTATGATTCAATGAAGCATGATTCGTTAGGATTCAATGAAGCATGATTTGTTAGGATGCAATGAAGCGAGAATCACTTTACAGTGGTGTGTGTGCTTATTATTTTTGCACAGCAGTGTATATGGAATGGTTTTAGAGTTGACAGTATTTAAAAAACGCATAAAATATTAAATAGGTCAAATGACCTCGTAAAAAATAGCTATATTTCACACCTATCTATATATGTCAGATACAGGGAGAAGTGAAGAGAAATATAAACTACTAAATTAATTTTATAAACATTTCAGCAAAAGTGGTAAAGTCAATTGAGAAAAAGCGATAAAAAGTAATTTTAAGTTAATTTAAAGGAATTTGAAAAGTTCATTTTTAATTTAAAGGTAATTTGTTTAAATGCTTAATTTTTATTTAAATGCAATTTGTTTAAAGATGTTTAATTTTTAATTTAAACTACTTTGTTTAAATATTTCATTTTTTAATTTAATGCAATTTGTTCAAATACAACTTTTACACAAAGAAACCGCTGAGATTTGGATTTAAGCAAAGGGAGCCGAAGAACCAAAAAAGTTTAAAAAAGGTTAATATCTCTGGAAGAGTACCTAAAAGGAAACATCCCAAAATAACATCGACAAGCACAAAATTACTTCTTTGTGATTTTATGTTTGTAGATGCGAGTGCATAAGACAAACACAACTCTACATCTCATTTCTCAAAAACAAGTGCATGCTATGAATATTTCCCAAAAGCATAACGTTCTAACGCTCTAGCTGAACATAATGCCCTTTTTAAGGAAATAAAATAAATTATTTGTATAAATTTAAATGAGAGGGAAAAAGCACTGGAGTTCTAAGTCCCTTCAACGTATAATTTTCTCATAAATAAGGAAAATCATTAATTAAAAAGGATTCTCTTCTTCTAGGTGTGCAGGATTTATGACTCTTTTGGATATTCTGTACCAAGAGGGATCAGCTTAATTTTGCCATGTGTACATGTTAGGCTTATGTGAAAAATTGCCTCGCAGTACCGTCATATTTTATTTTCCCCAAACTGCGAAATAGCGTACCTTAATATAATAAAGCTGGTTTTTTTTCAATAGCAATGATTGACTATTCTAATGGACATAAATTTCTGAGAGGAAGAATTCATAATAATCGGAATTGGCTTACATTAAAATATTTGAAAGTAGGTTTGGTTGGTTTGATTTGTCACTCTATGGGGTTTTACTACACGAGGGCTTATTAGTCGTATTTGAAAGTAGGTTGTCCATAATCAAAACTAAGTAATTCAGCCCCATTGTTGATTTTCCTAATTCAATTCTGCAAATTTGTGCATCTCCTGCAGCATTTATATATTTCAACCCTCCAAGTGGTTTCGACGAGATATCTCGTTCATCAATATCTGACCAATTTTGCTAATGACGAGGTATCTCGTAAATCAAGATATTGTCAATTTTTTTATGATGACAAGATTATGATCTGGTCAGTTTTCTTCTAATGACGAGATATATCGTCCGTCAAGAACTGCAAATGGTTTTCCTAATGACGAGGGGCTTCGTCAAGACAACAACCAGAAGGGTTAACTTCTTGTTAAAAATGGCGTATTTATTGTGGGCTTACAAGAAGTGGTGGGCTAATCCCCAAAAGATAGTAGTTTTGAGATAAATGCTTATTTAGTACCCATCTACGGACAATCTTGTTGACTATGTATTGAAATATGTAATATTTTCTGAGGTTTCATTGTGTAAAAAGTAATAAGAGAGCATTTTAAATCGCATGCCTGTTCAAAATTGTGAACTTATGAGTCATTCTTTGAATTTTTATTCTCCTGACCTCTTTCTTGTTACCTCTCGATATTTTAACTCGATTTTACATTTTTAGCACTTGCATCTTTCCTATCTCTTGCTAGATTAATAGAAAACATTTCCCACAATCAAATAATTTTTTTTTAATTTTCTGTTCTCGTGCTCTAAGTTTTCTTTTTGTAAAGCGCATTTATAATTAAATTCAAAATGTAGATGATTGGACCTGGAAACCAGAAACGGATTTCAGATAAGTAGAGCAGAACTTCTTTGTTCGAACCATACAAGAGTGTCTGTAATTAACTTCGAAAGGAATTCGGTAATTAAAATAAATAGAAAATCTTCTATTACAGTAAAGAATGATTGAGAATTTCCTTTTCATTTGAATAAGACTATTTAATTTAGCAGCTCAAACTCATTGATTAGGGTTACCTAATCAAATCACAAAAAGTAATTAATTTTTAATTTCACAAAGTAGAATCCTTTTACTCTGATGCACTATCAGGTGATAAGTTTCGTCCTTTCAAAAACTGTACTGCCCTGCCTTGTGTATTTCCTATTCTAAGGGCCAGCAATTGTACGACATGTGTACTCAACTTGGCACAAAGAAAGTTTTGACAGAAGATTTATCCTCCATGTTTGTTCCTGAGCACCTTAAGCGAACATTGCCTCCCACGTAATTGTACATTTTACTTTGTGCAATGAATAATATCTTTGTAATTCTAGTGCGTTTAATTTAAATGTTTAGTTCATGTTATTCAATGTTAATATTTTCAAAGTGTACCAAACGGTATTTAAATATTGATTAAAAAAATATTTTTTAATATGCCAGAAATCCGCCTTTTCGCCATAAATCTCTGTCTGGAAGCTCAAATCAGTCTGTATAGTCTTGAAACAGAAATAAAATATGTAACTCTATCAGCAACATTATTCACTGCGACGTCAGTAAGATCAGAGTAACCCACCTCAATACTCTAGATCAGAGTAAGAGAGTATTGAGGTGGGTTCCAATCATGTCTAAAGACCACACAAAGTTGTTGGAGAATCTGACAAGTCAATTAATTAGAGATGATTTTGCAAGTAGTCGTGTCCAGTGAGAACCCGAAAACTAGCGACTCCTGTGGCAACTAAGACATAAACAAGTTCTGGTCTTTCTCCTTCGATATCATTGATATTAAGTAATCATAAATATTAAGTCGGGAATGTAAGTAAAAAAATCATAAGAGGATGCGTTATTTTTTCAAGAACCGTTTAATACTTGTTTTTCTCATTCCAATGTGTAAATTTTGACTGTTTTAAAAGCATATTTGTATCCATATGTATTAGCATCCTAGCTTACTACTCATTCAAATTACGCGTTCTACTCCTCATATTGAATACTGATTTCATCGGAAATCTGATTTACAATTCAATTAATCAAACTGAATTTTCATCAAGTCCAATTAGCCACACTGCCTTACTACATTTTCACGGAACCACTTTCAGATCTGCACTGACGAAAGCATCTCCATCGAAAACCAGTCGCCCGTCTCCGGCAAATCGTTTGACTTCTCTCAGTCATTAGAGGGGCGGATCCGAACCCTTGGGCAATCAGGTTCCGAGCTCAACCCCCAATGCCCACCCCCCTCTCATCTCACCTTCCCCCTCAGAAGTTCTCGTTTCTTTATTTTTTCTCTCTTATATGTATATCCATTATGCCTCCTTCCCTCATCATGGAAAAAACCATTTTTCATGTCCTCCTTATGTACACAAAAGCACGGGCTTTCCCTGCTCGACCTGACCGCAGTTTTCTTTCTTCTATTATAGTAATTTGCTGAAGAAGGGGCCGGCCGTTTAGGAGCAAGTCTGTGCCGGACTAGGGGGGTCGAGCAGCTCGGAGGTGGACTCGGATGATGGACTGTTTTGTTGAAAGCCAAGAAAACAATCGGACGGGTTCTGTTTGACTTGTACCCCCCTTCGGTTTTGAGTTCTTTATCATGTGTTTAGCTCGACCCCCTCAGCCCCGTTACTAATTGCGGTTGTTTATCTAAGGGTGGGTCGGAATTAGTAAATGACGTGCGGAGATTTTCATCTGGAACTCCTGAACGCTTTTCGCTGTTTTGTGGTACGAGTTGACGTTTTTGCGGGTGGGCTGCAATTTATAAAGGAGATTATGTTGTGCTTTTCCATGAAAAGGCTGATTCGTAAGTGATTTATGTGTGCTTTCGAACTAGATTTTATTGAAACAAATAGGTTTCTGAAGAATGGCAGCTATCGGTCATTTCGTGTTCTTTCGAAGCCCTCGAAGAATGGAACTTAATGATGAATCTTAGATTTGCCCCTACATATATTTTTGACACGACTATTATTTCTGGTACGCTGGTTGATTTCGGAAATAATATTTAACTTCTCAATGTTATGATTTATTTTTTCTATGGTGTGCAAACTGATGCTAGCGTTACACCTCAATTTAATATTTATTTGTGCACTTGCAAGCTGGTACTAAAGGCCACTTTTTGCTGTTTTTCAACCTTGACAACTGGGGCGTCTTTTTAAGCAAAATCTTCTAAAAATATATTAATTTCCAAATTTTGCCAACTTTTCAAATATTTTGACGACTTTTTTTGAAAACTCTCTAGTCAACGAAAATTTAGTCCTTTTTTAAAACTAACAGCGGGCGCAAAAAACATTTTCAGATTTTTCTTCAGGGAAAATTTTCCAAGGGACGCCAATTTCAAAGTTTTGGAACCAAGCCGTGGCGACTATGAAAGAAAAACATCAGAATCTGATTGCTAGATTGTCATGAAAGCCTTATTAAGAAAACATTTTGCTTTTTAATTTTAAAATTTAAATTTCTTGGCTGTATCTTCAACGTCTATTCCATACTTAATTAGCACATTTTGTGTTTTAGCCGATTCATTTTATATCTCAGCAACTAAAATTGTTGCTAAAAAAGGTTTAAAGTGAGACTTTTTGCTACTATTTTTAAGAATTTACGCTACTAATGCTACTATTTCACAGGGGCTTTGACTATGGTGGCAGTGCTGTTAAATGTACACATAGGTGCTGCTCAAAAAATTTCACTGTTAGGGTTATAGAGGCAAGAGAATGTGAATTTTTAAGTGTCGTTACTTTTAGGTGAAAATAATTTAGGAAGAAAAAAAGATTTAGTTAGGAAAAGAATGTTAATAAATTGTTGCTAACCTTTCAGATTTCTGCTTTATATATAAGATTTTTAATTCTGAACATTGCATAGATAGCATTACACAACTTTCCACACTTTCCCAGGACAGGACACATCGGAGCATCTGCTGTAAAGCAGCTCCTCTACATCACAATTAGAATTAATTTAAATTAGTAGAAATTTACATAACGGAGGGGGAAATATTTTAGTATCAAAATTTAGATCTAGGGGCTAGTACTAAACTTAAATACACCCGTCGAGTCGCGGGGTCGTCAAATGGTCATCCTCCCAACTATTATAGACCATGGATGCTTAAGTTTTAGTTATTGATTTCAGGTTCCACACTTTCTCCCTCCCAGAACCCGATTCATGAGCTCCTTGTGTGAGGGGACCAGTAATTAAAAAGTAGAAACTTGTAGGTTTGTTAAAACAACAATGAGAAATTGCAATCAACACAAGTGCGTTGCCTGTCTTTTTAAATGAAACAATCAGAAGAGACGAGAGTTTCGCTCTCTTTCTTGCCGTTTCTGATTCCTTTTTTCTGCTAGCAAACTCCATATAACACTCCACCTAACAATTCTGCTCATCCCTTCTGATTGTTTCATTTGGAAAAACAGGTAATGCACTTACTTGTACGGATTGCAGTTGCTCAGTGATGTATTGACAAGCACATAGGGTGGGGGTTTCTTCTTTTAGTTTCGAAAATAAAATTAAGAGCCCCCTCACTCAAGGGGTTCATGGTATCGGGGTCCGGGAGGAAGGAACCTAATTATTCATTATTTATAAATATTGTTCAGGGGGTGGGGTGAAAGTGCGGAAAATAACTATTAATTTTTAGAAAAATTTGTCCAGGTTCCACACTTTCTTCCGGCCCCGGTAACAGGAAACCCTTGCGAGGGGGACCTTAATTTTATTTTCGAAACTAAAAGTAGAAACTTATGGGTTTGTTACAACAGCAATGAGCAACTGCAATCCTCACCAGTGTTTCTAAATGAAACAATCGGGAGAGACGAGCGTTACAGCTTTTGTGCAGTTTGCTGGCAGAAAAAGGAATCGCCCGTCAAGAAAGAAATGATTTACTGGACGAAGCGAAGAGAATGAAAAAAATCGAATATCTTGCCAAGCCATCCCAGTTAATCGACGAGGCGAGTCCATTACCAGAACAACCGCCGTCAATTTTACGAAAAATATATGTGAATCATTGAGCAATGAATTTAACCGCCGCAATAATTTATCTCGAAATTTCTTTCTTGTCTTTTTGATGGCGTGTTTAAAAAAACGGACCGCCATCTTCGGATATCTTGAGCAGAGGTTTGTTTTTTTAGCTCTTCCATCCAGCATTTTTACCACTTTCATCTTGTTGAAACTGTCAGAATTTGTGAGACTTAATGATATGGGACCTCGTTAACGACAAACGTATGTCTTATTACCCTTGTCATCGAAAAAGGAAAACTCTGAATTGATTTAGTGTGAGTTAAAAATAAATCCAAATTTCGTGTGTCGGAACTGGTATTGTAGCGATAAATTTTGCTACTGATATAAGGAAATCCTTTTAAAGCTTGCGGACTTTTTCGCAAAGAAAAACTAATCGAAGACTTTCATTTATTAAAATATCACTTGGTTCGTTAATGATTAGCAGCTGAATACAAATTTTATTCCCTTGTATTGCCAGCTAGCATCAAACATAAGAGATCGAAAAAGATTAATGCGTAAATGTTCATCGTGCTTTGATATTTATGACCCTCTTCTAATTACACTGCTGGCCACCCAAATTGCAACACCAAGAAAGACAAGAGATATCACAACAAAATTTATTTTGTAGATAACATGTTGACCAAGTATCAAATGATTAAATTTATAGACTTCTGTGAAGTGTGGTTCCTGCCAAAATCAGTAGCCAGAGTAGCCGCCATTGTTGGAGATCACCGCTGCCACACGCCTCGGCATTGATTCAAAGAGACTTTGGATGTGTTCTTGGGGTGCAGCAGACCAAGCAGCTTCCACACGTTGCCAAAGTTGATCTGGTGTGGCAGCTGGGGATGTATTCTGGGTCAATCGTTGAGCAACCATGGACCACATGTTTTCTATCGGCGAAAGATCCGGAGAGCGAGCTGGCCAGGGAAGCAATTCAATCTGGCGATTGACGAAGAACCCTTCGACAATGCGTGCCACGTGTGGTCGCGCATTATCCTGTTGAAATATGGCTGTGGGCAAGCCCTGAAGGTAAGGAAGGACAACTGGCTCCAGCACCTCGGAGATGTAGCGCTGGCTGTTTAAAGTACCGGCAATGCGTACTAGAGGAGTGCGAGAGTGATATCCAATACCGCCCCATACCATAATACCCGGTGCAGGACCAGTGTGGCGGTGCATAACGCAGCTGTTCAGCATCCTCTCTCCACGGTGTCTCCAGACTCGAATCCGACCATCGTGGTGTTGCAGACAGAAGCGTGACTCGTCAGTAAAGACAATTTCATTCCATTCTGCCGTCCACATCCTTCTTTCATCGCACCATTGGCGGCGGAAACGTCTGTGGTTCTGCGTCAAGGGTAGACGAAGCAATGGACGTCTTGCGGACAGACCACTCTGCTGTAAACGGCGTCGAATGGTACGCGCAGACACTGGATGATGCGGTACAGACTGAATGTGCTGTGCTATGGTTCGTGATGTGGCTGAGCGATCCGTCACTGCCATACGCACAATATGCCTGTCATCACGTGAAATGGTGCACTGAGGTGGATGCGATCGAACACGTCGGTCCGTCGTACCCTCCTGCATCCAACGATCACATATCCGCATTACAGTTGTTTGGTTTCGTCCAACACGACTACCGATTTCCCTGAAAGATAATCCACAATCTCGGTAGGCCCCTATCCTTCCTCTGTCGAACTCGGATACTTGATCAAAAGATGATCGCTGTTTTCTACGAGGCATAATGGATCGTTTTTTTTGAAAAAATCACAAGAAAAACACAATTGCCGTACTTGAAATCGTCGAAATCTCCAAGCCTTAAATAGCGCTTTGAATTGGCGCCACAGGCGCGCGTGATGTGCGTCTGCGCTGAAATTCTAATCATTTGCATATCTCACCTCCGCTAATGCATGTTGTAAATTTCATATTATTTGCATGCTTCCTTCAGGGTGTTGCATTTACGGTGGCCAGCAGTGTACATTAGTAGTCGCCTAAGAATTAGCAAGTTACACTACCAATCACATAAGAAAAAAGGGTACTTTTCCGTTAGCCGGGCGCAAGCGAAAAATCGCCAAATAATGTAGAATTCCGCCAAATTTCTTACAACCATAAGGGGAATGTTCGTTTGGGGCCCCATGTGCTCTATTCTCTGAATTCATTACTATTTATTAATATTTGTTTATAGTTAATATTATTTATTATTTATTTGTTATTTATTATTATTATTTATTAATATTTGTTTATACTATTTATTAATATTTGTTTATATTTGAACTTGTTTTGCTCACTATTAATTCATATTTGTTTATAGTTATTATTTATTTTTTATTTATTATTTATTATTATTATTTATTAATATTTGTTTATACTATTTATTAATATTTGTTTATAGTTGAAATTGTTTTGCTTACTTAATATTTGTTTATAGTTGAACGTTTTCGACTTTTATTCCGTTGACTGTTTTGTCATTCGCTTCGCTTGGCGACTTGGCTCGCGTTTGGTTCACAATTGGCGACATTTGCGCCCGGCTAACGGAAAAGTACCGAAAAAAGTTACATTAGTAGTTGCATACGAATTGGAAGGTTACGCTACACAAATCACATAAGAATTGGTAAGTTATTTTTGTAGTCACATAAGAAGGACAAGTTCCATTCACGACGGTCTTTGGTTGGATCGAGTTTCGAACTCGCAACCTCCAGTTGCTAATCCGCGACTATACCAACTGGGCTAACGCAGCACCCATAATATTTATAAGTTAGCTAAGAATTATTTGAAAAAATGGGTCCTTGAGACCCAATAATACTCGTGAAAAGTCTTTTCACATGATTCACGGGTAAATCTTTTACGATCTGTATGAAATCTAGCCTTAAAAAGACCTTTAATTTTTCTTTTACTTGAAGAGTGTGAATCCTGTTCTAGTACCAGGTGTTTTAACAGGAAAGGTGACCCGATATTGCACATTGTGGAAGTGGGTACCGCTGCAGGTATTCCGGATTGCGTTCATTCACTTGAAGCTAGAGTGATGCGATTGCGTAAAACGACGTGCGCTCAACGGAAACGTTGGCATGGAAGTCGCCTTGCATTATGCGTCCACCCGGGGATCTCAGTTGGATTCCGCACCTCGTTAACATAGTTTGGGCCGTTAATCCACGCACTCCGCATTTTCGTCATTAGCAGGAGGCGAGCAGAAAATGCTTGTGCAAAATTGGAGACACGGACTCACTTATACAGTTTTCAAGGTGAGCTACTGTGGATGTGAAGTCAGCCGAGCTTATATGATAGGTAGTTGAATCAACGTCACACTGAAGCAACAAAACGAGCTATTGGAAACTGTCCGGAATCCACCCCGAAGGGAAAGGTCTGAAGACAACACCTCGTCATTTTGAACCATGGTCAGATGACGAGATCAGTACCAGAGTTGGCACCTCACTCTCCAAACTTCCACACCACACCAACGTGAGGATTTTTGAGGCCACGACAGATTTAATGTGCACCAATCCCCCACCTACACGACGATCTTTGGTTGAATCGAGTTTCGAACTCGCATCCCTCCTTTTGCTAATCCCGCTACTCTTCCAACCGGGCTACCGCGGGCTCCGAGCTTATATAAAAATTTATATATAGTGCAGTAAGAAACATTTTAAGCAGTGTTGCTATCAATTTAGATTTGTGATTTTCATATTTCTTAAAGACAACATCGAGATAAAAAACGACTTTCCTTAAAAATAAATTTGATAATTATATTGAGTCTCGTAGATAGGAAGGTAGGTAGTAGTTAATTAACTTCGCATTGTAGCAACACAACGGGCTATTGGCAACGGTTCGGAATCAGCGTGTCGTAAAAAGTGTAATGCATGAAATCGTTATGAATACAAGTTCCCTTGCTTTTTTAATGCCATATTTCAGATTAACATATTAAATATTATTAGAGACGTGCTTAGAAGAATAGACAAGAATTCAGACAGGTTAGCAATAAATACTTGTGTAAACGTGGGGACACGTATTCACTTATACATTTTTCAAGGTGAACTACTATAGATACGAGGTCAAGTGAGCGGGCATATGAAAATTTAGATCTTGTGCACTTCGAAATTTTTTACGAGTGATGCTATCAATTGAGATTTGGGATTTTCATATTTCTCAATCAGCCAAGATCAAGAAAAGAGACTTACCTTTAAAAAAAAAATTGATAATTATTTCACGGATTCTTTAAAAGGAAAAAGTGCCGCAGTCGCCCAATTGGAAGAGTAAGGGATTAGCAACCAGAGGATTTCGAGTTCGAAACGCGATCCATCCAAAGACCGTCGTGTACGTGGGGGCTGATGCACGTTAAATCTGTCGTGGCCTCATATGTCCTCGCGTTGGTGTGGAAGTTTAGAGAGTGGGGTGTCAGCTCGGGCGTGGACCTGATCATCTGACCGCGGTTCAAAATTACTAGGTATTGTCCTCGGATCCTTCCCATCAGGATTGATCCCGGACCGTCACCAATAACCCGCTGTGTTGATTCATTACGACGTAAATTTAGCTACCTACCTCTTAAAAAGTAAAACATGTGAAACTAAGGGACCTGCGCATAGCAATTGAACTAAAGTTTCTTCATTGCTTATATCTGGTGATGGCAGAGTGTCTTTACTCACATTTCTTATTATTTCAATCAATTTAGAATGAATATTACTCAAATTCACATAAATGGATTCATACCTCTAAATGAAATAAAATTATTCAAAATATGTAAGAGCATTTCGTGTACTTTGTACTGGTTATAATTCTTATTTGCAATTAAATGTAAATAATTCTCTGATTAAAAATAAATTTTATTTAGAACTAGCAGACCCTAGCATAATATATATCTTCACTAAACTTTCTTAGTTGCATATATATATATTGATGACAAAGTATCATTACTCACATTTCATAACTTATTTCAATTTTTTATAATCATATTTACACATAAATGGATTTGATACCTAAATGAATTAAAATTATCCGAAAATATTTTACAGCATTTCGTTTACTTTGATTAGTGTTAATTCTTATTTGTAATAAATGCATTGTAAGCACACCCATTATTTTACCAAAATTATGTGCTGTACGTCTACTTAAATTTCATCCTATTCCCTTGGGCAAAGACAACTCGACATTTTTTGTCGCTAAACCTGATCTTCCAGATTTCTCATTTCTTTCTGTAATCAGACTGCTAAAGAATTTCATTAGAGTAGCTCTTCAGTGGAGTTTTAGCAATATTATGCAGCTCCATAGCTCAAATCAGAAGCATTTAAGCTATTCGGCAAAATTGGCGAATGAATCCTGTAACGGTCGACTTCGGGTTTAATCCCGGATTGTCGCCAATAGCCCGTTGTTTTCCTCCAGCATTTACTTGAATTAAAATACCTACCGTAACGGTCGACTTTATATTGATAATTTCCGGTGTTGTCATTCGGCAACTAAATAACGTCGGTAGGTATTTTAATTAACGTCGCACTGGAACAACACAACGGGCTATTGGCGACGGTCCGGGATCAACCCCCGAAGGAAAAGATCCTATGACAACACCACGTAATTTTGAACCAGGGTCAGATGACGAGTTCACACCCGAGCTGGCATTCCACTCTCCAAACTTCCACACCACGCTAATGTGAAACTAATAACATCGATTTCTGGGCCACGTATAATAGGGGTTGTGATAGATAGGCAGTTAATTAATGTTGCACAGACGCAACACAACGGGCTATTGGCGACTGTCCAGGATCAATCGCGAAGGGAAATATCCGAGGATAACACCTCGAAATTTTGAGATCAACACCTGAACTGGTACCCCATTCTCCAAACTTTCACACCACGCCACCGTAAGGACATTTAAGGCATGAGAGATTTAACGTGCACCAGCCCCTGCGTACACGACTGTCTTTGGTTGGACCTAGTTTTGAACTCGCAATCGCCCGGTGGCTAATCCGTTACTCTCTTCCAACCTGGCTACCGCTGCCCGAAAATAGAGATATAGTGGATGTTATGAATACAAATTTAATAAAAACACATTCTACTTTTCCTCTCTCTTTTATTGTCAACTTCAGAAGGAATAAAAACAGAAAACTTTCTACTCGATGTTATTGCTGAGATCATAATCAGTAATAAAATTAGGCAAGCCACTGGAATTAAATTATCTGTGACGCAACTCTGTACATAGTTACTTACACTAAGGACAATTTAAACAAGTTACTGCCATCTAAAGATATAAATTTTAAAGATTAGAACCTGCGAACTGGATAGATTAGATTAGTTGATAAAATATGAAATTTAAATTATTCTTCATCATTTTTAGCTATGGTATTTGCGCATACTTATATAGTCTGATAAAGTGCACGTAGAATTGTATCAGAGATACAAACATACTTGCTTCTTCATAGACCTGTTTCATTCTCTCAAAATATGTATAAATTATAACATACTTTGAATAAAATATACGTTTATTGTGTTATAAATTATAACGTAATGAGTTTAAAAGTAAAGGAGTTATCTTAATGGTGTTCAGACTTGTGCAGTAGATATTCGTTAAAATGGGTGAAAGTAGCAACGTGACTGCAATACTGCTCGAACAAAGGGTGCGATGCTAAACTTTCAATGATCTTGTTGTCTAGACTGCTAATTTACTTTCAAGGTAGCTGCTGAAGAGATACAGACTCAAGGGCGACAGTGATTATTAATTTTCATTAGCCTTTTCAACAAATACGTGGCAAAATTCCAACGATCGATTAGTGTACAATAAGGAGTATTTGATATTTTTGGTCGAAGCTTTGTTCTGGTGCGTAGCAGCGTTGACTCGCCTTTCCTTTTAAACTTCAGGGGCCGCGGTAGCCCGGTTGGAAGAGTAGAAGACTAGCAACCAGAGGGTTGCGAGGTGTGGAAGTTTGGAGAGAGGGGTGCCAGCTCAGGTGCGACCTCGTCATCTGACTGTGGTTCAAAATTACGCGGTTTTTCCTCGGATTATTCTTTCGGGTTTGATCTCGGACCGTCGCCAATAGCTTGTTGTGTTGTACCAGTGGGACGTTAATTAAAATACCTACCTTTTAAACTTCAGGGGCCGCGATAGCCCGGTTGGAAGAGTATCTGATTAGCAATCGGAGGGTGCGAGTTTGAAACTCAATCCAAACAAATACCGTCGTGTACATGGGGGCTGGTACACGTTAAATCTGTCGTGGTCTCGAATGTTCTCACGTTAGCGTGGTGTGGAAATTTTGGAGATTAGAGTACCAGTTCAGGTGTTATTCTCGTCACCTGAAAGTGATTCTAAATTGCGAAGTGTTGTCTACGGATCTTTCCCTTCGGTGTTGATCTCAGGCAGTCACCAATAGCCCGTTGTGTTGCTCCAATGCGACGTTAATTCAACTACTTACCTAACTTTTAAACTTCCAGTTATAAATATTTTCATTTTTTTCTTCATACGAACAAGTGTTCAGTTCTTCCTGGAGCTCTTAGGAAAAGTTTGAAGCAGGCACGCATTCAGAAAATAATTTTGGGGTGGACCTCAGTCTTCTCTCTGACTTGATGTCTAACTTGTGTGGTTGATTGGGTTTTGTGGCTGAAATTCCGAATTTGGCCAAGAGGTTCCAAACATAAAACAGACAACGTCAAATAATGGGCATACACTCACAAGGAAAGTTTTACTGACACAGAAGAGAAAAATTCACTCAGGGTAAGTAACAGGAATCGAACCTGTGCAATCTACAACTCGCAGATTCTAACCATAAATATAAAAGTAGAGTGAGCAATGGTAATCTTCCTATGTGTTCAAAATCATGTGACCAAAACTAGTAGTAATATGACCTTCCCTAAATGGGGAATATCCAAATAAATATCGAATTATTCATGTAGCAAGAAATAACTGCAGTTTACCAAACTAGCTATCTTAACCCTTCCAGTGGTTTCCACGAGATATCTCGTCCATCACGATCTGGTCCATGACGAGATACCTCGTCGTGGAAAGTACAAAAAGAAATTGTCCCTTGCCCAGAACTGATGAAAATACCTAACAGGTTTTGTATTAGAAACTAGCTACTACTGTACAGTTTTCGACAAGAAGGTAAGCTACCAGAAAAATTAATCCTTATTTCCTCTTATCATTTGAAACCCTGAATTGTATTATATAAATTCGGTTACTAGTTAATTAATGTCGCACTGGAGCAACATAACGGGATATTGGTGAAGTCCGGAATCAATCCCAAAGGGAAAGATCCGAGAACAGCACCTCATCATTTTGAACCACGGTCAAATGACGAGCTCAACACCTGAGCTGGCACCCCACTCTCCAAACTTCGGCACCATGCCAACGTAAGGACATTTAAATTCGGATCAATGCTATACAAATTGAATGGAAGTTTTCGATTTTCGGAAACACATAACCATTTAATGTAAAAAGAAATTTCAGGATCCTAATGATGATCAATGATCAAAGCAGTACAGAAAACAGTTTTCCCGGGGGTTTTTAAGAGTAAATTCTTGTTCGGCTGCCAAATTTATTTTTGCAATGAGCGTTCATGAAGCGGCATTTTAAATCAAATTCTGCTTTCAAGTCACGCTAGGAAATATTCTTTCAGAATTGATATGAAGCCTTCTAGACGTTTCGTGCTCCAACTAATCATAGTACCGTTGAGTATGCCCCGCGTTTCGCATTTAAAAGAAATAGTGTAGGCTTCCAACATAAGTTTGTTAACGGATCCTCATAAAACTTCAAGCACTAGCACTCAACCGTGCACGCGACGAATCATTGCCCATACTCTCGATGCGTTATGGGTATGAGTTGTAATGAGAAACATAACTCTGTATATTGTACCTCGTCGTGCCAAAGCTTTGTTGACAGCTCACATTTGTTAACTCGATGCCTTTATTCTAACTAACGTGAATAAGTTTCTTGATTTGTAGAAGGAAAAGGAAAAACCTTAGGTAATCTTAACCTTGTGAATTAACAGTATTGAACTGCGAATTTTTTAGTTGCATTTTACAAGTACACTGCTGGCCACCGTAAATGCAACACCCTGAAGGAAGCATGCAAATAATATGAAATTTATAACATGCGTTAGTGGAGGTGAGATATGCAAATGATTAGAATTTCAGCGCAGACGCACATCACGCGCGCCTGTGGCGCCACTTCAAAGCGCTATTTAAGGCTTGGAGATTTCGACGATTTCAAGTACGGCAATTGTGTTTTTCTTGTGGTTTTTTCAAAAAAACGATCAATTATGCCTCGTAGAAAACAGCGATCATCTTTTGATCAAGTATCCGAGTTCGACAGAGAAAGGATAGTGGCCTACCGAGATTGTGGATTATCTTTCAGGGAAATCGGTAGTCGTGTTGGACGAAACCAAACAACTGTAATGCGGATATGTGATCGTTGGATGCAGGAGGGTACGACGGACCGACGTGTTCGATCGCATCCACCTCAGTGCACCACTTCACGTGATGACAGGCATATTGTGCGTATGGCAGTGACGGATCGCTCAGCCACATCACGAACCATAGCACAGCACATTCAGTCTGTACCGCATCATCCAGTGTCTGCGCGTACCATTCGACGCCGTTTACAGCAGAGTGGTCTGTCCGCAAGACGTCCATTGCTTCGTCTACCCTTGACGCAGAACCACAGACGTTTCCGCCGCCAATGGTGCGATGAAAGAAGGATGTGGACGGCAGAATGGAATGAAATTGTCTTTACTGACGAGTCACGCTTCTGTCTGCAACACCACGATGGTCGGATTCGAGTCTGGAGACACCGTGGAGAGAGGATGCTGAACAGCTGCGTTATGCACCGCCACACTGGTCCTGCACCGGGTATTATGGTATGGGGCGGTATTGGATATCACTCTCGCACTCCTCTAGTACGCATTGCCGGTACTTTAAACAGCCAGCGCTACATCTCCGAGGTGTTGGAGCCAGTTGTCCTTCCTTACCTTCAGGGCTTGCCCACAGCCATATTTCAAAAGGATAATGCGCAACCACACGTGGCACGCATTGTCCAAGGGTTCTTCGTCAATCGCCAGATTGAATTGCTTCCCTGGCCAGCTCGCTCTCCGGATCTTTCGCCGATAGAAAACATGTGGTCCATGGTTGCTCAACGATTGACCCAGAATACATCCCCAGCTGCCACACCAGATCAACTTTGGCAACGTGTGGAAGCTGCTTGGTCTGCTGTACCCCAAGAACACATCCAAAGTCTCTTTGAATCAATGCCGAGGCGTGTGGCAGCGGTGATCTCCAACAATGGCGGCTACTCTGGCTACTGATTTTGGCAGGAACCACACTTCACAGAAGTCTATAAATTTAATCATTTGATGCTTGGTCAACATGTTATCTACAAAATAAATTTTGTTGTGATATCTCTTGTCTTTCTTGGTGTTGCAATTTGGGTGGCCAGCAGTGTAAAATCGAAAATGAGGCAAAAGGTTTTATGTTCCTTGTTTAAATGTTGGTTGGGTTTTTTATGGCACAAGGACCACGTTTGGCCAAACTGAGACAAACCCAAGACAGACATCTTCAACCATACACATACACGGAATGTTTTACTGACACAGAAGGAAGAAGTACATCTGGGGAGGAATCAAACCTACTCCGTCTACAACTCGTAAGTTGCTAGCACAGTTGGCAAACCCACTGAGGCGACCCCCTGTTTAAATGAATAAACATGGAATAAGTGCAAATGAACTGAAATATTTCATTTCGTAACCCTGAAAATATTTGAAAACCTAAATGTGTGTTATTAATTTAGAGATTAAATGAATTTCACATCCCATAAAGTTAATAGTTTTCTTCTCTGTGTCTAACACTTATAAATATATCATTAGTCGTAACTCTTTTCCTCACACTATTCGACAAAAATTTCTCATTGTTTGATAATTGCTGTCATTTATGATTGTATGAGTAAAGATGTGACCCTTATATCTCCATGGAATTTGTACCAAAACATGGAAAGTTTGATTCTGTAGTCTTTAACCTATTTCTCACACTTTTCCGTTATCGTCAATTATCATGGCCCTTCAGCTATATGTTCCTAGGTTAAATGTATAATAGAAAAAATTATTAAAAAATTCCAGAACGTTTAAAGCAGATCTCTTATGTTATGGCCCGCTATGTAGTCTTTCCAACCAGAACAACATTCGCGATAAATATTTAAATAACTAAAATACCTCCTTTTAAACCTTTCTTAAAATTAAATCATATATCTTTAAGAAAAAAGTAGCTCAATAAATTGAAGAGTAGATCAAGACTCAGATCTTTTTATATCGTCAATATATTCCGAGGTATCGGCAATGATGGAGAGTTCCACCTCGTCCATATTGTAGTGGGATTCGATATATGATCTCTGAATGTTATCATCAAGCCATCCACTGATAAAGTTGATTGCTCGAGAATCAACGGAATAACTTGATTGCCCAGAGCCTTCTCTATAGTGTCGGGGCAAACGAAGCTCGGGCTCAGAGACCTTGACCACATATATAAATGGCTCGAAGTTTGAATCATCATCGACGAAATCTTTCAGCAAGCCCTGCCTTTCTGGGTCTCCAGGTGTCCCGCGTTAGCATCTAAACGAAAAAGACAAATAATTGAGTGAAAATAAACATGTTTTTTACCAGCATAAGTTGTATTCTATATAGTTCTTGACCTTAAATTTTCAAAGAGCAAACTATTAGTTATATTTAGTGTAAAATAATTCAAAATCAAAATATTATATCAAATTATAGCTCCAGATTCACCTTTATAGTAAAAATATATAATTTTGAAGCGTTTATTATTTGATAGTATAAACACAAGTTAATCTTTTTCAATATATATTTCAAATATATGAATCAGACTTATTTGCATTTCTGTTATTAAATCATGGTACATTCAAAATTTAGAAAACATTTAAAGAGATGTATTTTTTCGAAAAAAATTTTGAATTTGGTTTGAGCATACAACGTAGATGAAGAGACGTATTTCATTACTCATTCCACTATTTGTTGTACTCAAGATGGAAAATCTAGTATAAGAACGGGCTTTAAGAATTTATCTTTCTCTGACATTTTCAAATACAAAAACTTTTTGTGTGTGATCGCTCTTTTTATTAAAATACAAAACTCGTAAAATGTACAATTGATCAAAAATAGCAGTAAGAAATTTCACAGATATCTCAATACAGTCAGTCTTCCGCAGCATAAAAGTTCATAGAAATTGATTCTGTGTTGAAATAAACAATGGTAAACAACAATGTTAAAATTGCAATAGTAAATATTTCAATTTAAACAATGAATTTGTTTTGTGTCCGTCTATTTGTTTATCTGCTGACTATATAATGAAAACATTCATTGTTTTCATAATTTAGTTCACAAATTTTGATTATCCCTCGGTAAACCCATTTCATCCCCAAAATACTTATTCCTTTAGCTTTTTTAGGTGGCTTATCTTAACTTGTACTTAATTTTCAAGGTTTATACACATGTCCAAAATGCTGAATTCCTGTCAAGCGAGGTCACCTGATTTCGATCCAATAGAACATGCTTGGAATTATGTCGGACTTCACAGTAGCCTACACAAGAGTAAAGACGTGTGTGCTTTAGTGCTCTACTGGGACTCTTTGCCACATAAACTCTCGGGCAGCCTTTTGGAAAGCATGTCTGCACGTTGTGATGCTTAAATTAGGCATTAGGATTAGAGGCCAGCACATTCCATATTAGATTGCTTTTAACATAGCAAAAAATGGGGTTTTTTTTGCAATAACTAAAACCTACAATGTGTCCACCTAAGCATTTTTTTTTATTTCTTTAGTTCCCAGTAGCATCCCAGGCATATGGGTGTTCTTATTTTATTCCATATAACTTGACGAATATTCATTTGTCATTTGAAGTACTTCGATACAGAAACTTGACACGTTATTCATCTCAGATTGCATTATACTTAATTTTTGGATTTGTGTGTATACACCACTTGAACAGCAACATCAGTTCGATAATTGCTAGATTTTAAAAATCATTGAGAAGCTTGCAGTTTACCAAACTTTTTAATAGACCTAGACAATTAAAAAAAAATTGTACTGTTTCCATTACTCTTGTTTGTCTGGCACGAGAACTGCTCCCGACACCAAGTCTGAGTGGTGGCGGTCTCTATAGAAACAGGGCTAGTTCATTTTGAGTAGGGGTTGCTCTCGAGATAACTTGACTTTATTTTGTTTTTCACGAATGTTAAGTGGCTTAAGAAAATAGTTTACTAGTGTAGATCTCGGCGACAAGTAAAAATTTCAACAAATCTTTTCCAATTTATTATCAAGTGCGCCGATGTTGACAAACTTTAATACATTTCTTCACGTATCTCCTATGGAAAATAGGATAAGGTCCGTTTCTATGGCTGCAGACATTGTGCCTGGAACAATTCTTGTGGTAGACAGAGTACTTCTTTTTGAAGACAAGCCTTTGAATGTTTTTCCATCTGTTTTCAAAACTCATTCGCTTCTACCAGAGTCATCCCCGACTTATGGGGACAATGGACTTTCAAAACAAACTTGCAGTTATTCGATTATTATGAAATTTTCAGACGGTTTTACTTTTTTGGTCCAAAAATATTCGGAAGTTATTGCATGAAACGTCAAAAATTTTGATAATTTAGCACAAATTGATAGGGTTTCGTGCGCATTCATTTTCCATTTACTATTAAAATTTTAATTCATACAATATTTTGTATGCAAATTAATCAAATTGACTACATTTAGTAAGTGTATCGTTCAATTATGCAAAAAAGTACTAAAAACCTCAACTGTTTTACAAAAAAATTTCGTTGCTCAACGCAACATTTTAAACTAAAATTTCAAAATTTGGAAGTATGAACGAGCTTCTCATTTGCACTTACATGCAAAAGATTGCAAGGTTTATCCCCAAAAAATTTTAAGGAAATCAATTAAAACCAGATGCGCAGGGAACATTTTGAAATCTGGAGAATGTCAAAAAATCGTTGAGAAAAAGCGATCCTTTTCTTATCTACTCTATTTTTACGGTTGTGTTTTTAACTCCGTCAAAAGATATCGTAAGTGAAAAATTCTTTTTTGCTTTCCAGGGTTCAATATCAATTAATTTTTAAGGCTACAATTAAAAACAATTGATTTTTCGATCGATTTCGGTGATTTTGAAAGTCTGCTATCCCCTTAACATTAACTCGTTAACATTTCTGAATTTGTCTGTCATCAGGATACACCACTCAGAAGGTGGTTCACGCTGGTCTGTCTGACCTCGCATCGTGTTCTTGCTCAACGGAATCAATTTCCATCACGAAGACAGCAGGGTTTGGTGTGCAAAGCACACAAGGGTTGGTTCGACATTCCAGTCTGGAAGGCCACAATTAATCAAGCCCGGAATGACTCTATTTTCTTGGGCACGATTTCTCCCCAGGACGGACCAGACAGACCTCCCTGGTAGATGCCTCCCCAACAAACCCCTCCCTTTAATGACAAATTAACAAACTAGGAACGGCGTCCGTAGAACAATTACGGATACAGCATATATCGAATACATATTCCTTCTACATGGCTGTGCAGGTAGAAAAAAAATAAAGAAATGGCGGAATCTTTCTCACGACTTCATCCTTGTTAGCAACAAGGCCGTTTGGACGATTAAGTAAGAAGATGGCAACGGGGTGTAGGGACGTGGACGGGCCAAAGCTAATATTCGTCTTTCACCACCCTGTTATTCATCATCGTGCCCATTCGCAACGTCGTGTCCCTTATGCAACAGCAAGGGGATATGGGCGGCATCCAGCGAAATTGCAAGGCAGGTGAGGTATAATCACGTTCATTTTGAGCAACTGATGACCATGTAATAACCGACTTCAGCTACGACTCGCTGACATGGCCTTAATTGTAGGGGCGTAGCGATTACAGGTTTTGATTGAGCGACCAAATTTAAATTTGCTGTTTTTTCCTTCTCCAGCCCCCCTTTCGGCTTTATTTGTTCTTTGATTTTTTTTTCTTTGGGAAAGGTGCAAGAGAGAGAGAGAGAGAGAGAGAGAGGGCATTGGACTCTGAAAACAAGGCAATACTGCTTCGTTCACTACTATTAGTTTTATCAGCGTACGATTGATTTCAGAGTGCAGTCGCTACCTGTTGAGCGTTTCGTTTTTAGGGTGTTGTGTCTCAATTTAATTCCAATTGCCGAGTGGAAATCGTACGGTTTATGCAGTACTGTTAACTAGGGTTTGCGAATTACTTAACATTCTCATTATCGATGGAAATTGCAATACGTTTTTGCAAGTTCTAGTTTTTCCTTAGCTATCTGTTTTTAGACACGTTTCCGAAATAAAAAATTGTGCTTTTTTTGCTAAGTGTAAATATTTGCAAGCATTTTTGAGCAATTTTATTTCCAAAAATTTATTTTAAAATAAAGAAACAATTGGTTTTTACTTCCAAAAGAAGACAACAAAATAATCAATTAAATCAGGGGTCCCTAGATATGCTGAGCAAAGGGGCACATTTGGATATTGAAAGCATACCAATGCTGGTACACGGTGATTTTTGCAACTTCTGTCATCCTACAAATTGGTACTTGAAGTAAGATCTTGAAAATAAAGATAAATTAATAATAAAATTAGTGAAGCTTTGGTAATGGTAATTCTCATTAACATCCAAAACCGGCAAAACTAGTAATTTAGTATCGATTTTTAAATCCCACTGTTGAATACATTCACATATCTATTTTAAAAGGGTAATATTTATCTCTTTATTGGAGAGTTTATAAAATTAATCAAGTAATATAAATATTTCGCATTAGTAAAACTATAAAATTTCAATTACTGATCTGGAAACTTACTCTCCTGTAAACATACAGTGAATGAAAATTTTTAGAAATGAAAACGTTTGATGATTTCTTATAAAAAATGCTTACAAAAAACAATCTGTTTTATCTTAGAATAATAATTAACAATTTCAGAGCTAAAATTTATTGACTTTTTAATTTAGTTAGAGACATTGTATTGAAATTTTACAAATGTTAACTTCAACCACACTATATATTAGTATAATAAAACAAAATCATGTGAATTCCATTTGAGAAGTCATCTGACCGTGGTTCAAAATTATGAGGCGTTATCCTTGGATCTTTCGAGATTGATTCCGGACCGTCGCCAATAGCCCGTTGTGTTGTTCCAGTGCGACGTCGGTACTACCACCTCTCACTCATTTGAGAAATTTATTGGATATCGAATTTCAAGTAATTCAGATTTAATCAGTTGAAATAAATTTCAGTATAGGATGAAATAAATTTCATAATTTTAATTGTTTATATTTGTGTTTCCATTTTTCACTGTCTTTGTAAATTCAAAGTTAACATTCTCTTGTCGATGAAAAATTTCATAGCTATCATATACTTAGTGTTACATAGCTGCTTAAACCAAAGTAATCGTTTGAAAGATTTATATGTATTCAAATGCTATACATTGTAAAAGAGAAAAAATTAATAATAATTTTTTTATATAAAACAAACTTGTAATGTCTCCTTACAAAACAAAAATATTTTAGTGGTTGTGATTAAATCCCTCTAAACTTTTTCCAGTTGCTAAACCACATTTCAACCGTGCATCAAAATGTGAGTCCGTATTCTAAAATGTGTTATAACTGGGACCAATGTCCTTTTTGCAAGTTTTTGAATACCCATTTTGTTTTAAATTCAAAATGCAGCGTACAAAAAATACTCTGCAACGCTTTGATTCTTTCACAATATATTGACAGAATGACATTGGCACTTCTTTCTTTTTACTTTCATTACTTTGAATTTATTGGTAAACATAAATCGAACTAATCGAATTTGGTCAGACTGGTCCTTTCTCTACTGAGGTACAGATATATCTTGTTGGTGGGTGGTTGGGTTGATGGTGCAAGGGCCATATTTGGTCATGTTGCTCCAAACACAATACAGACAACGTCCAGTAATGGACACAAACACACAAATAAAGTTTTATGGACACAGCAGAGGAATACACCCAGGGAGGAATGGAACCTGCCCCGCCTACAACTTGTAGTTTGCTAGCGCACTGAGCCACGACAGCCCACAGATATATCTGTAAGATTCCCCAGGCCATTCTCAGACAAACGCATCTGCTTCGTTTAAGATAATGACTCAAACTGAAAGAACAGATTATATCAATAAATATGACACGCTCCATCTTTCTGAAGATTCATCCACTATTCCCGAATCGTCCCTCCTAATTCCAGTATCAGCAATAATTGAGGATCCCACCCCATCCAATTGGGAAGTTGATCCAGCGCCATCTGGCGTCCCCAGCGATGAAGTCCACTTCCTCCGGGCGACCCCCACCCTTCCAAACAAGACGTCATTTAGTGTGCTGACAACCGGCAATTAACCGCTCCAGTAAGCACAAAGACAAACCTCTCCCATGCTCAATACTCTTCGTGCCATGTATTATTCAATGACCAATTTGACAACAGTCGATATACGTGTACAAATCTGTTTGCAGATTCTTGGAGAGTGTGGCAGGTCTATGCTAACAGCCTTGAAGACAGACGAACGCCTGTCATTACAGCGTGACAGAAGCCGTTTAGCAACGCTCGAAGATTCCATCTGCAGAAACAATAATCCGATTGGTTTTCATTATACACTTCCATCAGGTGCATGTGTTACTATAAGAAGAGCTCAATTTATTCTTTATTGAATCCAACCACTACACACTGTGTCGCATTGTTATCCCTTGATGTCTTCATTTGTTTTTTCAACTAACGTCAATGTAGCAATTGATAAGACATGAATATGTCTTTCAAGTCGTTTCTTTAATCCTTTTCTAATTGAGACATTCCACACGTTGTTAGTGCCTTTTAATTTTGGTACTAACGACTTTTGGTACGGAAAGAGTAGGCCTGAGGACATGTTCGCATGGAATTGAATTGCGTGTAGCAAAGCTTTTCGATTATGATGCTGGACTTCTAACATAGAAGTTTGATATTTGAAATTATTCGAAGAGAAATGAAAAAATGGTTTTATTTCTCTTTGGTAGAAAAGGAACATGTACATGGACAGCCTTTTCCGTTGAGTTTGGATTTTACGAACAACCACACGTTACAAGATCCTCTCAATATTTCCATGTAACTTTTTTCTGACCTATAGATTGGTCATTTTTTGAATCTTCAAGAATAAATCAATATTTAGCGATTTCCAGTTACATTATTTTACTTTATTGTGGCAATATAACGTTTTATGTACTCTGATTATGTGGAAGAAAGGATATCCTATTTAGAATCAGAATACTGTACGAGGCATAGCTCATTTGCACAGTACTTTCGTCTAGTGACTTTTTGCAAATTTAAAATTTCGAAGTAAATATTTGTATCACGAAACTTAATTCCCTTGTTTTTAAATTTTGTCGTAAAATATGTCTGTAAATACGCTGATCTTTCTATAAATAACACTGACCTGATTTAAAGTAACGCCATGCTATACGAGTATGTGTAATAAGTGCACAAGCATTAAAATCAATAAAAATGTAACACGGTAAGTGTACAAATGTTAAAATCAATAACAATGTAACACGTTAAGGGAACAAAAGTTAAAATCAATAACAATATAACACGTTAAATGTACAGACATTAAAATGAATAAAAATGTAACAAGCGTGAATATTAAAAATCATTGGTAGATATGCACTCCGCTAAACACAGTAAAGTGTAAAATTTGTTTATGATGATGAATAAGGAAACAATGATAAATAGGGAAATTTAATTGTTAACCCTCCTGGTGGTTGTCTTGACGAAGTATCTCATCATTAGATCTAGATGAGAGATATCTCGCCATAAGTAGAAAACTGACCAAATCTTGATCTCGTCATCATAAAAAAAATCGGTAATATTTTGAAGAGAAGATATATCTCGTCATTAGTAAATTTGGTCAATTTTTGATCTCGTCGAAACCACTTGGAGGATTAAACACCATGCATCCTACACATTTCAGATATACCTTCATTTAATATTCAATTTATAGTACAACCAACTGAGTCCACCTATCACTAGAAAGCAGAGGTCTTTGTCAAAATTTGGTCGAGTCTCCTGGAAGACATTGCCGTTGCAGTAGTACAGTTTGGAGTTTAAGGATGCATTAAAACTGCGGTTTATGTCGGTATATGAAAGCACCTACACACTGTCATAGTACACCCACCCAATTGCCTACCGAATAGGCACTCTACACCATTTTGTCATTTTCAAATACCAACCTTAATGAAAGGGGCTCGGTACGGCATCCCAATGACGTGACTGCCGCACATGCATTAAACGAGTCCGCCTGTCTGTTAAGCCATTCCGGGCAGTGCTTTTACGAATCCTTTAGTGT
Organism: Meta bourneti; assembly: GCA_933210815.1. Taxonomy (NCBI): domain Eukaryota; kingdom Metazoa; phylum Arthropoda; class Arachnida; order Araneae; family Tetragnathidae; genus Meta; species Meta bourneti. Next base: position 70,478,424 of record OW119922.1, on the reverse strand, counting down.
TGCTGGAGGAGGGAGACGTTATATCCGCAAATGACCGTCACATTTATCTGATGGACATACATCGTCCACCCTAAACTGGTGCCGGCACGCACATGGCGGAGGGGGCTGAGCTGTCGCTTATCGTACCCGATGATGGCCCGGAATCACTGCGTAAATGGGCAGAGACGCCAAATGAAATGAAATACGATGATACTTTGAGGAGGAAATAAAATACTCCGCTTTTTTTCTTTTCTCTCTTTTTGGAGTTTGACGACTGCGTGTTCTGTTGCTTTTTCACGCGTGTCTTGAGATTTTTATTATTCAACAATTGTAGATCTTGCGAGTTAAAAATAATTTCTCCTTTTTTTTGGCGCTTTCAAAATATCTCAAGTTTAAGTTCTTTTTTGTTTAAGAAGTTTTAGTATTTAAGGTCTTAAAAAAACTTTTAATATTAATATAATACTATACATTAATTTGTATTTAATTAATATGAATGAATGTAAATTTATTTTTGAGACACAAGAGTTGGAAAGGTTATTTCGGTTGGTTGATTGGTTCTCATTATCCGACTTGTATGCTTGATCTCAAGTATCCGTTTGTAAATCGTCCTCAAGGAATGAGCGCACATACACGGAAAGTTTTTTGCTTACACAGAAGGGAGAGAAGTACATCCAGGGAGTAACAGAACCTGACAGGAACGCCGGCTACATAGGTTGCTAGCGCATTGGGCAAACCCACTTAGCCAAGGCGACTCCAGGTATTTGGTTCTTTTTATGACGCAAGGGCTAGACAGGCTACGCTAGGCAATGCTTTTCCTTCAAGTAAATAAACATGCACACACAACAAAAGTTTAACTAATCTGAATGAATATTTAATAAACTGAATGAATCGTCTTTGAATCTCTTTATGGATTATATTTACTCGACTAATACCTGCCTCCCAAGGTTAAAAATTAGGAGAAGGAAGTCAGGTGTCAATGGCAAGGAAACATTTTCTCTGTGTTGACAAAATTTTCTACTTGAGTGCAATTTTAAATTCATTTTGTTTTCGTGGGTGTGTTTAAATAGTGCAATGATAGGGACTGGCATTTGGTGCAACCATTTGGCCAAATTGCGCCAAACACAAGACAGACAACATTAAGTAATGGCCATACACACAAGTAAAGTTTTATTGATACGAAAGAGAAACACACCCAGGGTAAATCACAAAAATCGAACCAGCGCCTCCTACATTTAGCAGGTTGCTAGCGTAGTGTGATTAGAAAGATTGGTTGTTGTTGTGTGTGTGGCAGTTGAATTTATGTCGGGCTGTAGGAACACAACGGGATATTCGTGTTGAGAAAAGAAAAACATCATATAAATTACATTCTCAAACCTCTTTTCTCTTTCAACAAACATAATTCACACGATCATATCCTTCTTCATATTTCAAGATACTAGCCAACCCGGGAAATATGCTAGAATTTATTACAGCATAAAATAAATTAACAGTACCAAGGCCCTGAATAACATTTTCCGTAAGAAGCGTAAAGAATTACCAGAACGTAAAAACTTTTAATAATAGTGTTAGAAACTAGAATGGGCAGTAGATTATTTTTTACCGCTTCCTACCCGTGGAAAAATAAACAAATTATAAAAATCCACGTACTCGAAGGCGTTGGAAAATATATATTCCATTATTACTCTGCCTGTGTGTGTGTTCCTAGAGGGGTTTTTTAATAAAAACACTTCAGCCTCTATTAGCGTTTTCTTTACCCGAGTTTTCATAATTGAATTTTAATTTCCCCACTCTTTCAATGGCCGATTTTTTACCCATCTTTCTTGCGGTTGCAATTACTGCGAGGAAGCTCGGCCCATATGGAGTCGTACATTACTCCTTTTTATTATCCTTTGTTTAATCTTTTTGTTTTTGCACGCAAAAACACTCCTGTTTTTAAATGGCGACGATTAATAAAGATCGCAGTCAGCGCCACCGAGCGTCTTGCTTTATTAAAATCACTTATCTTGTTGGAAAGATTTGGGGGTGGTAATTGTTTACATTAAAAAGGGTAGGAGAGGGGAAATGGATGTGCCCGATTTTGAATCTAGCAGCCAGGAATATTGTATAAACAAAGAAATTTTTCGACATAAATCTCATAACTGTAATTACTTTAGTAGATTTGTGTTAAGATATGAAATAGTAAGCATTATACAGTACGGCAATACATAGATTTGTCATCATTTCTAAAAGTTCCCCTTCATTCTTGATGCCCTTTATTCATGAATATGAAAAATATAATGAATGCAAGATTACTATTATGTGATTATATTATTTAGGTGTTCCCAAAGCACCCCAACACTGGTTAGTAAATAAGCTAGCAGATAAGGATAGTTGAGTGAGATGGTAGTTCAATCAACAACGCACTGGAGAGCACATACACAACGGACTATTGACGACGGTCCAAGCTCAATCCCGAAGGGAAAGATTCGACGACAACGCATCCTAATTTTGAACTACGCTGAGATGACGAGGCCAACACCTGAGCTAGATCCCCATTCTCCAAACTTCCACAACGTGAGGACGTTTGAGACCACGACAGATTTGAAGTCCATCTGGAGGGTTACGAGTTCGAAACTAGGTACATGCAAAGAGCGTCGTGTACGTGGGCGCGCGCTAAATCTGTCGTGGCCTTAAATGTCCTCCCGTTGGCGTGGTGTGGAAGTTTGGAGAGTGAGGCTCCAGTCATCTGACCGTGGTTTCAAATGTCCGAGGTGTTGTCCTCTGACCTTTCACTTCGGGATTGATCTCGAACCAATAGATCGTTCTGTTGCCTCAGAGCGATGTAAATTCAACTACCTACCCAGCTTTGAGTGTTATTCTCTGTTTCCGCATCCCAAGTCAACGTCCGCATAGAAAATTTGATATTCACCTTTTGCTGCGCCCGTCTAATGATACCCCATAACAAACCCCTATTAACACAGCTACAATTCCCACGGTGAAACTTTCTTTCAAGCAGTGCAGTAGCATCGACAATAGAGCCTAATGTTCGAAACCAATAATTTCATTGTTGGTGGGCTGCTTAGTACCCATCGACTCTCCCTACCCCGACTAATATCCTCTCTTCCTCCCAATGGTCGTTGATTCGATTAATAGTAATGGTCTTTTCCTTCTTTGTTCTTTTGCAGGTCTGAATGCGGAGCTGCGCTATGTGGACAACGGGACAGTCAACGATTACGCGCTGAGCTTCGTGGTTATGATTCCGGACGCCATCTCGGATCTCTACTTCACTTGGCAAAGCTTGCGGCCCACGCCGGTAAGATATCCATCTGTGTCTGTCCATCTATCTTGAGATAATATCTCGGATGTCATTTGGTCTGTGTTGCATATGTCGATGCGTGTCGCTCCATGCATCTCAACGCTAACGACTCGAATCCAGATTACGTCTGATAACGTTACGGCATTCAAATAGACATATACGAAATTCTGAATATCGATTTCAAAGTACGCCCTTGCTTCCTGCTTAGACAGAACATGCCGGTGATGGTATGGGTTGGTTGGGTTGGGTTTTGTGGGACAAGGGCCGTATTTGCCAAGCTGAGCCAAACACAAGACAGTCAACTTCAAGTTATGGACATGCACACAAGGAAAGTTTACTGAGTCAAAAGTGAGAAATACACCAGGGAAGTTGGCTGGTTTGGGGGTTTTATGGCGCAAGGGCCATATTTGGCCATTCTGCTCCAGACACAAGACATACAATATCAAGTAATAGATAGACACACAATGAAAGTTTTACTGACACAGAAGAGAGAAATACACCCTGGGAGGAATGCACTTGACAGAAATCAAACCCGTGCGGCCTATAAACTCGAAGGTTGTTAGCGCAGTGGGTATACCCCCTACACCCAGGGATGAATCATAATTTAAAGGAGAGAAAGCTAAAAACTGACATTTTAAAAATTGGGCCCGTGAAACCCAAACCTAACATATGGAAGCTCCTTCACCTGTGCACCTACTGGTTAATCTATTGCGATCTGTGAAATGTAATCTCCTTCAAAAGTGAAAAATAGCCTTGTAAATAAGTGAAAAATAGCCTTGTAAGCAAATGAAAAATAGTCATATTCAATAAGTAATTAAATATAGCCTTGTAAATGAATAAAAATAGCCTTAAAAATGGACTTAAAAAGATCCTAATTTTTCCTTTGCTTGAAGAGTTTGAACCTTGATTTATAATATTCTTTTATGATTCTTTTTTCACACACAAATAAAATATACTTTAATTGGTACACACAAATAAAATATACTTTAATTGGTACACACAAATAAAATATACTTTAATTGGTGCACAAATAATATTTATTCTTGTGATTTTGGTCGTCATCTGACCGTGGTTCAAAATTATGAGGTGTTCTCGATCTTTCTCTTCGGGATTGATCCCGAACCGTCGCGTGTTGCTCCAGTGACTTTAATTCAATTACCTATCTACCTCTTATGATTTTGGTGACAAAATACAACTTAAGATCGATTAGATCTTATGAAATCCAAGATTTCGTCTCCTTTTCATAGATCTCTCTTCGAGATTTAATGGTTTTAAATTACGTAGCGTTGTCCTCGGATATTTCCCTTCGGGATAGACCCCGGACCGTCACCAATAGCCCGTTGTGTTTCTCCAGTGCGAAGTTAATTAACTACCCACCTACCTTCTTTTCATAAGCGGTTTTAAAATTACTTCAAATAATATTTAGTGACAAGTAGAAAGGATAATTCAAAAGCAATGCTCATATAAAGATAACTTTGTTGTAATTAAGGGGGATACATAATATCCGCACACAGGTAGGTAGGTTTTTATTTAACATCACACTGGTGCAACACAACGGGCAAGTATCTCCGCATACAGAAATGTAAGAAAACAAAGCATCACAAAGTATTTCCCTTGTGACGTCATATTTCTAGGTTCCACGCAAGAAAATATTCCCCTGAATGTCTGGGTAGACTTTCCATGAAGACCTTTCCCCTCTAATTGAGACAAAAAGATTTAAGGATAAATAGATTACTCGTTGATTAAGGAAGGGTGAAGATGTATGTTACCCTATTTATGGAGAGCGTAAAAATATATATTTGCTTGTTATTAATTAACGGATTTATGTTTCCTATGCCAGAACTGTGCGATAATTAATGGATTTATGCATTCGGCTCTGTGGTTTTTTTTTCTTCGGTGGTTTGGTGTTGGAGTAAATGCTGAGATGCGGTGCGATGTTTTACCTCTTTATTTGGATTTTAAAAATCGTCGTGAAGATGATGTTGCGAGTTGAATACTGATCCTACTACCATTTGTATTGTCACGAATTTTAACTATCGGATTTTTCTCTTGGTGTTTTTACGATTTAGAGCCTTGGGTAGGTAGGTATTTAAATAACGTTGCACTGGTGTAACACAACAGGCTATTGGCTACGATCCGGGATCAATTCGAAAGGTAAAGATTCAAGGACAACGCTCCGTAATTTTCAACTACGGTCAGATGACGGGAACAACCCCTGAGCTGGCACCCTACTATCCACACAATGCCAACGTGAGGACATTTGAGGCCACAACAGATTTACGAGGTTACTACAGACACTGGGGCTGGTGCACCTTAAATAGGTGCACCAGCATGAAGCAGTGAAAACACACGTGCAAAGCCAGGTGTAGCTTGTTCTCACTAAATTATCCATCTACATTCAAGCCTCCTCCGAAATGAAATCTTGGCTACGCTATTGAATACGTACGTGCTACAAATACTTTTGTTATAAGTATCTGTAAATAACAGTAATATGGGCCATAACTAAGAACTTTTATGCAGTACACTACACGAAAGAAACTATGATTCTTACACACGTGTCTTCTACGAGAAAAGTCGTGTCGTCGCTGTTGCCCATTCGGCAGAGTAGCGGATTAACAACCTGTGGGTTACGAGTTCGAAAACTCGATCCAACCGGACCGTCGTGTACGTGGAGGCTGGTGCATGAAAAAACTGCCGCGAACTCAAAATGTCCTCACGTTGGAAGAACGTTTAAGAACTTGTTCCGAACCTGAAGTAACCTGAGTAGTGAAGAATCTGATTCAGTCGGCAGAAACGTACTGAAAAGCGATTACTTTAAGAAAAAAAGCAGTTTCACTCACGAAACTACTCCTTTGAACACACCACTCGTTGAAGAACATTGCACCACGGTAGCCCAATTGATAGAGTCACGGATTAGCAATCGAAGGGATGAGAGTTCGAGACTCTACCATGGTTACAAATACCGTCGAGTTTGGCTGATGCACGTTAAATCTGTCGTGACTTCAAATATCCCCACGTCGGCTTGGAGTGGAAATTCGGAGAGGGGGAGCCAGCTCAAGTGTTGACCACGTCATCTGACCGTGGTTCAAAATTACAAGGTGTCCTCGAATCTTTACGGAATTGATTCCGGACCGTCGTCAATAGCCAGTGCGACGTTAATTCAACTTCCTACCCGAAAGAAAATCCCGATGGCTCATTAACGGACGCAAACGACTTGCCTTCGCCCCCTAAAATTCCAATAACCACGACTTCCACGCGCAAATGTCCGAGCATTTAACGCCATCCGCGAGCAATTATATTTTCAACCGATTAACAAAATGGCCAGGACCCGTAAATTAGTATCCCCGCCACACGCTGGCCCCATTCCAGAACTTTTAACTGCGGATTAAACGGCGAGCGAACCATTTGCTATATTTATGAGATTTCCGGACGTTTCCTGACTTCTAATTAGCCAATCAGCAAGCGCTTCAGCCAGTCCGACTGGAATTATTTCTTTCATGTTGATTTTCTGTCCCTTCTCTCCCCGCATTGTTTCCTGGAAACCGCCCTTAATGGTTTTCGCCGGTCCTTCCTCTGGATGTTGTTGAAATATGGCTCATGTACGCCTTCATTAAATTAGAAGAGGGCCACACCTAAGTCATCGATTATCCCGTATATATCAATCAAGGGGATGATTTTTCCTTTTGGTCCAATTACACACCTCTTCACCATTGAGATGTTTGAATTGGTTTTTTATGCATGGATATGGAGGACATAATAAAAGAGATTGTTTTTCTTCTTTGTTATGACTACTTTAGACCGCTCAACAAAGAACTCTTGATGAGTGTTTTATTTTCAACTTTATTTGTGCGGCCGTCGTGGCTCAGTGGATTTGCCGACTGCGCTAGCCATCTGCGAGCTGTAGGCGGCGCAGGTTCGATTCCTCCCTGGGTGCTTGTGTATGTCCATTACTTGAAGTTGCCTGTCTTGTGTTTGGCGCAGAGTGGTCAAATATGGGCCTCGCATCATAAAATCCAACCATATGAGAGGGATTTTCAGTGTAAACAAACAAACCAGACGGAAAGCAAAAATTGTGTTTTCCGCTACCCAAATGCTCTCTCGTGATACATTCTCTTCGCGGTTTCCTAAAAGGGTAGTTTATCGCCATTTTGGCGACGTTTAGCGTTTAATCTAACTGTTATTGACCAATCAAATATATCAATTCGAAATTCATTCTTTGGAATTTTTATTGGCAATCGTATTCAAAAAACAAGCCAACTAATCCCACGTACAAAATACGTCCAGGAAACACACATCACCACAGAAACACTACCACCACTTACCCCCATTTAGCTTGACAGAAAATACCTCTCATACAAGAGTTATTACAAATAGCGCGTGTGTGAAAAAGGGTTGGTTGGGTATTTAAGGCGCAAGGACCATGCTCGTATTTGAATTGATAACACTTTGGAGCAATATAGAGGGCTGTTGGTTCCGATCCGAGATCAATCCCTAAGAGAAAGATCCGAGGATAACAACTCCATTTTGAACTATGGTCAGATGACGAGGTCAACACTTGAGCTGGCACCCCCACTCTCCAAACTTCCACACCACGCCAACGTGAGGACATTTGGGGCCACGACAGATTTAACGTGTATCTTTAGTTAGATCGAGTTTCGAACTCGTGACCCTTCGGTTGTTAATCCCCTACTCTTCCAACCGGGCTACCACGGCCCGCAGCGGGAATGCGATAGACTGAACTCAATTTTCGAAAATCTGCAACATATCGCTTTTCTACATCAAAATTATTCTCTGATCGAGACACCGAAAGTACAAAAACATCTTTGAACATTATCAATAAGGAATGTAACATAATATACCTTTAAGAAATCACATATGAATATCTTTCATGCAGGACTTACATTTTCATGTAAATGAAATTATTTAGTTCAACGTTCTGTTAAAAATATGGAACATTTCAACCACTTTAAACAAATATTTCTCCCGAATAAAACAAATAAGTGGGGGATGGAAGCAAAGCCCCTGCAAAAAAGAACGGTGCCTTTTTTCCCCGAAACCATAACCCACGTCAAACCGTTCTTAAAAGTGACAAATTGTCGGGATCTGTCGAAAGCCATGGTAGGTGCATTTTAAAACCCTGCCTTGGTGAAAATCATTTTTCCACTTTTTCGGCCTGACCTTAATGTTATCGGCCAGCGGACTGAAAACCATTTGTCTCAAAATTTCCACGTCATGGAATGTTTCTTATTCTTCAAAAATCTCGTTTATTTATTTAAACATCATCGCCATTTTTTTTTATCCAACCTATTTTTATCCCACCCCTTGTCTTTATTTTTTCCCGATGTTTTTCTTTATATCAAGGAGCCGTTTAAGTTAGACATAAAAAACGCATCGTTTCATGGAACTTGACTTCATTTTATTCAATCACGTAAAAGATAGAAGAGTTAATAGCCGTATTTTCACAGTTGTAAAGTGATGGTTGGAACATTCGAAAGCCATTTGCGTAACTGACAAATTTGTCAATCATTTGTATGCCTATTCTTACAACAAAATGAATTTTAATTCCTCACATAGACCTGTAGATTAATTTCCGACTAAAAAATTTTCAGACGAATATATTTTTGCATTGATTCTTATTATGCTGTCACATTACGGATTTGCGAAAGTGATGATCAAATATAACAACAAGAATTGAAACAAAATAATTCGCTCCGAAATCTAACATAATTTTCAAATTTTATTATGAATTCATTCCCAATTATATTTGTATAAAGGAAAATGTTAAGGGCAAGGCATTGCTACAAATGCTCTATATAATGAATGTTCATTGCTAAACAACTACAGCAGTTGATCTATTTGCGACTAGACAACTTTGTATCGAGAGAATAATTTTTTAATTCATGTAAACATATTTATTCTAATACACTACATCAATCTTGTGCTGATTTTTAACGTTTTTCTTTAGGTTCCATACTCTATAAGTTTCAGCCTGAGCAACCCAGAAGCCATGACTGCGCCTCAACTCAACATATCCAAAAAAGGAAACATTCCAACGAATGAAGAAGGCAAGTGATTTTTTCTACAGATATTCAAATTTTGGTGTTTGTTTCTCATCAATCCTTTCCCATTTTTTATGATTGCAATAAACTTCTTGTCTAAACTTTTCGTTTCGTAGCCGTGGAGAATATTTCGCCTAATCGAAATGACCATCTATCATATTAATTCTGTTTGAGGTCTTAGGGTATTACTATACTTTGGGTCCACTTAACTTTATTATACGCATTTGTACTACAAAATGGATCCGTCCGCCATAAAATATAGTTCCTTGAAACACTGCAAATTTATATTGTAATAAGTGAATGCTGTGTCAAATTTTGAATAAATTAAAAATACGAAATATTTAGTGGAATACATGCTTAATGAGAGTGTTATGGTACCGCTGTTACGAGAGGACATTCGACCTTGGGTCAGTTGGTTTTTGAAAAGGTGTGAAAGCTCGTTGGAAGGTTATCATATGCTAAACCATCAATGGTAATTACCACCAATTTGGAAGCACTGTGCCAAGCTCCAACCTATCATCTTAAAGTATCTATCATCATAAGTAAGTTGTAAACCACGTGACTCGGCTAAAATTCACTTGAGCCGGACTTACTGTTTTATTTTTTGTTTGTTTGTTTGTTTTGTTTTACTTGACTGCTCACAATCTTTCGCTAGTGTAACATATACAGTATGAGATTTCACTCTTAGTGAATCAGAGCATCACATTTACTCTCATGAGACTTTTTTCCCCATCTGCAGGATAGAATAAGGCTAACTATAGGGATTTTTGCTCTTTTGGATATTTCTATACACTTATTAACTGTAAAAAGATTAAAATAAATATAAAATATCATTACTCCCGCTTGCTAAAGCTTAGTTTCCTATATAACCAAGTTAATTTGAGTGGGTTGTTGTCTTCCCCGTCAAGGATCAAAAGAAAGTTATTTCCCAGTGGGTTTCAGGGAAACAAATTACCTTACAGAAAAATGCTAATTTGAACATAACTAGCACAAAAACTACGTAAATAACTGAAGTAGAAATTATCATAACGTTGTAAAATAAGCTATACATCAGTCTACATGCATATTCAAAAGAAATAAAAAACGACTTGAAAACCTTCATTTCGATGCCAAACGTTGCTTTTTCAAAATGCATTGTACTAGTTTCCTATAAATCTCCTGGCGTTGTCTGTCTTGTGTTTGGCACAGCTTTGGCCAAATATGACCCTTAATTATAACCCTACTCAACCAACCTATAAATCTCCACTTTAAACTTTTTATGAAATGAATCGACGGACAATTACTCGCAAGACAAATACAACTAATGAAGAGCCTCTGAATACTTCATTAAGAACATCAAGCACCCTTTTTATCTGACGCATTTGAGAAACTCCTCGTATTTCTTTCCCAAATTACCTTCCATTTTGCTAATGCCTTTATTTTTAGCTGCCTCATTCAACGGCGAAATTACATCGCAAATCAAAAACGCATAACATAAGCTGCCAAGTCCGTTACGTTTCAACATGGCGCCACAACCACCAACAAATAGCACAGTTTTCTCGGTAAAATATTTTCCACGAACGCCCACGGCCATTTAAAATTTCCCTTTTCCCGAACGTAATGTTCCGAGCTCCATAACCGACCACTCTCCTGTTCTCTTTGTCTTCTATTTACGCATTCAATAATCTCATTTGGGAGTCCGTATGTTCCATTCCAGCCCGAGCGAGAAACAGTTCCTAGATTTACAACCTATTATACGAGTGTCTCTCACTCGTAAATATGACGCAAAATGGCTGTCCACCATTTTGCTGGTTCGTGCCCTTGCATGCGTCCCGCCATAAATCCTTCCCATTCCGAAATACTGTGGCCATTTTGAAGCCCACAGTTTTAATGTGGGAGCTTTAGCTGGATTAGCATAAAAGTGCTTTTCCAGCGCACTGGCATTCTCGTGCATTAGGCCCCAGATAGTTTTCGTTTGCTTGTGTCTTTATTGAGGTGTGTCTGTCCTGGGTTTGACCAAGACAAGAGCTGTAAAATATGCCGAGGAATGGAGATGCAAATTCGGGATTTGTTCTGGAACATTGGCGACAAATCGTGGGTGTTCGTGGAATATTTTATTTGAGTGGCTAGAGGTTTGATGCGTTTGTATGCTTCTTTCACCGACATAAATCTTTAGAGTACTGTTGTTTCTCTAAAAGCAGTTTTGTGAGTTGGCGTCGAGAATGTAGACCAAGACGCCGTAAAAAGACAATGAATTTAGTTGAATGGATGAAAGAATTGTTTTGCTTAGAGCTGAGTGAAAATTTGTAAAATCATCCAGGCAAGCACATAAATATGCGACCGTTCATTTAAGAATTTTAAAGCAATAAATACGTTAAAATTGTCACATTTTGTCACAAAATTAATAGATTTTTAAGAGACTTAAAGAGAAAGAGATATTTTCTCTTAAAATTGTTTGCAAACTTAAAATCCTTCTCATAATTCTTATAGTAACAATCTCACATTTTTAGACTGCTCGTGGCTTTTGTTTAACCCTCCTGGTGGTTGTCTCGACGAGGTACCTACCTCATCATTAACAAGACTGATCACATCTTGATGGACGAGATATCTCGTCGTTAGAAGAAAACTGACCAGATCATCTTGATCTCGCCATCATCAGAAAATCGGTACTATCTTGATGAAGAGATACCTTGTCATTAGCAAAATTGGTTCGATGTTGATGCACAAGATATCTCGTCGTAACCACTTGGAGGATTAACTGAATTTGTTATAGATATAGACACGGAAAACAATCAAGCCCCTTGAATTTCAAAATGTCATTGTTCTACCGCATTAACATATCTGAAAAAGAATGCTGAAACAACTCGCGTAACAGCACGCTAACCAATTGACCACTTTAAAAGCTCAAAAAATTAAATTTCCCTATTCTCAGTCAAGTCGTGACATGTCCACATCTTCCTCTCACCCGACGAATTGCGACTTTCGCATAAAAATGTATCCTCCGGTTACGTGAACATGAATATTTGAACAGAAAACCAATTGAACTCGATATTTCCTTTACTGTTTGGCCACCTGTGCTCTTTTCCGCGTGCAGTCTGTGGAAAGAAATGTAAATATCGGTTCTCAATATGGCCTCCTTTTCTAAGCGGACAGCGTTTCTCGCCTCTTCTGTAGTTATTGATGGGAGATGAAAATTTATAGCCGGCTTTTTCGTACCCAGTGTCACTTTCTTTCTCTTGTGTGTCGCGCCTGGATCGACTGTTTTTTGAAAGAATCCGAATTTTGTGGTGGCGTTCAACTATTGTCGCTCCTGTTCTGTAAAAATGCCTTTTGTTGCTGCATGATAAATATATACGATCCAATAGTATGATGGGGAGTTGAATTTTCGTCGCACTGGAGCGACATACCGTGCTATTGGCGACGGTTCGGGATCAATCCCGAAAGGAAAGAACCACGGACAGCACATTAACCACGGTCAGGTGACGAGGTCAACGCCTAACCTGGCACCCCACTCTCCAAACTTCCACACCACGCCAACGTAAGGACATTTGAGGTCCCGGCAGATTTAAAGCGCACCAGCCCCCACTTACACGATTGTCTTAGGTTGGATAGTCTCCGACTCGCAACTCTCCGGTTGCTAATCCGCGATTCCACCAACAGGGCATCGTGCTAAAAAGAATTAGGTAGGTTGTTGAGTTTACGTCGCATTTGAACAACCAACGGGCTGTTGGCGACAGTGTGAAATCTATCCGAATGGGAAAGATATGAAGACAACGCCTCATAATTTTGAACCACAGTCAGATGACGAGGTCAACACATGAGCTGGCACCCTACACTTCTCCAGACTTCCACATCACGCCAACATGAAGACATTTGAAGCCACGACAGATTTAACGTTTACCAGCCCCCTAACGTGTACACAACGGTCTTTGGTTCGATCGAGTTTCGAACTCGCAACCAAAGTTAAAAAAAGTCGTTTGCAAATCCGCGACTCTACCAAGTGAACTACCGCGACCCTGCAATGGGGTGCGATATATGTACAAGCTTTTACTATAACTCTCATATGAAATTTGAGATGATACCGCGATCCAATTTCCTCTTTTCTCTTGTAGTTTTTCGAATGGTGTTCCAATGCTCGGGGAAAGTCAGCGCCGAAGTAGAAATGTGTATGAATATGAACTTTACGATGCCTCCACCTTTCTCTAATACCACTTACCTAGTTCTCAAGAGGAAGAAGATATGCTACAAAAGTAAGTAAATTCCTGTTTTAGGTTACTTGTTCATATGAAATGTGTAACCGATCTGGTCGAGCGGTAACTATATAACTGCTGTGAATGCAGTGAGGAACAAAATAAAAATGCCATATAAATTTGTTCATGCCACTAATAATTATACACTAATATAATGCACTATTTACACAGTATAAACATCGCACAATCCGGATAGAAAAACTAAAAAAATCACAACCACTTCCGTACAATGGAGCACACCTTTTCTCTCCAATAAATGGCACCATTTCATTTACTTTTACTGGTGCTAATTCTTATTTCCAATAAAAAATGTGGCAAAAACCACACCTCAGTCGTGTTACCACAATTTGATTCTTAACGTTTACTTCAAATTTCATCCAAATTCCTTGTTTAAAGGATTTTTGATGCTAAACCTACTTTCATTTTCTGCTCTGAATACTGTCTTCCAAATTTCACACATTGCTTCTTGTAATCAAACTGCTGAAGAATATCATTAGAGTAACGAGCTCTTCTGAGCAATTTTAACGATATTAGGCAGCTCTATGGCTCAAATCAAGCATATTTGAACTAAGCTGTAAAATTAGCGTTTGAATCGGTAATGGTCGATTTCATAGTGTTCATGTCCGTTGTTGTCCGCCAACTTGAGGACATTTGAGGCCACAACAGATTCAACGTGAACCAGCCCCCACTTACACGCGGTTTCTGGTTGAGTCTAGTTTTGAACTCGCAACCCTCCGGTTGCTCTTCTAACCGGGCTACAGCGGCCCCTGGAGTCAGCCAAGTGAAAACGGTTCAAGTAGGCCTGAATTACAATGTGGCCTGTTCTGGCTTTAGCAGAGAAAGTGGCAAATGCTCTAGGGACTTTTTTGAAGGAACGGTGGTCATTAGGCTCACTCTGGAATTGAAAAAGATGACAATTCATTCCAGTGTTCCTCCATAAAGTACACCAAAGGGATCGAGCCTCTCTCCTGACCCTATCAAGACACCTAGAGAGAGTAGTTTCTGACAAAGGAACTGGGCCTATTGATACGATAGTGAAATGTAAAGGTTATCGAAAATTATTTACCAGGAGTGATTTATTTGAGAACGTCCAGCCTGTTGAGTTTTGCACGTGGACTCACACCTCAGGAACCGTCCTGCACACAGCCTCCGAAAAATTCACCCACTTTACAAAGACGGAAACAAAGACCGTTTCGGACATAAATACAAAGCCCCGACATCCTTTTTCCGCCATAGATCACCGCTGGGGTCTCCAGGGGTCAACTCTCCTTGCGAAGCCCGCTGGCATAATTTATTCGGGGTCCCCCTTAACAGATAAAAATGTCCCACAAGAAGGAAGCCCGGAAAATTGCTCCGCGCCGAAACTGGGACAGAATTTATCTGGTCGGGGGAATTCGCATGTAGGTGGCTTGAATTACAGGCGCAATAAATATTTAGTTTGACTTTTTCTCAGCCGTCCTGCCGTAGGGGGGAGGATGGCATGAAATATTCTTTCGGCTTCTACCGGGATTTCTATTGATGGTGTGTATTCTTCTCGGCGACGCTGGGATATTTCTTCGTAAGAAAAGTCCTTTCATGAGCACTCTGCGGTGAAAGTTCTGTTGTGAAAGAGACTGCATAATGATGGCTCTCAATCTGAGACACCCGAAATTGACTACTGAATAGATATGCTGTCTTAATTTTTTTAAATTATTTGCCTGTTATATATACGTTTTGCCCTCATTATATAATGATATGGATTGTGTTTAGACCAGTGGTTCCTAGATAAAGAATGCCAGTTTGATACAACATCAAAGCCAGAACAACTATTATACTATCATGTGATCCATAAAGAAAAAAATAATTTTTTAATAAAATATATTTGTTTTATAAAATAAGTTACTTTTCTTCCATCTCCCATGTTTTAAAGTGAGGGAAAGTTCTTAGGACAAATAGTCGATTGTTATGAAGCACAAGGCGTACTTATCCTTATCTGTGTGCATTATCCATTTACTTGATGTTGTTTGGCACCGCTTGGCCAAATATATCATAAAAATCCCAACCGAACTAACAACTATGAAGCACAACACCAAATGGTGGTGAAATTCTTTTGAAAATTACTAAGCAATTGACGAACTTAAGTGGAACAATCTCTTATTGGTTTTTAAAATTCAGTTTCAAAATTTCGGAGCATAAAATTTGGAGTCACAGATGTTAAGTTTCAGCCTCTATAAATTTAATATGAAGGAGCATTTTATAAATAAACCTTCAACGAAAATTTAAATTATAAAATACATATTTATGTGTATACTTAGTCGCCAGAATTTATAGGAAACAAAAATCACTTGAACTATAACATTTAAATGTCTAACCCAAACCGAAACTACTGGAATGAATTGTTAGATAATAAATGCATTATCACACTTTAATCACCTTTGCAAGTATTAAATACTTTTTTGTATTTTAGACGAATATAACTTAACTTGCATGAGATGAAAATATCAAGCGATGCTGCTACGATGTACAATTAGTCTTCCATTTAGTCGTTTCCACGAAATAGATTAAAAATTAAACGAGTTTCAAAAATAGGACCCTACTTCTAAACTCAATTTTTTTATTTCTTTCCCAATCCAATAAAGGTTCGTTCTTTGAAAGAAAATTTCGTGAAACACCGAATAAAGTAATTTATATTAGTTTGTGCCAACATTTTTCGATGTTTCGCTAATAATTTAATCAATTACTCACTTCAACAGCTTTTAATTAAGTTTCTGCCTTTTAAAACTTCGGAATGCATGTGTGGATGCCAATCCTCAAAATAGAAACTCCCCAAGCTCTGAATGCGTGTAAATTGTTTAATCACAAATGATAAATGAATCCTCTGAAAACCTGCGAGAAAGAATAATGAAACCACACAGCCTCGAAATTTTATTTCAAAAAAAGCTACTAACAAACCTGATTTACCTTTTAACAATTCATCTCAATAAAGCTGTAAAAAGAGAATGAAAAATGGTTCCTCAAGCGAACATCGAATTATAAAAGCTTCTAAACAACTAAACTTCACTCCTAAAACTATTGAAAATCATTTTATCGTCTGCAAACGAGTTTTCGCGTGCAATTTAATTTTCCTGTTCCCGTAAATAGTACATCAATATTTGTGCACTTTTTCTTCTTGAATTACTGTCGTTGTTGTTTTCCCTTAAAGAGATACATTTTTCTTTCGCTGTCATTTTTCTTTATTCTTATTTAACGGGAAGTAAAAATATTGATTGTGTGCGGAATCGATTAGACATCATTTCGCAAAATATCAAACGTACTTGGATTCGATTGAAAAAAAGAGAGCCTTCAGTGATGATTTATGTTCGTTCTTAAAAATCAACAGGATGGCGGGAAAAGATTCTTTTTTTGGTTGATTTATTCTGTCGTTTATTTGTTGAAGCTGTCCCTTCAAACATTTAAATAGGTTTTATTCTAAGTTAAAGGCGATTCTATGCTTAATGCTTTTCTCAATTGAATTTTAAAATACAATACATATTTTGCCGACAACTACTATAAATTCTAACCATTTTCAAAACAGTTTTCGAAAGAAATCTGTAAATGGACGGAATTAAACATACCCCCTTTTCACACTTTATATATTTGCATTTAAATCCTTCTATTCCAGCGATTTTCAATCGGTGTGCCTTATGGATGGGAAACGGCTTAAATTATGTAATTCATTTCATAGGTTTAGTTTTGGGTTTACAAACAATTTGGAGTGTTAGTAAATAAGTAATGTCTTTTAATCCCGTAAAATAATTTTGAGTAGTATTTTTGGTTACAAAGTATCGTAAATAGTAAATTGTTTGAGAGATTTTTAAAGTTTCCAAATCGTTGTTTTTTCAATTGTCACGTCACCAAACTCTTGTATGTTATTGTTTTCGAATCGATTAAGAATATGAAAACAATTACTAGATTGAAAATTCATTTTAATTTTATTAGTAATACTCAAATATTTAAATATATATATTTAATATAAAGGGTATTTGATATAACTTTCGAGGCGGCGAAACATACCTCAAACAACTTTAACAACATATGTTAGAAAGAAAGAACGGAAAATAGATTTTTCATAAAACTGGAAATTTGAACACCTTTAAATTTAAGAATTTAAAAAAGGTGTTTTGATTAAATTTCGTAACTAGTTAAAGGAAGGAAGAAAACAATATTTTTTATACATAATAAAACATTTAGAATATGAATGTATTTAGAGCATAGTTCTATTTAAAAACGTTTAAAAATATTGTTCGCACTGAAATAGGCATTGGCTAAAAATGAGCAATGAGAAATATTAATTATTTAATCCATTGATATTACTATTAAGAAAATCTATCCCCGTATTATCGTAAGGAATATTATGTTGAAATATTAGTTTTAAAGAAAATGAGTTTGATTTCGTAAAAATCAATGAATATTTAAAAATATTAGAAGGAAAGATCTAGTATGAAATATAAAATTATTTAAGACTAAGAATAATTTTACATTTATTTTCATACGTGTGTGCCCACACATATTTTAAGATATTTATTAATTTTCATTTCATATTCTTTCAGATAACAGCACCAGCAGTGACACACTGATGATTGGTAAGCTTATTGATTTGATTGAACTACTTCAATTAAAAATGGTGATACCTTGTATATTTTTACTATTGATATCCTTTATATCTAAATATGAAAAGGTGCTATACGGTTTTTACCTTTATATTTAATAAAGAACGAAGTCTCTGAATAAAATAATCTTGAATTTTAGTTAATTTCCCTTAAATCACTGGTTAGAATGTTGGAACTCATCATTGTGATGAAGTTGTTTTTTTTGTCTTTTCTATTTTTTTCTATTTTTAAACAAAAATTCTAAAATTTGAAAGTTTTTTATTTCAAGTTGTCTTTTTATATTTATAAAATTTATGCAATTTATATTTTCAGATTTACGCAAGACGTTTGCAATTTTTAAAACGCCAAAATTTAACTTTTTATTTATCAAATTCAAATTTTCAATTTTTTTCTCTTTAATCAATATAATTGATGCAATTATCATTAATCAGCTACATGTAAATTATAATCGATTGCAATTGCCAACTTCCAATTGCTTTGCAACCGTAACTACGCTTGAATTACGATTAGTTTATAATTATAATTCAATTATCATTGATAAGTTAACAAATCAACAGATATTGTGTAATTAATCATGAAATTATCAGTTCATTCATTTAATTTTATTCAAAATTATGAATGAATTTTGTTCTTGCTAAATTTTTTTAGCTTTAATTAGTCATTCAACTTAGGGGAAATGCTCAGTGAAAATTCCTAAGTCTTGTATTTTTTGGATCGTATATTTTTGTTCTCTGTAATTGGATATTTTTCTGAGACAACAATTAAATAAAATAAATAAATTATAATTTGGTTTTAAAAGTACTTGTAATTCTTACATCAATGTTTATCCCAAAAATTACTAGGTATTATGACCTTTAAAAAAGTTGATTTCATATAGGAGTGTTACGTGTTGACTTCATTTCATGTTTTGTTTATCCTGAGTAAGTCATGTTTCTTTTATAGCAGACGCGATGGTGGCAACGAGTAACTCATTCTACATTGGAGTTGGATGCGCGTGCGCTGCTGTTGTTCTTTTGGCTATAGGTGCAGTCATTTTCTACCTAAAAACAATGAAAGCTCGGCGAACGGACGTCATACAGTAAGTAACGCTTCTTTACTTGATGTGTCTCGCTCGTTTCAGGTTGAGAAGAGTACGAGATATGTTCGTTCCGCCCCTTGAAATGCACCGAGTGGAACCTTGTGTTTCTTTTGAGATAGAGGTCTTTAAAAATTTCCTGGGAATTAAAATAAATCCTCGCATGAAACTTGTTAATATCGTTTCATGTAGCTTAAAAAAAATTTGCATTGCAAGAACTGTAACATAAAATAAAGCAAATAAATATCGTATGGGAATAGTACTCCGTTCACCTCAGTTTTCCTTTAAATTCATGGAAACAAGCAGTAGAAAAGAAACGGCACGTTTCTAAAAGAAAATGTCATTTAACCAAGCCGAGTTAGGTTTCAAGCCTCTTTTGGTTTACGGAGCTCAACAGGTAGAGAGCGAGAAATATAGGGAAGAGTGCTTGACTCAGATTTAATCCTCTCTTTGTGAACGTTTTAGATCATGCTGCGAGATATTAAAACGGATTCCTCCCGACTCGGCCTTTTATCGCCGAATTGGGCGACATCAAAGCAACAACGCGAAAAAGGTAAATCGTTTACAGATATGCAAGAGAGCTTTGCCGGTAAGTAAATTTACGAAAAATCTATTCATTCAGAATATCTTCGTAAATTGTTATTTTTGTACGAAATTTGTACAAAATTTGCGCTAAGGCATAAAAAATCGAAATGCAGCTACAGTTGAAGAATTGTTAACACGAACAGTTCTAACAATAGCAAGAACACAAATTCTAACGATATCTCTTTAAATGTTGCCATAGCTGGAGTCTAAAGAATTAAAAAAAATTACAAATGATTCTTAGTTCTTCGCGAGCCAAGATATCAATGCGAGCGCGCAAACGATAATTATCCGGTCGCAAGCGAACAAACACGTAGTATGATTGTAGTTATAGCTTATATACTATTACGGCTAGAACAAAGAATAGCTAACCCTTTGAAGTGCACTAACTTTTTGAAAAAAAGATCTGTCATGTTTCAAGTTTTTTTTTGTTAATGAACGGGGTGGGCTCATGTATATTTCACCGCCTATGTGGAACACTCCTAGATATTAGAATATAAAATGAAAAAGAATATTTATATATCTAGTAATTTCAAGGATGTGGGACGCCAGACGTCCCACCGCTCTTGAAAAGGATACATTTGTTTTGAAGAGAAGTTAGGTTTGTGAATGTAGTTAGTACAGAAATTCGATGTCATTGATTCGATTAGGGCTGGGGGCCTACTAAAAGTTAGTTTTGCTGATTGGTTTTTATAGTGCAAGGACAAAATTTTGCCAAGCTGCGGCAAACAGTGACAAGTAAATGTACACACACACAAGTTCTGTATTGGTATAGAAGGGAGTATATTCAAGGAGGTTTGTTGGTTTGGGGGTTTTATGGCGCAAGGACCACATTTTGTCCAGCATTGTCAAACAACGTCAAATAAATGGACTGAAAAAACGAGGAGAAATATAATATAATTCATTCTATCGTTTGAAATAATCTGCATTTTCCTCTATCTACTGTAATTTACATCTAGAGGTCCACGTTCGTTACTTGGCTATAATCCATACCTTTTTTTGAAGTTGCTGCGGTCGCCGTGGCTCAGTGGGTTTGTCCACCTCACTGACAGCCTGAGAATTGTAGGCTATACAGGTTCCATTACTTCCTGGATATATTTCTTTCTTCTGTGTCAATAAAATTTTCCTCCTGTGTGTGGATTTCCATTTACTTGACGTTGTCTGTGTTGTGTTTGGTGCAGCATGGCCCAATATCGCCCTTGTGCCATAAAACCAATCAACCATCTGGAGTTGCCCGTAGTCCCCGTTCTTTTTAATTTATTATAAGTAACCAGTTAAATATTTCCAGAAAAAGTAACACAGAATCTGAATGATGTAATCACCACGATATAAAAACACCACAAACATACCAATAAATTGATATTACTTGTTAAATTTTAATCTACGATGTACTTCTCCGAAAAAGGTAGTGTTCCACGAAAAAATCAATGCGTCTGGCACTGTTTCTCATTAGTGCTATTACGCTGTTCAAAAGAACTAAAGTGTGAGATTGACATTTAAATTTTCAAGAATTAAGAACAAAAGGCTTTAACAGGAGCTCATTGATTATGATTAAATTGTGATTTCCAGTGGGGCAGGGTTCCAGGGGCTAATGAGCTCGCCGATGTTTTAATATTACAAATCAATTGAAAATATTTAATATAAATTTATCGACGAGCTACTACTTTCTGCGCTGATATTAGCTTTATTAGCAAAGTCAAATTAAAATAAAATTAAAACATTTATAAAATTTCAGTTCGTTTGTTATCTACAAGTAGTGACAGAAAGCACGGAAAGTAGTAGCTATAATAATCGTACATTCAGTAACAGATATATATTGTCGGCTTACAAAGTGAAACACACTAAGTCAAAAACAGTTCTGAGGGGAAAATTTTATATTCACTAAGTGAGTTTCTCAAGAAGAAATATAACCTTCATGCAAAAAAATGACTAGTGGACTTCACCAGTTGAAATTTTTGACTTAACGTGTTTCACACTTATAAACCGATGATTTATAAAGTTTGAGAATAGTTGGAATTAAAATTAAGAATACCATTTACTATGTAATACCAAATCAAAAATGAATACAAAATCGATTTTTTGATGAAAGATTTGACAGCTTTTTTGATCGTTTTTTTTTTCAGATTCATATTTATTATTTTTTTAGCAATATTTAAAATTCATTTAAAAAAGAAAGAACGTGATTCAGGGTTCAAGAGAAAATCTTCTCGGATGTCCAATGGAGAATTTGAACCTCCTCGTCTTTCCCACCTAATGTTTATCCTCAACTTCGGGGGTATTACAACTTGGCTGTTCGTTCCGTGTAGGTTTTGGATTTTATAGCGCAAGGGGCCATATTTGGCCAAGCAGAGCAAACACAATATAGACAACATCAAGTAATGAGCATACACACAACCTTTCTGACACAGAAGAGAGAAATACATCCAAGGAGGAATGTTCCGTTTTGGAGTGCGGACGGGTTATCGCACCGTGATTGTGATACAGGCAGTTTTTGTACCCGCTTGGCGAGTCGATTGGCGAAATTGCTCGGCTAACAACCCTTTTGTCTTATTGCGGGCCGAAAGCTCGCCGCCGAGTGGGAGGAAGGGGGTCGTTGTTAAGACTTCCGATGGAAAGCACTGACAAGCAGCGTCTGAGACCTCATCCCTCGCATCGCGGGGCGCTCCCCTCATTGCGAGGTGGCCAACAGGTTGCTGCTCGGAGAATTTATTTGAGGTTCAAGGCCGCAACCTTCGGGCTTGTGTTGAGCGCGTAATTCTATTTGCATACTCATTTTCGAGTGCTGCGGGTTTTTACGAGATGGAAATGTTACAATGTTGATCAGCGTGACTGATTTTTTTTTGGTTTTCTTTTTTATCCTTCTTGGGGCGTTAACGAAATTTTCTCTATGCTGTAGGTAGTTAATTAACGTTGCACTGAAGCAACACAACGGACTTTTGGCGATGGTCCGTGATCAATCCCGAAGGGAAGGATCAAAGGGCAACGCTTCGATCTTCGATTTTGAACCACGGTCAGATGACGAGAACAACACCTGAATTGGCATCCCACTCTCCAAACTTGCACACACAATTTACTTGTGCGATTAACCTACCTTCCATTTACGCTGATTAAATTTCTTTTTGTGTGCATTTTAAAAATTTTAATATAAAATATATATCTGGGTGGGGTGCGCTCAAGCCTCGTGGATACTCTAGGCGAATGGACAATTAGCCAATCATGATGCTTAATTTCTCGTCTTGTCCCATCCCTTTCTGGGGCCGTCGTAGCTCAGTAGATGTGCCCCCTGTGCTAACAATCTGCGAGCTGTAGGCGGCGCAAGTTTGATTCCTCCATATGTGTATTTCTCTCTTCAGTGTCAGTAAACCTTTCCTTTGTGAGAGTATATCCATTACTTGATATTGTCCGTCTTGAGTCTGGCGCAGCATGGTCAGATATGGCCCTTGCGCCATAAAAACCCAACGAACCCATTCCTTCCTAATCAAAGGAAGTCACCCAGCATATTATATATATCCTTCGTTTGTGTCAGCAACCAATCGAATTATTGCTATTGCTCGATAAGCTTCGATGCTAAATAAGCATTTTGTTCGTAGGTATATTCGACCATTCTAAGTTGTTCTACCTATAGGTTTGCAAAACTAGATTCAGCTATTTTCGGTATTTATTTTGTAAAATCTGAAACATTTCGGGAGGTGCCCATTGGCAGAATTTTTTCAAACTCATCAACCGAGAAAAAACCCCAAATACTCAGCATTTCAGAGCGCAGTGGTTCCGGAGCATAGGCCGTCATAGCCTGATGTATTTATGAATCAAAAACTGATAGATTAAATTAGCGTGTTGACACGGCTGTTGAAACCAATCACGGGAACATTCAACAAAACAGACCTCTCTCCAGGAGGAACGAATCCACCTCGTACACCTTCTGAACATTTCGAGGAGACGGCCCCTCAGCCGAAATAGCCCGCCACACCCATCCAACCTTTTCACTTTAAGCGCCATCCATCTAACTCTTGTTAAACATCACGCTCTGACTCTTACCTGTTCCTGTTCTGGCCGACTTCTCTCTGGATACAATCACCTGTGCACTTATCGGTCTCGCAGACACAACTGTCTCTTTTTACTTCGCTCTCCGCCACTCCTCTTTTTTCCATTTTGCTTCCACGCTCGGTAACCGTGTGTGTTTTAGGTTCTTTATCTACTACTTTGATTCTTTTTGCCCTGCTTTGATACAAGGATGAGCGAGCTAGCCTCGCGGTGAAAGTAATGAAACCATCGGTGGTAATTGGGGATAACATCGTTTCGATGTTTCGCGGTCGTTTCTTTTTTCGTGTGAGTAGGGGGCGAAGGTTCTCTTGGAATTTGAAAAGGCCTTGAGGTCTCTTTTTTCATTTTTGTTTTTGAGGACCCTCAACCCTCCTGGTGGTTGTCTCGACGAGGTGTCTTGTCATTAGAAGAAAGCTTCAAAAAATGTGACCAACATGTGGACTAGTAGTCACGTGATTGTTCTGTGAAAAATTGACTTGCGAGCTTACTCACTGAGCTAGCAACCTGTGAGTTCTTGGCGGTGCATTTGGCTCCACCCTGGGTGTATTTCTGTCTTCTGTGTTGGTAAAACTTTTCTGTGTCTTTAAACTGTGTATATCTATTTAGTTGACGTTGTTTGGTGCAGCTTGGCCAAATTTGACTCTTGCGCCATAAAAAACCCAGGCAACCATCAAAAACTAAGGTCAAGTGTTATCAAAAATAGATGGCAAAATATTTATAGGAAAGCTAATTTATGTGTTTGAAATTGGGTCCAGAGACCCAAACATAACACTCGTGAAAGTTTGTTGACATGTTAACTCACGAGTTAATCTATGGGAAATGCGGGCTTGAAAAAGACTTAAAAGTACTTTAATTTTTCATTTGCTTGAAGAGTGGGAACTCTTGTATGATTAATCGCCTTAAATCAAGAAATACAGTGCAAATACACTGCTGTACAAAACTGAAGGACACCCCCGACTGCAATGAAGCCATAACTTTAAAAATTAATTTGAAGTTTTATGTGTAGAAAGACTAAATACATGCTTCTGCATACTGTAACACTGCCGCAACTGTAGATTCCGGTAGCGGTCAGTTGAGGCTCCAGTAGAGGCCGTTGTAGCATGAAGTAGTATGCATTTAGTCTTTCTAACCGTAAATTAATTTTTTTCATCTCTTTAATTTTGCTCTCGCCTACAACTCGCGGGTTCTTAGGGCAGTGGACAAACCCAGAGCCACCAAGGGTCCATATTTCCACTTGGGATTGAGAAATTTCAAAACCCAACTATGCGCACACGCAATAAGACCACACGATATAACCAATACGTTTTCTCGGAACCCTATTACGACCCAACCGACACGTGGCTCAACTGCCTCCTATTGTGCTCTCAAATCACATACAAAGGGAGCTTTTGCCCGGAGAGTCGTCCAATTTTTTCAATTTATTGTATTACTTTTTATTTTAACGGGGGACCGACCGTGGAATAACAAGTGCACGTGACCGCAATTCTATCTGTCGTATTGCCTTTCTGGGCTCACACTGCGCGATATCCCATTCCGGATCGAGTCAGGCAAGAAAAGAGAAAGAAAGATAGAAATTGAGTAGAGACAAAGTTTAAAGAGGAAAACGTTTCTTCTGTGTGTGTGTTGCGTTTTTATACTTCCCCGCTGTGTTTTCGTTTAAAGCCAAAACGTTTCTCGGACGCCCCACGGATCTGCTTATCGCTCGGCATCACTCATTTATCTTGTCCTTTTTGTTTTCGCTGTTTTTCTTTCGCCTCCACCCCCTCTACCTTCGCATCTCATCTCGACCCCCTCCCCCCGAGGGATCGTCCACAAATTAACTTGCAGGTGAGGAGAGTGTTTCTGAGGTGGTGGGAAACGGCCCCTCTCGAACTTGAAATGCCCGGGCATTTGATACTTCGAATAACCTTGGAAGAGATGTTGCTCCGGAAAAAGCTAGTTCTCAGTGTATTGTATTGCATCTGTCACAAATATATGTAATGCTTAAAATCATTCTCCCTTCTTTGATGTCTTATGTTTCCTAGCGGTCAGGGTCGTTCCTGAGATATGGGCCGCCCATGGGCAAGCTTCAACAAGTTGACCCCTTTCATCTCGAAAACGTTTTGTTTATTTCTAATGTTCGGTTCCTGTTCTCTTATTCCTCCCGATGGCTGTTGTCTCGACGTGGTATCTTGTCTTGTACGAGATATCTCGTCATCATAAAAAAATCGGCAATATCTTGATGACGAGTCTTGAGCTACTAGGGGCGAATTGAAGGCTATTTGTAAAGGAGCACACAGTAAGCCACCATTACTCCTAACAGGGGCAATCACCAACACTTACAAACTGAGCTCGAAGAAATCCGATTTGTAAGTGTTGGTGATTGTCTCTGTTAGAAGTATCAACTAACACAACACTTACGAACCAGGATTCGAACCCGGGACCTAAACAAACGTTATGACCACTATACCATAGTCTCCAAACCCGTTATGCCAAATTACCCTTGATGAGTGCCTTTTGATAGTTTTGTGAACACTTAAAAAAATACATAAAAATCGTAAGTACGTATTACAGTCGCAAATGTTGTTCTTGTGTCCATTTCTGAGTTAGATGTCGCTGTATGCATTTTGCACAGCTTTGACGATGTCGACTATTTTTTCGCTGTAAAGTTGTTCTCCAGGATGGTAATCGATGGTTTGAATGAGCAGTTACTATTGCAGAGCAGGTGAATATATGATTAGATGCGACTTCAACGCCTAGATAGCTGTTACACTGTCCTATACGTTCTGTTTCCAACACCGTTAATTATCGTTCCACCGTTAAATATCGTTTAAAATGTCCTGTTCTCAGTCTGAATATTGTGGTGGTAGTTTTTCTATCGGCGTTAATTCCACAAATTTGTTTCTTTATATTTTTTAATGATGAATTTGTTATATGAGTGAATTTTACCAAAGCATTAGCATCAATAAGAGTTATTGGGGTTTGTTCAGCATTTAATTCTCTGGCTTGCTTTACTAATTGATCTACAGCTTCAATTCCTTCAATGTTCACATGTGTGGGAATCCACTGAAGAGTGCAGCTTTTCTCCAAGCACATAAGTTGGTGAAGAATTATGATTTGTAAAACGTTAAATAATGTGAAAAGAATTGTTCTACTAATAACTATAATTTCATTCATCCATAGCTTTTCATCATTAATTTTGTTTAAAGTATGGGAAGTGAAAGTTATCACAATCCATGATTAATTACCAAAATTTTCTTTTTGTTTTTATATATCCCTTAATTTCATTCAGTCTGAGATTACAGAAAATTCTAATCTAATAGAATTGACTTATAACTGATCTTTGAATAAGATTTTACTTGCAAATGAATCAAAGGTTATTTTGATAAATATACTTGTAAACATTGGCAACGATAATAGAGCTATTAAGAATAACTTATTTAATCATAACGAATGTAAGAATATAAATTAATACTTATTTAAGCCATTCAAATATTAAATATAAGAAGCTCCATACGGAAAAATTTAGAATAATCCACTTTGATGTTCTGAATAGATTATATCTTCCGTGTCAAGGCGAAAGGGGATAAGTCAAAATGGCTACTTCTCAGAATCTTAACTTGAATAATATTTCACACTTTCTCAAAATTATTCAGGTAGAAAAAGAAGCATACCATGATATAAATAATTGGAATTTAGATTCGTAATTCATTTAGTTTTAATTTTAAGAATATTATATTATTATTAAATTATAATGATGCACTTTACTCCATTTGGATCTATCAAAAATCAGGCGTTACCCCTTTTGCCCTACACGGAAGATATTATCTCCAATCACCACTTTAAGGCTGCTAAAATGCAGATTAGGGCAAATCTGTCTTGTTTTTGAATCTACTATTTAGTTTACTGGTAATAGTAAAGCGTTATATTCTGCATGGCTTTATGGAGTTCTCTGAACGAAATACATTCTCGTAAAACACATTTTTAAGGTTAAAGTGGTGAATACAAAGAAAAGTAAAATATTCCGTGTTCTCCACGACATATTTCAGGAATGAAGTCAGCCCCAGCAGGGATCCGAATCTTCTGTTTTACAGCAGAAAGCCTGAACCGGTTTCGGAATTGAATGTTTCCTTTATCATAAATCACTGCAATCGTAGGCGAACATAATAAATTCTCCTCGCATATTGGAAATGTAGACACAGGGTTAAGGTGAACTATCATGCTCCATGTACATGCTCATGTGTACATAACGCGGGGTTACGCGTTGTGCATTTTAAAAGGGGACCGGCAAAGGTCAAACGGGGGAGAAAGAATAAAAAATGTCACGGTGCAACACAAAAGAGAAAAGATGGCGCGAGCTCCAAAAACAAATACTGCATGTAAAAAGTCTCCGGTAGTTAATTGTTTGCTTGGCCATTGCATTATGCAGCGCATTGTTCTAACGAAAGTAATTTTGCGCATTTTTTAGAATGTTTGTCTTTATACGTTTTAGGGGTTGTGGGGATCAGAATCATTTTAGAATGTTCCAAATGCTCTGAGATCTGGCTTTATGTGCTCTGTATGTTAATGTTCTGAATGCTTAAGAATGTTCTAAATGCTTCGAATCAAATTCGTAAAATATATTTTTTCTCAGGGCATATTTCATTTTTTTAATTAGAGGAAACGTAACGGTTACATTAATTCTTTTCGATTTTTTTTATGCTTTAACTATTAAATAAATAGATAAAACTTTCGAAAAGTCATAGACGATGGTAAATTATCGTTCTGAAAGTCAGGATAGATTCTGCAATTTGGTAGAAACATACCTGCTAAATTCGATAAGAATTTGCGAAAAACTCTTAAGTTTCGTGGAACGATTGTATCTACTAGAATCCTCCTGATATCTGCAATCGTTTCAGAAAATAGGTAGAACCAAGAATCACGTTATAAATCTCTTAGTTCACATTTATGGTCAACTTTCAGATTCAGTTAAACACAAGCTTTTTTGTTACAAAGACAAAAATATCCCTCATCTTTGCTTTGCTCTTCAGATTTCCAATCTTGACAACCCGAATATTTAATACTTTTTAAAATAAGTGTAAACATTCACTCATTTTCCTTACAATTAGATTGGATACAAATGATTTCCGATGAAATCTTTTATCAGTCATATCCAAGTCCAACATGAAATAAGGATAAATATAAAAACTACCGACTATATAAACAAACAATAAGTATAAAAACTCACTTCGTGTATTTAAAGCTCTTGAAGGAAAATTGACAAACCGAAAGATAGGTAAATAGTTAATTAACGTTACACTGGAGCAACACAACAGGCTATTGGCGACTGTCCGGGATCAATCACGAATGGAAAGATCCAAGGATAACGCCTCCTAATTTGAACCACGGTCAGATGACAAGAACGCCTCAGCTGGCACCCCACTCTTCTAACTTCCACACCATGCCAACGTGAGGACATTTGAAGGCCCGGCAGATTTAACGTGCATCAGCCACCGTGTACACGACGGCCTTTAGCTGGACCAAGTTTTGAACTCGCAACTCTCCGGTTGCTAATCTGTTGTTCTTCCAACTGGGTTACCGCGGCCTCGACAAATCGAAAGGAGTATTAGAAATAACAATTATATTTTTAACATTTTGAGCTCTATACGAAAAGAATGCATCTTCTAGAGCTTATAATGATTATTGCTTTTTGGTTTATTCCAGATGTCTAACTATTCTCAAACTGTTTTGCTAATTTTTCCTCTGAAGTTGGCATGTTTTCTAATTTTATGTTTAGAGGTAATTCATTTTCTTTCTTTCAGTTACGGTGGCAGTTCCCCAGCCCTATCTGCTACTACCCAAGGACACACCTTCCTGAGGCCGGACACACCCAATAACAACAGCAGCGTTAACAGTGAGTTTCTTCCCTTTTTTGTTCACTCGACGGTAGCTCCTTGAACTAATAAAAATGCCTGACTTGCTATGGATAAGTTAATGCCAGCACTTCTAAATGTAGCATGCATATCACCTTTTACTCCGTAACTTCAATTTGTATTCAACAAATCCCTGATTGGTCCCATACATCTCATGAGTAGACGACACAAAAACAGGTGGGTCAATTGATTGGTTCATTCGGAATGAAATAGTGCTAAAACTCGTGACCATATCTGTAACCTTTCAACCATATATAGGTTGGTATATGGCTATGAGAGGGTTTTTCAGAGTTAACGTTAACTACTGGGGAAGAAAAAAATACTTCCGATTAAGAACCAATTATGTTTTGCGATGTTTGGTATTAATTTTAAAATCAAGCAACGTGCTGATATCGCAGTCGAATAAACCTGCCAAATTACACCCCAAGTTACGAAAGTGATTACCAAAACATCTGCTCTCTCTCTGTATGAGGCATGTTCTGTTAAGCTAAATGTTGGTGGCGGTAGTGTTTCTACGGCGGAACCTATTTCTTATACTTATTCTGGACGTGACTTGCCTTGTTTTCCGAATACGATTTCAGTTCTTGGCTGATAAAAATTCCAAAGATTGAATTTCAAATTGATATATGATATTTGATTGGTCATTGCCAATTAGATTAAATGCCAAACTTCGCTAGAACGTCCATAAACTACATTTAAGGTAAACCTATGTATCACGTGAGAGCATTTGGATAGCGGAATTTAATTCTGTTTTCCGCCTGGTTTGTTTACACTAAAAATCCCTCTCATAAACACTAATAGTAGATAGAAAATGCGGGTTCTAAATCAGTGGTGGAGAAATCGAGTGGAGTTGAGTTGCACCGAAAGTGACGTCACGACCGGAAGTGACGTCATGACCGGAAGTGGAGTTGAGTTGTGCCGGAAGTGACGTCATAACCGGCAGTGGAGTTGTGCCGGAAGTGACGTCATACCTAGTGGAGTTGAGTTGTTAGTTTCGTTTTCAATTTTGAGTTGAGTTTAGTTGTTTTCTTCCTGCTTCGAGTGGAGTTGAGTTGTTAGTTTCGGTTTCTCGGATTTCGTCGAATAACACGTGTTTACGTTTTGGACTTGCGAATTTCAGAGGGATTGGATTTAAGGCGAATTTCAGAGCGGTTGGATTTAAGAGCTGATTTTTCTGTAACTCGTAGCGCCATCTATTAGTACTTTTTGAGTAAAAAAATAATAAAATCTTTAAAACATATTTTTAAAACTAAAAGATGTGATATTTTTTGCTGGGATCGAACTGACTACCAAAAAGTACTCGTAGTCGAGTGTTAGTTGGATGAGAATATAACCATTCGGCCACGAATACCTGGTTACTTACCGAAATATAATCAATTTAAATCTGAATACATTAAGTGCGTAATTGGCTGTTAAAATAGTATAGATTGCTCCACCACATCAATAAGTTCGATCAGTTTTTATCTGCGTTTCTGACA
Organism: Meta bourneti; assembly: GCA_933210815.1. Taxonomy (NCBI): domain Eukaryota; kingdom Metazoa; phylum Arthropoda; class Arachnida; order Araneae; family Tetragnathidae; genus Meta; species Meta bourneti. The sequence continues at coordinate 70,447,167 of OW119922.1, read as the reverse complement.
TAGAAAGGTGAATGTGGTGGAGAATGACGTCATTCCAACGTGTTCAAACGTGGAATCAAACACGTGGTGGAGAATGACGTCAATCTAACGTGTTCAAACGTGGAATCAAACATGTGGTGGAGAATGACGTCAATCTAACGTGTTCAAACGTGGAATCAAACATGTGGTGGAGAATGACGTCATTCCAACGTGTTCAAACGTGGAATCAAACACGTGGTGGAGAATGTGGTGGAGAATGACGTCAATCTAACGTGTTCAAACGTGGAATCAAACATGTGGTGGAGAATGACGTCAATCTAACGTGTTCAAACGTGAAATCAAACACATGTGGTAGGCAATGAAGTCACTCGAGAGTAGAGTAGAGTTGAGTAGTAAGTTTACCTCCGCGTTTCTGACATGAAAACGTGAATGTGGAGAAGAAAAGTTTTAGTACCGAATCTGGCAATGGTATGTAATAAGGTTATTTGTGGACTCGCAGAATGGCAACACCTGGACCCATTCTAACAGGTCTGACCAGTAAGATTCTTTTGACTGCAAAATATCCCAGAGGAGGACGTGTCGCTGCCCTGAAATCTTGGAAGTGATATCACTTGTATCTTCAAACGTGTTCATTCCTGTTCCTTAGTGCTTTTAGTGGAAAAACATGAAGCGATCATTTCCTTTTGGATATACTTTACCCTTTACAGATCAAAAAGTTAATATGCATTCTGGGGCCGATGTACTTTCATCTCAAGTATCTGATTCATCAATGAATGAACTAGGTCCAAATAGCTTCCATTTGGGTGATACCAAATTTGCTGTTGTCTCTTGCTTCAAGGGAATTATCCGCGTGCATATTCGTCATTATTACAGAGATCAGCAGGGAGTGCTGCAGCCTTCCAGAGAGGGAGTTTCTTTGCTTCCTAAAGTCTGGAAAGCCTTCTACGAAGCAATTCCTAGCTTTCGCTCAAAGAACGCTAGCGATGTTATTATAGTTTCAAGAAGCCTTTTACTCTCCAAAGAAATTCGGGGAAACGAGAAATGTGTGAGTTTTCAAAATATGTTTCAAAAGAAAGACTGTGCTTTTCAACTAACTGCAACGCGCATTCTTCTCTCTGTGAAACAATTGGATCGACTGGAAGCTGTATCGGAGGAAATTACTGAAGCCATTAATGAAGGATTTGTTAATGAATCCCTCGATTATTTTGTGAAAGAAGAATTCGTGAAACGTGGAGCAGGAACCGATGAGAAATATTACGGCGATCCTGATAGATCTGAGAAAGTGTGCGAACTTACCGACAGAGTGGCTAAACATCTAAAAGTACTCATTTCGGAAAAAATAAAGAAAATGATGAATTGTTTTGGATGTGAAAACAACTTTGAAAATCAACTTGGGCATGAATGTATGACTATGAGTTTAAGTGAACGTTACGATCGGTATTTCCTAAACGCTTTATATGAAATCGACTGGAATAGATTCGGAGAAACTTTAACTTCGGAGAATATGTCCTTGAGGTATTTATTCTTTGATTTTGACGTTCTACGTTTTGTAAATACAACAACTCTGTACGAAACAGTACGGAGGCTTTATGTTAATGATAAATCTGATAGTTTTACATGTTAAAGAATATAAATATGTTTTGTATATATATATATGTATAATCAATAAATTCTTTGTTTATCTTTTTCAAATGTGTCTCTCTTTATTTTAAAATGTATAAGTACTTATTTTATTACTTTTCTTTTTTTTTGTATTTGTATACATACTTTTACTTACTGCAGTGTCATTTGACACATTTAGAATTGTATATTATACAGTCTGTTATTAGAACTAAAAAAATGACAAACAAGTAACATATTTCTGTAAAAGACAAGTTTATTCAAACACAGACATGTACACAAAATAAACATTCCCTTACAAGCTTCCGTGTATTTAACATTTAATAGATTGCAAGTTCACAAATTGAATAGATTTGTAACATTGACATTTTTTTCTCTTTCAAAGATTTTCTGAAAAACTTTCTAGAGATCTTTGACGCGGCTGTTTCTGTTTTGGAGAATGAATTGTAATTTTTCTTTCTCCAGGTAGATGTAATTCCATTGTATCATTACACATATTTAAAGAGTAATCATCTATGATTCCATCACTATCACAAATTGTTACATAACCTTTATCGAGTATCATTGTAAGGCCAAATATGAATGCTGAGATTCCCATGAAAATAAGAACAGAAAATGCTCTTCTCTGGATGAGTTCCATTGCTTGAAATGAGACATAGACCTTGATTATAATCAATATATACTGCTTGAAACTTGAAAGCCTCATCTACTTATGGATTTTTATAGCGGGGAAATAACTGATGATTTACAGAGGAAGCCAATTACAGACTCGTTTTGGGGTTGGGGTAGGCATCACTTCTTTCATTACCCTCACTGCCTTACCGAGTTGTTGAGGTATAGCAAATTTATTTTTTACAAAGGAACTGGGGAAGTTAATTTCCTTAAGTGCATCTTTAAACTGTTCTTGTCCATTCACGTACTTATCCATCTTTCTTTTTCGCACTAAACGGTCTATCAGGTCAACAATATTAGAACTTTTCACTATATTTTACCTTTATACACAAATTCTCCATTAGGCATCCAAGAAACAACCTCTTTATTGCGTTTTAAATAAAGAATAATATTTGTAGTTAATCCAATTAAGTTTTTGGGAACGGTCTTGAGCACCATCTCCTACACATTTAACGTTCTTTCTTTCTCATTCGCAATATCTGTTTCCTTCTCTGGATTATCTGACAGTTCTGAATTAATTGATACAGATGGTGGATTCAATACATTCACGTTAATCCTCCTCTGCAATACTTGATTGTATAACTTAATTTTTTCATCATCATCCATTTTATTAACTAAAATACTTTTCATCTCACGATCTAATTCACTCAGCTGTTCGTCTGAAGGTATATGTCTTGATAATCTTTCCTCTGGAACTAAAATCATTTTCTTTGCATATTGCATTTTTTTTCTTTACTTGTTAAGTAGAGTAGTCAAGAGACAGTGAGTGCGGCGGGTATTAATATATTTAAAAACCCTCCTTTTTGAATAATAATTTTTCGCTTTTTAGTGAGGGTTACTTTTTTATCTGCTAGGTCTCTAAGCGTATGCTTATGACGAGAAAGTTTTTTCTTCTGTTCATCGGTTAAAGGAACATTCCCTTTTAAAGTGTTCAAACAACATTCAGCTATGCAATGGATGCTAGATTTCGGAAGATTTTTTAAAAAGGCTTTCCGACATTTTGTGGGGCATACAGTTAAAAGCCTCAACCGTTGCACGTCTCCTTCTGTTAAAGGCATGATGAACAATGAATTATTTGCAGGTTGTGAGTTTATTTATTTTAACTGATAAACACAAGTTTCTTCTCCTGGAAGGATTTTTGTACGCAGTCGTATATTCTCTTCTGTCTCAGATTTCAAATCTACAAGTAAATAGCTGAAAGGCCTTTTCGTGGCGTCCTCAAACACTTCAAGAAAAAAATTTAATTTTCGAGGGTAGAGTTGTCGACCGAGGTGTGTAATTTGACTTACATCACGTCGCGATTTAAATAAAAACATGTAATGACAGTTTAATGAAATTTCTCTGAATTCTTTTCCTTTATGAAACAAATTTTGCGTTAGTCATCACAGATAAATTCATATGATGAGATCCTTTTGTATACAAGTTTGTTATTCTTTTATCACTGCCACATTCAGAAATTAAATCGTCATATATAAAAAGTGTATTATATCCTAAATATTGCTTAAAGTTTTCGGGTATTCCTTCTACAAAGATGATATTCGGCATCTCATCGTATAACTTTTGATACATTCCATAAAACCACACTATTTTATCAAGGGTAGGATGAATCATATCTGTGTGGCTGTTTATCATTTTTTTCAAAAAATGTGACTTGCCTGATGATGTAGGTCCGCAGACAAGAGCAGTGAAAGGATGCTTTAAAGTGAATGAATTCATGGTTACAAATGACAGAAGTAAAGACTAGGGTAGTTATTTATACTCTTTTTTATTGAAATAAAGGTACATGTATATTCGAAATTTTTTTCACAAAGTTATACACTCGTATATCATTATTTGTAGACTGTCTATCAAATAATTTAACAATAAATTCCATAGATCTACTTCTAGATCTTTGATACAAAAAGTATACACAATATTGTCCACACACAGCAGTTTTAACACTTTGAAGAGGTATGTCGTTGTAGACCACGTGCGGAACTTTTTTGAAGTAGTCATGTATGTAGCCTAAAAAATACGAAGGTGGTTGTCCGAACGAATCGAAAAACTCTACACTTGTTGGTGATTTCATATAAACAGCTAACCAATGAGTCCCTGGTTTGTGATGAGGATCGGTGTTTAAAATAAATGCAGCCGGAAAACTCTTAAAATTCTCGGGAATTCGATCACTTGGGAAAACTCCAACAAAATATAAACGTGTGTATGCATCACTTTGTAAAATGTTATTCAATTGTATCACATTCATATCGAAAAATCACACAAAATATTTCTAGACTTCGTAATTTCGATCACGTTTTGAAATTCTGCATATACCAGCACTGAAACAGTTTTCGGTGAAGCGTTTGCAAACTTTATTTCAATGCGAAGATTTCCTTGATGAATTAAATTTAAATGGTTGCCATCACCCAAGTCTGGTGTTAAGTCAAAGGCATATAGCGTGTACCCTTCGGAAAACTCATCTCTGTTAATATAGATACCTTTATTGGATGAGAGTTTTTCACTTCCTAGGAGCAAACTATTGTAAGCACGAATAAATTGGCCGTCGGCATAATTAGGATCCAAGGGTTTGTAGCTGATAGGATTTCCATCTACGTAAACGCCTATGAAATTTACACGGTTATGCTTGAGGTAAAATGGGTTTGTTGGGTAAGTGCCACTAAATGAATCATGATCGACACATGTTACAACTATCCGTTTCGGGAGTTGCCCAGAAAATATGTTATCCTGTGAAAATGAGAAAGAACCTTTCGATACTGAATATAGCTTACACAAAACTCGATCCATTGGATATTTTGCAGATGATTTTTCTAAGGCTTTGGCATGTCCAATTAAAACACCTGGACTGACTTTCACTTTCCGGATGAAAAGGGATGCATGTTCAATAACAACGTCATAATTTGCTTTTTGAGGAGCAATGAGACAAAACTCCGGTTTGCTGCGTATTAACTTTAACTTTAAGTCTACCAAGTTGAGTAATAGACGATCTTGATAAAACAAGTCGCAATGTAAATTTCCAATCATATCTAAAACTTTACTCTTTTCAATCATAGAAGCCCGTTTCTTCAACCCTGCATTTTCACTTGAAGGATCGGTTTCATCAAAGTGTCCTGCTGTATCTTTGTAGAAGCATTCTGAAGTTAGGAAGCTTTTCTTATAATCAGAGCCGTAATTGAGCAAAGTCTCAATGTAAGCTCGGTAAGGGTAAGTGTTACTGGATGATGAAATTAGACGCTCATTCAAACTCACATCGACTTGGGAAAATAACGAGTGAAGAAATAAGTTACATGGAGCAACTTTTTCATTTTCTGGTAAAACTGCATTGTCCTTTACAACTTTAACTTTTACATAGAGTTGGGTTGCTGATAAATCGATGTATTCCTCACCACTACCAGATATGTTGAATTCGATAGGTCCACCATCACGAATATTAGCTATGGGATAAAATTCAGACCACTGCCCTTTTTCAATAGCTGTTTGAGTCGGTGGCATAAGAAATAAGTCCAGTTCAGATTTCACAGAGGGTAGGGAATCATTTCGTATTAAGGCCATGCTAAAGATTATGAGAATATGTCAGGTGCACACAGCTTGCGATACTTCTTTCGAATGATGCGTTTCTTATTTGTGCGTTTCCTTTTATTTCCTCCAACCATTGATTTCACTCGAGTGGATACTTTATCGGTTAAAGTTTTCGTTGCTTCTTTAGCTCGGTCTTTGATAGCTGACTTTACATCTTTACCTTGCAAGTAATCATTTGCAATATCCACCCCAGATCGAAGTGCTTGCTTTCCCAATGCTTTCGCACCTGATTTAAATAAAGGAAAAACCATCCTAAACATGCTTCGAAAAATTCCACCCAAGCCACTTCCTTTCTGCAGAGAGATGCCTTTGTAATATGACAAGCCATTACCTGCTTGCTGAGTATAATAGTCTTCAAATGTTTTGGTGCAACAACGATAAGGTTGATACATTTTGTTCTAGAGATTACAAATGTCTCAAGCGAAAATGTAGTTTCACTATCAACTTCCCGCGTTCAAATGAGACGTAACGACCAGTGTGTGTCCTTATAACGATTTCAATCGAGTCAAAATTTTTTCTGGAAACTGATAAATAATGAGGTCTCTCAAATTGTTCTTGAATCATGTCACCATCTCTTCCCTTCACTGTCAGAGTTCGTAAAAGAGGAGCTAAGACCCCACCAACAAATTCAGGCTGAATGATATCGGTGTAAACGTACAGCAAATGTAAATCAACATTAGGATCCGCAACAAAAGGACTCTCAGTGATTACTGTATCTATGCCTCCATTTCCTGGAATAATATTTTCTCCAATCACTTTATTAGGTTCAAAACCTAAGTTTTCAGCTAATCCCTTGGATAATCGCAGCTTTGCTCCGTTAGTGAGCTGCAACACCACCTTTTTTGTGTGTTTGTTATATTTCATTTGAATTTTTATGTGCTTCGGAAATGCATTTAAAATGTCAATCGGAGAATCATAAAATCCGCACGCTATTTTTCCATTCGTTTTTACTCCGTTTCCTAAATCATATTCGAAAGAATTTTCACCATCAATAATGTTATTCCACATTCTGGGATAAATTATTTCAACTAATCCAACTTCCCATTCACCTGAGAGTTCTAGACGTTTGGGGAGTTTCGTGTAGAAGTGAGACATTGTGTTGCCAGGATAAAACTCGATAGAGCTGTCGCTGGGCAGTGTGACGTAGAAACTCATTGTGGGTTATGGAAGCGAAACAAATTTAATGAGCAGACTCAATTTATCGAAAATAAGTCTTTGGAATGAATCCAGGCGTTAAATTTGCGAGGATAACCTCTAAACTTGACAAAGTATTCCAAACGTTTCTTAACTACTCTCTTCTTTAAAATTTTCTCAACATGAAAAGAATGCGATTTTTTAACTTTCTGCAGTTTTTCTGAGTAAAATGTACCAGTGATTATTTCTCCCATTAAATCTTTTATCTTATATACTGGTAGCTTTCTACGTATACAACGCTGAATCGTAAATATTTCCTCGGACCAATTATTTTCATATCCTTTCTCAAATGTTAATTTAGTCTTTGCAACCCTAACGAAGTCTCCAACCTGAAATTTGAATGGAATCTCCTTAACATTAGTTTTATTTACATCTCCATATAAGATTTTATTTACATCTCCATATAAGGTATTCCACACTTGTTTTTGATTTTCAACTGTTACATTAATAGGTTCTTTTTTTATGCTGCGATGGAGTGTATGATTATAACTGTGTACGAGTTGGTCTAAGACATCTATAAATCGATAGGTGTTTTTATTGGTAAAGTATTTCCACATTTTCGTTTTCAAAGTACGATTGAATCTTTCAACAACACTAGCTTTGGTTTCATTATTTGTCGTGAAAAACTTTACTTGGACAGATTTTAAATAAGATTGAAATGATTTATTTGTAAATTCAGTTCCTTGATCTGTTTGTAATTTTTTCGGTTTTCTTTCCTTGAAAATTGACTTAAATGCATTTACAATGCTAGATCCATTTTTCCGTTTCAAAGGTATGACCCATGCATATTTAGAAAAAATATCTATACATGTTAACAGATATCGATAACCATCGTTGTATTTTACAACACTTAACATGTCTACTAAATCCGATTGCCATTGAAAATCGATTCCCCCAACAATAACTCTGTTTCGCAGAAAGTTGCGACGAACGCTTTTATGTAGGGTGTATGCATTCTGACTCTCCAACCATTCTTTGATAGTCTTTTTTGGAACTTTCCCTTTCATTGCTTGATACAAGGCATTTATTCCACCAAAGCTCCCTGGTAAGCTAGGGTCTTCATAATACTGAGCTAACTCGTCTTTACCCATTCAGTCCAGTTACAGAGATGCAACTTCTGTTACTTTACTGATATTTCTACTAGAAATAGTAAAAAAAAACTCAAACTATACTTCCTTAATTTCATCTACTTTCTATCAAAAAATATATATAAATCTTGTCCAATGGTAGATTATGTATATACATGCTTTCAAAATAGTGGTAGAGAAATCAGTTTTCTAATGCAATAACTTTTTCATAACAAATTGCAGATTGTAGCCATAACATGAGAAAAATACTTGTTTGTAAGTTTAAATAAAGAGAGAAACATTTTTTTTTAAAGAAAAAAAAATCGTTTATTAAATAATCATAATCAGAGCATGTATGTAAACAATAATGTACCCCTCAATAGTAAACTGACCCATATGGCCAAGTCATTAATACTTCTTTTTTCTTTTTTTTTTATAAGCATAATTCCATGTTCCTTGACAAAACACAATGAATTTCTGGGGTAAAGTTAGGGAAAATATTTTTAACATCTAGTATAGTAACACATAGAATTTATATATATATATATATATATATATATATATATATATATATATATATATATATATATATATATATATATATATATATATATATATATAATACATCTCATATTAATTTTTTTAAATCAAATACAAAAGCAATCAGTACAGCAAAATACGAAAGCGTTCAGTATAGCACAATACGAAAGAATTTAGAGCAAATATACATATATACATTACATCAGACAAGCGAGTAATGCCCCCAAGGTAGCGTATGAATACCATCATCGAGAACGTATCGTTTGGAATCAGTGGAGGAGAGGGCAAGTTTATTTTGGGTTATTGAATACAAAGTATGATGCTTGGATTTGATTAGATTCATCTTTGCATGCTTATTTCGTTTATGTAATAGGCATTTTAGATAGTCATCAAAGTTAATGCTTTGTTCAATTGACTGTTTTTTGATGCCTTTCAGTTTCTTAACTACCTTCCTACCTTCGACTTTGTACGAGTACATTTTTGACCTTAACCCTACGAATTCGGTCATAATACTACCACTATTCTCGTCCTTCATTTTACCTACTATTTTCTTATTTAATTTGGGAATATCATATTTATTGTTTTCTGGGAAATCTGAAGTGTCATAAAGGTCGAAATTTTTTTTAATATCTTCGAAAAAATCATTTGTGCGAATATGATAAATAAAAGAGTCCGTATCAGTATATAAAAGTTTTGCTTTTACGTCATATTCATTTTTTATCACATTATAGTGAAAATCAGTCATTAAAGTTTTGGATATGTCCAGTATTGACATACCAATACAGATGGGTTTGTTAAAAATTAGTTTAGTTTTTTGCATATGAATGGCTACTAAATTTTCTGAAAAAATTGTCCTGCGATTAAAATTAGGTTTAGCTATCAATTTTGAAGCGGACTTTTCGTTTGAGCATAACCGAATGTCAACTCTTCGTCGAATATTTTCGATGGTTTTTCCAAATATAGAGTTGTTCATGAGTTTAAAAAAATCTTTTTCAAAAGAGTTTTTAGCTATTGCTCTCATATTTGTATTCAGTTCTATATAAGTTTTTAACCAATCTGTTTCTATAAATTTTATAGCTCTGTTAATTTTTTTAAATTTTAGACCTAAATCCAAATAATGCAAAAGAGATTTATGATGAATAACATACCTCTCCTTGTGAGTGAGCGTTAGTAGTAAGCGATTTTCCTTATACCCAGGAGGAACGGCATTTAGGGCAGCTAATGGATAATCACTATGTAGATCATGGAGTTCCTGTGGATACTCCAAGTCCACATCTAAAATGTATCCATTTTGGTCATCATTACGCAGTGTATCTATATCAATAATGTTGCACCACTCAAATCCTTTGAGAGGTAGTTTCTGGGACATCGCCCAACCATACAAATTATTGGCGTCTAGGTAGAGAAGGTAGCTGGAGGGCTGAGAATCATCATAATTAGACATATATTTATTATTTGCTTTAGCATGTCGATGAGAACATTGAGAAACTCCTCCCCTGATTCCTTGTTCGACAAACATAAGCATGTCATAATCTGTTAAAAGTTCTATTTTCACTCCGGTACTCTTCAACATGGCATCCCAAGATAGTCCTGGAGCGGTATAATACCATGCAGGATCTAGCTTGTAGGATGCCATGCATAGTTTTCGAAAATTTTCGAAAACGTCGCAGAGCAGTAAAACATCAGTTTTAACATATAAGTCCGAATATTCTCCGAGGGTTTTAATGTTGAAAGATTTCCACACATTTTTTGCATGAGCGTAATCACTATCCGTAGTTGCTGTTTTATTTAACACATTATAAAATTTTTCTTGAGATGGAAGTTGTGTTTCGGAAAATTTATCCATGGAATCCATGTAATCATACGGGTACACACCCTTTCTTATCATAAGTTTCCAATTTGAAGGAAAATTATTCTTCGTATGGTGAAATTCATGTTGTAGGAGATTATTCGCGAGGGTATCTAAACTACTGGCCATGAATTTCATTGTGTCCAAAAACCTCAAATTAAATTTATTCCCGGTTTTTTTGCTAATCGAGATGTATCTTTCTTCTGTATTCGGAATCACGGTTATGTTTTTAGAGTCCTCCGCTAATTCCCGAATAAAAAGAAGCGAGTCATAACCTGCGAGGTTATGGAGAAAAACCGGGATAAAATTTGGCAGTTTGTAGTTGAAATTACATGACGCATGTGCCGGTCCTCGGTAATTCCGTCACATGGTCATGATCCCTCACTTTTATGTCTCCAGCTGAGATTGGCTTCTGACAGATGAAGCACACATTTGATTCATGGAGTTTTTTCTGCGACTCATTCAATTCCTTCATCGGCACAAAGTTTGTGTACTTTGACTCGATGATCTGCGCCTCCATCTGAAGGCATTCTATGAATTTCCGCGAAGCATCTTCTCCTCTATAAACTACCGGAGGTTTGGTTTCTCCTCGACCGACTACGTAATAGCAGAAGCTTACAGGCTTGTGCTTTTCGTACACGTTAGTGTATGAGCAATCATCATCAAAAGGAGCACAGGTGGATACTTTTTCAGTCAATGTTTCAAAATCAGCATAAATAACGTAAGGCACGTATTGAGAATGCTTGAAATTATTAAAAAAAACCCACTTCTTCTCTTCAGAAGGCATCTCTATTTTGCAAGGAACATTCATTTTGCAAAGCTCAGAGTGTAAAGTTAAACTATCGTTTGAACTAAAAAAGCTTAAACATCGTCTACAAATGAAATGTCTTCGCTTTCCTTTGGTTAATTGACTTGAAACAAGACGTGAAAGACTAGTAATTGTACAATAATGAGATTTTTCTTTCTCTTTAATAAATAAAAGATCAACGTGTTTATTTTTAATTTTGGGTGTGACTACTAATGGAAAAATCATCATATCTTTACAAAAAGAGTAAACGTTAATAGAAATATCATTATTGTTTTTTTCAAATATTTTTATTTCTTCTGGTTTTGTAGGGAAACTTATCCCAGAAAAGTTAAAAGCATCCTTAAAGTTGACATAGTTTGAAACTCTGGATGTATTTTGATCTGCTGGAAATAATGCAGCTAAAATGGCCCAACGAAAACATTCATTGTCTGAATTTCTAACATTTACAACCGCACGTTTTAATTTTATTTCATTTGGTAACTCTATAAAACTAGTTCCTCGTAAAGGTAAATATTTATTACATCGTATTTCCAATTTAACAATAGATTTAAGGGCCCAACCTGAATCCTTCATTTCAAATTCTTCGCTTTCTTTTAAAATTTTTTCTGAAGAAATACTGAAAGCGTAGTCAATTTCATTTATAGATAATAATGCAACATTTTTAGTTTTAAAAGAACACTCTTTGAAAAGTGAGCCTTCCGAGAAACGTTCATAGATACATATAAGTAGAAAATTTACCTTTACTGCATTCTGCTGATGAACAATTTCTGTAATTAGTTCCACAGCTGCGCTCCTCTTTGCCTCCATAAACTCGGAGACATCTAGTATGCCTTGCGGGTTCGAAAGAGTCCAAGTAGAGAGACGATTTCCAAACGCACTCTCTTTCCGTCGCACAGTTCGAGAAGAAGCTCCACTCGTTGATGTCGATGCTTCAGGATTCACTCCACCCGCTGATGTTGATGGTCCAGGATTCACTCCACCCGTTGATGGTCCAGGATTCACATTATTACCCCCTTGAAAGTTTTCACTGCGTCTGGGCCGCTTGCTTTTCTCAGGGTTAGCCTCGCCGGGTTTTTTTCTTTTTGGAGGTTGTTGATGGAGGCTTTTTTTATGTCGCGTAAGTGCGTCAAGTCTTGAAAATGCCTTATTGCACACATCACAACGGAAATCATTGTTTTCGTGTACACTGGCTACGTGTCGCTGAAGGGTTGATTTTCTATTAAAGTTTCGCTCACATAATATGCACGGAAATGACTCCTCGTTATGCACGGAAGAAACATGACGTTCCAAATTAAACTTGGAGCTGTAGGTGTTGCTGCAAAGTCCACAAACGTGTGTATTCATTACATATGGTATACTGGCTTGCAAAGTTCTATGAGAAAAATGAGAATGCGTCCCTCTCTCACACACAGGTTAAGTATAAGAGGCAGGAAAATGAGAAAGCGCTACACACGCTCACAGGATAGAATGAGAATGCGAAACGACTACACGTACTATCTTGAAATACAGGTAGGGGCCAATCCCTTGGAATGCAGGACAAGTACGTACAATGCTTTGGAATGCAGGAGGGTAGATAACAAAAGGCTAGTTTCTGACATGAAAGAGGGGTGTACTCAATGCCTTGGAGTTCAGAAGGGTAGATGACAAAAGGACTGGTTTCAGGACGAATCGGCCTCAGAAAGTATATCCACTTTTTGATCTGTAAAGGGTAAAGTATATCCAAAAGGAAATGATCGCTTCATGTTTTTCCACTAAAAGCACTAAGGAACAGGAATAAACACGTTTGAAGATACAAGTGATATCACTTCCAAGATTTCAGGGCAGCGACACGTCCTCCTCTGGGATATTTTGCAGTCAAAAGAATCTTACTGGTCAGACCTGTTAGAATGGGTCCAGGTGTTGCCATTCTGCGAGTCCACAAATAACCTTATTACATACCATTGCCAGATTCGGTACTAAAACTTTTCTTCTCCACATTCACGTTTTCATGTCAGAAACGCGGAGGTAAACTTACTACTCAACTCTACTCTACTCTCGAGTGACTTCATTGCCTACCACATGTGTTTGATTTCACGTTTGAACACGTTAGATTGACGTCATTCTCCACCACATGTTTGATTCCACGTTTGAACACGTTAGATTGACGTCATTCTCCACCACATGTTTGATTCCACGTTTGAACACGTTAGATTGACGTCATTCTCCACCACATTCTCCACCACGTGTTTGATTCCACGTTTGAACACGTTGGAATGACGTCATTCTCCACCACATGTTTGATTCCACGTTTGAACACGTTAGATTGACGTCATTCTCCACCACATGTTTGATTCCACGTTTGAACACGTTAGATTGACGTCATTCTCCACCACGTGTTTGATTCCACGTTTGAACACGTTGGAATGACGTCATTCTCCACCACATTCACCTTTCTATGTCAGAAACGCAGATAAAAACTGATCGAACTTATTGATGTGGTGGAGCAATCTATACTATTTTAACAGCCAATTACGCACTTAATGTATTCAGATTTAAATTGATTATATTTCGGTAAGTAACCAGGTATTCGTGGCCGAATGGTTATATTCTCATCCAACTAACACTCGACTACGAGTACTTTTTGGTAGTCAGTTCGATCCCAGCAAAAAATATCACATCTTTTAGTTTTAAAAATATGTTTTAAAGATTTTATTATTTTTTTACTCAAAAAGTACTAATAGATGGCGCTACGAGTTACAGAAAAATCAGCTCTTAAATCCAACCGCTCTGAAATTCGCCTTAAATCCAATCCCTCTGAAATTCGCAAGTCCAAAACGTAAACACGTGTTATTCGACGAAATCCGAGAAACCGAAACTAACAACTCAACTCCACTCGAAGCAGGAAGAAAACAACTAAACTCAACTCAAAATTGAAAACGAAACTAACAACTCAACTCCACTAGGTATGACGTCACTTCCGGCACAACTCCACTTCCGGTTATGACGTCACTTCCGGTACAACTCCACTTCACTTCCGGTCATGACGTCACTTCCGGTCGTGACGTCACTTTCGGTGCAACTCAACTCCACTCGATTTCTCCACCACTGATTTAGAACCCGCATTTTCTATCTACTATTAGTGTTTATGAGAGGGATTTTTAGTGTAAACAAACCAGGCGGAAAACAGAATTAAATTCCGCTATCCAAATGCTCTCACGTGATACATAGGTTTACCTTAAATGTAGTTTATGGACGTTCTAGCGAAGTTTGGCATTTAATCTAATTGGCAATGACCAATCAAATATCATATATCAATTTGAAATTCAATCTTTGGAATTTTTATCAGCCAAGAACTGAAATCGTATTCGGAAAACAAGGCAAGTCACGTCCAGAATAAGTATAAGAAATAGGTTCCGCCGTAGAAACACTACCGCCACCAACATTTAGCTTAACAGAACATGCCTCATACAGAGAGAGAGCAGATGTTTTGGTAATCACTTTCGTAACTTGGGGTGTAATTTGGCAGGTTTATTCGACTGCGATATCAGCACGTTGCTTGATTTTAAAATTAATACCAAACATCGCAAAACATAATTGGTTCTTAATCGGAAGTATTTTTTTCTTCCCCAGTAGTTAACGTTAACTCTGAAAAACCCTCTCATAGCCATATACCAACCTATATATGGTTGAAAGGTTACAGATATGGTCACGAGTTTTAGCACTATTTCATTCCGAATGAACCAATCAATTGACCCACCTGTTTTTGTGTCGTCTACTCATGAGATGTATGGGACCAATCAGGGATTTGTTGAATACAAATTGAAGTTACGGAGTAAAAGGTGATATGCATGCTACATTTAGAAGTGCTGGCAACTCAACTCCACTCGATTTCTCCACCACTGATTTAGAACCCGCATTTTCTATCTACTACTAATAATTGCTATAGAACGGTAGGTAGTTGAATTAACGTAGCACTGAAACAACACAACGGGCTATTGGATTGGCGCTACTGAACGGATACTAGAGGTAAAGCATACAAGTCATATAATGCTGCTCCAACGAGAAGGCAGTCAACCTTGGGTTAGTATATTTTTGAAAAGGTGTTATAACTTATTAGGACGCAAAAGTGTAAATGGCTATCGCCGTGAATGATTCACCCGCCAACTTGTAATCACTGCCATCGCTTTTGGCACCGAACGATGCATTAGAACCAGAATCAGCGCGAAAGACGCTAGTTCTGGATGCGCTTTGCTTACGTTGCAACCTATCACTTAATTTGAAGAATAGACTCGTTCAGAACCACATGACTCAACTGCCAACTCGCCGGAGTCGGACCATATATATTTGTCTCCAACATCCAAAACAATCAACCACAACTGCAGTTTTTCCGCAACCGTGATAAAAGACCTGAAAATAAAAAAAAGTTCAGCCAGTTTATTCAGCACTACACGAAAGAGACAGTTTTCCCGTCCCGACCAAACATCCTCATGACAGTGCTAGTCATTTTTTACCACCTTTCAAAAAAAAAAGAAAGAGGGTAAACAGTGAACGGAAATTCCCACGAGGTTATTCTGCCATTTACTCTGGCTGAGATATTGGACAGAAAAGAAGGGGAGGCGGCCACTGTCAACTCCCATTTACCCGATGAGTGGACAATTTGTACCGTCCGCTTTTAGTAGTCCTCCTACTCCTCAAGTATTTCCCCTGGTTATCCCCCTCGCTGTCTGTATATTATTTTATATCTCGTTTAGATGCCAGCGCACGAGCCTCCTATCTTTGACTGGAATTTTCAAGGAGGGATCCCACCCCCCTACTTTTGAGTTTTTCAGCTCTTAACTAAAGCGGAAAGATTCGATTTCCGTGACTTGAATTCTAATGTCTCCCCCTCCCATAAAGCTCTCTTATTCTTCGGTAGTTTTTGTCCACCTTTTATAGCAACGACTACTTTTTTTTGCTTTAGCAATTTTTTTGTTCCTCTCTCTCAGTTAACCAATCAACTGTAAACTAAAACCTGATTATACGATTTTTGTTCTGCCTCTTGTTTTCAGAGGAAGGAAGTTTGCTTCGGCTTTTCCGAGATTTTGAGGGCAAATGTGTTTGAAATCATTTGTCTTAACGGTCGAGTTCAAACCTCGTTTTTTTCAAGCTGGATACGGGATTGGAGTTTCAAAAGGATGCATTTTGTCTTCCTGAAATGAATTAAAACAAAAGCTTCATCCAGCCAGGCAGGTCCATCAGGAATGCTGTCATAAATTGTTGGCATAAGTTTTCAGGTTCAATGGGCATTTGTCTTTTATGCTAAAGACTACATTCCATGTTTATATTCGCTTCGAAAACTGTTCTGTAGTGCCAGCCCCTGATGTCTGTAACCTGTTCCAAATTGTCACTAGTTTCAGGCAAGGAACAATTTGTTGTGCCTGCTTGGATCTTCATTCCCCTTGGAATAATAGAGCAGTTTTGTCTCGAATCGATACCTCGCCATTCGCAAAACCGGACCAGATCTTGAAAGACGAGATATCCTGACATTAGCAAAATTGACCAGACCTTGACGAGATACCTAGTCGAAACCATTTGGATGGTTAAATATAGCTACATATAGCAACAAATGACCCTCAAACCTAATCATATTTAAATGTCAATTCTCATCTCGCTTTACATGTCATTCTGGAACCTTGTAGACCGGTTTGGTTTGACCCTCATCGGTCCTTTTTTGCTGCACGAGGGCTAATTAGACCAGGACTTGAGACTTAAAGTAAACCATGGACAGAAACGAATCCACGTATGCGTATAATGGTGAAGGGCATGACCCACCAGTGGCCAAGCAGCTAAAGGCATCGCTTTTAAGAAACTGGTAGACTGAAGAGCTTGGTTAGGAGTTCGAGTCGCATATGTACCGAAGACGGGTTGGCTGCTTGAAGTTTCCTGGTTTCTTCAAGACAGTAAGTAAATGTTGGCCAGCCCTCAAAGTCCTCCAGGAATGCATGTTCCCTCACAGTTCACGGTGGGTACAATATGGCAATACATTCCTTGGTACCCCATTATAACGCAGTTTGCCCTATTCACGCCAATTAGTGCTTGAAGGGTTATGATCCATGCATTGGGAAAAAATAATAACGCTGAAGCGTAGATTCAAGATAAGGTGTTTCACTATATGATTCGCTCATCTGATACTCGAAGTAATGGCACAATTTATCTGCCACCTAATATGGATTAATATACACCACGATTTTATAATCAAACTCGCATTGCAAAAAATTGCTTTTAAAGATAAAAGTAACGTTAACAACATTCGAACATTAAAATATATACCGATTAAAATGTAGACCAGTCTCATCACTGTTAAAAAATATAATTTTTTCAAGGCCAAAACAGATTAACGTGACCAGCCCCCACGTACACGACTACTTTTTGTTAGATCGAGTTTCGAACTCGCCACCCTCTTGTTGCTAAAGCTCTACTCTTCCAACCAGGCTACCGCGGCCGCATCATACATGATAGTGATATGCCCCCTATTGAAGAACATAAAAGTATTTCATACATTAATAGTATTTTATCTGTAGGTATTTTAAAAATCAGTTTCGGGGCACTAGAACCTCCTCTAGCTACGCCATTGATTATAATGATCCATAAGTCAGATCAACAGGAAGTTAACGTTGCTTTTTCTCAACAGGTTATGCCAGTTTTAAAAGGCTCACTCCTATCACCACAACGACCACATCCGTACAAGTGAACGAGAGAAAGTCAATGGACATTTCAGAACAAATAGCAGAAATTCGACTGGAAAGGCGAAAGATAATATTCCAGGAAAAGCTACAGGAAGGCAAGTTCAGTAAAACAATTCATACCCCAGCATTTATAACTTGGCATGCATTCCAGAGTGAATTTCTTTTTATTTCATAGTTTGAATCAATGCTTATTAACTCTAAGCCATGACCTATAATTTGCATTTCAATTTCAGGTACTTTTGGACAGATTTATCACGCTATGATCAGAGATAACGACATATTAACTCCCCATGGTATCCCAGCAATTGTTAAAACTGTCACAGGTAAGAATTCACTCCAATTTCGCACTTTTACCGCATATTGTGTTTTGTTCTTCAATAATATGAAACTGCTGGAGAAAAGTGAAATTTTATAATGGGAATTTCCATTAACGAGTGAAATCTGATTTCGCTTTTTAAACTTGTCGAATTAGATTAATCAGTTACGGTGATCTGAGAAATTCGTCCTTCCTGTGAAAATGATCGAATTTTAAAGGAATTTTTGATTTAAACTCCCTCGATTGCTTTTTGATTAAATTATAAAGATATTGAAATACTTTTAAAAGGTAAAGTATTGATGAAATTAAATAGGTAACAGCACGACGGTCGCTTATTACTGAAAACAACGTCAATATCTGAAGGAAAAAATTTCAAAGCAGATGAAAATTTGGGAACATTTCTTTCTCTTTAATCAACCTAGAAACTAATATAGAATTATTAACTTGTTTGTGTGAGATTTTTGAAATAAACTGCAATAATCTATTTAATTCTCTCTGTCCCAAAATAAGTGCCACATTTGCACATTTTGTTTCGAATATTAATGCTTTTTTTCCAATTTTGTAGTGAACGGCACCAACTAGGACAATATTTGTTAACTGTATAAGGGCAACCTAAGAATGTCACTCCTTCATTTTTTCTTTTGTAAACAAAGGATGGTAAATAATCGAATAAAAAGAAATTTTTTCGATATTCAAGGGAAAATGTTGGACATTGCAAACACGTATTATAGAAAGTATGATGATGTCATCTCTAGAAGTATTGCCAATAAAATTGTTCACATCAATAAAAAACTGACACGTGAAAATTGATTTCCAAGTAATATTAATTGTAATTCTGAAGCTGTATTAAAAGTCGAACATTAAATTACCTTGTGTTAGAAATAAACCTTTAATTTTCAATTAAATTTTTCTTTTCCATCCTTTTATTCAAATGTGACAATTATTTCGGCACAAAATTCAACTGCTAAATGTGACTTATTTTGTGACAGAGTAGCACTATTTTCTGTGTAATAAATTTGTGAACTGTTACACATTTAGTTAAGTATTAATTTGTTAGCGTATGGCATTAAGTAGCGTTAATGATCCATAAACCTTTTCCACTCGGAAGTAATTTTGTCCATCATAGCATAAGCTATTATTTATTTGGTCGACCAATCGGGCTGATGATCAGGGTGCTGACTTCTAGATCGAAAGGTTCCTGTATCGAAAACGGGAGAAGGCATGAATGTTTGTCCGTCTTGTATGTGTGGTACTAAAAACGGATTGTGCCTTGAATGTATAGTATGTGCAACATGAACCCATCCCCCGTTGTGCACCAGGGCAACGCCAAGTGGTTTACAAGTCTGCCCTTGTAGTGACATGATGACTAAAGAACTTATGACAATTTTAAATTGGCAGAGCATTGGGGGAAAAACCAAACTATTATTCGATCCCGTGCAAAGTTTAAAAGTCTTAATTCCTTCTCTTTCTTTCGCAGACCAAGCCTCCACCATTCAAATATCACTGTTAACAGCAGAGGGAATGATGATGCTTGGAATGAATTGCAAGCACATTTTGCCCCTGATTGGCCTATGCACGGATGACCCGTATCACCCTATGTTAGTTTACCCCTACATGAATCAGGGTAACTTGAAAAAATTCCTCCACAAGTGCATGCTGGCAGAGGGACACTGTCACGTGAGTATTCGACGGATTCTTTTTTTATTTGGATTTTGTTCTGAAGATTTTAACCATTAAAGCCAATATTTGTGTTCATAGCACATCTATGAACTGAAGGAAAAATTCTTTTTCAGAATATTATCGTAATTAATCGTATGAGAATGAAATGTAAACCACGCATAATTAAAGAAATAAGTATAATTGAGTTTACTAGTTTATATTAAATAATTAAATATTTACAAAAATGTTAACTGTAAAGAATTTGAGTTATGGATTAAAAAAAGGACGAAATGTTCGTTGACCTTTGGTGAATTTTAAAAAAAGGGCAAAACTTTTCGAAAAGTCGCCATAAATTTGAAAATAGGAGCTTTTGAGACGTTTTTGCTTCAATAGTCGTTAAGGCTGGAAAATAGTAGCAAAAGTCGTCTGTGGTAGACTTGTATGTACGAGCCTTTTATTCTACACCCACAAACTATTGCCTCGTTCCGAAGCGTTTAAGAAACTCAAGTTTTTCTATTTCTCACTTTCGAGATGTTCTCAGATCTTTCCCTTCGGGATGGATCTCGGGTCGTCGCCAATAGCCCATTGTATTTCTCCAGTGTGACGTCAATTCAACTACCTACCCTTCCCGTTAAAATTCAACAGCTTCCGCTTGCCCTTTACGCATCTCTTGAGCTAGCGCTTTTTTGAAGTCTTGCATCGCACATGTTGTGATTAAGCAATGCCTAATTAAAAATGCCAATTTACATAGCACCCCATCTTCTTTAAGTAAAAGTTAATTCTGGGCCTGAAGAATTAAAAAATATATAACTAATTTTACTTTTTGGTAACATTCCACTTGACCACCTTACAAGGGCCAAACTGATAAGGGTCTAACTGGTTTATACGCAAAACATCTAGAATTTAGGATATAAAGTCACTTTATACGTAATGAGAGGTGTTTTCAGTGAAAATAAAAAAACCATGTAGAATGGGAAGACTACTTCCTCTACGCTCGCATGATATACATCGGGGTTACCTTAAAATGTAGTTTACCGACATTTTGGAGTTGACCAATCAACTATCATAAATCAACTCGACAATCATTCTTGAAATTTTTACTGACCAAGTGCTGAAATCGTATAGAAAAAGCCAAGTAACGTCACAAATACGTATAGGAAATACGTTTCGCCGTAGAAACACTACTGCTCGCTGCATTTAGCTTGACAAGTAGGTAGGTATTTTAGTTAACGTCACACTAGAGCAACACAACTGGCTATTGGTGACGATCAGGGATCAATCCCAAAGAGAAAGATCAAGAACAATTCCACGTAATTTTGAACCACGGTCATATGACGAGGCAACACCTGAGCTGGCACCCCACTCTCCAAACTTCCACACCACGCCAACGTGAGGAAATTTGAGGCCACGACAGATTTAACGTGCACCAGCCCCCTTTGAACACGACGGTGTTTCGCTGGATTCGAACTCGCAGCCCTCCGGTTACTAATCTGTTACTCTTCCAACCGGGCCACCGCGGCCCTATTTAGCTTGATAGAAAGACTTTCATACGGTAAGTAATTAATTAACGTCGCACTGGAGCAACACACGGGCTACTGTCTGCTGGAAAGATCCGAGGACCACACCTCGTAATTTTCAACCACGGTCAGATGACGAGGTCAACACCTGAGCTGGCACCCCCACGCTCCAAACTTCCACACCACGCCAAGATGAGGACAGTTGATGCACGACAGATTTAACGTGCACCAGCTCCCATGTACACAACGGACTTTGACTGGACCTAGTACGAACTCGCACCCCTCCGGTTACTAATCCGTTACTCCTCCAACTGGGCTACCGTGGCCCGACTCATACAGAATAGCCTCAGAAGAGTTTATCAGGTTCTCAAGTCTTTCTGTCAAGCTGAATGTAGGGAGCGGTAATGTTTCTACGACGGAACATGTTTCATATACTGATACTTTTATCCCAGTTCTCTTTATTGACGATCCTTGTCTCAAAATTGATCCTTGATACTTTTGTTCTCAAAGTAATTAAATAAGACTAAATCGTTACCGACGAATTCTGGCACGTACAATGACATTTCCCGTGTACTATAAAAATTGGAATTGTCCACCATGTGATCATAGGTTCGCGTGCAGCAAATGTGGGTGTAATGCACTTCTCATTTGTTCTTGGAAATAAAAAGATGTAATTTGGGCAAGAGGGTGAACCTTAAAACTTTAATATCGTTTACAGCTACCGAAACCTTAGAAAAGGTACGGGAAGAATACGTTTGACCTATCCAGTGTTTGAAGGATTTAAGAGATTAAATTGCCTAGAGTCAATTTATGACGATGATCGTTAGTATAACGTCATCTCCTGGAATAGCTATTTTCAACCTTTTCCATCTCATGCTGTTTAAACTATATTACTAAAATTCTGCGAAACTAAAAATTTATATTTTTTTGCAGACCTGGCAAAAAATAGGTATGATTCTGATTGATTTACAAATAAATAATAGTAATTACAAACCCTTTTTAAAAAACTCTTCAACACTTTAAACGAGAATTTTAAGGAACTGATCTACAGTACACATTGCTTCCATAAGCGATTTTCGTAGCGGAAATAGATATATTAAGAGTGATAAGAAACTCAAGAATTTAATAAAGTCTAGGATTTTATTATCCTTCGGGGACAGCGGTAGCCTATTTGAAAAGATTGCGTGTTTGAATCTCGATCTCAACCCAAGACCGTCGTGTACATGGAGGCTGGTGCACGCTAAATCTGTCGTGACCTCAAATGTCCTCATGTTTGCGTGTGTTTGGAGAGTGGAGTGCGAGCTCAGGTGTTAACCTCGTCATCTGACCGTGGTTCAAAATTGCGAGATGTCTCCCCAGGATCTTTCCCTTCGGGATTGATCCCGAACCGTCGCCAATAATCCGTTGTGTTGCTCTAGTGCGACGTAAATTGAACTGCCTACCAGAAAATGCCATTCTTGGAATGTGCTCTAGAAGATGATTATGCTAACTGATATATTACAAAAATAATACACTACTCATGATACAATGTTCTTTTTACAGGCATTAATGCATAGAGATCTAGTGGCTATGGCGCTGCAAATAGTGCAAGCAATCGCATATCTACACGATAAAAGATTGATCCATAGGGATATAGCCACAAGAAACTGTGTGTAAGTATTCCTTTTTAAATCTTAGAAACGTTTGTAATTTAAATTTGACGCAATATGCATATCTCAATCCAATATGGTAGGTAGGTATGTACAGTGAACTAACTCCCTCTTAACCGGCCACGTCGGGACCGGGACCCAGACCGGATAACGATTTGGCCGGTTCAACCGTCGTTCCCTTAATAGCATTAAAATACACTCCCGAAATAGTTTTTATTAGAATAAAACTAAGTATATAGCCTACTTTACTGTAATATGATATATATGTTACAGTGAAAGACCGAAATCTGGAGAATGTCGACTTTCACCGGTGAATGTCAACATTCACATAGTCGCTTGGTGTATGTCCGAAATATTTGCTAAATACCCTTATTTCTGACTTACACCGGCAAATGTCGACATTCACCATGCACTAATGGTGAATGTTGAACATGTCGGAGATTTATATTTTCTTCTCCGTATTTCAGTCGCGATAAAACGTCACAAGGGTGACGTAACTTTTTCGCCTCTCTTTCTGAGAGGAGTGACCAAGAACTTAAAACAAACAGTACATTCTAAATGAGAAAAGAAAATAATAGAAATTAAAGACTTACTTAATTATGTGATTCAAATCTTATTTATTGCAACAACTTAAACTATTATGACACTTTGAATTGCACAAGTCCCTTGCTTTTACAACTGCATTTGTGGAACACTTCCTTTTGCAATGACAGCGTGTATAGCCTTGCCCCCCGCTTCTCGAATTAGCTGCAGCTGCTTCTCTCAGCGACATTTCTTGAAAAGAAATCTCATCTATGGAAAGTAACTTTTCTTTACAAATTACGAACTGATTACGTGTGTAAAGCTGCTTGAGGGTACCATTTTTATTTGCCAGTTTATAGAAGTCGGAGTCTTCTATTTCAACAACAACCGCTAACACATTTCGGCTATCTGTACGACCACGGGACTTGTACGAATACATCAGGGACTTGTATTCGTACAGTATCACCGATTTGAGCAGGAGGAAATTGTTTTTGTGAGGTTCGTAACATTTCAGAAAGTATTTTATAGTACTTTTCTTGAGAAAAATAAAAACAATTGTCTTCTCGTTTACCCGCAATTAATGCATTTAACTTTTCAAGAAAAAGATCACGATTCACTGCAGTATCCATTCAGTATAAATTAGGGTATCGGAAAAAAAACCTCGGCTCCTCTCTTTTCGACCTCCACCAGAGCATATCTGTGATTGTCGACATACACTGGTGAGGGTCCGAATGTACAAGAATGTAATGAAATATTCGATCTTTCACCGACGTATTTGGTATGTGTCGACATTCACCGGTGAGAGTCGACATTCTCCAATTTCGGTCTTTCACGGTAACATATATATAATTAAACTTAACCTGGAAGAACTTCCTTTATTGGAAAAACTAAACACATGTTACTGTAAGCTACTGTATTTACAGTACATAATTGGTAAGCGGCGGCCGGTTATGAGGGGTCCACTGTATTTTAATTAACGTCACACTGGAGCAACACAGCGGGCTATTCTCAATCCAGTATGGAACCATTACTAATCAAACTCAAGCTCTCAATATGAGCACATGCGGCATCTTCTATGAGAGACGTATTTTAAACCATTGAATTTCTTTCCCTTGATTCGCAAGTTTTTTTAAAAGTTATATGAAAAATCATACCAAAAATTCTCTCAACTCTTCCCAAATATTGAGGGCCGCGGTAGCCCGGTTGGAAGGGGATTATCAACCGGAGGGTTGCGACTTCGAATCCAACCAAAGACCGTCGCGTACAAGGGGGGTGGTGCACGTTAAATCGATCGTGGCCTCAGATGTCTTCACGTTGGCGCGGTGTGAAAGTTTGGAGAGTGGGGTGCCAGCTCAGGTGTGACCTCGTCATTTGCCCGTGGTTAAAAATTACGAGGCGTTGTCCTCGAATCTTTCCCTACGGGATTGATCCCGGACCGTCGCCGATAGCCCGTTGTGTTGCTTCAGTGCGAAGTATTCAACTACCTATCTGATTAATTCGAACACCGGAATCACAACTCGCTAAAAGCTGAGCTCAACTTGAACATAAACCTGTTACTTATGAATCCGACCTTACAAAAATTAACTTCAAACACAATATATTTCAATTACAAGTAGAATAATTTTACGTATCATAATTGAATATTGTGTAATCTGTTTTCAATATTATCAGGGTGGATGACTGGCTTCAAGTCAAATTGACGGACAATGCCCTTGCAAGAGACTTATTCCCAGGCGATTACCACTGCTTGGGGGACAATGAGAATCGACCCATCAAATGGCTGGCGATTGAGAGCTTGCTGAGGAAAGAATTTTCTTATGCGAGTGACGTGGTAAGCATTTTAAGTTTCAATTTTTTATTTATCGGGGCACACACAAGGAATGAGCTAAACACATTTATTCCTTCATAAAAGCTGATATATTTGTTCATTTTTTCCATTTTAAATTTTTCAGCATTTATTGAGTTAAAAGTTAGAAAATAGCATTCATATTAGATATACAATAGACGCTCTTTAAACCGGCACTCGGGACCACGGCCGTGCCGGATTATCGAACGTCAATATAGTTTTAACGGGAATACCAAAGAAAAATTAATACAGTACAATGATATTTAAAAGAAGTTGTAAAAAGCTGCTCTATGGCAAGAAATAATACACATGTGCGTTACTGTTTAAAAAAATCTCTGATATCACGTTGCATCCGTGATTCGGATCTCTTCAAAAAATCATTATGGATTATACATAAATTGATGAGTTCTGCAGAGTTATAGCTTTTGTTGGATTCGGCAAATTTTATAAATATATTTAATGCATCAGAAGCCTGTTTCCACGAGATTAGCTTCATCTGCCATGACTCCTTCATCCAATTCCACCTCCTGAACGGGCTTCTTGCGGGTTCACTACACTATGTATAATCTGTTCGTCACTCAGTTCTTCGACCACTGGCCACACTTTTGTCGATTTCAATCCAGTCTATAACTTCCTCAGAGGGTGCGTCTGTGAAAGGGTTGTTTGGCACAGCTTCTACCAAATCTAGCACCATTTTTTGACCATTACTGGTAACGTTTGGATCTTGATCCGCATCTTCATCATTGGGTCAAAGTTCTTTCATTAGAGTCATTTCTTTCACCTGATTCCACGATAAGGCAATTGTATCTTTGACATTAAACTGTTTTTGGAAGTCTTTTACATCACATCACAGTGGCGCTACTTGGCGGTCGATGTCAACAAACGCCCGAATCCACTCGAAAAAATTCGAGGGGCTTGATCGGTGCCGGATTACAGAATATGCCGAACCGAAGAATGCCGGATTAAAGAGCACCGACTGTATTTATACAAAAATTAAATTCTTTATACAAAAATTTGAAGTTATTTAAAAATCTTTTTGCGATAGAGAAAAGATAATACAGATCAATAATTAATTTGATAATATTTTATAATTTTGGTAATAAAGATTTTTTTAATTTATTAAAAACTATTTTCGATAAAATTTTTTTGGATGTTTTATAAAAATCATGGTAAAAATATAAACAAATGAGAGGAAAATCATGCGAATTCTCATTACTTAAATACGTTTAATGTTTTTAAGTTATAAAAAATTATCATTAAGTACTTTTGTCGTATAACAAATTTCAATTTACGTTTTGTGAAAAATATTTTTACATTATATACATCAATTAGACTGCATTTTTTGTTGAAATTCTGAAATGTTTGTATGTTAACTTTTAGTGGGCATTCGGAGTAACAATGTGGGAGTTGATAACCCTAGGGCAGCAACCCTACATTGAAATCGATCCTTTCGAGGTGCACTTGTACTTGAGAGATGGCTACAGATTGGATCAGCCCAAGAATTGCCCAGATGATTTGTAAGCATATTTACATTGATACTTTAAAAAATGTGAATATATGTAAATTTCCTATGTACTTTGCATTCACAAATCTGAACTTTTTAAATAAAATTTATCCTAAATAACTTGTCACAAAAATTAGAGTAAATTAAAATCATTGATTCCTACAACTTACATTTTAAAGATATATTATCTAAAAATTTTAAATAATGAACAATATTTATTGTTTTCTCAATATAAGTATTGAAGAATGCATTTCATATATTTCCACATTGCAATTAACACTTTTTTAACTTTCCAATGCTTTTCATGTTTATTAGAATTGGAATAAATATAAATGAAATTAAAGTTTTTCAAATAGTTCACAACCACCTTTCGTTTTCCTTTTAATTGGCCGCCATGGCTCAGTGGGTTTACATATAACACTAGCAACCTGCGAGTAGGTAAACAGCTCAGGTTTGATTCCTTTCACTTAGAGGGTGCATTTCTCTCTTCTGTGTTTACCTCAGCTTGGCTAAATACGGTCCTTGTGCCTAAAAACCCAACCAACCTTTTATCCACACTGAATTCGCCAATTTTAAGGGCAATAAAATTTTATGAAATAAAGTTAGAGAAAAATCAACATTTGATTTCAGTGCAATCATTTAGTTTGAATAACCCAAGTTCTTTTGATCTTAGATTCGAAGTTATGAGCTGTTGCTGGTCAACAATGCCCGAAGACAGACCATCAGTGACTTACCTGATGAAATGCTTACAGAACTTTCACAAAGCATTAGGACTCTTCATCTGAATCTCACTGAAGTGTTTTGGACACTTGATCATGCCTTCACTGCCACTGTTAATCTGACACGACCAAGTTGAGTGGCTTCATCATGAACTCTTCTTTTTATGAGGCAGAACTATATCTTTCCTGGGATGTGCAAAATGTTTTGAGTTCGTTAACTAACAATTTAAAGTATTGCAACTTGGCTCACTTTTATCAGTCTTAAATGTTAAAAATTCTCTTTTACCTCAACCATCGAAGTGTTTCAAAAGAACTACTAACTGGCCATATCCTCTAAAAATCTTAACAGAAATAATTCTTCGTTTTATCAGAATACTCTTCCTGTTAAAATTTTCAAATTAAAGATCTGGAAAATTATGGAGTTTAAATAATTACAAAAATATTGATGTTATCTTGTGCATTGTGAATTGACTAAAACTTTCTACAACTTTTTTCTGTTCAATATATTTAACAAAACAAAAATACTTGATTGCAAAACGAAAATAGTTTTACGAACAAAGTTTGTAAAACGAAGTTACTTTTGGTTAAAAATATGCAAATATTGCATGCAATTTGAGTTTTACCTATGTATTGTGATGTTATGTGATTGCATATAACCTGTATTCATTACCAGAGTATGGATTTATCACCCTAGTTCCCATTTGCAGTCAAATTTTAATGGAAATTTTTATTGAGAAACATTTGTAAATGTTAAAAAGCACTGGATAATTGTATTACAATATGGTTATAAGGTAACTTAATTTTTTTAATATTTGGCTGGCTCAGTGAATTGTTTAGTTGCAATACTATAAATGTATTGTTATTTTATTTGTTCTTGCTCGTGTCTCAACAATGCCTCATGGCTGAGGTGCTAAAGGTGCATGCTACATTTTGGAATCTAGTCTCTATTTGTTATATGTATGTGTGGAATATGTTTTATATATCAATGTATTTGTCTTTTGAATAGCCTATATTGTTTGCATGTTAAATGTGTGTTTCTATTCAGCATTCGAAATGAAATATGTTCGAAGTTTTTGATGCATGGATTTAGATGGATTCTAGTTCAGAATAGGAAATGAGTAATATGAGTTGACTATTAAGAGCAATTACTTTTATATATGCAGCAAAGATAGGATTAAATTAGATTACATATATATAGAAAACGAAGCATTAGAGATTATAAAACAAGATGTTGAATAAAACATAGTAAACTTTAAAAATATTAATATTTCGCTTCGAATTTAATGCACCATATACATAAAATAATTTTTATTGTAACTTTAAAGAAAATTAAAAATTGTTACTGAAAAGCTTATGTGAAAAGGACAAGAAATTTATTCCTTAAAACAAATTGTAAAATTTTTAAGTACAAACAAAATTGGAATTTTTTTGTTTGGTATAATACAAATTTGATAAAAGAATAAATTAAATACATAACGTCATCAATAATTTAACAACTTGAATAGATCATTAATGCTGCTGCTAATTAGATTGTAATAATTGTAATGTATAAAAGTACAAATTACTAAAGAATAATAAGTAAATTGAAAAAAAAATTGTCTTAAAGCATTGTGGTAGTTTATTTATGAAATGTGATGTTAATATTTCATACTTATAATCCAATCAAATGCTCTAAAACCAATTTAAAATTAAAATAAAACCTGTCAATACCTAAATTACTAACCATTCATATATTTTAATACTTTTATTCAAAAGTTTTCGTAAGACCCAAATTTATTACATGCATAACATTTTAAGTTCCCTCAGATTCAGATGCATAACGAAATTTTTTGTTTTAAAATTAGAATAAACATTAAAGTTCATATAATTTTTCAAAATTAAAATTTTAATCACATAAATTATCTAAAAACTTTTGAACACAAACAATACAAGATACCCAGTAATCTTCATTATAAATTCAAGAAAAGGTACAGAAATATTAAAATCATAGATATTTGAACAAAACCAGCATTATCCTGTCAGGTGTCTACATTTAATCGGAATTGACGAGTACCAATTATTTTATGTCATACAGGAACAGAAAAGATCTACCACTTTACAGTAGAAACCAGGTAATCTGGAATAAGCGTTCAAGAAAGATTTATTATGATTTTTGTGGGAATGATGTAATAATTTTCTTGACAATTTCAAGCAAATTCCAAAAATAAAGTTTTAAATTAATATGCAATCAAATTAAACAAAATTCTGTAAATAAAATGGAAGAATGTAACATTTGTTTCACCAGGCAACATTTCTGTACTCGTGTAATAATTTAAAATAACTTCACTAAGTATATATTATACATATTGCATAACATTACTTTCATAATATACATGTTAACAAACAATACTAGAATTTTAATGACGATTCGCAAGTTTAATAGATTTTTGTACTTATCAAAAACAGAACTTGAGGCTCCCATTTTTTGTTTTTATTCTTATGCATCACTTTATTTTTTATTACATGGGTTATCCTGAAGTTCTTTGCTTTATAAGAGGGAAAGGGTAACACTCCCGATTCTACCAAAATGCATAATTACATACAAGCAATCATTTCAAGTTTTATCGCTCATGCTTTCATTGACTGCTGATCAATTTTAACTTTTTCAGTTCAACAGTCAAGTGTTGTGCAAAAAACACATGTAATCAACTTCAATCTTTTCCTTCAGCAAAGCTAGCAAGCATTTGATTAAGTGTTTCTAGCAGAACTGTGATAATTTTCACTGACACTGCAGTGCGGACATGAATGCAAATGTCCTGTCATACGTACTTTTCTGTGTCCAAAGGGTGCTCAGTTCTGATAAGTGGGGGTTATATGTCTACTTATATATTGTAAATAATTGTATGTCAAATAATGATAATGAAATATTTATGTATATTTATTGAAGACAATTGCTTTTGTTTGAAATGAAATGTTGGTATAAAACACTTGTTGACCAAGTTTATTGTATATTAATAATAAAAATCTTGTAAAGTATTAATTGAAATCTGGATTTCAATTTCTTTTTAAATATGAGTACTAAACACACCAAATAAAGGTATCGGTGCATTGTGCAGCAAGTTAAGCGAATCAACTCAACTACCAAATTATTACAAAAATTTACTTGATTTGAAAAAGTATCTTATGACAATTTACATTAAAATATAATTCATTTTTATGAGTTTCCAATGTACAAACCTATTCAATAATAAATAAGAAAATTAATGATATCTGATTCAGGTACGAATTTAGAAAACATTAATTTTTCTTTTGGAAAGAAAACAAGCAAAAATATGATCTTTCGAAATAATACTACGCAATAATTTTATAATCTGAATTTAATGCACTGCAAAATTATTTTCATATCCATATTTAGAGTCTCGTAAATTATTTTGCTTGATAATACTTTCATAAAGATGTATTAAAGTACAAGACCAAACCAGATTAACTTTGTACTCTCACCAAATTCAATTGACTAATATGCTTTTCATTTTATAAAGAAAAAAATCTAAAATTGTCTATTATACAGGAAGTATTTACGAATAACATTACTATCCTGTTAATGAGTAATTCAGTTAATGGGTCATAGTTAAATTCAGTTTTACAAATGCTAAGAGGATAAGATAAACCTTCTCTCATTTACATAAATATAACTTGAGTGAAGGAAGTGAGCACTGAATTAACACTAAATTGAATTTCTTTTAAATGTTTTAAAACATCAGCCTTTTTCTTTTCATGATGCAACTATCACATGACTGACCTGACTAAATCTGAGGAATTCAAAATTGGGAAAATAAAAAATTATGCAATAAAAATTAGAAAGATTAAAAGGTGGAAAATGTATGAATCCAAGAAATTTTTAAGCTGTAGGCAAAGTTTGTTTGAAATAGTGTTAAAATTTCAGAGTTAAAAGAAATCTTAGTTTTTCCAAACTTTCCACCTGGAGTTAGAAAACTAAAATGCAAGCACATTTTAGTGATGTGCATGGATTTGTGGAACTCTTACAGTAGTGTCAATTACAGTTTCATCAATGTCACAAAAGCAAACCCCAAATTCTCGTGCAAAATACATTAGAATTTGAAATAATATTCAATCATTTTTATTCAATTAAATTAATCCGAATTTAAAATAGTATATCACAGTAAACTAATTTAAAAAGTTCTAAATAATCTGAAAGATTTAAAAATAAAATAGACTTGTAGTAACTTTGAAGCATTTCAAATATTTTTCTTGAATTTAATGAAGTCTGCCTCTTTCTTACAGTTGAATAATTGAAGTCACATTTATTTGCCTTCATCAATTGCCACATTCCTTTGCATCACAAGTATTTGCCTTCAAAACAAATGACAAATTGTGAACACATTGCAAAACTTATGTGAAAGCTAAATGAAAATTGCAGATGCATTAAAAAGTATTTTGCTTAATCTTATGATTTGCTGTGATTACACATGTAAATGATGTCGCAAGACGTGAAAGCAAATACGACTAGACTGAAAAAATTAGCCAATTTTTTAATTGGGCAATTTATTGAACAAAAACAATTGAAAACCAGAAAAATGAGCTCTAATTCAACATACTATTACTTATTTCAATACTTGCTAGAAAGGTTCTTTTTTCTTTTGTAAAAATGAAATCTGGCTTTGACACTATTATTCCACAATGAAATCGTTCTTAATCGATAGATAGTACATTTATTGAACAAACAATAAAAGAAAAAAATATAACAATACAAAAATAGACTCATGATTTCAACTGAATTTGTTAAGAATCTTAAGTTAAAAAATTACTTGTACCATACTTTTAAGCTATGTTGACCATAATTCTGCATGGTTCTCATTAATTTGAACATTTGCTTATGAATAATTATGAAACAGTAACAAACATATTAAATCTCATAGTTTAGAAAACCTTTTATAATTACACAGAGGACATTTACAAACACTTTTAAATCTAAGTTATTAAGGCCAAGCAGTGAATAATTTGGCACACTGGAATTGAAAATACATATCAAATACCTTACTCATTTATAGCAAATAAACATATATAAAATATATTTTTTAAAGCACAACATGTGTGAGATTTCCAAAGTTCACAAAAGGAAATATTTACAAAATGAGAAGGAACAAAATACCACAGTCAAGTAATTGCAATGCCTGCCAGCAGGTCATTATATAAACATATTATTCACAAAAGCATGCGCATGAATGATACACAAAAATGCTTCAATAGTGCCATTTTATCTCTGTTTTTCTCCCAAGAGGAATGAGAATCAATTTCAAGTCAAGAACCTATAGTAAAAGATACAATGAAATTGAGTTTTCGATCACATCAAACACAATGCATCATCAAGCACAAACTAAAACTATACTGCCCATAGGATTCACGAAGATAGTTTCATAAATCTGATCTACTAGTAGGTAAGATCAATGATTATTTTACAATTCAACATTTCTGTTTTCTGATAAAATGTGCAAACTAGTGCAGTAGTTGCAAATGTACCAATTACTTTTGCACAGTATAGCATTGAAATTTATATGAAAAGGCTATAGTGATTAAATTGAAATGACAATACCTTGAATATATTTAAAAAATGGTTGAAAACATTAATAATTCATAAAACTCTCAGTACAACTTACACTTATTTGATAGCAAATAGATTTGTAAGTTAAAATTTCAAATATGGGGGGGAAACAGTATTACAAAGACTAATACAACATTGTGTAATTTGAATGTTAGATTTCTTATTAAGAGTCTAAGTTCATGAGTAGGTTTTAAGGGGTTTAGTAATCATTATCTTTCTCACTTTGACTTGGAAGCCGACCAATAGGGCTGGTGGTCAGGGTGCTGGTTTCTATATTGAAAGGTTCTTTATTCTAATCAGGGGTAAGGCATGGATGTTTGCATGAACCCACCCTGTGATGCATCAGGGGCCAAAAGGTTCATAATTCTGCCCTTGTAATGCCAGAATGAGTAAAGCATTTCTAACAAGTTCAAGTTGGTTGGGCATCGTTAAAAAAATAATTGACTTGGTAGCATTAGTTGGATAATTTTTAAAATAGTAGCAAAAGAGTCTCCTCTTAAACAATATTGCAGTAGCAATTTTAATTGGTCAGATACAAAATTAATCAGATAAAACACAAAAGGTGCTAATTTTGAAACAGAAGTTGAGGATTCACCAAGAAATTCAAATCCTAAAATTAAAAAACTAAATATTTTCTAAAAAGATTTTCATGATAATCCAGCAACCAGATTCGGAATGGTTTTCTTTCATAGTTGCCATTGCTTGGCACCAAAACTTCAAAATTGGCATTCCTTTTAAAATTTTCTCCCTAAAGAAAATTCGAAAAATATTTTCCATTCTCTATTAGTTAAAAAAAGGAACTAAATTTTCATTGACTGGAGAATTTTCAAAAGTCAACAAAATTTTGAAAATAGTAGCTTTTGAGACGATTTTGATTTAAAGATAGCCCTAGTCACCAAGGTTGAAAAATAATAGTGGCAGTCCTACTTTTAACATCATGTTTTTTTATTCAGAGAATCTTACAATTTTTTTCAACAGAGGATGCCAGGATCCTGGGCTTCAGTGAATGCTATGCCACTGATGTGCACATACAAAAAAGAATTAAGAACAATAAAAATAACATTGTAAATAAAATATTAATTACCATAGTATCATAGTCCCAACGGTATTGCTTGTTGGAAAGAATGTAACTTCCATCAATAACAATTCTTTTGGGAGGTTTACTTAATCCCATAATTCTAACTTGTTCTATTGCTGCCTTATAGAAACTGGATTTCAAAACTTTTTTTCCGAAATGTCCGGTCACAGTGAGAGAATCCTGAGAAACATATAACAAAAACTATTACTACAACAATCTAAATTGATCAATTGGATAAAAATTTCAATTTTGCAATAACCAAGTGGGATGTATTGAACAGCATTTTTGTGCAATCAAAAAGATTTCTTAAATCACAAATATATTATACACTCATGTCCAAAATTATCTTTACATGCAAAAAATCACGGATTTTTCAGAAACTGTGAACTATAATTTTATGAATTTGTGTGAAATGATACATAACATCATAACACATAAATACAAAGGAACAAATTTAAGAGCACTGTATATGATATAAAACTGTAGAATGAAACAATAAAAATGGCAATATGTGACAAGGAGAGTTCAGAAAAAAAAGAATAACTAAAAAAAAATAAGGCTTATGAATTTAATATGGAATGTGATCTTCCCTGGCGTGTACACACATATCACATGTTTTAATGCTGGCAATAATGTTGTTAACCACAGTTTTTGGAATTAAGTTCCACTCCTCCAGCAATGCGGTCTTCAGGGTATTTATATCTCTAGGAGGAGGATGTCTCTGTGCAACTGCTTTTCCAAGGTAGTCCCATAAGTTCTCTATCG
The DNA here is from genome assembly GCA_933210815.1 of Meta bourneti. NCBI lineage: Eukaryota > Metazoa > Arthropoda > Arachnida > Araneae > Tetragnathidae > Meta > Meta bourneti. The sequence continues at coordinate 70,411,987 of OW119922.1, read as the reverse complement.
GGTCCAGATCAAGACATTTTGCTGGCCACGGTATTTGCTCAATGGCTTCACTTTCAAGGAATTCGTCAACAAGGTTTGCTCGATGTGGACGAGCATTATCGTCCATAAATAAAAAGTCAGAATCATATGCACTTCTGAAAAGTCTTACATAAGGTTCTAAGACATCATCCCTATATCTCTGGCCGGTCACAGATCCACTGTTGAAAACGCGTAGGGGTATACGTCCATCGATCATTATTCCTCCCCATACCATCACACCTGCACTACCCAAACGGTCAATTCCATAATGTTCGAAGGAAGATTTTACTTTCCTGACTACCTTCAGATGTAAACACGTTTAGAATCAGATGTTAAACTAAACCTCAACTCATCAGTAAAGAGAATATGGGTCCATTGGTGTTCACTCCAGTTATGATATTTTTGCACCAATTAAAACGATCCCTCTTTTATTTTGAAGACAGTGAAACACACACCCTTGGCTTTCTGGCATAAAGGGCTTTTTTATTAAGCCTTCTGTATACAGTTTGCCGTGATACAACAGTTCCAGTGGTGGCTGCAACCTCTGAACTTAACTGCCGAGCAGTAGACTTCGTGTTACGACGGGCAGTTATTGTCAGGTATTGATCTTGAGAAACAGTTGTTATTCGTTTACGACCTTGTCCAGGCCTACTTACAACAGTTCCAGAGTTCTGAAATTGTTTCCATAGCATAGAGACTGTCTGTCTTGAAATATTCACACATCTCGTTGCTTCCATGATTGTCTGCCCTGCTTCTAAACGGCCGATAATTCGCTACTTCACAGATTCTTCCAAATGATACTTCAGAGCCATAACAAACCGTTTCGAGTCCCTACACACTGAAATCGAACACTGTATTGCAGAAATTCACTCAGATATTCACTTTTCGCAAAGTGCTTGATTCACCGTTGAATGACTTAACGCCTTGATTTGCATATCAGAAACCGTTTGATCACTTTGATTGGATAACACTAATTAGGCTTGTCTTTCACACATTCCCTGCAAAAATGGATTACATCGATTTGATATTTCAAGGAATATCGTTATTTTTGGGTATGTAAAGATAAATTTGGACATGAGTATTTTAATATATTTCTCAAATCTAAAAACAGAAAAAAGACGACATGAGAAGGAGAATGCAAATAAATTAAATTCTTAAGAATTTACTAGAACAAAAAGATTAGGAAAGACGTCTCATTTTTTTCAAAAACAATTTTAGTTTTATGCCAAGATGGAATTATTGACTACACATAAGTAAATATCCCCACATTATAACATAAATAAAATCACTTTAAGAAATGTTTTGAGGAAATTTCAACTCACCCTAGTAGCTAAATAATCAACTAAGAGATATTCACCATGTAAAAGAGAATCTAAAACAAAAGAAAATTTTAAATTATAGCATTAATGTTTTGAATCAGTAGAAAAAGTTGTTTCATTTCTTGAATTATTTTACATTTCTATTATTAGCTGAGAAAACTGAGTTCCAAGAATCCTGGTTATAAATAGAATACATTAAGTCCCTTAAAAATTAAGTACTTTAAATTTTGAAGTAATTTTTCTTTAATTTAGTGTATTGTTTTCAATCAAACCTATAGAACCTACAATTGATTGTTTATAGTGAGTCTTGAAAACAACAGTGGTGTAGAACATGTGTTGTAATGTGTCATCACAAACTGCACATAAGGATAAAATAATTCTTGTATAATACACATTTAAAATACATTACTTTAGAGATAAATTCTGGAAATTTAATTATTACTCACCTATCTCAGCTTTAAACATCTATCTTAATCAAGAGAACTACTAATTCTTGATTATTTTTTATCTTTAATAAATTGTTGAATTACGTGATGAAGATGAGTACTGGAGAAAAATGTAGAATTATGAACTGAAAAATATTTGTCTTAAAACAGGGCAATATACGAGCATCTAAAGACCATATTCCACAGCTGAGATTATCCAGAATTTGTGTTCTGTCACATGTTTTGTGACATTTTAAAAGTAGAAAATGTCACATAAACAAAAATTCTGAATTTAAGTCAGGATAATCTGGTGTATTCAAGATTTATTATATCTCAATGTTTTTTAAATCCAATGATTGTAAGAAAGTTTACAAATTAATTCATACGTACTTTTGCTTTCTCCATCATCCCAATAAAGAAGTCCACTAGCTTCATATGCTGAATTCAGGGCTACTAAAATGCTCATGGAATTTTGCCGGCTAAAAGATCACGAAAATAATATTGACATCAACATCATCTATTACCCCTTTGGGGTATGAAATAAATCAAGCTTTTTTTAAATCAAAATTCTAATTTTTATGCAAAATAGTGACTATGAATAAAAAATAAAAGATTTATTCAAAACTATTATGCATGATAAATGAAATATTATTTGATACAAATTGTTTGGACAATTTAAGTATTCTCAACAATAAGTTTTCCTGTCAATCACTTATTCATTTTGAAGACTAATTGCACTTTGTAATATATTGATTATATAATCTTTAAGCAATTTGAGAACATTTCTTTAAAAAATTATGTGCACAAATTCCTAATCATAACTTGTAATTAGTTGTTTCAAGTTACAATGTGTTGTATTTTTTGATCAAAGGACAGAAAGTCATAAACATAAGCATATATTGATGAATTTTTATCAGAATCTGAAACAAAAGTCAGTGAAATCATTTAGTAGACCTCACATTCTGAGGTATGCCTAAATTCTTATATTTTTGACATTAACTCTTAAGTGTTAGGTCAGCTTTATCTTCAATTTACTGGGAAGCCACACAAATGCAAGAGGTCATGGCCTCTCTTGACATCCTATGAAGGCCTGGCTATTATTATCAAAATATTTATTCAGATTCTATTCATTCCCTAAAAAGTTTATATTTTTTATAAATGTTTTAATCTAATTTAAAAAATTAGGAATTATTTTTTCAGATTTTTTTTATAAAAGATGCTTAAAATCTTATATTTGTTTATAAAAACACTTTACATGATTGATGCAAAATATAGTGCCAAATTAAGTCCAAAATGTTTTATTTATTATTCAAATTTTTTCATAGAATGTGATTTGTCCCATCCATGGATAGTCACTACTTAGTGGTTTTGATTTTTGTTATAGGGTTCTACACTTCATATATAAAACTAAAATGTTACTCTTATGGATCATACATTGGGTTAGTAAAACTTTTAAAACCATATTCCCATGCCTTAAAGTTAAGCTTGGAATTTCCAGTTGATTTAATTGTAAGATTAATGTGTGTAATGAAAGAAATGTCATGTTCAAAGACAAGAAATTATCTATAAATTCATCTAGATTACACACTTAAGTTGTATTTGCTGAAGAATCAACAGAGAGCTGGTTTTTCATGGCATAATGGCCATATTTCAACAAACAGGGAACCATTTTACTCAGAAATAGAGAAATGAATGCTATTTTGGAGATTTATGCAGTTTCATTTAATGTTGTTGACAATAAATAAGATGCAAAGATCAATTCATAGCATCTCTAGACCAAGAGATTTCCAAGTCAGGCAATATTTTTAAATAATTAATTTAATTGGTATATTAGATGTAGATTATCTATTTCTCAGCCTTTTCCTTCAAAAGCCAATTTTTACATGTAAAATTTTTTTATTCCGTCACATTTGTGGATGTCACATCTGTGGACAAAATATCATTATCCTACCAATTTCATAAAAAAGATCTTAATATCAGAGAATGGCAGCTTTCTATGCTGTCTCATAAAAGATGCAACTATCAAAAGAATGTTTTTCGATGAGCTTTAAACAAAACAAATTTACTCACTTATTCTTTTTTATTCATTTTCTCATGGGTTCGTGGATCAAATTGTTACCGAGAAACAATTACTTTTTCATTTAAAAAATACATGTTTGATCTGAGTGGTACTTACACTGCTATTAGTTAATACATCTACCTTAAAAATATATTTTTAGAATTTTTTTAATTTGGGAAATTCACGATTTTTCTGAGTGATCCACCTACACGAATGTAGAAAATGGCATAAAAATGAAGTAGAGCTCCCAAATGGGAAATAAAAAATACTGAAGTTTCAAACCTAATTGTAGTGGTTTCTGCAGGTTTCTGTAATGTTATAATATGACCACTTCTAATATGTAATACAGCTGGTTGTTTACTGTCCTTAAATAGGCCACCTGCTTCTGTGAACCATTCTCCTCTACTGTACACAGGTGATCCCTAAATAAATAAATAGTTAATAAGTTAGTCAAGTCGAAATAAAGCAGAAATTTTAAGACAATACTTTCTAAATATACATCACAGAAACATTTTAATGAAGACAATAACAGATTTTACAACAATTATTTCACTTTTGAGGTATGAAAGGTATTTTACTTCAACTTTTTGTAGTGTGGGAATGTTAGGTAGTGTTTGTTTTATGTTGTTTGTAATAAATTGACAACCACTTGAAGCTCTTACAAAATCTTTTACTATTATAAAATACAATTACCTGATAGTAATCATACCAAATTCCTTCTGGCAGATAAAAATTCAGCTCTTTGATGCCCTGTAAGAAGTCAAGTGATTTAATTTCATTATAAGAAATGTGTTATGATGAAATACAATGAAATTGAGAGAAAATCAAATTATTTTGAAGGAGGAATGTTTCATGATAAAGAGAGAAATAGTATCTATACCATTTTAAAATTTACTTCATAGAGCGAAAAAAGTATTTTCATAATAATTGAGTTATTAGCAACTATTTTACTAAAGATTTATATTTCCGTTTAAACAAATGCCCAAGATTGCAAAACACGAAATTCAGATTTAATCCTCCAAGCGGTTTGACAAGATATCTCATCCATCAGGATCTGACCAATTTTGCTAAAGACAAGATATCTTGTCATCAAGATATTGCCAATTTTTCATGACAAGATAAAGATCTGGTCACTTTTCTTCTAATAATAGAAATCACATTTTCTTCTAATGACAAGATACCTCATCAAGCAAGATCTGGTAAGATTTGCTAATGACGAGATACCTCACCAAGACAACCACAATGAGAGTTAAAATAGCATAATTCATATATTCAAATACAAAATTATGATTAGAATTCCAAATTTAAGGGGGCATTGATATCAGTAAATACTTTTTCCTTCTCATATCAAATCTATTTCAAAGAACAAGTGAAAATGTTCCAAGCAATTGCATTAAATAAAAAATAATACCATCACATTATTGAATTCACTCATCTTTTCGAAAAGAAACTAAATACAAATTCTTTAGAGAAACAATATGAGAAGTGAAATATAATTTCTTTAAAAACGATATTTGCACAATGCGTTTTTTATACCTTTTCCAATATTGGTGATATCATTAGTGAAGACCCCCACATAAATTGGGTACTGATGGAATACGTTTCATTGTCATGTGGATAGCTGAAAGAACAAGAATATGAAAATGAAGTAAGGAACTGATAACATGGTAATGTGCAAAAGTAATGCGAAAACATTAACTCACTTGTGGAAAAGAGGCCGCACTACAGTAGATCCCTTAGCATGAGCCAGATAAAACAGTGTGTAAAGTTGAGGTAATAATTCATATCTTCTCGATATAGCATTTCGAACAACATGGAACATTTCTTTGTCATTCAGACCAGCATTATAGAGCTGAAATTTTGAAGTTTAAAGATATAGGAATTTAAGATGCTTAGCTATTATGAATTATAAGAGACCAACAAAAGTAAAATTTAGATCATGGACATCACAATTTTGTAAAGTAACGCAATCTTGAAAATAAGAAATAAAAAAACTAGAGGAAAACCTTGAGATAAAATTGAACTAACCACAGAAATTTGTTTCCCAACACTTTATTTATTAAACTTTCAACACCTTTAGAAAACTATGCTTTAGGTTTTATTTTTTTAAACATGGAGCAGAAGCGTGTGCTGCAAGCATTTTTAAAATTTCAAGACAAAATACTTTTTAATTAAAATTCAGATATTTACATATGAATTTAGTTTTGATCAAGAATATTTTATAGCATTATATAGGAAAGTTTTTATTCTTGAATTGTTTACAAATTTTTATGTGATGCAAAAGAAAATTTAAAAGTAACTGAAATTGAATGAAATAGATATTTAAATAATAATGTAAACAACACTTTTTATAAACAATTCTTTTCATGCTTGCAACTTGACATCTGAAGGTGTTTTCAAAGTGAAAGCAGCATAAAGAAGTGTGTTGCTTGATTACATAAACTTTTTAAATAAAATGTCTCCATTAAGACTGAAGTTTAATGAACATAAGGACAAAATTGTTTTACAAAAATATCTAAAAATTCAGTTAAATTTTTATGACACATAGAAGGAAGTACAAACTACCTACTCATTGACTGATACTGAATCATAAATCATTTTTAATCAATGCAAAGTTTCTACTTTCCATGTTTTTGTAATATAAAAAACTACAAAAAATACTTACGAATTCAGATCCAGCATGGTCTAACAGTAGAAAGGGATAAAATATACTGCACTGCAACCACTTGATACACAATTCCTCATTGTTTTCACACTTACTGGCTCCAGTCTAGAAGGCAACAGGAAAAGCATTATAAAATGTAAAATGTTTGTCTTGCAATATTTGTATAAAAACAATCCTAATAAATCACTAATTCTACAGAGTTTAAGTTGCATACAAAAACCATATTCATGGGGAAGAACGATTTTTTCCAACTTTGTGGTGCAGCTAAAGTAACTGAAATTCCTAGATAACTATTCATTAATTCCCTTAAATGAGGATGTATTAATAAATTTCAATAAAAAACATTGCTGACATATTATTGCACATGATTCAGTATTGTAAACTAAATGCAGATACTAAAACCATGTGCAATAATATCCTTTCATGAATTTTTAAAAAATATTAGCAATATAATATTTTTTTGGTAAAAACAAACTCTAAAACGAAGCAGCTATGAAAGATCAGCATCCTGCTCCTAGCCATGGAATAATTATTAACATTACTTTCACAATCCACATAAACTGACTGTGGTTCGAAATTACAAGGTGTTGTCCTCAGATCTTTCCCTCCAGTATTGATCCCTGTCTGTCACAAATAGCCCACAACGTTGCTCCAGTGCAAGTTTGATTCAACTACCTACCTACACATTACATTCTTGAAGTATTGGTATAAAATTGCTTATTAAATCCACTGAAGTCCCAAAGGTTGAATCAACTGATGGAATTTTAGACTTCATGAAGAAAATCTTTAAAAATGAAGAGTTTATAATTGGACTGCAATTAGGTTCATTCATCACATTATCTTAACCTTTGAATGGAACCTAATACCATAAATACACTAATCAAACCAGATGATAAAAACACAAAAGATATGAAATATAGTAGAAATTTTTAAAATCCCACTCAGACTAATCGATACATTTTGACTGGATGTTAATCAAATATTTCTATCTACTTTCACAGCCTATTCAAAATACGTAATTTTTAAAACCAATAAAATATAAAATAAATTAGATAAATATGCTATCAAAAATGGTAGATAATCGTGTAACTTAATTATAAATAAAAACTCTTACAAGAGCAATTCCATGAAGACCAAATTCTAAAACAGCCTTGACTGAAGAACGCAATCCTTCCCAGTTAGATTCAAATCCTCTAATATTGTGTCCCACATACTGTCCACTTCCAACAAAAGTAGAGTCACTGATGATTAACTTTCGATCAGATGAAAAATTAATTCCTAGTGCTCTGAAAAATAAACAATTAATTTTACTATGGTTGGATGGATTTTTTATGGTGAATTATGTCAATTGATTACAATGTATTGAAGAAACACATTACAATATGAATAAGTACTACTAAAAATAGCATACTGATCCAAGAGTGCTAGAAGTCAAAAAATGCATTTTTCAAGGAACAGCATTTTAAAATTTCTGAAAAATTAAGTAAACACCATGAATGCAAGATCACAATTTATTGTCACTATTTTTACTAATTTGGTTTTAAAAAATTTTACAGGATAAAGACTGAGAGCCATTCAGAGATACCAACCCATGAATGATCCTGTCAGTACTAAGATTGGTTTTCAGTAATGTTTCCATAAAAAAATTACATCTAAACAGTTAGTATATAACTGAACCTTAACAAACATTGTGGTAGACAAATGGATGAACAAAACATTGTATTCAAAGAAAATCTGCAATCAACCTATGTGACTAATGTTTGTCCTGTAGAATGGTTCTCAAAACAAAATACAATCATGTAATAAAATTTCAATATTTTTCCACTACAGTAAGCTTTTTTTAACATAGGCTTTCCTGGCACATTTTTGAACATCATTATCATTTCTATTTAAACACAATTTTAATGAGAAATATATTTCATTAAAGCCTTGAATATTTCTAAAATAGGAAAAGCAAAAAATTGCCTTGACTGGCAGCTTTGACAGCAAATGTTAGTCATCCAGAAAATAGGATGTTACTTAAAAAATTATAAAATTTTCAAATTCAGATGCAATAAAAAACAAGGTAACATTCTGTTTATTGGTATCAGGTACCAAAAAAAGTTCATGATGCTTCTAGGTTTTCAGTTTCAAACTGCACATGTGTGTTCACTCTTCAAATAAAAATGTGGTTACGTAGGCTTAAATAATAGCTTATTTAACAGAATTTACTAGTATATAACACTTGCAGAAATAAATAATTTAAAGTTGTGAAAAAGGTGATCTCAGTATGACTGTCAAAGTCAATCATTCAAGCTTGTTTACTTCATAAATTCAAATTAGGCACCAAGGCTTCAGAGGCTGCACTAATGGAAATGATGGAGTGAGTGAAGTTGTGGTCAAAAATGGTTCCTGAAAATTGTATCTGGTGATGAGACTTTTGAAGTCACTCCTCGTTATGGTAGACATCAGGTCTCCATGAGACCCAGTTGAAAGATCTGTATCTTGACAAATTCAAGTCAAACGTCAAGAACTTGTAAGACAATTTAAAGTGAACGATGAAATCACCCCCATTTGCATCAGCTTGATTACCTTATACATTGGCTCTCGTAATAAAATACAATAATTATAAAAATACTCATATGGCAAAAATGGTAACATTTTAAAGAAGGCAATTTATTCCAAACAAATTGTAAACAAATTACAATTTTTAAACTTTATTCCAATGCAAAAAGCAAGAACATATACAAATTACTCACTGCTCTGTGGTCAATGCCATTAAGTGACCGTACAAATTGTGAGCATCATAATGTGTCATGACATCTGATTTCCAATGCAACAAAGCATCCATACACAATGTCTTATGATAGAGAGACATGCCTGTTCCTAAAATAATACCAATCTATTATGAAAGGAGATAAAAATAAAATATAAGGAAGCAAAAAGAAAATATGCTTTATGTAAGAAAAGTATACAAGAATATGTTTTGGATACCTGGGACATAAGGTGGGCTGTTAAGGTCATCAATCAAGCAACCACTTAATGAGCCATCAACAGATGAAGCTGGTTCATTATTAACCTGAATGAAACATTTTTAAAGTAAAGATGGAGGTTAAAAAATATATTCCAAAAACATGGGTATCAAAATTCAAGATGAAAAGAAATGAAGTTTGCAACACATGAAACTTAGTAAATATAAGCTTATAGTTGAGGGTAAACGTTTAATAATATTTAAAAATAAAGTGAATAAATAAGAATGAGGGCAAGGCGATTCACTCTGAATTTTCAAATTAAACTATGAGGGCTGTATTACTTAACCTTTAGACTACGGCAGGTACAACAGTTGTACCGTGAGAATTTTCCTTCCTAGAGCAGCTTGGTACTGATGCTGTACCGTATAATTTATCCACCTTTTAAGTGACTGCTGACATCAAGCACCATTTACGATCTGTCAGCGACTGGCATTTAAGCAGGTCTGTCTTTTTGTTCGGTGCCACCCCTGTCTATCATTGTGTGAACTCTTTGGGAAAGATAGAAAGTTGTGGCGGTGATATCTCTCTCACGCCAAAGAATACACCGAGAAGTACGAAAGGCATTTAAGGGAGAGCTTTTCTCATTCAACACTACTCAGTATGATTGGTACTCTTAGTACAATTGGTATAACACCAAATACCTTCACTGCTAACGAAATTTTCAAATCAGAGTACTTTACACAAGATTTTCTGGAAAACACATGATTTATAATCAAGTTAAGTAGTATATTAGACATACATGTGTACCTGGAATACAATATACATAGTTATGAAACTTGAAGCTTTTTAAAGCAGATTAAAATTTTTATGTTACCCTACTTAACGTTATGACATATTATAGAATAATTTCGTATTTGCTGCAATATTAACACTGTTCATAGTCATTTATACTTTTTCAGAGAAGAAAACAGGATACTCTAATTTTCAACTAAAATATTAAGAAATAAAGGAAAGGATATTTAAAATGGTTTTGTTCAGTTCCTCCAGTGCCTTGGATAAGCAATACGGAATAGCAAGTTACTCAGTTTTTATATCGAGAAAAGTAAGCACATTGATCGTGACTTGTTCAGAAAAGGATACTTTGTTTTGTAAAAAAATTCCCATGATTTAACCTGTACTTTTATAGAATAACTAGTAAGTAGTAGAGTGGCTGGGTAATTTTACATGACCACTGCTATGCTTATAAGAGCCCCTAGAACCCTTATTTTAGAATCCAGCTTAGTACAAAATCTACTATTTGCAACTAATTTATGAAATGTCTTTCTCTATCTGTGAGCAACTGGTATTTAAAGTAACCAATAAATGAAATTTAATAGGATTATTTAAGATCTAAGAAACAGCGTTTAAATCTTAAAAAATACGATTACGTAAGACAAAAGAACTGGTACAGTAATTACCCATTATATCGGATATTCGGCTATATGGCTTGCGTTTGAATATTGAAGTTTCAATCTTGAGGACACAGCAGAGAAAATCCATAATAGTCTTTTGTAATCAGCGACTCAAAGGCATTATTTTTAGTAGTTTTCTTCACCTTTTCATGTGGGATTTGTTTTCACTAAGCAAAATTCCAACAGTTAAGTTATGGGGGTACAGGTTCATTGGAATTCCTGAAGGAAGGTGAAGAAACCATAAATCACTCCTATTCAAAGTGGCTTATAAGAACATCTTCACTGCTTGAGAACAAAACATGCTATTCATGCCGTTGTAGCTCAGTGGATATGCCCATTGCGCTAGCAACCTTCGAGCTGTAGGCGGCACAGGTTCAATTCCTGTCAGGTGCATTCCTCCCTGGGTGTATTTCTCTCTTCTGTGTCAGTAAAACTTTTATTGTGTTTATTACTTGATATTGTATAATCTTGCGTCTGGCACAGTATGGTTAAATATGGCCCTTGCGCCATACATCCCCCCAAATGAACCCTTGTTGAGAACATTAGAGTTATATAACTCATGTCCCAACTCATGTATCCAAGCCTCTGTGTGAAAGTTATTCTGAATAAATAAAACCATTTGAAAAAGTAGATGAGGGATTTTTGTTTTCAGAATTTAGAATCTTTTACAATGCAGTCTATTGTGTGTTCAGCTTGTAAATGAAAACGGGTAATTTAACCTCCACAATCCAGAAGCAACCGAAAGTTAGGTCCTGAGGTTTATATATCGGTTGCTTCTTTTATTTTTACAATACTTTGTTAATTACTTTTTTCAAAAATTTAATTTTTACAATAGTTTGGACGCATAATTTATCTTTTGGATAAAAGTAATATTTTATGCTATTCTGAAGAACTGTTAGGTATTTAAGGAAGGACAAATGAATTTTTGTCAGAGATTGATTATATGCATTGTAACTAATTTCTAAACATTTTGAATATCTATAACAGGACAGTTTACACAACATAACTTTGACTTGATCCTTTAAAACACAGAACAAATGCAAACTTTTATTATTTATACATAAAATATAGCTTTTTAAAAGCTGTATGAACTATAAAACAATGCACAGTTTCTATGAACAAACGCAAACTTATCAATTATAATTTTCATGAACAAATTCAAACATTAACCTATAGCACCTGATTTACAAGTAACTTTTCTGTAATTTTCTATTAAAAACAATAACAATAAAGTCGTCTAGAATATTGGTTAATTGATTTTTTACTTTAATAATCCAAACATAAATTGAGCAGAGTCAATGGGAAGGTGTAGCTCTTTAACAAATTTGGTATACATTATTTAATTAAATTATTCATGAATATTTTCATACATGAATTCAATATGCTAAGTGTGTATAGAATTTATTTACATATTTTTTTGTGGAAGTTAAATATATGATAAATACATCTGTGATTAAAATCAACAGTTTATGTGGTCATGTCATTGACATGCTCTGATTCATTATCGTCTATCTGAAAATATTGAATATTATCGTGACCTCATCTTAATCAGCCATCATCTTCATTAAAAGATCATCAAGTGAAGTAGATAGGAAAAGAATTGAGCCTATTTCTGCGGACTAGAAATATATTTTTTCGCCTACATTTCTTTAAATTAAAATAAACATTAAAAGTACAAATCTTACAAGACACTAGAAATGATACTGTTTCCTATGTATCTAATTATAAGAAACAATTATTATTACCAAGAAAATTTAAGATTCTTATATGTTGTACGATTGATTGATATGACAGATCTGTAGTAAAAAACTAGCAGAGTACTATGTTCGAGCTAAAATCTAAAGATAAGTAAAAAAGGCCTCACATAGTTTCTTTTCGAAGGTTGTAGCCATTCTCTCAGTTCTTTTATGCAAAAAGATAGCCCCTTCAAGAGTGATAAAATATGAAATGAGAGAAAGGTGGCCTGGCTATCAGTGTGTTAATCAAAGATCCGTTTAACATGCAGATATTTGAATCTTTTAAACCTAAAGCAACAACGATCGCCTGAAGTAAGCCGTTATGAGTTTCTGAGAAAGAGGAGAAATTTAAACTATTTTCTCTCGCTTTGTCGAAAATATTTATTACTTCCTATAGAAAAAGGGAAGCTCTTGAAAACTTCACACAAAAATATTCTGCGAGTGTCACACATGTCTTTACTTTAACCATCACAATGACCCTTACATTCCTTCTTGTAAACTAATGACTCCTGAGTATGCAGGAGATAATATGTTATGCCTTTATCACATTGGTAGAATGGCTTAAAACATACTGACAGTAATCTGACTAGAGGGGCACAAATGGTTCTCACACTGACCATTGAAGCAGCTTTTCTTTGTTATTGTCAAAACATTACTCACGACGGAACGGTTTTACAGCACTTCTTTCTTATCTTCACTTGGATTGGAAACATTTAGATTGTTAGCACTATTTTAATCTTCCTCTTTCAGTCGATCTAATTAGCCCTTATATTGCAATACACGACCATGACTGAAATCAACTTGCTTTCAATAGTATATATTATGCGATAGTTTGTTCATATTCAAATCCGTTTATTCACAACATACTCCATAAATTTAGACTTTCAAAGTAAAGTTTTAATTAATAATGTTGATAATCATTATTCGTATTAGAAATTCCAACTTTTAGTATTTTACTGTACAAATTGCCAACTTTGTACTGGTTGATTTTTACTTGGTTTACACAAGAATATCTGTTGAAAAAGAAGACATTTTAATTCCTAAGCATACTGAATATCAAATTGCAGCGTTCATATTATTTTAATCTAAAAGAAGCCTCCACTTTTCATGAGCTTAACATAATGATAGAAAGTGACAAATGTATTATTAGTCTAAAATTATTCCCATAATTTGTTTTTACAAGTTTAATATAAACTTTCAATATTAGATCTTGGGGATCGTGATCCTAAACTACTTTAAATTCTAAGATGGTTCCCCAATCATCTCTTTAAAATCACACTGTTAGTTAATATCCATATAGAAATTTCATAACTGTTTTGGATTACATCAGTTTTCGATCGCTAGTGATTTTCTAAAATCAAATGGGAACTTCATCGCTATAAGAGTACTAAAATTAGATAACTAAATTTAGTGCGCATATGGACCTCACTTGATAAGGAAATTTACATAATTCATTTAATATATCTTTCTCTTATCTATGACAGAAATATAAAACTGATTTTTAAATTGAATTAAAACGTTTAAAACAACTATTAAAATAGCAACAATTACTTTACTTGCAAGTAAAAATTTTAATAGATTTCAAAACAAGGATTGATGAGAATTCTATTCAGATAAAAAAATAAATATTTAAAGCAGAATATTAAAAACTTTCATATGTGGTATTGAGCTTATTGAATGCAGCAGGTAAAGCAACTATTCATTTCATTAGTTAATTTTTGTAATGAATTCATAAAAAATAATAAAAGTTAATCATGTGCCAGAAAATAGTACTCCCAGAGAAAGAACGAAGCATAAGTGTGTTTCTTATGCACTGTTTTACGTATAAACTATTTAAATAGAAAATATCTGCCTTTTAGATTCGTTTGTAATATGAATACTTTACACCACCAATTAATTTATTACCCTAAAATATGAATGTTATGAACAAAAACAATAATTGAAAATATAAACGATGAGATAAAATCATGCTGACAATTTCGGAAATAAATTATTAAAATCTTAGATTTAATGTAAAAAAATTATTTGTGCTTTTCAATATCATTCATTGAAAAACAAATGAAAATATTAAATAGAGTTTGTATTCGTTATAGCCTAGATCTCCATAAACAAATTTTAATCCAAACAAAATTAAAGTGGTTCCTTGTTCGAAACATAGTGGGGTTGAAAAAAGTGCAATTGATTGAAAAGTAGCAAACCCCAGAAGTGATCCTAAATATATTACAACCATTTGCCTCAATTTCCATTGAGCGGATTGGGACAACATTATCAAAGGAAAGCGTGCTAGGTGGTCAGTCATAAAAGTCATTCACGACTCTATCGCTCAAGTTCTGTAGGAGGAAAGAAGTCAGGAAAAATCTGCCGTTCTAAGATGTGGGTAACAAAATTTGGATGCCGTAGTGTAAAGGTTAATAATTGATCAATTTACATGCAAAAATAAAAATAATTCAGAAGCAAAAGTTACTGAAAATTCAATAGATATTTAATATCTCTCAGGATGCATGAGGAAAAGCTTAATGTCGTAATATTTTGTAAAATTATATCAGCATATAGATGCAAAACTTTGTTACACAAATAATGTAGTATAGAAAAAAATACTTACATACCATCCATAAACCATCGAATGTAAACAATGAGTGCATTTTCTTTATAACTTTGGTCCACCACATTGCTGTTTCTGAACTGCCAAAATCTGGATAAATAACTGTTTTGTCATGGTGCTGTAAAAACATTTAACACATTAGCGAAAAATATTAAACAAGGAAACTTGATCATGCATCTTTTATGCCTCACTGCAAAAAGTATGAGAGTTAATTCCTAACGTAGAACAATGAGATTTGCCTACTCCTTTACTTACATCAGAACATGCATAACATTGAATATACAATAAAATTTTGATGCCATCACTCAAGGGACAAAGAAATTTTGATGGCAAGTGTTATGACGACTTAAGTGGAGTAATCATGTGATGTATTCAATATCAATTACTGTAACAATCAGTTCAATTAATATTTATATCACAGTATTTAAAATATAAATCAATGAAATAAATAAAAAATGAATAAATGATAAAAAAAGTTAACTTGCTTCTTTTGAGAGAAAATTGAAATTCTTAAAGCTTTATTAATACTACCTTTACAGGCGCATTATAGTGCCAAGTACGTGTCTAATTTTTACTGAAACAAACACCAGAACTGAACATACTGCAAAGTTATCGATATCTATGTAGTAATTTACATCAGAAATAGTAACTTTCACTTTTTAAGATTTCAAATAAATTCAATAAATATTCAGGGTCAAAATCCCCAATTTAAACTTCATTTTGTTTGCCATCAGATACAAACCCGGCAATAGCTAAGACTTTTCCAGAGATGACAGGATAGCATTTGAATTCACAGTGAGGGTTCAATTGCATTGCCAGTCTATAAGAGTTAAATGGGGCTGAAGAAAATTGATGACTTATCTGAAATGACTATATATCCAGGAGACGACCTATCAAGGTTTTACTATATTTTGAAAGAGATGCATTTCAAGTTAAAATAAACCCTGTGTTCTTTCTAGATGGAGAAAGGTTAAATATTCTAACACATAATCAATGACTAGCCTCTGCAGTTTTTCAGTTAACACAAATTCTAGATTTCTGAATTGATGAAGGCTATAAGGACAAAAGATAACGCCAATGAATTAAAATTATATTTATTTATATATTTTTTGCAAAATATTAACATTTTTAATACTCAAAAATGAAACTATTAGTAATTTACAAGTAAAATTCTTGTTTTTTAAATTATAAACTAGTTACACCAAAAGGTTCAAGAATCCTTGCTGACTTCTGAGTTACAGACCACTTATTCACTTTTTCTATTTAAATTAAAGGAGCTAAGTGAAAAAATAAACCTTATTTGTGCAGTTGGTAAAAGATCAGGGTTTCCATTATTCAGACAAGGGAAACATTAGGGCCTCTTGAAGGAAATTTTTCATTTTTAATCTACATTTCACATGTATCACAATAGATTAACCCACAAGTGCAAATATGAAGAAACTTTCATGAGTGCAATTTGGATTTCACAGGACCAACTTTAGAAACACCAATTTTTAGCAAACCTTTAAAAGTTTAAGCCATTAATTTTTGGTGATAATTGACTTTGGTTCTTGAATGCAGGTGAAATAACACATGCTGTCTTGTAAAGATTAAGGTTTTAGAAAATTTGATGAGAACTCTCAGCAAATATTAATATGTTTTAAGGATTGTGGGAATCCTAGATAGCTTGTAATGTTAACAACACATAGCCAATAGCATCCAATTCAGAAAATTGCTTCATAGAAATAACTAAAAAATCTAAGTATTACCTTAGATTGAGATTCAATACTTTTTGGCATTTCTGAGATGGAGTACATCTTTAATTTGTTATCACAGAGTATTTTGTAAGTGGAATATTATTGAATACCCTTTCAAGGCTGCCACAACCGAAGTATTTGTGAAATTGTAGCATTAGTAACAAATATTTTTAAAAATAGAGCAAAAAATTCCTTTTCAATCCTATTTTAGTAGCTCAGATATACAATAAATAGAAATGTGCTAATTGAGTATGAAACAGACATTCAAGGTTTCAAGAAATTTGAATGAAAACTTCTTAATAAGGTTTTCATCACAATCTAGCAACCAGATTCCGATGTTTTTCTTTCATGGTTGTCACAGCTTGGCAGTAAAACTTTGAAATTGGTATCACTAGGAAAATTTTCTCCCTAAAGAAAAAGCCTAAATATTTTTTGTCCTTTATTAGTTCAGAAAGGGACTCAATTTTTGTTTACCTTTGATTGCCAAAATTTTGAAAAAATTGCCAAAATTTTGAAAATAGGTTAGGTCTAGGTCCTTCTTGGTTATGTAATGTGGCGAATACAGCAACCTCCAAGTGCAGTGTTAATACTGAACAAAGGTAATATTAGTGGACTCAGCATTACATGAGTAAGCATTTTAAAAATCAGCAAACAAAGAGCGATTTTAAAAATGTACACAAGAACAATCATAATAAGTATTCATTGCCGAGTCATCTGCAAAAATTTGCAGTACCTGAGTCCTTTCACCATGTAACATCATTTCCCAAAAATTAATTTTGGGTGCCTAAAATAACTTGTTTCCTTTCTTTAATTAAGGAATCAAGCATTTCTGCTCAGTAATAATCTTCTATTACAAACTCTGCTATGACTATTAAAGAAACATCTTTGTTGTACAATATTCCAATACTAAAATGATAGTATACCTGTCCTTCAATTGGATGCCATCCCCATTTATCTGTGACAAACACTTCTTGCTGTAAACTTCCGCTGTACATTGAATCACGACTCAAAACTGATTCCTTTAGCACACCAGCTGACACCTGTAAAATCAACTTGTGATTCTTGCTTTTAAATTTAGAAGAAAAATTTGCAAAATCTGGATACTTGTTCTTCCCTGCAAGCTTAGTAATGGCATCTTGGTTTAAAACCAGAGATTCCTAAAATTGATAAAAATAGTTTGGAGTTAAATAAACTGAAATTTTTAAATGAAATTAACAATTGATTTAAATAACAAAATGAATTATTCTTAACAATATGGGTAATAATACAAATTATTCAATAAAAAAATATTACCATAGGGATATGTTTTGCTTTAAATCCATCTACAAATTTTTCTATTTCATCAGTTGAGTATGAAGAACGGCCAATGTGGAAACCCAATGACCAATAGGGAGGTACAGCAGGACGGCCAACTGCCTATTTTTAAAATAAGAACTACTTTTACAACATGCACAAGAGAAGAAATGTCAGACAAAACATATTTGTTAAAAATCTTCCGGCATTGACTTTTAAAATTAACAAACATGTTATCCAAATATTTTCGTTAGGGGAAAATTAATTTTTAGGAACCAACCAAGTGCAGCTCTGATCAGAAGGCAGTTGAATTTTGAATAGGAGTGAAAGCTAGTTAGGAGAAAGGCTGCTATACCAAAAGCGTGAATGGCGATAGTCACGGATGGCTCACCAACAACTTGTTATCACCATTATCGCTTTCGAAACTGAACGCAAATCTTAGAACCAGAATCCACTATAAAGATGCTACTAGTGGAATCACTTTGTTTATATTCCAACCTATCACCTAATATAAAAAATAGACTCAACTGTCAACGCACATTGACCAGAAATTTAAACCCCTTTTAAGTAGTCAAAACATTTAAAAGCCTTATGCATGAATGCGAAACAGTGAAAAATAGTGAGCTTTCTTGTGTACCATACATATTTTCTGTACCTACCACCTCGCATTGTTTTAAAAATTAGATATAATAATACAGTTGAAAAATTATAGCAGTTTATAAACATTCTGATCCCAAGCTCCTTTTTGAGTATCTTCGTGATACAATGGTGTTTTGATCTTCTAAAGTAAAGTATCAGAAGAAACATTTGACTCCGATAATCCAGGTACACTGCCAGAACCTTAATGTGTTTTCCAAAAAGGTGTTGTCAATGGTCAGAATGAGTTTTGTCAGTACCATTGGGATTCAAGCTTATTTTCCTTTCTAAGTTATTCAAGACACTGTACAAACTTCAATGTTGATTGTTACAATTCAAGCAACTTTAATGCGATGTTCCCTTTGGGGATTATATTCCATAATCTGACTTTTGATTCAGAACACTTTTATTTGTTTAGTAATGGTTGAAATATATTTTGAGAATTGTTCTCAAAAGGAGCCAAGAAAGTAACAAAACTAAAAATGTAATTATATGTATTGTTTACATAGCTACCTCATTTGTACTCTTGATTAAAATGTCATATAAAAAGTTTAATAATATAACATTGCTGAAAGTCACACTTGGAATTCGCGAAACATCAAACCGAAAATTGGAATTTCTGCATTGGTTTTTATGTTAATTGAGCTAAGAAGCAAGGTAGAATGGAAGTTCACATATCCATGGATGACTGAAACTGTTGTGTGTTTATTACAATGTTAAATCACATATTTACAAAATCTTTGTAATTTGATCATTTAAACATTGGTCATCAAGACCTGACAGCAGATTTCATCCATTTGTCAATCTCAATGTATGTTAAGGTTCAATTACACATTAAGTATGTTTAAATGTAATCATTCCTGTAATTCTGTACATCATTACTGTGAATCAATCTTATTACTGACATGGTCAACCTTAAGTTGGCATCTCTGTATGCAAAAACCCTATAAAGTCACTTAATCACACAGATAGATCACAAATAGGGTAATTTTAGTTGCAGTAATCTCTCGATGTATTTGAAATCTACGTGTAAGAGTATTATACTGAGTGTCAAAGACCTACCTCTGAGTTATATTTAAGTTAACATTTAAGTTGCATTTTTTATTTAATATTATATGAAGCATCAAGCTAAACACAAATTCAGCATTAAAATCTTTCAAAATAATGTAAAACCTGATAGAATATTTAAAATATTTTATCAGGATTCATGATCATTGCATAGAGTTAATCTGAATACGATAATTCCTAAACTTGCTGCTATACACCTGCAGCCCTTTCTGAAGTAGAGCAGAAGATGCTCGAAACTAAATGCAACATTTAGAATAACATGCCATTTAAAATTTCAATTTTTTGTATTTTCGCTGTTTTGGGGGTTGCCAATAGACAACATGTGCTGAGTGTATGATAGAGGTTAACTGCATTCTGACAAACATGGATTAAAATTATATAAAAATCAATTAAAATTATACAAATCAGTTATTTAAAATCCAATGATATCAAGATAATAAATAATTTGAAACAAGAACTAGGAATACAAAAATGTCAGCAAAAATGAACATCAATACTGTTATCAGTGTATTATTCATATCTAAAAACTTATACAATGAAAATAAAAGTATCCGATACAATTTTAATTGATTGGAAAACTAATTGCCTTTTTAAAGAAACAACTTCTTTGATTTGAAACACGAAATATCCATATTACACATTAGAATTTAAATACATCATGTGCCTAAAATTAGCAGCTTTTTGCAAGAAAAATTTTAGTCAACCTGTACCTCGGTATATTGCTGTATAACCTCTTCTGGAGATGGTCCTAAGAATATGTAGAAATCCAATATTCCACCAACAGTGCGAAATGTAACAGCAGGCGATGGATGCAGTTGAATTTCTATGAGAAATAAAATGTTCTAGAGGATACTTCATTTTTTTACAGAAAACCAATAGCAAACTTATTAAAGCAAATACTAATAATTACCCATAGCATTACTGTTGACCAACAGTATTCCATGAGCATTTCCATCTTTTTCCATGCAAAGATACATAGGATGCACACCAGATGATACATCATACTATTTAATGAGAAAGTAATTTTATGTATTACTTAATTTCATGCAGACAGTTTAAAACTGAACATTTAGACAGAAAAGAAATTAAGAAAAGTAATCAATAAAAAGTTAATAAAAAAGCTCGATAATATCCCCATGCATGCTTTTATTTTGCACATATTTACTCTATATCATGGATTTCCAAGTGAAACACAGAAAATCCTAAAACATACTTCTGAGAAAACAAAGGGGACAAAATTCTACTCCCTAAGCTAAACTCACAAATTGTGTTTTTTAGGTTTCTAACCT
Organism: Meta bourneti; assembly: GCA_933210815.1. NCBI lineage: Eukaryota > Metazoa > Arthropoda > Arachnida > Araneae > Tetragnathidae > Meta > Meta bourneti. Next base: position 70,390,739 of record OW119922.1, on the reverse strand, counting down.
TCATGCTAAGAAAAATGACATAGTGGATCAGCCTAAAGATCATCACTCTGGTCTAGAAAAGCTAAAAAACCCAATTCTTAAAAATTTTGATTTAGTGGGTGTCAGGACATATAGTGGTGATTCAAATCTAATCTTGGAGAAGAAAACTCACTTTATTCACTTTTTGGATTATTAGAATATCAGTTCAGATGCATCAAATAATTGTAGATAGGCTTTTTGGTTGCATTCAGAAACGAATGCTTATTAAAAAAAAATTAAACATTTATTAAAAAACTAAAGACAATACAAAATTATAAAGAACAATGATCAACTCTCTTTCTCCAGACCCCATTCTCCTACATTCCAAATTACATTTTTTATCATAGTCTATATCATGGATACAGTTTGCATGTGCAGTTAAAGAATACATTCACAATATTAGTTTTCGCGTGCATAATAAAAAATTTATTTACTAATATTATAGTTTGCATGTGCTTAGTAAAAAAAACTTTTACAAATACAAAAATAGTAGTTACACATGAGCAATAGAAATTTAATTCTCAGATTGCTTGCATGAGCTCACAGTGGATTTCACTTGTAAGCTGATGTTTTAACTGAGAGGAAGAATAGATAAGACAGGTATGTCTGAAAAAAATTTAGCCACAATATGAAATATCATTACATTTTACAACCAGAAGTGCAATATAATTTTAGTTTAAATTTTGGCAGAAAAAAGGCAATTTAAACCTTAATACTTTTTTAAATTTCATTTTACATTTTTATGTACACAAATTTTAACCAGTGTGGCTCTTTGTCTAAAAAAATGTTTTGATTAGCACAAGTGATGAAAACCTTTTAATTCTGTATATTTTTAAAAAGATTCAAATAAATATCAATTGTGGCAGTCAAAATTACAATTTTATGCTGCATCATGTTAGAATTCATGCTTGATCTCTTAAACAGGAATGGAGGTTAATTAGAATTTAATAAACATAGTGACTATTTTACTTACTGGAGACAATGTAACTAAAGCAGATTCTACAATTTTTAATAAATTGGAATAGAAAATAATTAAGCTTTATTACTGAGCAAGATAAAGAATAGAAAACAGAAACAACTAGAATGAAAGACAAAGGTATTATTTTTGATAAAATGTGGTTATAAAATGAGAAAAACACTTTGTTCAGTCTTAAAACTTTTATCAGCAAGAACTTTACAGTTTAACCATATAACATTTAATGAATTGAAAAATAGACCATGTTACAAAATATTAAAAAAATTACTACTTATCCTTAGATATTTTTTATACCTTTGTTTTTGTAGAGAACAGTCTTTTTGTGTCCCAGTTGAAATCTTGCTGAAACTGCTGCCTGCCATGTTGACCTAAACCATACACATTGAAAGAGGGAACTTTGGTAGTCAACTCCAGGAACTGATTTGACAACGAAAGAGCACCAGCTGATGTATCAAAACTAAAGGAGAGACAGCATTTATCATAAAATTAAATACTATTAAGCAACTGTTTGATATGATCTCAATATATATAGTATATTGAGATAGGATTTTTATGATTTAAATTAATGCCTTGCCTGTACAAGTTTAAATTTGTTGGACATTAGACACAAAATCTGTGTACTTTTTAAATAGCATTGATTTATGTTAAACATTAATATTTCTGATGAATAACATTAATGTATTAGGAGATACAGTAGGGTAAATTTTTGAAAGATTATATGCGATATGGGAATTAACAAAGTTAATCACATGAGAGAGTAAATAGAACAGCACAACAAATGCCATACATAAGCAATGTATACTCATCTGGTTCTCAAGTTGTTTAGATTAGTTTGATTTTAACTCATAACTGAGGGCATGAAATTGTTTGGACTTGGATAAATAAGGTTGCAGGATCCCACCAACTAATCCACTTGTATAAAACTATTAAAAAAATCAGATCAATTTCAGATTTTCTTTGCATTATATATTTATCATATGAATAAAATGTATAGAATTTATTTAGTTATTTTTATATAAAGAAATTACTTGGTTGATTACTTATTTTTGAGAAAAAATCATGTTACCAATAGAAAATAAAAGCAACACAACAAAAACCATAAATTGAAATCAAATGACTATTTCTCAAATTTTTTCTGGGCATTGATAAGTATTTCAAAGTTAATTCCAAAAATGGTTTGTACATAACATACAGGAAAATGAAGATTTTCTGTATGAACAGCTAGAATAAGTGTAATAGTATTCTCCAGAACACGCTAATTGAAATTTTGAGCTAGTAATCATAATTAAAATAGCTTTCTGCTTCAATCTACAATTGATTTTGTCAACATACTCATTCAATTACCAGATGGGTGAATTAACTTTTACATTCCAAATTTCAATTCCATATACACAGAATAATTATGTTAATAATGTAATGAATTCCTAGGTATCAATGCATAAAAGTTCCCAATCAAATTTAGATAAAAATTAACCAACATATTACACAAAACAACATGAAAATCTTAAAATTCCCAATTATAAAAATTTATGTGCAACATTGGAATGCTTTTGTGATACTGTAGAAAACTTTTTCATTGTAACTAAGTATCTTTATTTTTTGATGAGCAGACTACTCAACTTATTTTATGTAGTTTTCAACTTATTTAAATAAAATAGCATGTATATCTTGTTCATAGTTATATAATTTTCAATATTTATAAACTTAATACAGAAAGGAAAACAAAATTTAAAATTTTGATTTAAATCAATGATTTTTTTAAATAAAAGTCACTTGATTTAAATCAAGCTGATTTAAATCTTAAATCGGCATACCCTCGATTCAAATACTAAAATTTATGCTTACACAATGGCATCAGAGCTGGATCTCCGAACTTTTAACGTGAAAGGCTTGTTAAGAACATCATAAGTAACAGAGTACAAAAATATTTCTCTTTCACTTTGCTCCGGGGTGGCTGAAGCTGAATGAATTGGTATTTTCGGTGCAGGTACTTCGAATCGATTATTATTGGGATCATAAAACTGGAAAAGGAAGATACAAATTTTCAGCTTGGAAAGATTGGATCATTAATGTTGTTTGTTTCTGAAAAATAGCATACTTACAGTGTATGTTTTGCATGAATTAAGTTACCCATCATTAAAATAGGGCGCAAATAACATTGAAATCTCCGCGTCTACTGTTTATTTATTTGGTAATAGAGGTTTGTTTCCCTGATTCTGGAAATATTTTTCATACCTCTTGACAGTGTATTTTCCCATTCCTCCAAAATAGTCCTTTGTGTTCCTCCAGTGGGACGTTAATTAAAATACCTACCTACCCATTCCTCCACACAGCCTTTCTCGGTTCTTTTCCTTTGGGATTGATCCCGGACAGTCACCAATAGCCCGTTGTGTTGCTCCAGTGTGTCGTTAATTAAAATACCTACCTACCAAAAGGCCTTTTATGTCATCATTCATGTTTTTGAACTTTCATGAGATAGTTTTTCTCTGTAAAGCTAAGGGCCGCCATGGTCCGGTTGGAAGAGTAACGGGAAGAAGTAAGTTGGAGTAAGATCGAATCCAACCAAAAGACCGTCGTGTATAAAGGGAGTTGGTGCACGTTAAATCTGTCGTGGCCTCAAATGTCCTCACGTTGGCGGGGTGCCAGCTCAGGCGTTGCCTTGTCATCGAACCGTGGTTCAAAATTGCGTGGTGTTGTCCTCTGACCTTTCCTACGGGATTGATCCCGGACAGTCGTGAATAGCCCATTGTGTTGCTCTAGTACGAAGTCAATTAATTACCATTACTATTACCTCTTAAAAGCTAAATGTGTGCTAGAATGTGCTTTCAGTACGTATTCCCCTACGAGAGGGCTCGTCATCTGACCGTGGTTCAAAACTACGTGGTGTTGTCCTCGGATCTTTCCCTTTGGGATTGATCCCGGACCGTCACCAATAGCCCGTTGTGTTGCTCCAGTGTGACGTTAATTGAAATATCCCCACGAGAGGGATTTTCAGGATAAACAAACAACCCATACAGAAACCCGAATGCTCTCGCGCGATACAGGGTCGCGGTGGCCTAATTAGAAGAGCAACGAATTAGCAACCAGAAGGTTGCGAGTTCGAAACTCGGTTCAGCCAAAGACCGCATTGCATACGGTGGCTAGTACGTTAAATCTGTCGTGGCCTCAAATGTTCTCACGTTGACGTGGTGGAGAGTGGGGTGCCAGCTCAAGTGATGTTCTCGTCATCTGACCGTGGTTAATTAAAATATCTACCTGATTTTATAAACAAGCCACCTGACGTCACGTTCAAAATACCATCGACCTTAGAAGGTCGATGGTATTTTGTAGTAGACAGAGCATGTGGGCGGAGTAAATCACATGGGCTTACGAATCGACATCCGATTGGCTATCGAAGAACAAACTAGTGTTTTCCATCACGGTGGATAATCACTTTAACCAATCAATAATTTAGAATACATGCTTTTCACTTCACCCACAACCACGTGATAGATCTTCAAACCGAGCGACTAGAAGAAATAACGTAAGGCTATGCCCACATGCTTAGTCTATTTCATTAGAAGGTAGATGTAGAATACGTACAGGTACGTACGTATCAGTGTATGTACGTAGTATACGTACACTGATACCACCAATATTAAGCTTGACAGAAAATGCTACTCATGCATTTAATTGCAGAAGAATGATTGATGTAAATGAAGGATTATTAAACTAGGAGGATGTGGTTAACAGCGAATTTTCGTTTAGAAGATTATTATGAGGGAAAAAGTAAATGTATTTTAAATTTTTTAAAATTTCATCAATCCGACAAACGTTTAAATATAGCGCTTTAATTTACCATTATATTAAGATAACATCTAAACTAACTTTAATTACCATTATATTAAGATAACATCTAAAATGTGAATAAATTTCAGAAAAGTCTGAGCAAATTGATAATAGAATAAAAATTGCTATCAATTTTACGAAATACTTTTTATTGTTAAGATTTAAGAAATACATTGTAAAAAACCTAGGACATCGACGAAAATGGTATGAATGTTAGATTTCATTACGAAATACTTTTGAAGCAATTTTTCCAATTCCTTTTTGCTTTCTTGAAGCTTCACATTTTATAGTTTTAAGCTTAAAGAAATCTTTATTATCTATCTATCTTTAAAACGCACTCTATGATCTATAATTTCAACTGAAGAATCCTCTCCTGGGAATTCAATTTCTGAGTTCCCGTTTGACATTTTTTAAGAAATAAATTTATTCCGCAAAATTGAGTGTTTTAATTAGGGATTTCGTAGATTTTTAAAATTATTCTTTTGTTGAAATAAATAATTGTTTATTGGATTGTACTTAAATCTAATACGAAACAAATTATACTCAAAAAGCATTTTATCTGTTTTTTTATAATAAATTTTTATAACTTATTTTATCAAACATTATTATGTATTATGAATTGTTTTTATTAATACGGTATGGATAAAAGTAAGTTCGAGACTGAAATGTTTAATATATATTTTAGAATTGAATACCTGTATAATTTAGAGAGCAATAAAAATAATAGTCACATAAATATCGATTTTGTAATTGCAAACATTCATGACCGTTAACTTCAAATCCAAATTACACAAATGTGAGACTAAAATGCATTGTGCACTTTTTTACTTGTTTTCAGTCGAATCGTGTTATTTTATTACCTAGGGCAAATGCAGCTGATACCGCCCTCTGTCCAAAGCAAAATCAATTAAATTGCATTTAAAATGAAGATGAAGCATAATTACTTGAATAATTAAGATTAATTTATTGGTCAAAAATCAATTTTATTAATACATAATTGTTCTTAATAATCTTTGATTGCAATTAATTATTGATGGCGCATAAAAATTAACAAAAACCGAGTATTGTTAATTGCTCCTGTTAGGATCTCCGGCACGAGGTAAAGACGCCCGTCTTGTTTTGTGATCTAGACACGTTTGCGAGAAAATAACTTTATTGTTTTGTCTCTTTTTTGAGTAGTAATGGCGATTGCACAGGGCTTCATGAAAGGGAGAATTTATTTTTAGGTTATTCTAAAGATGGAGTGCATAAAAGCATATATTCATACCCATGACTCTGGAAAATACTACTACAACAAGGGTAAAATTGTGCTTAAAATTACGAAGCATTTTCTTAAAAGAAAAAAATACAACTTTGCAGTAAATATTTCTAATATGCCGCTCCAGTAGACATTGGCGCTCGGGGCGGCTGTTACCCTACGTCACTTAAGCCCACTGCCTGCTTTAATAACGTTTTTCAATTTTATTTAAAACATAGTAAATTGAACCATGCAAAATAATATTGCAAATATCTAATGATGGATGATAAAGATAATATTGAAATTTTGTAATTAAATCATCCTAGATAAGATTTAAGAGTTTGAAATCCATCATTTGCCTCACGTTGGCGTGGTGTGGAAGTTTGGTGAGTGGGGTGCCAGCTCAGGTGTTGCCTCGTCATTTGACCGTGGTTCAAAATTACGTGGTGTTGTCCCCGGATCTTTCCCTTTGGGATTGATCCCGGACCGTCACCAATAGCCCGTTGTGTTGCTCCAGTGTGACGTTAATTGAAAATACCCCCCATCATTTGCCTCAAAATTCACCAAATTCAACATCCTCTATATTGTTTTAAAAATAATATTTAATCTTTTCTACTGCAAACGTTATGCAACTTCTAGAAGTATTTTCAACAAACATTGAAAATAACAATATAAAAATTGCATATTTCTCAAAACAATGATTTTTATAAAATTAACATTTTTTCAAGGTTACCTTAAAACTCATTAACCATTAAAATATGTTCAACTTTTTAGAATAGCCCGTGTGTTGATCCAATGCGACATTAATTATCTACCTGACTTTTTAGATAGTGATTTACAAACACGCACATTTTAAGTGTGGGAATCTCGTTTTAATAAAACAGATTCTGTTTTAAAAAGCTGGATGTCTGAAGTTTTGTTTCCGTATATTATGTCAATAAGAACTTTAATTAAAAATTGAAGACACACACAATATTTGTAATGTCATGTTTAAACGTGTAAAAAATATTAATTCCGCATAAAAAATATTCAGTGTCGCACAAAAAATATTCAAAGTGTAGAAATGGATAATATGAATGCTCCTTAATTTCCTTCATTCCGAGTAGAAAAATGTCCGAAAAGAAATGTGAAATAAAAGAAATTCCAAGATGAGCATAACGTCGCATAACAGATTGCACCCCATGTTCTGATATTTCATGAGCCTGTGTAATGTTCTATTCTAAGTAATGTTCGTTTACTCGGAGGCGCATGTGAAAAAGCTATTAACAAAATCATCAGGTTGTTTCATGTCGGAGTCGTCATGGTAAGTAGTTGAATTTACATCGCAATGGAGCAACAGAACAGACTATTAGCGACGGTCCGGAAATAATCCCGAAAGGAAGAGGACACTGTAATTTTGAACGACGGTCAACACCTGGCAGCCCACTCTCCAAATTCCACACCATGCCAACGTAAGGATATTTGTAGCCACGTCAGATTTTAACGTTTGACATCCTCCACGTACACGACAGTCTTTGATTGGACCGAGGGTCGAACTTGCAACCCTCTGGTTGCAAATCCACAACTCTAACAACTGAATTACCACGGCCCCCATTAAGTGGCATTATTTGTTTGTATCGACACTGTGAACTCAAAAGCATTAAAATATTGTATAGTGGGCGCTTTTATGGGCGGCGAAAATTTTGCACTAAATGTGATATGCTACAAATAGCACCCGTCATTTCTATTCGTAGAGTGAAATGCATAAAAATATTGTTTTTACATGTAATATCATTCAGAGCTACATTTTTATTAGAATTGTTTTATATTCTTATTGATAACACTTTTCTCGTGGGTCTGAGAGTTTTTCAGCAAAGCTAAATGCAAGAGGGCACCAATATGTGCTTCCTTTCTTGTGCTGTGTAGGTGCTTTCCCCGGAAATGTTGTTAATTTGTTTTTCGAATGCGATTTCATCACGTAGCGACGGTTAGGGAATTCATCAGAAATCTACAATTTGCTGAGTTTTCTTTGGATTTAACTGAAAGCATGACCTCTACGTGTTACAAATCGCATCTCTATGAGTCGGATGAATTCTTCCACAGAAATATTCAGGGTCGGAGGAAACTCGACATCAAACATGAACAGTAAGATCGACACATTATAATGGAGATCGATTCAAAAAACTTTTTTTAAGGTTATATAAAAAGATATGTAAGCTGTTTTTCCTCAATAGTTTTACCGATCTAAGATAACAGAAACAAAAAAGTCAGCATTACATTTTAGAGTGCAGCTATGTGCAATTAAAAGAATGTTACATTTTGGTACAATGAGGGAATTCTTTTTACTTTTTTTAGTTCCATTATTTTTTTCCAAGCTAATGGATCATGGCGAGAAATGATTAAATTGCTGGGATAAAAATGCAATTCTTTTAAATTACAAAGCCTTTATGCAATTTATTCCCTACAGAATTGTATCGTTGTATTTGGTCAACTACGAGCGTTGCAAAAACATGAGGTAAACATTTCCCCCAAGTAAAACATCAATAAGATTATGATAAAAAAAATTCATCGGCATCGTTTCCCTAAATGAACACGTCCCATATTTTACATTAACAGCATTTAAACGAATATATCTCGAGTTTTTTACCCAAATAATCCGCAGTGGAACGATCGCAGTGCAAAATTGTCCACGGAATTTATCCATTCCACAAATGAGGAACATCTGACGAAATACCGACGCTTTTAAAAGCAACAGGAACAAAAGAAACAAGTTTAAAAACACAACACATTTTTTCCTTTTCGTAATTCGAATTTCCTAAGAGCCTTTAATCCCCATGGCAGCAGAAACATCTGCGCGCACTGGGGTCAGAATAAATAGAAGTCAACTGTTGCAAAGTAACGCTTGGTAAAGAGCAATTTCGGAATCAAATCTACATTATATAAAAGCGGATGCCACTAATTTGTTCCATTTGAGAGAAAAAGAATAAATTATTGAGTGTAACGTATTACACAGCAGAAAAGTTTCGAGAACAGAAATGATACTAAACGAACCCCTTTTACTTCCATTTCACCATTAAGTTAACGAGTTAATGTAGATGGATGATGCTTAAAGCGGTGCGTCACACAGAAATATTTTTTTAAGCATCGAATAAATAATGAAGAATAATAGACGTAAGAAAGAAATTTCGTTGTGAAACTTCTAATGCTTCGACTATTCGTTTTCTTTACAAATATTTGTTTTACGTATTCTCAATTAGCAACTATGTTCAACGTTTCATAGCGTAAGTGGAATGTATTGCATAGAAATTGATGATTCAGAGCAAACGAAACAACGATTTTCGTAGAATTCAAACAAAAACAAACATAATACAAATCATACCTCAAAATTAAAAAACATTTTTAATCTACTTCTCAAAAATCCCACTTTTTAAACACTTTAAATTTAATTTAATTTAATCTTTGATTAAAAGGTAGGGAATAGTTTGCTGAACTGAGATGTTACACGTTTTTGGACCGAATGCAGATGTCCTCTGAGCCAGTTTCTTATAGGAGACTGACATAAAGATAAAACAGAAGCAAAATTCAAAAACACAAACAGCATCTAAAAGATGGCAATAATATTGTTTAAATATTTACAGTTCTCACTATTATAAACTAAGCCGATAAACAATGACAACTTTATCCTTGTTCCTTAACATTCAGAAATCCAAATTGCCTTTCCTCTATCTCGAGTTAAGAACATATCACTATCAAGGCCGGATGAGTCAATGATAGCTCGGCTTTTCAGATTCGCACGTCAATGCACTTTACCCGAGTATTCAATTTGGTCGCCACATCAAATATAGCACCCTACGTGTGATACCAAGCTATAGCATTGTGCTTTTCCTGTCAAAGTCAACTGTTACAGGTGCCAACTCCAAGAGGCCCGAACCATTCCCCTCAAAATGGAGTAACCAAATAAGTTGCTTCAAAATACCCATACCAAGGGTGTCGAGTCTAGGAGTCCAACCCCCAATGAGCCATAATATTTTTATGCCTGGGGCCCGGTTTCCCCAAACATGGAGGATAAATATGGCAAATATCATCCCTTCCAACCTCGAAGGGAAAAATTTCGGAAGATTTTGAACGCCATAAACAAGATTGTCAAAATGAAAAATGCCTAAAAATAATTATTTAAGTAAAACAATAATCAAATGCTCCAAATTAGTGACAATTAAGCCAAATTGGATTTAACGAGAGCGATTCAAAACAGAAAGAGTAACCCAGTTTTCTAACTTAACTATCGTTACATGCTTGGGGGAAGACCGAACTTAGACAAAGGTTCGAACTTAAACACAAAATATATGCAAAAAAATGTTTTTCTTTGAGTGTTTCAGATTTTTCTTGAAAAATTAGTGCCAAAGTGGGATTTTACGCCAATCTAGCAACCACTCATTCCCAGGCTATTTCATGTCTGGCAAGTTTGTGGCTGAAACTTCGAAATTGGCGTCACTTGAAAATTTCTCCCTGAAGAAGAATCCGGGAAATGCTTTTCACGTTGGGAATTCCAAAGAAATTGCAGGCACGCAATATCATTTCCTTCATGGATTGCCACAGTATACCAAATACCGAATTTGGCGTCATATGAAAATTCCTCAGATTGAAAATAAGTCCGGAATATATTTTCATCATCCGTGACCAGAAAAAAGCGTTTTTCCGGAAGACTTCCAGAAAAACCGGAAGAGTTGGCGGTATAAAAATGCTGATAACGTGACTAATCAAATATACAGGTTGATTGGACCTTAATTATTACATCATTCGGAGTCAGGGACAACTCCTGGAACACGAACGCTTTGGGCCCCAATATTTTTATAGTGAGTGGGGCAGAGCTCTCCTCCAACGTTAGAGATAAATATTCAAAATATACAAATACAGTGCAACTTGGATAATTCGAAGCTGAAGGGACCACTAAAAAATTCGAATTATCCAAAACTTCGAATTTAAAAAGTTACATCTTTTAACTTTAATTTCAGGTCCACTGAATGCTTGAAAAGATTATTCTGTCAATAAGTAAATATTTATTCAGAAAGATCATGGTATGAAAGACTTACACATTATATGTATGTAAACAAAATAAGATTTACATTACGTAAGCTACAGTACTGTGACATCTTAGCGCCCAAGAGTCTAGGATGGCGGGCTGAAGACCGGAAGATTCCTGTTAAGAGTCCTTCACTACTGCGCTTGCGCATGTGAAGAGGATAAAAAAACAGTTAGCTCACGGACTCCGTCTAGTTGAGACGTCATCGTAGCAATTCGTATAAAATTTAATATGAAATTAATCATTTTGTTTCGCGCGTCCATTGTCAACCCATGTTTTGTATGAAAAAAAAGTTATTTTTTTAATGTCCAAAAAAAGTTTGGATTAATTCGTCACAGTACATATTACATGTACTGTAGCTTACTTAACTTTACATGCACTGTACTTAAACTTCGAATTAAGGAAGTTGAACTTCGAATTATCCACGATTTTTTAACATTGATTTAATGAGAAGTTCAAGGGACTAAGAGAAATCTTCGAATTAATGACGATTTCGAATTAGAGACGTTCGTTTTATCCAAGTTGCACTGTAATATATTGATAACGATCCGCACAAACGAAAGAATTTCGAAAACACATGCAACTGAGACCAACTTGCCCCTCCCCCAATTATTTCTCCTAGTTAGCGTCATTAATTATTAACCTTCCTGGTGGTTATCAAGAAGTATCTCGTTATTAGCAAAACTGACCAGATCTTGAAGGACAAGATATCTCGTCATCATAAAAAAGGGAATATTTCATTATTCGGAATTATTTTGGCATTCTTGATGACGAGATACCTCGTCATTAGTAAAATCGGTGAGATCTTGATGGACGAGATAGCTCATCGAAACCACTTGGAGGGGAAATGAGATCCTAATCATATGAGAAATTAATTTGTAAATATGTGCTGATTTCATTTACCTTTATACGAAGTCGATACTTGGTCTGCATCTCTACTTTCATATGCACAGCTTGTATATCATCTCCATACCTCGACGGTGCAGGCAGCCTGTGAAGGGGCAATTCAAATCCGTTGAAAAAGGGAGTAGCTTTTCCCGAAGAAACATATCCATAGTTCTTCGGATAAACGCATACGGGTATCCTGTCCAAAGAAGTTCTATTGATACCCCTTTCGATCGTTCCATAAGGTTGGTCGTCCAGGAAACAACAGCCTCTGCTCTCGCATGCAGCTTGGTCGACAAGAACATCACCCGGGTAGCAGTCGAAACGTTCCTCTTGTTTCAAAGATTCACTGGGGCAATGTGGAAACCAGTCCGATCTTTTCGGCAACGAAATGTTTTCGGGACTGTTTGCTTTTTTGGTGAGCAGAACGTACACGAGGACTATAGCAGCTGCGACGAGCAGTACACATATTGTTATCATGCACCACACCTTGCAGGCATAGCTTACGATTTTACCTGCGCAAGTTCTCTTTTTGCAGTCAGAAATTGCAGATTTTGAGCTTGGTGTCGCTGAGGATTTCGCCATTCTGGGTGGAAAATATGATTCAGAGGGACTTGATTGATGAGCAAAGATGTGGGAATCGGGCAGCATGAAGCATCACAATCTGAAATACGGAAAATAATCCAGAAATAAATTATCTGCTTTTACGTTCACAACAGTGTTCCATAACATTTTAACACCGGCAAGTACATTGTATAATAAATTATTTCATATCTAATTCTTGGGCATTTTTTAGTTTAGAAATTTTATCTCACTTGTTTTCCCCACAGTGAAAAGAGGATGATTCCACTTATGGACTGCAATTCGAAGTCCAGATACATAAATTGAAAAAAATTTTAACCACACTTTCTGATTCACTGTAAAGTTTAGACCACCACAAGGAGAGACAGGTATGCACCCCAAATTTAAATCAAGGCTCATAGGGGCTCTCACCACGTATCACCCACCCACCAATCGAGAAGATTTTCTAGCCTACGGATTTGCAAAGCGAGGGCAAACGGAGCGCGGATTTCTTATAAGTCATCCTCCTAGGTAGGTAGTTGAATTAACGTATCACTGGAGCAATGCATCGGGCTATTGGCGATGAACCGGAATCAATCCCCATGGGAGAGGACAACACCTCGTAATTTTGAACCACGGTCAGGTGAAGAGGTCACGCCTGTGCTGGCACCTCACTCTCCAGACCCCTCTGTCCAGGCCAACGAGAGGATATTTGAGACCACGACAGATTTCTCGTGCAAGAAAGAAAATATCAAATATGAAAAATCTTTTGTTCTCTTTTGGATCTTGGTTCCATTTTAAAGTACAACATATCTCTTTGAATAAATTACTTTAAAATTTTAGGAACAATTAAGTAGGAAAAGTAACGGCGTAGTCTCTTTCGAAATCTATATCATTAAATATAAACTGAATGCAATAAAAGTAAAATACGAACGTTCTCACAAATCAAATAACTCAAGGTTGTGCTCAGTAAAATACAGATCTATGGTGTGACACATTTGTTAGTCCCAACTCCCCCCCCCCCCCCCGCGCGTATGGAGAACAATGCCAAAAATAATCTCCATAAAGTGGCCATTCAGTCACGGAAGGACGATTTAAGATGTTTACTTCCGGTTGATGGCCAGAGATAAATTGAAGAGAACACGAGATATCGATAGTGTTCATTCGCAAGAAACATTTTGATGGCTAATTGGGAGAGAATCGTTTGAGCGGCAATAAAACTCTAAATGTGGCTACGTTTTAGAAATAATTCACTGTGTGAGTGCTAAACCTCTTGTTTGAACAAGGTTTAGAACAATGAGTGCATTCGAGATATAATCTGTCTTGATGAGTACTTTCAACAGACCTGCTTAACTTGCAATGCGTTGCTGTTTGGATTGATGCACTTGAATTATCGCCGCGAGGGGTTGGAAATGAAAAATAAACTATCTTATGGAAATGAACTAACGGTATGGAAATGAGTGTTCACTACCCCCTGTCTTTGATTATCGCGCACAATCAAAATACAATCACTTTCTAAATGTCTAAACTAGAATTCAGCAGAACAGAAACCTTTATAAAGTTTATTGTTGAATTTTCGACGCACTGGTGAAACACAACGGGCTGTTGCGACCGTCCGGGATCAATCCCGAAAGGAAAGATCCAAGGACAACATCTCGTCATTTTGAATCAATGTCAGATGACGATGTCAACACCTGAGCTGGTACCTAACTCTCCGAACTACCACATCAATGTGATTAAAATGTATGAAATAGATTCTACCATTTGTCTATTAAAATTAAGTTGTTTAATAAATATTTCCAACAAAAACTGACATGTATTGTCCACTTAAAAATAACAAAATTAAATTAACCACCATTTGAGACCACAACAAATCTGGCTCAAACCCCCTCGTACAATACGTCTTTGGTTGGATCGAGTTTTGAACTCGCAACCCTCCCTCCGACTGCTAATCGCGTTTCTACCAACTGGGTACTGGGCCCGATACCTTTATAAAATTTTCATCGCCAAACTTTTTATAAATGGGGCCGCTGTAGCCCGGTTGGAAGATTAGCGAATCAGCAGTTCAAAACTCAATCCAACCAAAGACCGTCGTGTAAATAAAGGCTGGAGCACGTTATATCTGTCGTGGTCTAAAATGTCCTTACGTTGGCGTGGTGTGAAAGTTAGGAGAGTGGGGTGTCAGCGCAGGTGTTGCCTCAGTCATCTGAACTTAGTTCAAAATTACGAGGTGTTGTCCTCGGATTCATACCCCTTCGGAATTGATCTCGGACAGCCGCCAATAGTCCGCTGTGTTGCTCCAGAACTACGTTACTACTTACCTACCTGTAATAAGTAAACAATTAATTAAGTTTATTTTTTGATACAGACAAGATTATTTTTTGCATATTTACGTATATTTGAAACAAAGAGAACTTCCCCCATCCGTAGGGGGTGGAGGGGACACTGATTACCAAGTGTTAGTCTGTGTTTTCTCAGGAATTTCACTTAGTTAAACCATCCACTGAAAATCAATCACAATGTGGACAGTCAAAGTTATTAAAAATAAACCATCCCTATGGTTTATTTTTGTGTGTCTGAGTTGTAACGCAGTTAGCCGCGTGGTGTGCCAAAAAACACGACGACACAGCCAAAATTAATTACTCTATTTATTTACTTTACACATATAGTATCTACACCATATACAATCAGGGATTTGTATCCCTTGGTCGTGAGCGCTGAAAACAGGGAAAATGAGATCTACACTAACGGCCGGCTCGAACGAGCACCATAAAAAACACCTCTGCTCAGCTAGAGCTCTTCAACAGTTTTCTGTCTTGTCCCAATAACAATTTTATGGGGAGACAGTTCAATCCCGGGGTGCACCCCTAAAGACCATCTGGAGGATAAGAAGACCACCCCGATAAATGTTTCGAGATTTTCGGCCGGAGGTCAGTGGTCTCTGATACCAAGCTGTTGCTAGGACGTTATAGGATGGATTGATTTTATCCTAATCATATTATAAATATCTGTATTTAAACTTTATAGTCCAGGAGCTTCTCATATGTCACAATATTAAATTCATAGTTGCTGTTTTTATAGCTAACGGGAACTTTATTGATAAAGAAAAGTACAACACAGGTATCTATGACAAGACTTCATTTCTTAAACAAGATATCAAGGAAAATATTGAGGGATTTCTCATCAAATATTTAAGAAACACCAATCAAGAACAGGTTTATAGAAATATGGTTTGACAAAAACGAAGATGACACAGCAAAAAATTCTGGGACATGTTACTTCATTTATAGCTTGAGATAAAACCAGTCAAGAGCAGATTCATCGTAATTTCGAACAGTTAACTAATTGTAAAAATAATTTTTCCTGGAATTCTTGCTAGGAAATTTGTTTTCTTATTCTTCAAGCACCTATTAAGACATCTGATGGAAAGCAAAATGTTGTTGAATGTCGAAAGTCCTTTAATTCTCTTAGTTTATTTTCGTGTCGAAAACTGCCCTTAGTGACCAGTCCCCTGGTGCCAAAATTTATTCCAAACTACCACCAGTTCTAGGCAAGGGACAATTTGCTTTTCCTAATTGAATCTTCATTCCCTTGGAATAATAGGGCAGTTTTGTCTCAACGAGATATCTCGTCAAAATTGACCAGATCTTGAACTAGATATCTCGTTTAAATTCAAAATCACTCGAAAGAAAGGATTGCGGGGCGTATGAATATTTGCTTAGAAAAATTGACCAGATCTCTTCGATGGGATATCTCGTCGAAACATTTCGGAGGTTTAACCACCTAAAATATTGATAGTTATCTATAAATTCGAAATCACCCAAAAGAAAGTATTGCAGGGCTTATGCGTGAATATTTGCTTTATGCATGTTGCAAAGCTCTGATTGCAGCTCTTTTATCACGGGAAATTCTAAACAGGAAAAAAGGGGGTAACGAGATAATTGTTTTAAGTAATATGATATTGATCTTAATTCTTTTACAGAAAAAACAAATAATTGAAATGAAAATATATGCTATGTTTATTCGAAGAACTGAGCTTCCCAGATGGTGTTTTGCGTTTACTCAGAAATGTGCATTTATTATTTAAGTATTAGAATTTAGAATTAAATACATTAAATTTGGATCATTAAATACACTCAAGTATTTAATGGCCACGTTGAAAGGGTTATAGCCTTTATTCAAGAGTACAATGAAATATTATCACGAAATGAACCAAATTTTATGATTTTTACTACAGATAGTTGAGGCTCATTAAAGGCATACATTCAGATTGTGAAAAGCACATTTTTGCACGGACAATATTCATGACCATTAATGCTTAATATTTACATAGTCTTTAGTATTCCGGATATTATATTTTAATACATTTCAAAAGAGAAAGATTTTATGTCTCTAATTATTATCTGTTCTGTAATGGCTATGCAATACCAAAACACAAGGAACTTCATAGACCTTGAGTTAAGTATAAATATTTTTGTTTAAATTTCACAAGCTATGTTTTTACCTAAAGGGAACCATTTTGGAGGCTAAGAGTCATAAAAATGGAAAAAGGTTTATAGGTCAACCCTATGCGTCACTGTAAACCAAAGCAAAAGGAAATATTCTGTTGCAACTACCCTCTGTGGTGAGCTGGCCGAAGCAAGTGAGAATTTTCTGACCCCTCACCCTAAGGCATGCCCCACATTGGTCCAACATCAGTCCTGCGACGATGAATAGGTTGAAATGCGCATGTGTATCGACGTGATTTCTGTACAGAAACGCAGTAAGCATGCTTTGCAGTATGCTGCTCCAGTGTGTAGCGGGATTAAGGGTTTTGTTTGTGTATCTTCTGTCCCCTATTTATCTTGTCACCTGTTGTATATAATTATCCTATGTCTTTATAAGTGTTTTAAAGTCCGGCTCTGGCGAGTTGGCATTTGAGTCACGTGGTTTTAAACGAGTCTATTTGTTAAGTTAGGGGGAAATTAAACGTTTGCAATGAGTTTCCATAATTAGCATCTTCAGCGCGATTTCTGGCTTCGAGTTCACTGTTCTATGCCGGAAGTCACTGTTGTGATACGAGTTGGCGAAACAAGTAATCACCTACGGCGATCGCCATACATTTTGAGTAAGGCAGCCCTTTCCTACATGATAGCTCAAACGCCCTCGTATAAATGGACTTCCCGCAAGGTCATCTGCCTTCTCGCCAGAGCCGCTTTGTGGTCAGTATTTTATTGATTACAATATTAAAAACTAAATCTCTAAGAAATGCTTAATTTGAGCTAGGAGCTGCATAATATTGCTATAACTACACAGAAGAGCTCTCGCCTCTCACGAAATTCTTCAGCAAGCAAACAAGAAACCTGGAAGATAGAAATTGAGGCAGAAAAGAAAATCTGAGCCAACCCAAAAATAGGTTTAGAGGTGAAAAATTTGAATCGCCTTTGAACAATTGAATGAGATGCAATTGAAATGGACGTCCAGAATCTAATTGTGGTAACATGACTGAGGCGTGAACTTTTTTGCCACGCACTGTATTAGAAATAAGAATTAACTCCAGTACGGAACACACGGAATGCTGCTATATATTTTTTGACTAATTTTATGACATTTAATGCGCATAGCAATGCTTATACATATTGTAAAGGGATTCAAACAAGGTAAGGGGAATAAGTAACGGCACTGCCATCAATTGAAATAAGCCGAAATTTAGGATCATAAGCGCGGGTCTGCTAGTAATACATAAGTCACTCTCGTACGTGGCACTTAAATCGACGTTTTTTTAATATTGGCCAACGTCAACAACGGATAACAATATAACATCGAGTGTTACGGGATTCATTCGCCAATTTCGTTGCTTAGTTTAAATATGCTTGATTTGAATTGTGGAGCTTAATAATTTTGCTTAAACTATACGGGAGGCTTGCCACTCTAATGAAATGCTTCAGCAGTCTGATTACAAAAAGTGATAAAAAAATCTGGAAGATAAAAATCAGCACAGAAAAGAAAATATGAGCGAAAATAGGTAAAGGGTTAAAAATACTGAATCGCCCTTGAACGAGGGAATGGGATTAAATTGCAATCCACGTTGAAAAGCTAAGTGGATTGATCGAGGTGTGATTTTTGCCATGCTTTTTATAGGATACTAGCAAAATTGCACTATGAAAATTGATAACGTACAATCCAGCTGTCCCACATTCAATTATCATAACTATCGAATGAAACAAAATTTCAGTATTGTGTAAGTAAACCATTTCAAACGACTTTTATACCAGTGGATAGCCTAAAATGGGAATTCCGAAAGGTATTCGAGTGTTGGTGATCAAGTTGAGAAATAACGGTTTATCAATGAGAAAAATATTGGCGAAATCGCAAACAAATCTAAATCTACGGTAAAAATCACTGAGATATAATTAAGTAGAAACTGAAAAATAGGAACCAATCCACAGAAGACCTCAGAAATTGAGCCATATTTACAGGAATATTCTGCGAAAAGTTCAACCCCCGTTGTATAGCCCGTTATGTTGCTCTAGTGTGACGTTAATTAAAATATTTACCTACCTACCTGATTTAAACCCATGGAACACTTATGGGAAGAAATCGGTCGTGAACTAAAAAAAATATACCAGCAGCAAAGATAACCTGAAAAGTGCCATTCTGGATGTCTGGAACAAAATTACCCCAGAAACAACAAACCAACTTGTGGGAGTCATGCCTAAACTTCTGAGAGCGATCGTTAAAGCAAAAGCAGGTTCAACTTATCATTAAATGATGAAACATGGGGAGGAAATAACATTTAATGAAATATTTTTCACCGAACGGAGACTTTTTTGCTTGATATTTGCCACATTTTTGTGTTGTTTTGAATTATATTGTAAATTATATTAATATTTTTTTTGTTTAAGCGGAATAGGAACATTATATGCACTTATGTTCACCAATTTCCCATTTTTATTTCTTCAATATTTATGTTCTGCAAATAATAAAGCAATTTATTTCAAACAGTAAGTGCGCATGAAAACTTTTTTATTCGCTGTATATCGCACCCTTGCTAAAAGCACACTCTGGAACCAGGTTTGCGACATTTTCGGATTTCGTCATTATTAAGGGAAAGATGACAAATTAATTTCATAAGATATTTATCACTAAGTTTGTTTAAAAATGGATACGCACTGTTTCTTGAAAATTTCGTTTTGCGGCACGTGCAATAATAAAAGAACTTGTTTTAAAATTGAATGTCTTCTGTACAAAGGTAACTAACCTATTACCATATTTTTAAACGGCAAGTCGATTTGATAGTTTCTTCTAAAAAATCATTGTTTTAAGAAAACATCCCTTATATAGGTTGCTTAATAATCAAATTCAATTAGCAAAATAAGCCGCCTTGATCTTCTGTCGCTATATGACAAAAAATATGTAATATTTCAAAGTCCTAGTTTGGATTTTTTTTTACATTAGCGATCTTTCAATAATGACAAAATTCCATTTAATATTTGCTTTAATCTAACTTACATGCCGCTTTAAATCAAATACTTTGCGGTGGTGTTGCGTGTGATGAAAAGGAATTAGTTTATTAAAATAATAAATATTTAAAACAAAAAACACACACAGAGCAATGAAACAAGATAAAAGTTGTACTAAAGATATAAAATCGTGATTCTTTTTTTCTCTTCATCTCGCACAGTTGCCACAACTTACAACTAAAAATTAGAAAAATTTAAAAATACGAAATTAATTCCGAGAAAGAAACAACACGAGTTTTCGTTTTGTTGCAAATTATCGTCTGTCCCAAATATTCGGAAATACTTTATAGTTCGCAAAGAAAATAAATAAGGTTCAAAATACGAAAATATTATAATTTAAATTCCATAAAAATAGTTTGAAAAAATAATTGATTTTTCAGCAGTACGGGCAAAACAATTCAAGTAATTGCAATGTTCAATATACCTTCAAGCTACTCCCAAACTACCAAATTATGGTTAATTTAAGTATAGTTGCTCAGATTTTAACGTGAAATTTGCTAAAATATGTAAGCAAAGAAATTATAAATAATGCATTCACTAAACTAAAATTTGGTGTATCAAATATAAAACATCAATTTAAAATATATTGAACAAATCTGATGTGATACTTGTACAAACACACAGACACAAAATGAGTACACACAGACACAGTATGCAAAGTTTCATGTAAATATATTCAACCGTTTGGACGTAGTATGGGCACACACATACAGACAGACATATGGAGACAGACACCAAACGCAAGAGACGGATTTAGCATCAGAAGGGTCCACAACGGATAGAAAACTTGAAATGGGTCGAAAATATTCAATGTACAAACACTCCATTCTTATTTATATAGATAAGGATTAATACCAGTGAAAATAAACGAAATGCTGTTATATATTTTTGGATAATTTTATTTCATTAGGAGACAAGAAATGAGCATAATGATCACATTTCAGTATAAATGAATTTAAATAATCTATGGAATGTGAATAACTACACGGTTATCAAAAGATATTAGCAATTACGAAACTTTAGCAAATATACTAAGACGGGTCTTCTAGTATTGCTAAAACTACACGGAAGAGCTCGTCACTCTGATGAAATTCTTCAGCAGTGTGATCACAGAAGGCAATAAGAAATCTGGAAGATAATAATCAGTACAGAAAAGAAAATGCGAGCGAACGCAAAAATAGGTCGACTTCAAAAAATAACGAATCGCTCAACAATAGACGAATTGAAGTGGAAGTTCAGTAATTGTGGTAACTACGGATCTGTGAACTTTGTTGAACAAGAGATGCTGATACGTTTTTCACAAATTTGATTTCAGAGAAATGACGATGCTTATATCCATTATAAATGCATTCGAATACGGTAGGTAAGTACTAGTTGAATTAGCGTCGCACTCTAGCAATACCACAGACTTTTGGCGACTGTCTGGAATCAATCCCAAAAGGAAAGATCCGAGAACAGCTTGTAATTTTGAATCACGATCAGATAACGAGGTCAACACCAGATATGGCACCCCATTCTCCAAACTTCCACACCACGTCAACGCAAGGACATTTGAGGCCACAACAGATTTAACATGCATCAGCCACCACGTACACGGCGGTCTTTGGTAGGATGTAGTTTCGAACTCGCAACCCTTCGATTGCTCATCCGCTACTCTTCCAAAGGGCTACTGTGGTCCGATTTAAATAAGATGAAATGTGAAATCTGAATGAAGACACTGAGTCAGACCATCAATAGATATCAGCAATTAATTAACCACAACGCAGTCTGCTTGTAATTAAATAAAACCCCACACATTACAAAATTTAACAAAAAGACCAAAAAAGGGGATCACTTACATTTCGTCCTCGCTCGTTCGGAACCAGGCGATATAATATCTCTCGTCCCTGTCGTCTTCCTAATCCGAACGGTCAGACGAGCGAAAATAAATCGGCAACCGTTGCTCACAAGGGAGGTCGAACTTACCGCGTTTCTTCAAGCGTACCGGAACATCTGCGGCCGGTTTTCTTTCTGGTCGACAACGAAACGAATAGTGAGGAAGTGCCTCTCCCCCTACTGGACCGGAACACCCTTATTAACGATTATAGAACAATCGGACTTCTCGTACAGATTGAGGACTCCTCTCTTTCTTTTCTTTTTTTCTGACACTTAGTTCAGCGGTTGTAGAAAAGATGGCACGAGTGTCTTTCATTCTGAGTGTGGTGACACAGTAATTATGAGTGTATCGATGGGACAGCTCGGATAAGAAATGGCAATTATGCTGGACTTAATTATTTCGGGACACAATGTTGTCTCAATTGTTGCGGTCGGGACATTTCAATTATAAGTAGAGTGTGAAACTGAGATAACATGAGATCTACGATGCACAACCGCATGGGATTTTTTATAGATACGTATTAACGTCGCATTAGAACAACACAACGGGCTGTAGGCGATGGTCCGCGATCAATCCCGAACGAAAAGAATCAGAGGACAACATATCGTAACTTTGAACATGGATTTATTAGGAGAGTTGGAAGACAGAATATCCTTTATGCATTTCTCTTCTGAATTTGAAATTGACAGAATTCGTTCATGCATTGCTTTAAAGAATTTGTGACATATTTCCTGAATGAACATGGAGTGGTGTGGATGTATGGGGTGTCAGTTCATCATCTGACTGTGGTTCAAAATTACAAGGGGTGGGTGGGCCTCGGATTTTCCCCTTCGGGTCGGGATCGATCCCGGACCGTCGCCAATCGCTCGTTGTGTTGCTATAGGGCAACGTAAATTCAATTACCTAATCTGATTGAACAGGCTCTCTCAAATAAAGACAAGTGGAAAACTGGAGAGCAAAGAATGGGTGTGAATGGATGTTGAGTGTGTGGGAAATGGGACTGAGTTATTAGAAAGTACGTTGCTTATTTTTTTTATTGCACAGGACTGTAATTCTTAACTTGGGACTTACTCCCTACCGAAGGTCAATTTGAATTTTTTGGGGCAATGAATATCAATCTGATGTGGATTGATCAAGGAGAGGATCAGATGAATTCAGAATTACGAGGAACTATAATGTGGAACCGTGATTAGCAAAGATTAAATACCTCAATGATTTGAAAAGATTCATGTTCCATCTTAACATTTGATAGAATGTGGGTTTGATGCAATAAGTAAGGTCAGAAAGACTTCATTTGGTAAAACAATGTAATTGAAACTGAAAATAAATAGGTCCCAGAAATTAAAACAATTTATATATAGTGTGAACACCATACAAGAGATCGCACTAACTTGAGATAATCAAAATTGATGGATTATTTTAGTCTAATAAGCTATGGTTGTTAGTTCTAAGGACAATTTAAATGTGCCGAATTGTTTTTTTTTATCTAATATAGTAAATTTAGAATGGTATAAATTCAAAAACTTACTTTTTGTGGGATTTTGTTCTTTTTTTCTTGACTTTTTCACAAAAGATTTTATATTTAAGTAGGGATGGGGAAAAAAGAGCAACCTGTTCTTCAAAAAGAACGGGAACACCCTGTTCCCACTTTTAACAAAACCCTGTTCTCCGTTCTTTTTGTAAAAGGAAACATTCGAATTTTTTCTACTTCGATAAAATCGAATACGGGTTGGGAATATTACGGGGTTGGGAATTTTGCAAAGAAAGTAGTTTCTCTTTTCTCAAATTTTCTAAGTTCGCTAAAAATTTTCGTATTTTCTAAATTATGCTAAGTCCGAAACACGGCTGTTCATCCTACAGTTCTTGACTCACTGTTTCCTGTTGATTCATTTACCCATTCTTTGCCCATAAACTACTTTCCTGCTCTGAGACTACTTCTTGTTCAGAAATTGATTCCTGTTCTCAAACTGTTCTCCGTTCTCGGACCAGTTCTCCGTTCTCAGAGCTGTTCTTGACGAACTGTTCGCGGAACTGTTCTCAATCTGTTCTCGACTGAACAAAGCCCCGACGTTTGATGAATTTGCGAGATTAGCGTAATAATAGTGAAATTTTATAATTGTTAGGCAATGACATGGTGATGAATTTTTAGTTTTAAACAAATTAAATTTTTTTTAAATATTACTCATCAAGATTTTGCTGTCCAGTTTTCTCTCTGGTGGTGTCGCCTCTATGCTTTTAACTTTATTTTAAGACTAAATTTTACAAAATGGAAAGCAAACTTTCAAATGTGGACATATTTCACTGTGAAAGGGAAATTCGGATCGGGTATCATGCTCTCTTTAGAAGTTGGTCAGCTATTACGATTTTAAAGACATCTCGGAAACAAGCATCCCACCATAAAACTAATGTGTTGAAAAGCGAGTGATTTTTTTGACTTGTTTTTTTCATGTTTTAAACATGTTTAGATAGATTATATAATAATTAACCTGTTTTTCTGACAAATTAATTTCACTTTCAAGTGATAATCCCGGTATGCGGTTTCTAAGTATTTATTATCTTTTAAAGGGCAACTCCCTATTGCATAACGTGATTCATAATTATGTGGTATTGTCCTCGGATCTTTCTCTTCGGAATGGATCACGAACCGTCGTTTTGTTTACTTAAATGACCATTTTGTTGACTTAAAAATAATAAAATCTAAAAAATTATTACTTTCGTTTGCAAATTTGTTGTCCTAAGCACCTCATATCTGTTTGGGAAACTGTACTTGAGATGGTTCAGATTGTGGGACATAATTAGTTGCCACTGGGGACCCAGAGAGAATTTAAACGTTTCGATTTGCAAGAACTTATTCAAATTTACGGATATATTCCGATTTTCTTTTCTTAATTACTGATAGTTTGGCGCAGCTTGGATAGACCTGCCCCTTGAGCCATAAAAAAATCAATCAAGCGATTAACAATACGAAGACTCCAAATAATTTTATCTTTCGTTTTTTCTTCCTGTGTGTCAAAACTAGAGAAAACTCACCAATAAAAAAGCTAGCAGAAGAGTCATTTGTATTTTGTTTATATATGCATGCCTACAAAGTACTAACAAAGATGAATTCGGTCCCTTTCTGTCTATCGAGAAAACTGCTGGCGCCACATAGTCTAGGATGAGGAACAGGGCCTGTACATTTCGAGTAGACATTTGAAAACAGGTTGAAGATCAGTTCTTTAATAAGACCGGAACAGCAAAGAACTGTTCGCCCAACAGAACAGTATTCCCCATCCCTATATTTAAGGGAACGTGAAAAGTTTAAAAATGTTAGGGAAAAGCATGGAGCAAAAACGTATTAACTATAACCGGAATATTACATATATAGTAATTAGCAGAAAGGCTGAATACTCTACTGAATAGTTGAGAAGTTAATGCTTTTTCTAAATAGCTTAGGCTAATGGGCCTTACACACCGCACAAAATAAGTCTCAGACTTAAGCGGGACTAATGAGCTAGCGTGCCTCATCCTTTGTATTTCTGCTCCAATGGCTAAAAGCTACGAAAAAAATCAGAATATGTTATTTAGACTGTGAAATGAGCATCTGTTTGATGAAGCGCTTTAAAATATAGTTTCAAAAATATGTTAAAGAAACTTTACGGAAGGTTCCAATTTCCACTATTATTATTGAACAATTTTCTCAGATCCGATTGATGATACTTCCATAAATGCTTTTGAAAACAATCCGCCATGAAGAAAAGATAAATGGTTTTATACGAAACATCTTGGAATAAAAATATGGAAATGGGAAAAACTATATTTAGAGAAGAAAATGACCACATATATATTCTTTCAAATTGAAATTGATTCAATGACTTACAGATTAATTTAAGATAGTGTGTGTGTGAACACGCTATTTTTATTCTCTGGATGACATGGTTCCAAATGGAAATGTTGATGGAAAATCGTTCTGACTTGACCGCTCGAGAATGACAGAGCGATAGAACAAAACACATACTTTGCTACGCGTAATTCACTGCCATTACACAAGTATTTGTTTACACTGGAGATTCTATCAAGCGTTACGAAAGGAAATCGCTATTATACGGAAGGAAACATGCCAGCGGTGTATGTATAAGATGCATCGCGAGCTCCCTTTTTAAAAATGTATAGACAAGAAAAGTTTTATATAAAATGAGATGTCTTAACTCGGTTCAAGTAACTGTGTGTAAAAAAATTAAATGCGTGTTTCGAAGAACTGCAATATTTGCAGCAGATTTTCCTGCTAGATAATTTTATATTTTTAAAATTCAGCATGTCTTGAGATATTCTATCATCCGGTTTCAATGGCGTTATTTTAAAAATGGCTATTCCGCATGAGCAATGTAGAAACTAGAAGACAAAGAGAGGTTTTCAATCTTGAAGTTGTGAAATTGAAGAGCGGCTTACCTGGGAAAATTATGGTTCTGTCCGAGTAATTTCTTACTTGCACCCTGAGGGCAAATATATTACTGGATGAAAGAACTTCTGTGGTATGATCGTAACAAACCAATTGTAAACGAAGCAACGGAAATGCGTGCCCTTGAAAATCTTTCATGATACAAAAACTTCTATCACAGAATTGTACCAAAAAAGGAACTCAAAAATCGCTTGTGTTTGTTGATGGCATATCGCTGAAGTTCCACTTGAATGAATACACTCTTGATATAAGATTACATAAAAAATAATAATACATAAAAAAACACCATGCAAGGTCATTGAAACATGAAAATAAGTCAGTTCAGGGGATTCACATTCATTCTTCAGTACTCGTAATGTCTATTTTTACGAAGGCCATACAGCTGGCAAACTCTAACTCTTAAAATTAAACTAAAATAGTACCATTATTTCGTATCTTGTTCATAGCAAAAAGGAATTTAATATCAAATTTTATAATAAAAATTTATGTTATGCACCACGATTCAACGTACAGTACACCTAATTCTGTTTTTACACGATAGATACGATACGTTCCTGAAGAATACGTGTAAAAAAAAAATTCGTGTAAAAAAGACATTGTATCTATGGAAGAAAAGATTGGTTCCGGATCTAAAAAATTAGTAAAAATAATTAAAAAAACATACGAAAATATTCATTTTAAGCTTATTATTTTATTTCAACAAAATACACATGTAATAATATGTAATGAAAATGAAAAAATTCTTCTTGTACAAAAAAAATCTGTTCTACATCCCCTGTCATCCAACCTGTACTTGCAGAAAATTCATACTTTCTGTTTAACTGAGATGAAGTGCTTAGCTCCTTTTCTTTAATCTGTCTATAAATTCTTAGTGCTGTTTGCTTGATGGCATTTCCATCTACTGGTACTCTTTTTTGTGACTTATCTTCTATCCATATTACCAGAGCCCTTTCCATCTTTTCCTTGACAATATCTCTTGTATATGATGATGAATTAACACTTACTTTTGTTCCAGAACATACCGACTTCCTAATTGCAGCTTCATTTTTCTTAATTGTTCTTATGGTAGCTTCATGTACACCAAAATGCTTTCCTACAGAGGTAGCACCTTGTCAAGTTGTAAGACGATCTAAAATTTGAATTTTAAGTTCCAAAGAAATCGCTTTCCTTTTCGTTTTGGTAATGGGTGAATTATGTGACATTTTATAAGGGGCTACCGAAAAATATCTCAAATTAAAATTAATAAATAAAGGTATGAAAAATTTGTAAACCTACAATTTATTGACTTTCGGCAAAATTTATAAATTTATATGTGCTCAAATTTCATAATAGATTCTTTCACTTTGAAATAGAGCTACATACTAAATGTCTTCCGAAGATACAATGCACGAATACGGTAGATGTGCACCAAATTTAATAATAAAAACGTTATGTAATGTATCTAGAGGAAAGCACGCGTTTCAAAACACACACATTATCTGTTATACATATAGAAAATAGAAATGATCTACGCCACAAATAAAATTTTATTTTCTTAGAATTTAGGCAAAAAAATGTTAGAAATTGGATTGGACCGCTCGTGTTAAATCAAAATGACTCGCGTAAAAAGAGAATGAAGTATTTATTTTGAATTCGTGTAAAAAAAGTTCGTGCAAAAACAGAATTAGGTGTACTTTGAAGTTGTGAATTTCTTTCAGTTTCTTTGCATATTTAGAAACTATCAGGTTTTTCAATTTAACTAGATTTTAACATCATCAGAACACATAAAAGAACATTCCAATTAAATGTTTGTAAGACAAAGGTGTCAGTGTGACAACGAACACGTGAATAACATATGCAACCCAGCAAAAGGAATTTTCAATCTATTTATTTTTCTCAATATATAATGATTCTCGAAATGCTGGGGGATATATAAGGCTTCAGTAACGATTACATTAAAAGACAACAGGGCTGCCAACGGACTTGTGAAATAGAATAAGTAGCATAAATTTTCATAAATACATAGTTAGTGGAAATTTTAGTTTGCTCAGATACAAAATGAATCAGCTAAAATAAAAAATGTGGCAATTAAGTATGAAACAGACGTTGAGGATCTCACCAAGAAATTAAAATTTTAAAATTAAAAACCAAATACTTTCTTTATAAGGTTTCCATGACAATCTAACTACCAGATTCCGATGTTTTTCTTTTATGGCTGCCACGGCTTGGCGCAAAAACTTCGAAATTGCAGTCCCTTGGAAAATTTTCTCCCTAAAGAAAAATTCCAAAAATATTTTGTCCGTCCGCTATTTGTTGAAATAAAAAGAGACTAAATTTTCATTGACCTTGGTGAATTTTCAAAATAAGTTGCCAAATTTCCGAAAATAGAAGCTTTTGAGACGATTTTTATTAAAAAGATACCCCTAGTCGCCAAGGTTTGAAAACTGATAGCAAAAAATCGTCTTTTAGTCGCCTGTGGTAGCCTTGATAGAGTTGTATTTGAGCCTTAGCAGACCTTGTGGATGACTAAAATAGTATACTCATTCAAGTCTAATCTAATCAGTCTTAGTGACTTATATTGAATGATTTGATGCCAAAGAAGCATTGAGAACGAGTGCAGCAAACCAATGGTTGCAATTTTTAGGGTTCGCAAGTGGGAAAGAGCACCCTGGTTTATTGAAATTTGTGATGATAAACTTTCAGAAAAATTATTGTCATACTAATAAGACGTTTTACGTGCCACATCGCAATTTCACCATTGCGGTTGGACTATCGCTTCGAATTGTACGGAACCGACTATATTGCCGCTTTAGTTATATGAAATATAGAAACTCATAAACAAATTCAACACATTAATATGAGGAACAATGAAATAGCGTTTTATTATGAGCTTCGTAAAAATATTTAATTTTGCAGCGGGTATGCAACTCAACTCCCAACTGCGGATCGGAAATCGCGCTCGCGTTTCTAAATTAATTAAAATAATGCTGTTTGAAAGTTAGTTTTCTCCTTTCTAGGTGTTTTCTATGTAATATGATGTCTGCTTATTTAATATGTTGTAAATAGAAATAAGTATATCGAGTAAATTCTCCTGATTAAAATCTCGAATCAGGATTTGTAGCGTCACATCTCATCAATTTATCGCCAACAAGTGGTGACCCGGACGTGATTTGAACATGCAACTTTTTGATCTGGAGTCAGAAGTGGGATTCGAACCCACTCTCACATTCGTGGCTATGAGAATTCGATGAAACGCTGATGGATATGCTATGAAGTGTTTGAGCAAAATCATATACATATGAATTGAGTAGCTATCAAACTGGGTAAAGGAGTTTCAACTTAATAATAATCCCCAACATGCATTACCGTCGAGTACGGTTATGGCATAATATGGAGTGGAAAACTCCAAGTACTCTTGGATGGCCGGATAATGCCTTGACAAGTAGGAACTCAAAAATTCTGCTTTCACAGTCATGCAATTTCCGATGCAGGCATCAGGGCTTTGCTTGTGACTGGAGGTCCTCTTGTTAGTATGTAGTGTACTGCGTCCTGTAGTATTCCCTATAAATGTAGGGTTAGGCTCGATAATAAGGTGTGGTGCACATTTGTAGCTCATACCGTTACAATAGAAGTCTCAGAGATAGCGCCGATGGTATGAAGAGAAGTTTGAGAATTAATTAGGCATCTTTTTTTATATGTAAAAAAATATTCTGCACGATAGCGATAGTTTCAAACCGTTTTTTTTCCACAAAGTAATTTCTTTTTTTATCTTTGATTTGATATATCTCACATAACTCATTAAATAAATGTTCCACAGAAGAAACTCATCTAAACGAAACTCGAGATTTGCAGAAATTAGCCGTTTATATTCAGTAATCTCATGCAGCGGTGATGGGAAACCATCCTCCAGCACAAAAATACGTTCATTTTTATGTTTTACTTTGACACTTAATTGCCAGTTTACAAGGTTCGTGTCATGGTAGTTCCAAGATTGTTATCTAATTACTTCGTTTGACCTCGCCTCGTATTATTCAGAGATTACTTTTCAGCGCCACCTAGATTTTTTTCTTCACAACTCCGTTTATATTTTTTCGCCATTGTCCTGAAAGCTATTCATTAACATCGCAGCAAAGTGTAAAATTATTTATCCCAATGAAAAAGTCACAACTTCCCAACTC
Organism: Meta bourneti; assembly: GCA_933210815.1. Lineage (NCBI taxonomy): Eukaryota > Metazoa > Arthropoda > Arachnida > Araneae > Tetragnathidae > Meta > Meta bourneti. The sequence goes on along the minus strand of OW119922.1, from coordinate 70,360,202 downwards.
TAGAACGATAATTATTTTCTGAGCGTTGTTCGAGTTTCAAATGGACTATTAAAGTCCAAGTGAATTACTCTGTGTTTTATAAGCTGCGTATAAAACAGTGTGTTGCAATTTGTTATTTTATTATCTATTATTTTCCTGTTTCGGTTGGACTGAACTCCAAAGCTTCTTTCTTTCTTAGCCAGCAAAATAACTAGCAGTGAAATCTCCCCGGCGAGTTTCGAAAAACGTTCAGTAATGATACCCAAAACTCTTTGTTTGTGTAAATAATTTACAATGGTCATTCAGTAGTCGGTATTTCACTCCTTACTAGAAACCTAATTATCGTTTACTACAGACATAACATACAAGGAAGACAATTGTGGCGGTGATGCATGGTTTGAGAGATCACCAATTTATCGCATCACACAGGACGCCCTATTCAAGAAGGCAGTCTTGCTTGGTTACGTCTTAATGCTTCTAACGATCAACCTTCTAGTGAAATAGACAGCACGTGGGCGGTGTCTCTGTTGTAAGATCTCAGAAGGGTAAGTCACGCAGGTTTAACGAAACGCTTGGGCCGATTGGTAACTAGAATTTTTAATCACGCTGGATAATCAGTTTGACTGATCAATATTTTGTACTAGATTAGGATTCATGCTTTCTCCCACAACCACGTGACAGATCTCCAAATTGAGAGAAAAGAAGAAATAGCATGAAGCTGAGCACACATGCTCCGTCTTCTGAATTTGAAGATCGATACCTGTAGAACGGCTAACTGGAGATAAAAACTTCTGGTAGCGACTGTCCGGATTTGAAAATTCCTTGTTACAGCTCAAGTTTCTTTTCTGCAACAAAGCGCTGTTCGCCGACCCTATCTTATTGTTGCCACTCAGAGAAAAGTTATACGTGAAAACCTTTATACATATGCGTTTGTACAATATTTTTTTTCAACCTCCAAATTTTTAATATATTATTTCATTATTTTGAATCGAATGACTTTATGAAATTAGTTTTTAAAACTAAACAGACTAGAGATTCCTCTCATAAAACGAAATGATGCAAACACAAAGAACTTTTAGAAGAAAATGATCGAAATGTACAAGCTAAAAAGCCCATTATCGTATCAACAGAATGGAAATTTCCAAAATTTTTCAAAATATATTAGGATGTTGAATAAATTCTCGCTGTTTTTTTGTGAAAATTAATGTTTTATTTTAAAAAATCATTAAAAAACATGTTACTGAAAGTATTGTCCATCGCTAGCCACTACTTTTCCCCATCATTTTGGCAACATTTGAATTCCACGTCGGAAAAACGACACGTCTTTTGAGGCTATCCAAGAGTCGACCCAATTTTTGGCATCTGCTGCTCAGTCAGAAGTGCTGCTCAGCCAGGCCATGCGTCTTCGAACGGAACAAGTGGTAGTCGGAAGGGGCAATGTCCGGTGAATACGGCGGGTGGGGTAGGACTTCACACTTAAGCGTTTCCAAGTAGGTTTTTACCGGTTTTTCAACATGTGGCCGAGCGTTGTCATGCTGCAAAATGACCTTGTCATGTCTCTGTTTGTTTAGCGGCCGTTTTTCCTTCAATGCTCGGCTTAATCGCATCAATTGTAGTCTGTAGCGATCTCCCGTGATGGTTTCATTTGGTTTGAGCAGCTCATAATAAACTATATCCAGCTGATCCCACCAAATGCAGAGCAGAAGCTTGGAACAATGGATATTCGGTTTTGCTGAAGATGTTGATGGATGGCCGGGTTTATCCCACGATTTTCTACGCTTAGGGTTATCGTAGTGTATCCATTTTTCATCGCCAGTTACGATACGATGCAAAAATCCTTTCCTTTTCTGCCGTTGAAGCAGTTCGACGTCTCTCGGTTTCAACTCGTATGGCACCCAATGACCTTGCTTTTGAATCATTCCTAATGCTTTGAAACGTTTCGAAACTGTTGTGTGATCAACTTCTAATGATTCTGCAAGTTCAGCAAGCGTTTGACATGAGTCTTCAGGAAGTAATGCTTCCAATTGTTCGTCTTCAAACTTCTTCGGTGCGCCAGAGCGTTCTTTATCTTCAAGATCAAAATCATTATTTTTAAAGCGTTTAAACCAATCTCTACAAGTTGTTTCAGACAGAGCATGGTCGCCGTAAGTCTCAACACGAATTCTGTGAGCTTCAACTGCAGATTTTTTTTGAATAAAATAGTGCAGTAAAATTCCCCGCAAATACTCTTTTTTGGCACGAAATTTGACATATTTAACGCAATGAAAAATAAAGTTGTTTACACTTCCGCGAAATAACATACACTGGATTTCAAGCTTGCTTATAGTACTTGTAAATAGATGCGTCACTATCATAAACTAACGCAACCAGTTCCGGTAACGCCATTTGTTGGAAAACAGCGAGAACTTATTCAACATCCCAATAATTCAATAGTTTGAATATATACTAGTTCACTTTCAACGAAAATCCACGGACCCCGTAATACAGCTCCCATAGACATAACGAAAAATCCGGTTAGCTGCTATTAGTTTTTCGTCAATCAAGGTTTTCTTCCCTTCAGGGAGAAAAAGTGTACTAGGGTTCCGCTTCCCAAGTCACCTCGTGTGCCAAAGAAAACAATAGATTGGCGAGGTAGCGCAATTTGTACATTACGGTTGAGTAGCGGATAACGGACCGTCACGTGCGATTTGATGAGTATATCGCTACCTCATGGGAAAGGTGTCGTAGAAATGTATTCACCAACCAATTCGCACAATCCGGGTAGCACTGCTCAAGTCGCCTCGTGTGTCATCCACCTTACATCGAGGACAGGTTTAGGAAATACGTATTCCATACGCACCTATTCAATCAGGTAAATATCAACAAGGATCAGATACAGGGCGTGAGCTATTAGTATGATAGGCATCCTACGAGTGTAACTGTAGTTCAAAAACAAAGAATAAATGAAAACTGTATGTGGTAGTCATGTGACCCACATATAATCAAAACATTATCATCACATGCGTGGATTCTGAAATGTCGTTAGTGCTGGTCATCTACCAACATTCAAATCCAGTATCAGACCACAGAATGTTTTTAAGTATTTAAAGTCAATAATTGAGTCCTAATAAACATAATTAGAAAATGTAATTTTTAAACGTAGTAATCTTGAAACAACAGTAACACGAATTAACCTCAATGAACTTGCATTAGATAATTAGTTTCAATGAAATCGGTTAAAAATAAAGAAGTTATAGCAATTTTAAAATATGGACTTATCCACCGACTAATAAGAAGCAGTAAGCACTTTATTAAAAATGTTGAGCATCAAAAAAATATTTTTGTCACTCAACTGTTTTGTCATCGCTTACCAATTACAAAATAATCCGCGAAATATTTTTGCAGATTCTAATTCAAATGAACTATCGCCTCTCAATTGTAAAGGGAAGATATCTGAAAAAAGCTTTTGTAAGAAAAAGTTTGTACTTAAATTTGAATACTTCTCCCTACCACCATACAGATTACAACGAATTTAGAAGTACATCGAAAAAATTCGAATGAAATATGAACAATATTTTTTTACTAAAATAATGAGCTACGTTACATATCAAGAAAAAGAATATTCTTAATAAAAAATAATGAGCTTATTAAATGTATAATTACTGATTTTGCATAATTTTTTCTCGTCTATTAAAAAGTAAGGGGCAATATAGCCTTCACCACAGATTCGGAAAACGCAATCCACTGAGTTTTGTAACCGTGCTTGCATTATTTAAAAAAGAAACACGAAAAAATAACTAAACTTCTTATTTACTTTTATTCAAAAAGAACATTGAAAAAATATAAAGAAAAAAAAAACACGATATCAGCCAAATTCGTGACATATTTTATCTTTGATAATATTTAAGAGAACAAGAGAATTTCCGATTACATCAATTTGAGACTTTATTGCGAACGTAATGTGGAATATAACGGCACCAAGTTGTTAAATTATACTTACTTAATCTGAAGAAACCCAACACATCTTTTAATAACATACATATGCATAAACTAAAAAAAGTGAAAAAAAAAATTATTCGCGTTTTGCTCTTAACTGTAACATTAATTAAGAACACCGTGGTATTAAAACAAGAAAATGTTCCGAACCAATCTTATTTCCAAAGAGTAATTAATTGATATTGATCGTTCGGTACGACAGATAACTAGAACTCGGCAACCTAACAACCAAAAAACCAGTCACTTATTTAATTAAGACGAGGGCTATTGGGAATTTTTTCACAGGATCTTCGAGAGATCTTATATACATAAAAAAAGGTTCGAATCCCTTTTCCCTTCAAAAACCAAAATAAAAATGGCGAGTGTTCTGCCTTTCCGTAAGTAGTTGGATTTAGTTCCGATTGCTTTCTAATTTATTTTCTGGAATATGGTAAATAGAAACTGATTTAGCAATTTTGAATCGAGAAATAAACAAAATGGATAAAAACGGGAAAAACAGGAATACTTATCATCTACAAATACATGATAATTAATGAAATATATTGAAAGTTCGTTAAAGTATCTTCAAATATTTGAGTTTATGTGAGAAATCCACAGTCGATTCCGGTTAGTTAAGCCCCCATCGGTTAATAGGTAAAGTACTTTGAAAATCTCTCTTGAGGAAAACTTAAAGAAAAAACTTTTTTAATTTACAATGACTAGGGTAAGGTACAGAAAGAAGAAATACAACACTATAACAACCTACAATACAACCCAGACAAGTACAAAAAAGGAAAAATAACCGGAGTTATTGCTTTAAAAGTTCTCTTGCTTTCAAGTATCAGGAAATATCAAGTGCATACGTGAATTGCTTTGCAGCGAAGCAAGTAGAATCTGTCCATAGGATCAGATTGTTTTCAAAGGGGCAGAAAGGCTCGGAGACGGTACTAATTCAATGCAGTTGGGCGGCAAAACAATCATGCCCCATCTGGGTTATATTGCTAGCCAAATATGCACAGATGGCTGTACCTCACACATCAAGTTATATTACTTTTGACAGTCAGGCACAAGTGCTAGGGGGCGACTCCCACTGCCTTTTCACAATTTTTTGGCTACCCCATCCGAACTTGGGGAAACAATTATGCCGATTACAAACAAAATAAATTGCTCTGAAAACCCACATGTCAATGGAGCTATTGGGCTTTTTGCTAACCTTTCCCTAAATATTAACAAATATTATGAAGTCACAGTTTAAGTCACATCATTCCAAACACCATTTTCACAATGTTTACGCAAAGTTGGGACTATCGTTATATCCTGTTCAAAGATTAGTCTTTATCACAAGGAAATGACTTTGGAATTGAAATCTTGTTTGTTGACTGGATAAAATATTCTTTTTTGAGACAAAGACATGTTTCCCTTAGCACCACATTTCTAACGCAAGTTTTTGGGTATCACTATTCTCTTTCTTGCAAAGAAATTTCTTCACCACCGAATTGGACATTCGGAATCATTACAAATGATGAGTTCATGACGAGAATTTACTAGACCGGGAAAGAGAGCTAGGGGAAGACAAATCCACAGGAATTTGATGTTTAGCTCACAGAAATCGATTTCTTTAGAAACTATCCGAAGTTAAAAGCGGCGAAAAAGCGAGTTTTTCATATGGCACCTTCAACTAATCAGTGAAATTTTGCGGCACACCAAAAATTTTTTTTGTCGATCTAACAGACAAAATAGATATAATTTACAAAGAAAATAATAATTGCATACTCCTTTTGCTACAAAAGTTCTTTTTGAAAAAAATTTGATACAATTTATTTATACTCTGGAATAAAAAATAATACTTAAGATAATTTATAAGTGTATTTGTTAACTTGAATTATTTGGGGGTGAACACACTTGTCAGAAGTTCAAATCTTAACCGTCGAAATCAAACAAATCTCACAATTTGAATTGTTTGAACACCTTTAAGTCACTAAAAAGTTAAAGTCACTTTAAGTTAAAAAATAAAGTGTCATTCCTGCGCCACACAGGTTGAAAATCACACGTCAGAAGTATTAAAAACATTAAGAAGAATATAAGATATTTGAATAGTCGGTTTTAAATTCATACATTCGCACACTTAAAAATTAAGTTCTAAATATCCTTGCAATGAAAAGATTAAGTTTTGAATTAGACAAGCTATTTTTGTCTGCATCGATGAAATTTTAGAATCAGGATCCGCGTCGTATGAGAAAATCAACTCAAGGACATGAGTAAACAATTTCCAAGTTCTTTCAGGAAAAAAGTGATAACCTACTTAGTTTTAACATTTTAATTCGAAATTTGTCTTTTTGTGCACTAGTCTTCATAATAATGTTTTGTGAATTTAATACATATTTTTATCAAAAACACAACAAATTGTTGAAATCTATACTCCGAAACTGAGATGAAACAATAAAAGTTCACAGGACTCTCTTCTAAGGCAATCAAAGATTGGAACTGAATTTATTTTATTTCTTAAATTAGCATTTTCACAGAGTGAACACATTGAATGTTGCGACGAATTTTGAATTTGGATAGATTTTGTTCACTTAATCAAATATAAAATAAAAGGTAATCGCATTAAATCTAAATGGAGTGTTGGGGAAGAAAGTGAATATCAGACAAATGGGTAAAAAGGCTTCAAGCACCCTTTCAAAGAATGATAATATAGTATTGGCAGTAATACATATTTGAATTAATAAGTCTTACGAGCGTTTGAAGAAATTCGAAAAACTAATTAGAAACTATTAGAGGTACTTGTGAAATGAAAATGTAAAATTAAATTAATCTATTAGGTTGAATAAAAAATAGAATGTTTTGTAATCGAATCTCAAAAAACATGTGCGTAGCACACCAAGTATATCAAAACGGCTTTACAATTCAGACAATATTTTCCAAATGATTTTCAAGATCCAAGTTACAGAAATTTATAAAATTAGAGTCATTCCATGTCAAATCAACACATTGATTAGTCCATGACCTCTCAGATTTTGATGAAACTTGGTGTATCAAATAAACCCAGTTAAAAGTTTTTGTCTTCCGTTCAAAAGTTACAAAGCTGCATCTTTAGGTAGTTAACTCATTTTCTCCGGAACTAGATAAGATACAGAACTGGGTAATACCTCACTTAAAAGCTCTTTTAATCGGATTTAATTTAATAAAAAACACGATACAAAATAAAAAATTTAATTTGATTGAAATTAAGTTGTACAGTTTTTTCACCTGCAATTTGTAATTTTAAGACGATTTATTCTTCAGACGGTTACGCAACATGCATATTTCTGGGGAATCGTTAAAAATTTTACTAGTGATGCAACATAATCTGTTATCATTAAACGAGCATCCATTGAGAGAAATCTCATTTCACACTGATTTTACAACCGAAGTTATACCTCTCATGGCAACTTAATCGGGACATCACTAATTAGTATTAGCGACATCGAGAATCCTGTGAATAAAATATTGGGCTGTAGCAAATGAAACGTCCGAATTCATGGATAATTGAAATAGTCAAGAGGAAAAGGTAGCAGCAAATCTATTTCATCAAAGGAATCACCAACAGCATAAATGCAATTTTGCCAACGGGTGGACAGGTTGTTTATGCTACATTTGAAATATTCAGGGTTTCTACGAGTGATTACGTCTTCCCATTTCCATTGCTGAAAGATAAATACATCATTGATAGAGTTTGGTTGATGAAAGTTGTCCAAGTGCCGGAAAGAAGGGTTATCTGTTGGCGAAAGATCAAGAAAATGAGGAGGAAGAGGCCCTTCGGAGTTTTGTATCCCTAATGATTAATCTGATCCATGTCAGTGCGAGATGGGATCTGGCTCGAGAGATGAGTATTGAAGCAACAAGTCACCATGTCTATTGGCCAGTGCTGACTGCTTAGCGTAGTTTTTCGTGCATTTGTCTGCTCAGTACAGATCTGTCGGTATGATTTGACCCAATGGGAGGATTGATTGTTTTGCGGTTTTGTGGCGCAAGGGCCATATTTGGTCAAGCTGCGCCAAACACAAGACAGATAACTTCATGTAAAAAATGTCGTTAAGGGGAAAAAAGAGGTATTGGGAATGGGTTGAAAGCAGAAAAAGATTGCTTGGGTATCCCGGGCGCGCGACACTCGTGTTTACTAAATAAATTAAATCCCATAGGAAAAGAAAAGATCACTAGAGTATCACGGGCCGTGAAATCTGTACACACCTAAAGGAGATGTGTCCCTGCGGCCCCAGTGGTAGGAATGAAAGGTGAACGATACAGCCTACAGTAAGTATTACTGAGATAGAATGAACATAATTTTCTGTCCACAACGAGAACAGCTCCCGCCCCAAAGTCTGGGAGGTGGCGGTTGCTGTAAGAACAGAGCTCGGTCATTTTGAGTAGGAGTTACTAAGTGGATGTCTTAATTTTAATCTTTTTGGCGTATGTTGACGCAGAAAGAGGTACTGTCTATCTACCACGAGAGCTGTTCCAGACACTAAGTTTGTCTGTTGCTGTTGAAACGGACATTGGGACGCTTGAAGATGCATTCAAGTTTGTCATTACATTGGTGAATTTAATTACAGTCTAGAAAACATTGTTAATATTTTTACGTGTCGCAGTGAACTGAATCAGTAAACTGCCTTTTCCCGCAGCAAACATTCGTGAAAAATGAAATATTACGCCATCCCCGAGGGTTATGAGTACTCAAAATTAACCAGCCCTGTTTTTATAGCGACCACCACCACCTAGACTTGATGTCCGGTGCAATTCTCGTGGGAAACACACTAACTCGCTAGAAAAGATTTTCTGATCAAGTAAAAATCATAAATATATTTCCAATTTGTCATTAAGTGTGCTAATGCGAAAAATTTGAATGCATTTCTCCCTATGGGAAATAGAATACCGTCCGTTTCTATGGCAACAGACTGGCAGACTTTAAGGCGGGGAGAGTTCTTGTGGTAGACAGTACAATCTTTGGATGTTGCGGCAGTTTCTTTTTATCCAGTCATTGAGCCAAACATCTACCATAGACGAAAATCAGAGTTAAGATCCATTTCTCATAAACTATTACAATACTTGAGGTGTTTGTTCGTGCTTGCTTTTGTTCTGGAAAGAAGAGCCCACTTTGAAACTTTGCCTTGTTCTGATCCCTATGTTCATGTTACCCATTTGTCAATCTTTTCTAACCTTCCCTGTTGTTGCTAAGCGGCGAGTTGGTTTGTAGCTCTACGGTCATTTTTTGATGCACGAGCTTAAGTGGCAAGAAATAATAGGATAATGTATATTACACTTCTAAGCGATTCTTCATACGGTTTAATGTGGATCTGCTTCAATGACGTACTTCGATTCGGTAGGATCAATTGGGGATGAGTGATGACAAACAGAGTAGCTAAGGGTAGTGGGTCGACATTCAGAAATATCTATTTTGTTTTGTGGTTTTTCAAAGAAAAATGTTTAATACACTGGTGGAAAATGGAATTCAACACCAAGAAAATGTGTGAGGAATTTGAAAATAAAATTACATATTCCTCAAGCTGACGTGTTGCATTGATCAAAGTTTCAATGGGCTCTTAGAGGTTTCAACACTTTCCGTGGCTGGCACGATCACCAGATCAATCCCAATTGAGCATGTGTGGGACATAATTGGAAGGCGACTTGCTTTGCAGCAGGCGTGGAACGCCATCCTGCGGGATGACATCCGACACCTGTGCGATCGGATGCATGCACGTGTTCATGCCTGCATTCAACACTGGCTACACTGGTTACTTAAGAGCATGTCTTTCACATTTTATATGGCGCTACGCGTGTATTCTTTAACTCATAATCTTGAAATTGTAATCATTTTTATATTTTATTCCAATTAATATGTTTAGTTTCCGTTATTGTTAGTGATGGGCAGAATAGAGTACTTTTGAGAATCGAATACTTGATATTCGAGTACTTTCAAGTATCGAGTAAGTATTCGAATACATGTACAAAAATGATTAATCGAATACATGTATAAAAATGATTAATCGATAGTAGAATCGAACTACGCGATATATGGTAGTTATTTAAAAATAACACCTTGGAACTGTGTCCTTTCTGGCATAGTGGTTAGAGCACTGGATTTGCAACGTATTAGTTCGTGGTTCGAATTCGCGATAAGGGGATTTTAGTGGTTTGTTCTTTTTTTATGAGAATTTCAAATTTATTCTATTTTAAATATTTTGATCAAGCTGTGCTTAAAAAAGGAATTTATTTTTCATAAAACTCAAATTTTAAATCTAAATTATATTTAAACTTTTTTTCCTTTCCGAATTATTTACATAAATTTTAAAAAATTAAGTATAATAGCTACTATATTAATCTATTTGAACTGTGGACAAATTGTATTTTGAAAAACAAAAATTAACCAGATATACAAATTGCTGATTTTTCTGGTCACGCATATATTTTATGTAATTATTGATGCGTCAAGTATTTTTTATTTTGATTTTACAAATCATGATTTTTAAATTTTAGTTTTCGCATGGAAAGATTTGATTTTCTACCCCATTTTGAGGAAATCGTTGATAATCATTTTTAACAGGGAACGTAGCCACAATTTCATTTTGGAGGGAGCCCCAAAGATAAAAATAAAACTTTTTATAAAAAACTCTAAAAACACTTAAAAAGGTTGTATGAATGTAAAAAGTATTTTGTTATTTTTGATACCCGGATCTGAAACTTCAAAATTATTTCTGTAAACTTATAAAAAGTGACACACCTCGATTGATCGAAGTACAAGAATGGTTATGTAAATATTTATACAATATAAATTACATTAAATTATCAAATCTTGTTCCTGGATATTCACTTTTTATTTTTGCAACCACTGTTTGGAGTACGTAGATGTGAGAAGAGGTACAGTCAAAGCAGAAAAAATACTCAATCATTTTACTATCGTAATAAAGATTTTGTCAGATATTTTAAAAGGTATTAGTCGTCAGATATTTTAAAGAAGATGAGAGCCATCTTAAGAATGAAATAACCTTACTTTACTTGAAAAAAAAAGAAAAGCACTTCAAGCATTACAATATCTTACTAGCAGATATATTTTAAATGTCAAAAGCTTGAAAATTAAATTAAATTTTAAAAATTAATAAAATTATATATAAATAATTATAATTAAAAATATAGTTTAAATAAAAAAAAACTTCCAACTTGATTTTCTAAAGTAAAAGGCAAACCATATGTGTAATTTACTGATAATTAAGCCTGCCTGTTCGGGAAATTGATTCCAGAAAATTTCAAATCCAATCTCTTAATCGATGGAATTTTTCGACACTTCAAGTGCATTTTCAAGACGTAAAATTAAAAAAAAAAAACGAAATCGAGACTAGAAACATAACAACTAAAGGGAACCATGGATATTCATGCAATGTGACACTGCTACTTAAGATGAATACCTAGGATGTACTAGTATTCGGATACTCTTGGAAGTATCCGAATACTTGTATCTGAATACATTGTAATTTTGTAACCGAATACTTGTATCTGAATACTCTTGTAACCGAATATCTTGGATCTGAGTACTTTAGTAACCGAATACTTGTATCTGAATACTCTTGTATCCGAATATCAAGTAGTACCTACTCTTGGTACCCATCTCTACTCCCATCACTAGTTATTGTCTGTGTTATTCCTTCTTGGTGTTGAGATTGCATTTTCTACTAGTGTAATTTTGAGCACAACTTTGTCTTCGTCGCAAAAGCATTTTCTACTTCTATATTGGTGATTGCTTTCAATCACGCCATCTTTATAAAACACTAAAAAATCAATACTTCTTTCATGTAGCACTCAGGAATCGTATTACATTCAGAAAAGAGAAGACAAAGCAATATTTTCTTCTCAGAAACGTCAAGAGCACAAAGCAAGATTGTGCACCTTCTCTTCTTTCTGTCCAGAGACACTGTATCAAAGCTCGGCCTTTTGATTGTTTCTTGCGTAGTCAATAAAAAAACTGCATCCAAGTGTTAACATTGTGAACAATAACTTGTTAACAAATTACTAATTAGTATAAGTTAACCATACTTTATCCTCATTTCAAATATGTAAGCACTGTTTTGGACAGAGGGCGGCATCAGTCTCATTTACCCCAGGTACAAAACGTCTAACTTCGCCTCTGATGACCACGTGGCTTATTTAGCAGACTTGGTAAAGATTGAAAATTTTCAAGCCAGAATTTTGGTAAAATTCTAGTTTAAGAAATGGCATTGGCGTGATTTCAATTTTTTGGTACAGCTTTGATATTCGCTTCGATTGGTGACAACGCTCTTGGCGGATTTTTGGCTCACTTTTTGTCGCCAAGGAAGAAATTCTTAGAAAAAATCGTCTTTTTTAATGGAAAATGATAAGCTATAGCGGAAACTAATGGAAAATGTTAGAAAAATTAGAAAAAACATGCTTTTTTATCGGAAAATAATTAGCACAAATTACAAACACGCAAATTACAATTCTTGCACAAAACTTCGTTGGAGTATTGCAGTTTTCGCACAATAATTCCGATTTAATTAATCCCGATTCTTTAAGGAAATCCAAAAAACTGCTTATCCTGACATAAATGTATGCAAAATAAACGATTAGCCACTCTCACTTCCTAAAATTGCCCTACCACCAGAAAATAAAACTTAAATTTCCGGAAAGAATATCCTAATCAAGATGAGTTGCCTTTACCTGCCACAACTCGCTACAAAAAGTGCGCCAAAATCAAGCCAAGGGGGTTGCCACCAATCGAGGTGTAATCAGAGCTGTACCAAAATGTTACCTCTTAACCCTATTTTAGTTACTCAGACACAAAATGAATAGACTAAAACACAAAATGTGCAAATTAAGTATGAAGCAGACGTTGAAGATCTTCCCAACGATTTAAAATTAAAAAACAAAAATTTTTCTTAATAAAGTTTTTATAACTATCAGTTACCACAAATTCCGATATTTTCTTTCGATTTCGACTGCAGGGCGCAAAACATCGAAATTGACGTCCATAGGACAATTTTCCCCTGAGAAAAATTCGAAAAATATTTTTCCGTTTGCTGTTAGTTAAAACAAGAGATTAAATTTTCGTTGACCTATAGTAAATTTTAAAAAAAATCGCCAAAATTTTCGAAAAACCGCCAAATTTTTTAAATAGGAGACGATTTTGCTTAAAATGATACCACTAGTCGCCAAATAGTAGCAAAAGTCGCCAGTGGCAGGCCTGGAATATTGTTATAAGGCGCCAAATTGGTGACGTTTTGTAAAAAAGGGGACAGGTGAATGGTAATGGTGATTTTTGGCGACAGCACCGGTTTTTTTTCATCGAGAAGGATTTTCCGTATTTAATTTACTATTTGCCGTAACAAAGGTAAAATTGCCCAACAATCAAGAAAGATATCTGACCATCTTGGCATCTCTGACCCAATATAACTACAGTGAGAACTCATTTTTATCAATTCTACCTCAATTGTGCGTTATATATAAAAAATAAAAAGACCTCTATATATTCAACCTCAACGAACGTATTAAAGCAAAACGTTGGTTAGGAATTTTTGTTGGGCTTCCTGTCAATCTGAGAGCAAAGGCCGTTGATGCTTCCAGGATGGCCACTGGCTGATTGCTTTGGCAGCCCACTTGCAACGCATTGGAATTCTGGTCAGCCCCTTGAGCCCTCTTTGCACGAGCGTGGTGGTCATGGATGCCAATCATCTTCACAGCCCTGCTTTGTCGGGCAAATCTGTTTTTAACCGTTATTGGAAAGAGACTTATGGTCGAATTTGTCTTCGTGATAGTTTTTCGTATTTTGTAAATTTTCGTATTTTCATATTTCACTGATTTTTCTTCACATCTTAAGCCGTCCCATTTGCAACGACATGCTTGTAGAAACTATGCTTGGTTGTGTTTTTATGGCGCAAGGGGGCCATATTTGGCCAAGCTGCGCCCAACACAAGATAGACAATATTAAGCAATGGAATACAAAAACAAGGAAAGTTTTCTGACACCAGGTGAGAAATACAACCAGGGAGGTATCAAACCCGTGCCGTCTGCAACTCACGTGTTGTTAGAGCAGTGGGCAAACCCACAGAGGCCCCTGTAGAAACTATGATTTCATATTATAATATTCCTAAATGCACAGCTATTAAAAACTGGGATCAGATTTACTGTACGGTCACCCTTGGCGCGATTTTTTCCACATTGGCGATAAATTATTTTATATGGCAACCCCATCCGACCCGACAAGGAATTGCAGCAACCCTATTGGACTTTGGAAAAGGTTGGTTTTTCGGAAGGAAAGAGCGCTTTTTTTTTTTAACGAACGCATATTTTTTAACAAAATATCGATGTTTTGCGTTCTATGATTGGTAACCGTTTTAAAATTTGAATTCTTTTTGTGTTGATGTCTTAGCTTTTTAGAAGGATTGTAATTGGTTACCGCTTAACCGGGTCGCAACGGAATATATCACCGGGTCGCAACGGAATATATTAGCAAAACCGGAGAGCTTGAAGGTGATTGATTTATTATTGCCCTATTCAAAAGGTTGTTCGCGTAGGAAAGTCCGCGTTTTTTTTTAAGAACATCCACAGGATTAATTAGACCGTAAGTTTTATTTATTTTTACTTATTATTGCTTATTTGTGTATTCCTCATTTATTATTACCCTATACAAAAGGTTGTTCGCGTAGGAGAGTCCGCGTTTTTTTTAAGAACATCCACAGGATTATTTACACCGTTATTATATTTTTTACTTATTATTGAGTATTTGTGCATTCCTCATTTATTATTGCCCTATACAAAAGGTTGTTCGCGTAGGAAAGTCCGCGGTTTTTTAAGACTATCCACAGGATTAATTAGACCGTTATTTTTTTTTACTTATTTGTGCATTCCTCATTTATTATTGCCCTATACAAAAGGTTGTTCGCGTACGAAAGTCCGCGTTTTTTTAAGAACATCCACAGGATTAATTAGACTGTTATTTTTATTTTTTACTTATTGCTTATTTGTGCATTCCTCATTTATTATTGCCCTATACAAAAGGTTCGCGTAGGAAAGTCCCCGTTTTTTTTTAAGAACATCCACAGGATTAATTAGACCGTTATTTTAATTTTTTTTACTTATTATTGCTTGTTTGAGCATTCCTCATTTATTATTGCCCTATAAGGATACAAAAGGTTGTTCGCGTAGGAAAGTCCGCGGTTTTTTTAAGAACATCCTGGCTTTGGACGCCATCTTGATTTGGCTACAAACATGTCTCGGATTCTACATCTTTACCCATTTTTCACTACGCTGTTTTCTTTAAATCTCGCTCGTGCAAGAAGTCGCCATTTTGGCGACTTTTGGCGAGATTTTGAAAAAGTCGCCAAGGGTGACCGTACAGTAAATGTTTACCAAAAACTGTAAATCAGTCTCAGCTCTGCCTAGTAAGAACATAATCGTACGTATAGGATAAGGTTCAGATTGAAATTAACGAAATCACCATATCAAATGTGCATTTCATAGCACGCAATAATCTCAAACAAGCTTTTATAAGTATTAAAGGATTAAATTAATCAAAAAACAAAACTTTAGTATTGTTTTTGATTGGATAAAAAGGCAACAATTCTTTCTAAACATTTCAAACTATCGTTGGTATTTTTCTATCTACAATTGTTGCATTGCTGAAAAACGTATACAATGAAACTTCGATTAACCGTCAGTTTCTGTTAAACGTCGGTCCGTTTTATTAAAAGTTAATTAATTAAATATTACACGTTCTTTGTTCGTTCACACATGCAAACATACTGTACTCCATACACATACATACATACTATACTTCTACGTAAAGTACGGAACATTGTGTGCCGCTCAGAAAGCACGAGCCTCGAAGAAACAAAAGAAAATGACAGACTATTTTAAAATTTGAATATGTATGTCTAGAGCGTAAGTTCATGTAACAATATGTACATATATACTATACAGTACTTAATGTAAATTGTATATTGTTTGTTTCTGTAAAATAAAATACATGTAGTGTATTTCCAGTTCGAAAACGTGAATTTTTTTATCATTCGTTCATATGCAATGAATGGGAGTGGGTTGCTGTTTAAGGTTTTCTGTTATCCGTCTATTTGATTAACCGTCACGATACCGGTCCCGACCCTGACGGTTAATCGAAGTTTCACTGTATAGAATTTCTTTATTGATCTTTTTTGTTGGAGTAAACTTGCTCATTAATCGGCTAGGTCAAAATTGGTAATCAAGTCAAAATTTACAAACAATTCATAAACCTATATTTTCTGAAGGACTCTAAAGAGTTATGTGTAAATTTGGACCGAATCGGTCAAACGGTGTAGAGTTGTCTAGAGATCAGACAGATGCCAAATCTCCTTTGATGTATTTAGATTTTTAGTAGATGCCACAATACCTCATTTTGACACCTTGATATTAATTAAACTCTAACAGAATGTTATGTAATTTATAGTCTGTTTAGGGTAAGTTGACATCCAATCATCATAAATGAGTTAGTGGGTTATTGCCAAAGCTATCTATTTTGAGATGGATTTTTGTATTTAGCAATTAAGTTTTTTTTTGGAAAGTAATGTTTCATAATTTTTATTTCTTTAACTTAGCTGGGGAAATTTTTTTTTTGCAATCTATTTGTTACAAGGCTTTAGGATAATAGAAATCAAAACAGAGAGAACAAATGGAGAAAACATTGCATCAGTATGGCATTTTAATTGCACCTTATCACGTAACTTATCCAGTTTCCATTTACATGTTCTGTTATTTATTTACGTTTTCTTCTTAAGGATAACTACAATATTTCATCTCAGATAACTTCAATAACAAAAAAATTAATTCACTTGAAGAGATTTTCTAAGTCGTGAAAGAAGTTCGGTTTTCAAACAACAAAAACATAACATCGCATTAAACTAAAAACTAAATTCAAGAGAAGTAAGGAGAAATTTTCATTTAAAATTTATACATAAAACAAGACAACTTTCTATATATATTATACCTACGGAAATGTAGTATAGTTCCATGCAGCAGCACAATATTTAACTGGGAAAGTCTAATAATTGGATACACACCAACGTCCATAATTTAATAATACAAAAAAAGAACTTGGCATATAGTTTAAATTTAAAACATATAGTTACAGTAAACGAATTATATTTTATTTTTTGAAAACTTGAACAGAAATCACACAAAAAATAGAGATCCACTCACCATATGTTGAATATAAACAAATCGAAACGGAAGGCAATTTAATCAAGATATCACATCTTGCAGAAACATTTACACACGCCACTCCCAGAATTAATTGAAACAATATGAGGGATTTGTTATATCAGAAAAATTACATCGCCTATAAATCAAAAGTAAGCTGATCCACCGGCCGGATTTTCCTCAGCCATTTCTGAGGCACGATTGTTTGAATTTTCGGCGTTTCTGGAGTTGCATGATGGGGCAATGACGTCACCACGGTGTCGAAGTCCAATTGGTTCAATTTCTGACTTTCGTAAGAAGGGCGCGTGTGGAAGGCAGATATTTTCGGTCGCCGCTGCCCTCTTGAACATGATACTATCGAACGATAACATATTTAATGGCTCCTCAATGTGCGTTTTGTTAGATCAACAAGTGAGTTACTGTTTCCGAATTCAATCTTTATCATCCTTCAGAAAATGTTTACGAAAATTTATCACATAAACTTCATTTCTTTCACTAAAGAGAGGAAATAAAATACGTTACTGTGGCAAACGATTATACCTCGAAAATCGCAAAGAAAAAATAATGGAGTTCTTTTATAATTTGTAAATAAAAAAGAACTAGAGAGGTTGTCGACACATGCTCCTTATCAATGATGATCAGAAAACAGCCATAACTTTGCAAAATACAAATGTTGGATTTGTGTTAAAATTCTTTTCCTCTTTTGAAAATACAAGGAAACTTAGTATTTCTTGCAAAATGTTAAAATGTGAGGAAAAGCGTATTTCAAAACTATTTGACAACCGAGATGAAACGCTTTGAGAAATGAAATTAGCACAAATAAATGCGCGAAATTCAATTTTTTAAATCTATCACTATATTGCAGTTGTATTTTCATCAAAAATCATGTGATCCACAGAAAAAGTGGCTGGAATTTCAAGAACGCCCTTTAAAGATCCAATTGTTTGAGCTTGTTGGTTCGAAAAAAATTTGTCACTAATATGTTTAATTTGTTTAGAAGGAAGCAGGAAATTTGGAAATAAAGGGTTAAGCATTTCTACGAATAGCATGTCTGTTCTTGTCAAGTTATTTTTTGGTATTATTCTTTTTTGCAATTTTAATCAACGAGAAAAACACTTTGTAAATTTCAAATTTAGATTATGAAGAATTTATTTTTCTACGATAGGGGGTTACAATCACACTTTTTGAAGTTAATGTGTTTCTCTTTTGCAACACATACAAATGGAACTATGAATATTCGTTTTTGTAAGAAATCTCGAATTCTGCAACACGGTCAACAAATCAGTTTCTATCTTATGAAGCCCATTTTAAGTGGCTTACTCATTTCCTGCCATGCACACTCAAAACTTTGTTACACAAATCCAAAGTATTGAGTCTCAAATGAGATAAAAGCTAATGAAGGAAATCTCCATTTAACGACTACCCGAGATCAACAAAAGCATGTGTTCAAGGTCAAAACCAACGTGTAAGAATAGATGTTTGTGTTCTGCCGAAAACAAAACGACGTGGGTCCAAAGTAGAAACACCCTCAACAGAAAATTAAAAAAAGCACGGTAATATAGTTCATGTAAAAGAAAGTTACCTTCAAATGTCGACTTCAGCCTATAATTGACGTTGATTGCTGATGTGTCAGTTAGCGGTGAAAAAGAGGAGAGAAAACAAGCAGCCTGTGGCAATCCGGCCTGACGATAATTCTCACTGATCTCTGGAGGAACTTCTCCGCGACCCTCTCAGATGCGTCGCAAATGTTTCGTAAAAAAGCTTCACTGCTCATTAATAATTCATCAGACGTACGAAATGTAATGAGAAACCTGATTACATATTCGTCACTCAGCGCATAATGAATCGCAGAGAACACCAAAGTGTTTCCTTCGTCGAAAATATTTGATTAATATTGACAGCAACAAGACATTTTTTCGGGAAAAGAACTTGTATGGAGTATCGGAAATGAAAGTAATATCCCTTTCTCATCGTTTTAACCCGGGTAAAAAATCAAAAATCGCATCGAGTAGAAATAAAATCCCCTTGTGAGAAAAACCTCGTGGAATGTGCACCATTTGGAAGAAAAGCTATTACAGCTACAGAGATATCATTCCTTCCAAAAAGTAGATAACTAAAAACACTGAAATAAATCTTTGGGTTCAAATAAGAAAGCACAAGTTTTGGTAGAAGATTGCTTTATTTTTTCCGGTTCTAATTCTATTTATTAAAAGCGCAAACGATATATTTCAGTTATTCTATTTTTTAATTATGACACAAAAGGTACATTGCGATCCTCAATACAAATTCAAATTAAGTTTCCGTTCTATGCCCCCTTTTTGTTTTCTTTTCTTTATGTGGATTCAACAGAAAAAATGTCTTCCCAATATTTCAAATTAGCATATCGGGTCATTAAAATACTGCTTTGAAAAAAGTTGTAATTTGTTTCTTCCTGCATACCGAAGCAAGATTCTTTCTGAGATGACTTCTGACAGAAAAATAATACCAGGCATATTTGAAATTATAAAAGTTCAATATCTTCCATGCCTGTATTGTGACGGGAGATTTCTCTAATACCCAATCCTTCCATTAAATAGAAATGTTTTAAACAGTTTAGTAAAACTGCTGTCGCAAATGGAAAAGTGTCCTGAAGTTTTATAAATGTACCAAATTTCCTACCTCAGAAATAATTATTGAATTCTCCAGTTTTATTCGTCAGAATTCGCTACTTTAAGTGTTTGGAATGGTTTTTTTCGTAAAAAAGTTACATACTCATAATCCAGAAACGGCTGAACCAAATGACTTGAAACTTGGTATCTGAAGTTAAATTTTGGTAAAGAATCAAAATTAGGGGCTTACATAATTTGCTTACAATTTAAAATAAGACGGACCCTTATGTAGCGTTACCAAACCAAAAAAATAGATCCCGACGACGAACTGAATTAAAATTCCTGACATTTCAGAGAAAGCATCCGAACAAATAAACTTAATTTGATGGAGTATTAATAAAAAAGCCTTTCACATTGAAATGGTCAAGTAAACAGTGTTTACAAACATAAAATAATAGTACTTATATAAATAAGAATGGAGTGTTTGCACATTGAATATTTTGCCTCAAGTTATTTATCCATTTTGGGTCATTCTAATGCAAAATCAATGTTTCACGAGTTTGCTGTCTGTCAGGTTGTATGTTTTCATGAAGCTTTACTCACTGTGAATACTCATATTCATTTAGTAACCGAACTTCACAGCGTCTTGCCGTGTTCTATCTGTGTTTGTGCAAGTTTAACATAAAGTTTATTCAATATATCTTCATTACATGTTATTTGTTTTATAAAACATATTTTAGTTTAGTGAATACGTTATTTGATGGGCAAATTTCATACTTAAACGTTTGAGAAACTACATATATCAAATCAATCATAATTTGACAGTGTTGGAGAAACTGGAAGATGTATTGAGTATTGCTATTACTCGGATTGTTTTACCAGTACTGCTGATAAAGCAATTATTTTTTACGGAATTTAAATTATACTTCAATTATTTTTTCTTTTCAAAATATAAAAAATTTCCGAATTTTTGGGACAGATGATATAAAGAGAATAAAATTCAATTTCGCCCTGGAGGAAGGTAAAAATTAATTATATGTGCGTAAATTTAATTAAAAATGCGTGTTAATTTTCTGGCCGCTATAGTATGTACATTTCGATTACCTTTCCCCAAACGCCCTTATTATAACACACGTGGTCGTAGAATTTCTCTTTGTAAAAAGAAGTAAAACATACAGCACAAAACCTCTTGAACCAAGACTAATACTTATCGAATTTATTCAAAGTATTTTAAAATTTTGACATAGGTTTCCTTTACAAATCGATTAAAGTCATTGAAAATTTGCATTTATTTTCTATTTTTTAAGTAAAATTACTTGGTTTTACAAAAGTGTGTAAATAGGCAAGTAACACCATCATTCTTATTACAAACAGGTACGTAGTTTCTATTCAAAACTAAATCTCTGAATTCAAAACTGTGCTTTCAAGTGTAGCGCGTGCTCAAGGAAAAGGAAACTCGCGTACGTTGGCCACGTGTAATAATTTTGTTTTGATTTTTTTCGCTGGTTTATTTTTGCATTTTAAAATTTTGTTTTATTTTTAGTTGTAAGTTTTGGCAACTATGCGAGATCAGGAGATAGAAGGCAATCCTGAATTAATATCTTTAGACCAACTTAGTTTTCCCGTCGACTTTACTTTGGTTTCGTTCTAATTTCTGTGGTTAAATTTAATAAATATTTATTTTTTGAGTAAATTGTAATTTTTATTCTTCACGCGCAACCATACAAAGGATTCTATTTGAAATTCTATACAAGCTAAAATAAAGCAAATTTGAAATAGAGCTTTGCGATGTTGTAAGAATTTTAATGTTAGAAAAAATCCGAACTAGAACTTGAAGTAATAAAAATTCTTTGTTGGAGCAACTCTATATCTGTTAAAAGTTTGTTGAAAGCAGTGATTTTCTTTAAAAAAAAACCGCTGTCAAACCGACCTACCGTTTTTGAAAAATGGTAATCGATATTACCTTTAATTCATAGAAATTATAAAAATGCTGAAAAGGTGTTAAAAAATTATTTTCCTGACACTTAAATGATGTTGGTATTTTTTTGTTAAGGGAAAATTAATTATCCCGGTTACTTTTTCAATCTACAGTTAACCAATTCAACCAGAGTTAGAAGATCGGGTAATGTATATGTTGCCGCACGAGCGCCACTGAAGAGAGGCGAAAATGTTCACGCATGCGTAATACCCGAGCCGACTGAGCCCAACTCCAGTTGACTACTTACTAGACGCTGCAAAGTTAGCAGTAACAACCTGAAGTGGGTAATTAATATATATCTCGACACCCACAATTGCTTCAACTCAATAATGTTCAGCTGTCTTTGTATGTTGTACAGAATGTGTGTGACGTCCTTTTAAATAAAAAACAGAAAAGACAGCTGTGGTCCGTCGAACTTTATTTATGCGTTTTTAAAAAGGTGAACGCATCAGTATATTTAAAGCAGATTCGGCATCTGTCTGTTCTCTATACAAATCAACACCGTTTGGCCAATCCGCACCAAATTTGTACACTTATCCTTTAGAACCCTGGGTAACAGGCCACATATTAACACCCGTTCTATTTGTCCTCGATGTGCAGAATGGGCTACAAACAATTCGAAATTCCATAGGAATAATGTTGAGTGATATTGCGATTGGGGTATGAAACTCAGATTATTTTGCCAATATAATGCTGGAAAAATATTTTTGAAAAAAATTAAATTTAAAGAATGCAAATTTTAATAGTTATGTTCGAGCTTATTTTTATTTCTTTCCTAAATATCAATAATTTATAAATATTTGACTGATGACTTGAAAAGATTAAAAATATTAATGTTGTATAACTGTGACCATACGTCCCGTTTTGAACGGAACCATCCCGTTTTTAGGTAGCCTATCCCGTTGTTCCCAAGTACAGCTTTGGGACGCCGAAATGTCCCGTTTTCAGAAAGAGAGCAACCCACGGTAACAATTTCAAAAAAAGGCGCGAAAAATAAAAAAAATCCGACGGTAGTGCCTAGTAGGGCGGCGATGACAGCATGCGCAATACGATTCACACATGTAAGTCGGTCAGAAGCCTGCTGTCTCGCTCTTTCCTGGGTTGCGAGTACACGTAGACAGCTCGCGCATCTTTCTTGATTATTGTTTTTTTATCGACGTGTGTCAAGGGTCACGTACAAGAAATTCAATTTAAATTTCTTGTACGTGAACCCTTCATTTTAACAATGCTAAACGCAAGTGCACTTTTAATGTTAACTTACAAACTAAGTACCCGTTTATAAAGCAAAGAAGTACTCATCGGACGTCAGATGTGAAAAGTGTCGTACAGAATTTAGCGTAGCCCATGGAGATGCCAGTGATATTGAGCAACATTTAAGATCAGAAAAACATAAAAATTCCGATTTTGCTGCCGCTTCGAGTTCTTCGATGCGTAATTTTTTTTAAGTAAACGGATTCACCAACTTCGAAAGATCTGGAAGTTGCTGCGAAACCACAGTTTTCGCTCAAACGATTATGCTTCCAAGTTAATTCAAACATGTTTTAAACAGAAATTTAGATGTGCTCGTACGAAAATAGAAGCTATTGTTGTAAATGTGTTAGCGCGCCAATAGTAATAGGTCAATTAAAAGATCGCCTCAGCGAATGCAACTGTGTTACTATATTAACTGATGCTTCAAACCACGGATCCAAGAAAATATTCCCTGTTTTAGTTCGCTTCTTTTTACCATACGAAGGCACACAAGTCAAACTTTTGGAATTTCAAGACCAACCGGGTGAAACATCAGACTTTATTGTCAATTATCTAATGAAAGCATTGACAGAAAATAATTTGAATTCAAATATCGTGGCATTTTGAGGAGATAATTACTAACTGCAATTTTGGTGGATTGAAAAGACGAGGCATCAACAATGGTTATGCAAGACTAAATTTATCTCTCGGAAGAACATTGATAGGAATCGGATGTGGAGCTCACATAATTCACAACGCGATTAAAACTGCCGCAGATTGTCTATCTGTAGACTTTGAATGCGTTATTGTGAAAATATATTCACATTTTTATATTTATAGTGTTCGGGTAGAAGCTCTGAAAGAATTTTGTAATGAAGTTGACACAGAGTATCAGAAATTGCTAGGCTATAGTAAAACTAGGTGGCTTGCGCTTATGCCTCTATTGAAAGAGTTATGAAACTGTACAAGCCATTAAAAAAACTATTTTTCGAGTATCGATAAATGTCCAAACATATTGAGAACCTTTTTTGAAAACCCTAACTCTGAATTATGACATTTTTTATGCATGCACAGTCAGTAACGTTCCATCAAGTAGTGTTAAATATCGAGGGTCAGAGTATTTCAGCAATTGAAGCCAGAAAGAAATAAATCAACTTTAGGACAATTTGGCCTTGAAATAAAGTACTCTGTTTCTTCTTCACTCCATTCGTAATTTAATGGCAAAATTGCAAGAAAGTGGCTGCAGTGGTGTTTACGAAGAATATATGAAAACTACGGCTGCTGAGTTCTATAAAGTAAGTAAAGAATATTTGGAGGACAGAATAATTTTTTATTCTGTGAAGAATTATATATTTGAATGGGCGAATTTAACCAAAATACTTACGTGGGAAGAGATTCAAAGTGTAATGGATGTATTGATTGAAAATTAGGAAAATTAGGAATTTATTAATTGTAACCAAGATACAGAAGTATTTGATGAGTATTCACTTATTTCTAACTACATTACACCGCAAAAAGTGACAGAATGGAACACTGGGAACGTTTCAACCGAAAATCGTTGAGTGGAATTGTTAAAACACTTTTACACCAATAATTTGAACCATACGAACTTTCGTATAATTATTGAATATATTTTATGTCTGCCCGGCACTAATGCACCCGTAGAAAGGATCTCTTCTCTTATGAATAAGTTGTGGACGAGCGAAAAAACACAGTTTTGCAAGTCGCAATTCTTAAAGCAATGTTAATTACCAAAGTAAATTTTAAGAAATCCTGCCAAGAATTTCATTCTTATTTGAAATCAACACCAAATATACTTAAGCAAATTTGTTCTTCAGAAAAATATGACCACATAAATTATTTATTTTCACGTGTTCATTCCTGTTCTTTTCAATAAATAAAAACTATGAAGAAATATGCGTTTTCTTGAATACATATACTATTACCTAAAAATTAGATGTCCCGTTTCGAGGATAGAAATAAATGGTCACGTTATGTATAACTTATATTTTGTAAAGAAAAGAGTATTTATGTGAAAAGCTCAAGCTAAAACCCCACTGATAATAAACGCGTTATTTTGCTACAAGGTACCTAGCAACGCCAGAATTAATGATTCATTTTCTAATTTTATTTAGAATTCTGGATTTATGTACCTGAGTTAAGACAGCAAAAGGATGCGATCACATATGGACATTTATGTGTAAATAAATTATTTAAGAGTTAGATTTTAACGAATTATTTATTTTGCGCAAAATATCACTTAAGATATGGGTTCATTTTCTGGCGGTATGTGTATATTTCGACCAACTTTCCATAAAAGTTATTGATTTAATACATAATGATTTATGGATTCCGTTCTATAAAAATAAATTAAGTGTACAAAACAAAACCTTTTCAATCCTCCAAGTGGTTTCGACGAGATATGTCGTCCACCGAAATCTGACCAATTCTGATTTTGACGAGATACCTCGCATCAAGATCTGGTTAGTTTTCTTCCAATGACAAGATATCTCGGCCATGAAGATCTGGACAGCTTTGTTAATGATGAGATATGTACCTCGTCGCAACAATCACCAGGAGGGTTAAATAAAACGGCATCTTACTTTAAAAAGAGGATAACGCTAAAATAAAGATATTTTAAAATAAGATGGTTATCCATATGCTTTGTAATTCAATTTTTTAAAGAGGTTTCCATTACTAGATAATTAAAATCAGCGAAACTTAGATTTGTTTTCAGTTCCAAATTAAATTATTGGATTGTATTGAAAACTGTACTCACAATGGTAAAGAAACAATATCTATCATTCTAAATAGGTACGTAGATTCCATTTAGATATCCGATCTCTGAATCGATTTAAAGTGTCTACGACATCAGACAGGGACCAACTTTGTGGCGGGAATA
Organism: Meta bourneti; assembly: GCA_933210815.1. Lineage (NCBI taxonomy): Eukaryota > Metazoa > Arthropoda > Arachnida > Araneae > Tetragnathidae > Meta > Meta bourneti. The sequence goes on along the minus strand of OW119922.1, from coordinate 70,334,356 downwards.
GTTCTTGAGGTAGACAGAGAGTACGTTACTAACGTCAACATGGTAAAATTTTTGAGGAGGTTAGACTCCAGTTGCTTCACATAAATACATGCGCGGTTTGAAGCAACTTAATTTGTTTATTCATTTCACAACTCATATTACCTATATATTTGTGACATTCTTCCTTATGTTTGGTGCCATACCCACTATAGAACTATTAGAGAGCACAAAAGGTTCGGGCTCGCCAAGGAGTTGCTGTTCCCTCTCTTGATATTACAGCCATATAATTTATTGAGTCAGGGAAATTCCTAGTATATTTAGCTGGTCCATTTGTAAATGTGTTTTTCTTTCATCCCTCATGTTGAGGGGGCACTAAAAATATTGAGTGCTCAGGGGTTCCAGTCCCAAGAGGTAGTGCCTCTGTAGTACATAGAATTAACATTCCCGCAATCGAGTCTGCTTAGAGGTCACTCGATGATCAAGGCAGAAGTCTTTTCATTGTCAGTTCCGGGCTTTCCCATCACGCCACTCCTGTTTACACTGTTGGTAATTAATCAGATAATCTATTTAAGGCAATGTATCAGTTTCGGGATAATTAATGAAAATTGAGCTGAGATACAATTGTTCATAAAATACTGCTCAAATTGGCCTTGATTTATAACGTGTCTTCAATTAAATATAATTATCCAACGGAAAAGCTGATCAATGTTGTCCTGTTTATCATTATTTTTCATTGCCTTGTGTCGACAAAACCTATGTTGAATAGGAGTGTTTGAGGGTTTTAAACAGTTTGACGAATTTGTTAAACGTTATTTTTATTGTGTGAGTTCTTTTAAAAGTAACTTTTTATAAGACTTCAGGAAACTTGCAGGATTTCCTTTTTTTCATGAAATGCAGAAAATTTTTAAGTTTGCATTTGTTTTTAAAAGAATTCAAGAAATTTGCTATTCTTAATTTTTTCATTATGCACTTTGAAGAACAAACATTATCCAAAACACAAATTTGAGACTGGGTGACAAAGTGACGGTAAATTCCTGTCGAAGTAACATATTTCCTATTTCTAAAGTGATACATTTTGTTCTTCAGACAAGAATATGGAACATATTTCATTATTTTTCTCATTTTGAAGACAGATTTTTTCAGCGTTAGGTGTTTCGTTCAGAAAACCCATTTTTCACTTTCCTAAATTCAAAAATGAGTTGCTTCAAAAAGTCGTATCTGAGGAAAAATCATATTTTTATTTTATCAAACCTGAAAATCTCATTCGCATTGCAATACCCTCGGATTTCAATAGAATGGACGTTGCACACACGATTTATGATCAAGAAAACAAATCAGAACACTTTTATTACGCTCCACATACCGTATTTAGTCTCGTTCCCCCTTTGCGATAGGAAGCTCTAAAAGGCTAAAATTAGCTTAAAAGGAAATGATTTGATGTTATGCAAATTGAAAGCAGAAGGAATCTCATTTCCAAAACCATAAGGGGAAGAAAAAATAGATTCTTAATTCCTGCACTCCGCCTACTTAAGCATTCGAATGTAATTTGAGTTTTATTGAATGTTCACTAGAAAACACTTCAAAATTCTGTCCGTTGTATAATCAAAAACTCGATCTCGCTTGTTTGTCGTCGTAGGGCAAAATATTCGAAACAGCTTGTATTCGTGGTGTTAAGATACGGTTCTGTGTAACGAATGACATTAAAATTAAATGGATACAAATGAATAGAAAAGAGACATATTGTTTGAACAGTAATTCGATGAGAACTCTACTGCTACTGCTAGACACTTTTACAAGATTGTTCTCCGTTCTGATGGCATCAAACTAATAACCTCTGATTTCAGAAACGAGTTGCCATTTAGAGTATTCTATTCTATTCCAATTGTAGAATTCAGCAACTGCATGCATAATAAAGGAATTTTTTCATTTAAAGGAAACCCGATACAAGAACATTCGATTTGCGAACATTCCCTAGACCTAGAATGAGTATCGCGATTTGTCAAATATTTGTTATTTATGGTAAGGTTGTGAAAAGCGAAGTGTCAAACACAAATAAAATTGTCGGATTTAAATAAATATTTGGGTAAGCATTAAAACTAGCAGTTCTTCGCAAAAATCTAATTTAACCCTTCAAACTGTTGGTTTCCATACTACACAGGGATGATTCTCTCATAGAAATTCATGCATGCATATAAATATTATGATTTTCAGTTTAGACCTGCAATACTAAGAATACAATGCATGCAAAAAGCCTAAATATGTGCTTAGCGAAAACAGATTCACATGAAATCGGTTTGACACTCATATTCCATTTTGTAAGAATACCGCTAGGAATCAGAACAATGATTAGCGAATTCCAAAATAACGTTCTGTCAGTTTTCAGAACATCTCCTTGTTATTCGTTTATCTTTGATCAGAAAGGAAATAGAAAGATGGTGAAAGAATTTAAAAAAAAAAACAGTAAAGTGAGGCTTTTTCAGCAAAACAACTAATTGCAGATGGCTCTAGTGGTTTTTATGGAAGAACGTGGCTTCCTTTACTCATTCCGCTCTGGGTAACAGAATAAAATCCTCGCCTTCTGGTGGTTTGTTTGTTTAAACTAAAATCCTCGTCATACGACATCTTAACTTTACATATAACGATACAAATCTTCCTCCTCAGTCCATTACATATGCGCTGTACTAAATTTTAAATACAGTTGCCAAAAGTCGAAAACAAAATTTAAATAGAATAAATGAAATACAAATCAAAGCAACCTATTATTTATTTTAGCGCTCCTGGTTGTTGCCTAGACGAGATATCTCGTCATTAGCAAACTGACCAGATCTTGATCTCGTAGTAGACAAGATCTTGGTTGGTTGACAGTATCTTAGTTCGAAAAAAATCGACAGTATCTTCGTTGGTTGGGTTCACGTTGGCGTGGTGTGGAAGTTTGGAGAGTGGGGCGCCAACTCAGGTTGCCTCGTCTTCTGACCATGATTCAAAATTACGTGGTGTTGTCCTCGGATCTTTCTCTTTGGGATTGATCCCGGACCGTCACCAATAGCCCGTTGTGTTGCTCCAGTGTGACGTTAATTAAAATACTTACCTACTTTGGTTGGTTGGGTTTTATGGCGCAAGGGCCATATTTAGCCATGCTGCGACAGACAATACAAGTAATGGACATATACACATAAGGAAAGTTTTTACTGACACAGGAAGAGCGAAATACATCCAGGGAGGAATCGAACATGACAAGAATCGAACCGGAGACGCCTACAACTCGAAAGTTGCTAGCGCAGTGGACATACATGCTGAGCCCCATGACCATGACAGTATCTTGATGACGAGATATCTCGTCGAAAGCACTTGGAGGGTGAACATGGGAGGGATTTTCAATGTAAACAAGCCACCGGTAGGTGAGATTACGCGAGACTAATTTTTACAAGGCATCTTTTTCTGAAATGTAGATGACGTTAGTGGTTTTGTGGAAGAACTGCATCCAATACTTATTTCATGTTGGTTAACAGGAAGTAAATAGTTTTATAGTGGTTTGTTTGAGAGAGATCACTGAAAATCCTTCTCAAACACATAAATAAAACCGATATCCGACAAGTCGTCATGAGAAAGCTTCATCTCTTTAAATTTGGGAGTTTTCTTAACCCTCTCGGTTGTTTTGACGAGGTATCAAGGTTGTCTTCGAGATAACTCGTCGAAACCACTTGGAGGGTTACCACATACGCTGCACTATGCGATGAAACGCGTAAAACCAAATAAATTTAAAAACTGAAAAATCAATTTATTAAAAATTATACTATTACTCAAGAATGGGACGTAAAGGTATGCGAGGGAATGAAAGGGATCACGAGGTGGATAAAAATAGGCGTTCTTAAAGACGAGGAAGAATGAATGCAAGAGCAGAACTATGCGAGATATCTTCAGGATAGGATCGTGGATCATTACCGAAGAGCCGTTGAATGCTGCCGGAATGATGGAGTGAAGCGATGGCGATAAAAATAAGTCGGTATTAAAAAATAAAAGCATCGGCGCTTGGGAAGTAATGGTGGACGGAAATTCAAAAAAGAACTATAATTTCGGATCTTCTGATGGTGGTCTAGTAATAACGATGGGTGCTAGCGTTCTTTTTGCACCTGAAGGAAATGTTTGGGTGGTCAGTCTAAATTTAAATGCATTCTCCTAACCCTCCTGGTGGTTGTCTCGACGAGGTATCTCTTCAATAGCAAAACTGGATAGATCTTGGTGGACGAGATATCTCGTCCTCAAATAAAAAAACTGACTAGTTCTTGATCTCGTCATCGTCAGGAAATCGGCAATATCATAAGAACGAGATATCTCTTCATAAGCACAATTGGTCAGATCTTTATTGCCGAGATATTTCGTAGAAACCACTTAAGATTAACAACACCAAATTAATTTCAGTTAATATATATACCAAGTTATATACCTGAATATAACCCGAATATATGGGTCAAACTAAAGTGTATTTCGGTTGTTTAAAATTCTAGCTTGAGATATAATTTAAAAAAACAGTGTCGTCAGCACTACAAAAGAAAGAGAACTTCAGTGCTTATTTGGGTCAACGGGACGACTGCTTTACTGCTCTAGTGATTATAGTCACGGATTTACGGATAACCTATTCCGGAAAAGGAAATAGAACGTCGGGGGTGTTAGAAGTCTAGAATAATGTTAACTAGTACTTTTTATAGCCGCAGTACTAAGTCTCCTACGTGATGCTCTGGTTATTCGAACTCAGAATTCGAATTCCATGTCAAGAAATGGTATGTTCAGTTTAAATATTTTCACTCTATTTCTACAGGAGACGGAAAACAAGTATCTAATTCCAAAGTCACTTATATTAAATTAGTATTTTTCAAATTGTGGAACTCCCACCCCTTAGGTCAAGGAGTGGGAACCCTTAGTACGTGCCAAACGTTTTGAGCCAACGACTTTTTTCTGGCACGTGAAACACAGGGTTCACTTTTAAAAATAATTAAACAGATGTCCAACTTTGTTGAGTTGTAAGGGGAGGGATTATGTGTTAAAAGAATATCTTTACTTTTCTTGACCCTCAGGGGCACATCTCCTTTTGGCGTGCTTGGGCTTCATGAACTCGAGGTACTCCAGTGGTGATCTTTTCTTTTCCCATGGGGTTTACTCTCTTTTATAAACACGGGGGTCGCGCTCTCGGGATTCCCAAGCGATCTTACCTGCTTTCACTCCATTACACTGTTCCCCAACCCCTCTATCTTCCCCTTTCATGACATTTTTTACTTGACGTTGTCTTATGCTTGGCGCAGCTTGGCCAAATATGGCTCTTGCGCCATAAAACGCCAAATCAACCAACCAACCAACTTTAAGTTTCTTGTGCTTTAGTCGGGTAAGACGATCGTGAGATCGGGCACTATAATGTATTAGGAACACCTTGATAAAACTTATGACTGATTGATCCGAAATAAGAAAAGAAAAACAAAAAACTCAGAATTGGTGTTTAACTCTTTTGCTGGTGTTAAAAATTGTGTTTTTAACATGGTGGCAGCTGGAATGACACTTAAAGAATTGGATATATCAACGCTATCAGCAGGATCGTTCGATTGAACGACGTTTAAGGTAAAAAAATCTATCACTGAATTCAACATTCTTTCAATCTCGACTTAAAATGATCTCTTTTATAGTGTTATTTGATTGTATGACTCTTATGGGATCGATTATTTGAAAAGATATACCCTTGACTTAAAGACACCAAATAATATGTAGCTCAAAATTTCTGTTGGCACGTGAGACAATTTTGTACGAAAGGTTTGGCGATTTTGTCACGAACATTGGGAAGGCTGCTCACCCCTGCCCTAGGGGGCGCGAAAATATTGCAAGAGAAGAGCACTATTTAACCAAAAATATTATTTTGGAATACATATTTTCCACTGTCATATTTTACAATGAAAAAAAATTCATTGCAATGAACGAAAAACAAGACGATTATAGTCTACCATCCCATATTACTACCCATATAGTAATAAGAATCGATGACATGTGTAGAGTACTTGTCACATTAGCCGAACAAAGTGAGCGTGTTTGACATTCGGAGAGCTCGAGCGTACTGATCCACAGAACACACAGCTTATATCGATCTAAGATCGGTTCAGTTAGGAAATGAGTCAAATATTTCTACTTCGCTTGAGATTATTAATGTTGTATTTTGTTGTTTTCTCAATCAAATTTTTTGAAAATTTTTAAAAACATTTTTCTCATTCTACATGTAGAGCAGAGTTGACCGCCTGTCTTTCTGTTCTCTACAAATCTACACCGTTTGACCAATCCAAACCACATTTGGTACACTTAATGAATTTGTGTTCTTTTTGTAAATAAATCATTATTTTCTATCAAAATTTTTCAAACGCCTGTTTTTCAATTGCTCTATTTCAATGTACTCAGGAAGTCGAAATTCCACGCTTGCTATATCTTTCGTTTTTCAGAATTCTGCATTTTTTCAATGATCAGAATTTCGTTTCTGTTTGTATTTATGTGCTCCAGTATTTTACGTATTGCAGATATATTATTTAGGAGTTAAAAATTTTGATGAATTATTTTAATTTTCTGCAAAATATCACTAGACATGGGTAATTTCTTGGCGACATATGTATATTTCGACCAACTTTCTTAAGTCTTTGATTGAGTACGTAATGGTTAATACCATTCTGTTTCATAAAAATAAATAAAACATACAAAACAAAACCTTTTTAAGTAAGGTGTGTGACTTATTTTAAAATGACCGGAGTTAAAATAAAATTATTTCAAAAAAGATAGGTGACGTTAAATTAAAACGGGTAGCCATACGTTGTAGTTCCAAGTTATTTCTAAATCGACTTCTGGAGTAGTCACCTTAAAAAAACTTTCGGGGTTTGTCTTACAGTAGAAGTGTGATGAATATGAAATGGATTATATAGATGGATATATCATGTATACATATTTGCGTCCGAAGTAAATTATAAGAAGCTATGAAAAAGTTAAAACGATGTTAAAAAATTATTTTCCTAATACTTAAATGATATTTGCATTTTTCTGTGAAAGAAAAGTGATTAATCACTTTACAATAAACATTTAACCAATTCAACCCGAGCAACGCCTTGGCCATGACGTAAGTGGATCACTTTTTATATACTCGCTCTATCATTGATTCAAGTTATATTGAAACTTTGCTCGCTCTCATTGGTTAGGAGTCCTCTCGCATATTTAGACTTCACGAGAAATTGCTCGGGCATAATAAACATTAAATCGTGATAAAGGTATAAGGAAACGAATAATACAAGCGATATTTATAATAAAATAGTAGAAAACGCAAGCGTATTTTCCAGAAACGGTGAAAACGGAAAATTACATACAGTATAATTAAATTATTAATAAGTATGTAATTTTCTACATTTGACAACGCCAGAAAACTTTTAATTTTGTAGTCCCATTTAAAAGTATCAATTAAGATATAGTTTTGAGCTGTGAGTTTTATTGAGTTTTGTATTAGAGTTTTTGTGAAATTATTACTTAATTTGAGCAGTGAAATTTATAAATGGACTCACTGGACTTAATTGATTGAGTATGTTGAGTTGTAAATATTCGTGAACGATGAAGCATATCAATAGCATGTTTCAGTGTGCTCTCCTTATTTACGATTACTCCGAAGAAAATAATAAGCACTTGAATAGCAACAAGTGATTTCTAGAACCCGTTATATTCTTATCTCAACGGTCTTTACAGACAGTATTATAATAAATAGATGTTTTAAGTTTTTTTATAAAGATGCTTCTAAGAACGAGATTTGCTTAATCACATTTGCAAAATATTTTATGTAACGTGTTTTATTAAATAAATCATGATATAGGAAAATTATTGATGAAGTTAGACTTTTCAAAAATAGGGGATGACAATTTTTTATTTGAAGGAAGGCTGAGGTGCAAAAAGTTTCGAAACCGCTATATTTGTGTTTGTATCAAACTTCCCTCTTAAAGCTATATCATTTCTCAGAAAATGTTCGTAACGTAGTAATGATTCAACTGAGGCATAGAACTTTCTCCTAATATCATTATTCTAACTTCAACATGTTCAGCATGTTCTGGAATTCATCTCCAACTGAGAAAACACTTACATGTTTCGATCGCTTGTGAAATGCAGTATTCTTTGTCAACTTCATGGCACTGGCATAACCGACGAAATATTAGCCTGTCATGTTGTAATTTCATTCATAAATCTGTTATTTTGCATATCATATTATCTTTAACAATAGAGCAGGATTTTTAATGTTCGAGCACCGAGCAATTGGGCGCCTTGTATAAGCCCCATGCTATTTGTGGGGTCCCCCCGCTCCACCTGACTCTGCTGTCACTATATAAAAAATATCATGTCATCAGAGGACGGCAACCCGATCCCGAGTTGCAGCTGTCGCTGGTAGCAATTGATTACAATAGTCCAATAATAACTATTAATTCGAAGACCATTCTTCCAAAATTTCCTCCAATTATTCAAAATTCTGACTTCAGTATATACACCGACGGCTCGGGTATCGATGACGGTATCGGGGCCGCGGTGTGTATATTCGAGGGTGACAAACTGATCGAAGCCCAAAAATTTAAATTACAAAATTATAACTCGGTCTTCCAGGCGGAATTGACCGCCATTTATTTGGCTATTAAATGGGCGATCAGAAACAATAAACGTGTTAATATTTTCAGCGATAGCCTTAGCTCAATTCAGGCCCTTTCATCTTGCAATAACAAGTCTTCCTATATCCTAAAAATTAAAAAAGAAATATCTTGTACTACAGTTGGCCTGAGCTGGGTTCGGGCTCACGTGGGGGATACAGGCAACGAGACAGCTGACTTTTATGCCAAGCAGGCGGTGGTCGACGGCGAGGGGCTGGAGGTCCCAATGCCCCTCTCCTACATTAAAAAAAACCATCAAGAAATTTACATTGGAGAGGTGGCAGTCCTACTTTAATAATTCTGAATCGGGCTTACGATATAGGGACTTCAGCCCCAAAGTGTCTTTTAATACTCTCATTACCGATCGCCGCCTTGTTTGGTTTTTGACCGGACATGGTCTGTTTATCGCATACCTCCACAGGTTTAAAATTAAGCACACGAATCTATGCAGTTGTGGGGAGGTTGGCGATGCCGACCACTACCTCTTCAGCTGCCCACACACGGCCTCTGATCATTTAACGGCCCCGCAATATAAAAATGACTGGTTACGCGGGGTCACACAAAATAACATCTCACTTTACAAGGTGTGTTGTGGCCGCTGGGGTGGTGGCGGATCGGATCGTCGCACCCCACAACTGACTTTTTAAAGTAGTAGGCCTAGGGCTAGGCCCGACCTAATTTTAATTTTTTAAACTTTTATGTAATTGACCTTCATTATTTATAATTCATGTACCATTATTCATTCATATTTATATCATTAAAATTTTTCATAACCATCATTCACCTATTTTTGGATTGCCCCACTGCGTGGGACATCCAAATTTTCTTAAACTTTGTCCGTCTTTTATTTTTAAATTTTTAATGTTCGAGCACCGAGCAATTGGGCGCCTTGTATAAGCCCCATGCATTTTTAGGCGCCTCTTATAAGCCATATAAATACTTGCGCCTTTTAATAAATTTTACACTTTTACTATCTCTCTTTAATGCATGGGTGTCTATTATAAACCCTAAAAAACTACAGGGCGCCTTTTATAAGCCTTTTTTTCTTACCTGCTCGGTGCCTTTTTTCCGGAGTCGAACATTTTTATATTTACTCTTGTTCGACTCCGGTTTTTCTTAAATTGGTTTTTTTTGTATTTGTTCTCTGTATTTTGATGTTTTTTAATTGTTTGGTTTGTTTGATGTTCTGTTGTGTTCGTCGGCCTTGTTTGCCACTGTATAATTTCGTTTTTGCTATAATAAATCTGTCTGGGGGGGGGGGGTTGGTTTCCCTTGTCCTCTTTCGTGCACAGTGGGAATCTATCTCCCTCCTCCCACGAAAAACTCTAAACCTTTCGGTGAGTTGGGAGGAGGAGAGTCTCAAATTCCCAAATAGAGCAGGACAGTTGATGAAGTTAATATTTTCATATTAAGTAAAAGCTTCACACACATATAAGTTAATACATGAAGCTCTACTTGGACATTACTAATTATTTTCATCAATTCTCAGCTGCCTGCAATACCACAACTAAAAAAATTCTAGTTTTACATGTAGAATAACTAAATACATGCATCTTAAAAACTGTCAAATAGCCCGTTGCAACTACCTTCCTGCAAAACTGCCGTCTACTGGAATCTACAGTTATGGCAGTTTTGCAGCAATATAAGCATGTATTTAGTCTTATTGAAAGAAGAACTTTTAGTCTTACCAGCATGTTAATTTGGAGCATCAATAATTTTATAGAAATTAATTGTTTCTATGTTCGGCGTGTTACATAGCAAACGAAAATTTAAAAACAATTAATGAAATTCTGAATCTTTTAAAAAAGAAAGACATCGTTCGCTAAAATAATTTGTGTGCAAAAAGTTTATCAAAAGAAAACAATTATCGTTTAACATATACGTATGAGAGAAATTTTCAAAGTAAACGAACTAACTACCAGAAGAGAATAATTTCACTTCAGGCCATCCAATGCTCTCGCTCGGCAAATAAAGGAGTTGCATGAAAATGTAGGCAAGTGATGTCACTTCCGGAATACGTACAGGAAACACGTTTACCACAAAATACTAGCGACATGTATTTACCTATACAGAAAAAGCCTCCACTATCAGATTTTACGTTTAAATAGCGTTTGGTAAAATAAATATTGATTCCTTTATTCGTCAGAAACATTTTCGTCCAAATGATTTTTTTCTTTCTCACAAGAAGCAACATATTAAGCATCGTTAGAGAGAATATATCTGCCTTTTATTTGCCCATTACAGACTCCTTCAGTCAACCTGATTACTTCAGAGCTGATTATTGAATCAGCTCACGAAAGTACATATTTTGACATACCATCACCAAAACAGTCTCATCATTGCAAATTTCCAGTTTCATGTGTGCATGTTTTTCTAGATACAGCTGTCGAAATTGTTATTATCTTTTAAGCATTTGAAATTCTTTCCACTGCTTTCCAATTTGAAAATTTTTGTTTTATACATATTTGGTTTATATAGTTTTATATTTGTATATAATATGGTCCTTGTGTGTATATATAGTATGACTCAAGGTATGGAAACGTATTGTAAGAACTCTTAATAATTGTCTCTAAGAAAGTTCAGAATAAAATTATGGCACATAGTTAATAACAATAAAATGCAACTAGTCCATTTTAATTATTCCGATTCAAAAATATTTTTGATTTTAAATGAAAATTGAAATTCTTAGTTTCAAAAGCAATGCAAAGTACAGCTGCATTTGAAAAAAGTCTGAACAACTCATGTGACTGAAAATTCATCTGTTAACAGTGAAACAACGAATAGCGAATACACAAATGCAGAATTTATGGTGACATAATTTTTCAATTTTACAGTTTTAAGATTTGACCGTTTTGATCTGAAACTAATAGTGGAATAAATCTTCACACAAATAAATTTTACTAAAATCGGATAATTAAACAACATATATTGAAATGTTAATCTAAAGTTCTCAATGATTATTGTAAACCGTTAAAGTTATTTTGTTCCTGTTGTGTGAACAGTGTCCAAACACCTTATTCTAGGTATTGTCAAAACGAGCCAGAATTTTAAGAATAGAATATCCGATTTCAATCGATATATTGTACAGGCCTTTCCAATCCTAGCGTAACGGTCATCGAAACATTCAATCAGTTAATAAAAACTATATTTCAAGGACATCAGTGACGCTTTTGCACCAAGTGAATTTATCAATACTTCCATTAAGCAATATGGCGCGATGCAGAGTAATATGTATAAGATCCATTGTAGGAAACAAAATGGAATAAATCCACCTAGCTAATCATCTTTTGAATGTCTATACTGTTAATGAAACCTGTTTAAATATTATTTTGTTTGTCGCTCTATTTTCGTTTTTTGTTACAAGAGGGCTAACGGGACCGACGGCTTAAAGTGGATTCCAAACCACTACGATCATCTACCGGGATTCGAATACTAGGCTGGCGAATTACGTTTAACATAGAGATATAACAGATGGATGAGTGGAGTTTCGTCGAGTAAGCAACTCGGGGTAAAATTAACACAATTTATTTAGATTTTGGGTTCAAATTACGAGAAAAATTTAGTAAGACAGGACCACAGTGCAGTAGAAGGAAGCGACAGAACTTCTCTTCTTTTTACAAGGAGGAAAAAAGGTTAATAGTTCGATGACGCACTTTGCAACGTGCCAAGAAGGGGTTGAGTCGTTATGGCGTAGTTAGGCTAACAACACGTCAATAGTTCAGTTCGCTTTAAACGCGCTAATAGTTCGATTTATTACAATAGTAAATAACAAAAATTCCTCCCACAACTTAAACTTGGAATTAAATATAGCACATTTCTTCCTCAACAGAAGGTAATCCTCCTGCTACTGTAATGAATTAACTTATTACACATATCTAATAATGAAATTCATCCAATTAAATCTGAGAAATAGTCGTCTTGCAACCATTAATATCTCTCGTCACTGATTTATCTGGAACTTCAACGATATTGCACTTTTACAAGAGCCTTACGTATACTTGCAGTCATCTTAATGAACACAACGTCTATCCAATGCTTACTGAAAAGCTTTAAATCAGGTGGTCATCCAAACTACACATAAAAATAAGTCATTGGATCAATCTACGTCGAACTTCTGGTGACTTAAATGATATGCTAACGAAACTGACACTCACAAATTACATAAATCACAAAAGTTTAGGTAGGTAGGTATTTTAATTAATGTCGCACTGAAGCAACACAACGGGCTATTGGCGACGGTCCGGGATCAAACCCGCAGGGAAAGATCCGACACAAAAGTTGAGGAACTAACACATGTTATTGAAACCACTTCAAAGCATAAAACATCAGGTCCATGAGGTACTGATGGATATATCCTTAATTCAATATTCTACACAATGCCAAACGGCTTGTTGCAATTTTATAATAAATGTATGGAACTTAGTCACATCTTCAAAATTTTAAGACATGAGAAGTAAGTCCTCTTCTTGGAACCCAACAAACAACCCAGAGATCTTTTAGACCAATCTGTCTCCTATTAATGGGCAAAACTCTAGAAAAGTTCATTCGAAATAAACTCCTACACGAAGATTTTAAAAACAAAATTATTCATACAATTCAGTTTGGTTTCCAGATCAATCGTTCCACAGGAAATGCCCTACAATCCATCATTGAACAACTACACAAAATAACAATGAAAGTAAATACACGATGCTAATTTCATTTGATATTGAAGGTGCATTTGACTCCTTGGTGGACCACTGTCTTGACGGCACTACACGAGGCAGTAAATCAGCCGAATGTCACGAAGCTTATTGGAAGCTTCCTTCAGGACAGAACATTTTTTCATCAATTTGAAGAGATTAAAATTTAAAGAGAGCTCAACAGAGACAGCCTACAAGACTGTATAAAGCCCTAAGCTTTGGAACACACGCAGCAAATAAAATACTCCACGGCTGCGGACCATTGATTTCTCTTTGTTTCAGGAACGTCAAGACGAGAGACCAGGCGTCAAGACGCCTGGAGAAAAACGCACAAAATGCAATTAACACTTTAACTAATTGAATCGAAAAACAAGCTTGGAATTTGCTATACTAAAACCAAAGTCCTCTTATCCAAAAAGAATAACCTAATAAACTACCAAGAGTCAAAATTAACAATGCTAGAAATTCTCTTGTAAGGCAATTAAAATTCCGGGATCATCCAAGACGAGTATTTTTATGAGGACTCCATGCCAAAGATCTAGAAATTAAAATTATAAGGAGAATCAATAACCTATTTAGATTTAAATCCAAACACTGGGATATTTCTCGGTTGGTAATCTGCGACTCTATTAACTGGGCTACAGCGGCACCCATTAATAATTATAAGTACATAGAATGAAGGTATTTATAACTTTTTAAATTTAGAAAACACATGTCACATTGCAGTCAGGACCGTTCCTGAGATATTGGCGCACAAAACTGTTTCGTCCCCTCTTCACAAAATCCTGAAGTACCAAATCACTTTTGGTAAGTGTCTGCTAATTATTGTGCGAATTTAAAAATACACCAAATTCACAAGTATTTTCTATTCAAATCACAAAGAAAAACCTGAAGTTATTCACAAATAAGTATACAAACTTTGAAAATAACAAAATTAAAAAATAATATACTACAACAAATCTTTTCTAAATTCCATTTGTCGCATCCTTGACAATCTTTTTTCACCAGTCTTTTTTTATTTAAATTTGGCCACCCTGTTTTTCTTGGCTACTTGTAAGTAAGAGTCCAACATACTACCAAGAAACTGTCTTTTATTACAGTACATAAGTCTTTTATTACATACTCTTCTTTTTCCGAGCCCCAATACCATGATATCGCCGATTCTTCATGCATGGAAGCCTCGATGCCAATAAATAGGTTGAGTAAAAACTTCTGAAAATTGCATGTGCTTAACCTTCCAAGTGGTTTTGACGAGATATCTCGTCCATCAAGATATGACAGTTTGCTAGTGAAGGGATATCTAGTCATGATACTGACGATTTTTTACGAAGACGAGATCAACATAAGGTGTTTTCTTCTAATGACGAGATATCTCGTCCATTAAGATCTAGTCAGTTTTGCTAATGACGAGTTACCTCGTCGAAGCAACCGCGAGAAGGGTTAAGAGTTGAAACGGAGTGTAGCAAATGAGTTTTGTGGTTATTCCTCAAAAATTTCATCACAAATTAAATTTTAATGAGCAAATTAATTTTTATTTCAATCGTTTTAGGTATTTAAAACACAAATCTCGAAAATAAAAGACCATTCGGTTCGTTTCCTAAACCTTTAAGAACACGGAGATGGATTAAGACTCGGAACCAGGACAATCCAACATTTGATTCGACGTATCCCGAATTACAATTCTGGTCCATGCCCAACTCCTTAACGAAGAAAAGGCAATAACGTTCTATTAAGAATGATAAAGTTCCCTTCGTACAGGAAAAGAACCTACTATATTGCTGCTAAGGAGCGAGAAGGGAAAAAAGAGAAACACCCAGCCTTAAGCACACACGTCCACATCCGCCGCTTTCCTTTTTGCCTTGAACCTCAATATAAGCAAGCTCGACATGGGGTATCCGAATTATTAAGTTAAACGTAGGCGGGATTGAAAGTAACTCGCCCTTTGCGTGAAGACATCCATAGGCGGACGCAGGATGGGGTTCGTTTTAAATAGACTTAAATAGGGGCCATGGTGAGAACGATAAGCACAGTACAGTTTGCACGGATTCGTGTTTAGCTGATGACTGAGTCAGAGTTGAGTCGGGTGTTTTAGTGAGGTAGTTCTTTTTTTCCTGTTCATGTTATGCATGTCAATAAAGCGGTTCGTCGTCGTCGCTGGAAGGTTGCGAAAGGCGTTTCTGGATGAAGGGTTTCAGTTACAAGATAGCTCGATTGTTCGTAGGTAAACTTTTCCCACAAGTGGTGAAACATTATAAAGTAACGAGATGAGCTGGATAAGCGAAATTGTTCTGGTGTTAAAATGTGATGTTAATATTCACATTTTTCACACCAGAATTCATATTTTTGAATTTCAATTAGCGAAGTGCTGAAATCGTATTCGAAAAACAAGCCTAGTGGTTTCGTATTGGGAATACGTACAGGAAACACGTTTCGCAGCTGAAACACTACCGCCACCTACATTTAGCTTGACGCCTCTCAGATCTCGGCAAGTGAAAATCACAACAAATGCATTTTCAATTTTTCATTGTGTCAATGTGACAAACTTGAAAACAGTTCTTCGAGCATCTCCTACGAGAAATAATAGCCCATCGTGTTGGTCCAGTGCGATGTTAATTCAACTACCAACCAACCTACGGGAAATAGGACTTTCTACGGAAGCAGATTTAGTGCCGGCAGCAGTTCTCGTGGAAGACAGACATTACAATGAACTGACTTCCCCCTCCCGAAAAAAATCCACTTGTTGACGTCACTACATATAATCGACTTTCCAAAGTAATTGATCACCGATAGAATTTCCCTTCTATACTGTCATCTGACAGATAAGTATTTAAAATTTCATGGAACAAATGCGGCGTGTATATATAGATTGCGAAGCATACCATAAATTGCTTTCGTAAGGAACAAGATGGTAGAATTGCGTGATCTGAGCCGGAATAGCCAATTATTTAAACCAGCCTTTCTCATACTTTTTAGTTCAATCTTTTATATTCTCAAAAATTATTAAAGGCACTGAAGGTCAATTCAGTTTACGTGAAATCGTGCGTTTCATCCATTTAGGGCCCATTCCTAAGACATTAGATGCCTGCATGGAACAAGTCACTCCCTCCTCTCAAAAACAATTCAATTTTCCTGAAACATCGCCCTTGATGAGTGTTTTGAATATTCTCATATAAATTGGGGCCGAGGTAGTCCAGTTAGAAGAATTGCGGATAAGCAATGGAGAGTTGCGAGTTCAAGACTGGATCCAAAGACCATCGAGTATGTGGGGGTTGGTGTATGTTAAATGTCGTGGCCTCAAATGTTCCCACGTTGGTGTGGCGTGGAAGTTTGGAGAGCAGGCTGCCAGCTCAGGTGTTGACCTCGTCATATGACCGAGATTAAAAATTACGAGGTGTTGTCCTCAGATCTTTGCCTTCGGGATTGATCCCGGACCGTCCCCAATAGCCCGTTTGTTAGTCCAGTGCGATGAAAATTCACCTACCTACATCATGTAAATTAATCACAAAAGACGGATTCGCAAGTGGTTTTTTATAACGATCAAGAAAGGAACTTAAAAACAGACAAATAAGTATAAAATCCATCGAAAAATACATTACTGGGTATTTTTATTTAAAGCTGGAACCGTCTTTCAGCTGCACGTTTTCCCTGATGACATGCACACCCAATACACCACTCAGAAAAGAACAGCTATGCCTATATTTTTTATATTAAAAATAAAACTGAGAATTAAAAGAATATTTACTTCTTTATTCACTTACAAAATAAGTTAAAAGAGTGGGTTTTTTGCAATTGTCTTTGACTGGAAAAAAGCTGGATTCTCATATCTGCTGTATATTTTGCTCTAGTTGACTTGTACAAAGAAAATCTGTGGTTCGAAAAGGAAGAATTTTAATAGGCTCTCAAACAAGTTTGGATGTTCCTTGACATAGCATCAAAACTTGGTCCAATGATAGTTTTTGTAGGATAGTTGCAGTGTGGAAGATATTTTTTAATTCTGAATTCGATTATTTTAATTTTTATCAGATAAAGAACACAACACTTTTAAAATTTTCTTGGACAGATCTTATTTTAATCTAGGATGTTGGTTTCAGCATCTTCCATTAAGAAGTTCGGTAGACATCATAAAAGATCCTTGTGGATTTCAAGAGGTATGCAGACTTGTTTGGGAAGTGGTAATTAACTAAAAGATCGAGTTTCTTGAGTACAGTAAAGATCAAAGATGGATGGTTATTTTTGTTTGTTGCTCAATTTTTCATTGCAAGGATTTACCATAAGATGAACACAAGAACAAAGTAATCTCATCACAAATACAAGAATTAGAACAGTATTACTACTAATAAGAGAGTATAAATACACTAGAAAATCACAAAAGCAAATTTATCATTATCCACAGAACATAAATTTCAAATAACTGGAGTGTTAGTCCAATGCTGGGGAGTTGGCATTGAAGTTAAGAGGTATGAGCTTGCGTAAGTGATTCTAAGATGAGATAAATATCAAATAAGATACCTACTTCTAAAAAGAATATACTGTATATGTATCTTAAATCCTAATAGTTGTCTATGCTCTTGGGATTTAAAAAGAAAGCATTCTGGACTAGCACTCAAACAGTTTTATGGATAAAAGGAATTTTTGCATGCAAAAATTTCCAGAAAAAATTTTGTTTTGTCATATAATTTCTCTTAATATATTTCAAAATAAAATGCTGAACTAGTGAAATTCTAAATGCTATCATCAACGATTTAATAAGCATAACTTAGAATAAATAATCATAACTTCGAACCTCACAATGCATGCTAGTTCGTAAGACATTTGTTCCCAAGTCATCAGTTGCCACTTGAATGCTTATATTTAGGTAGTAATTAGAGACAAATTCCATTGCTACTACTCTTGAATCTTAGCATTTCATTTGTATTCAAGGAAACTTTCTTGACTTGTTCTCAAGGAAGAAGACAAGAGCTATGACCACTATACCAGCTAGGATTGTAGAAGTATGCAAAAATTGATAAATGATTACAACAATAAACTAGACAATTTATTTTATAAATAGTTTACATAATATACTTTTCCTTCCTAACCAGATTATATAAAAACAAAATATTCAGTTCACAACAGTAACGTTTTTACTTGTTCTGGTGTTTTTGGTAGCAACAGTAGTGGTTCAAGATAGTTGTTGCTTGGCAAGTTCACAGCTTCATATATTTGATTGTAAGCATTATAGAGCAATTCCATGGAGCGTTTTCTGAGTGTTTGTCTAAAAGAATGCAATTAAATTAATTTCATCAAATAGTTTAAAAGCTAGACAAGAAATTGAGACATCATGAACAGGAACTTACCTTAGGGATGCCGAGAGGAGGAGAATGCTTTGTGGAATTGTCAAAGAGTCAGGAGCTAACAGAAAACTGTCCAATTTTTTCTACAAAAGATAACCATCTTATAATATAAGAATTACATGTGGAACTATAAGTTAACAAGTTTAGAATAAAAGCATCTTATAAGCAGAGGAAGTATCATAAAGACTATTATAAAGCATTGAGTAATTATTAACCTAAACTTTTACTTTTTGTAATTTAAAAATAAATGCTTAGTCAATGTCATGAGACATTCATATTGTTAATTTTTTTAGAGAAAACTAATGGATCTGCAGCTTAATTGGAGTTATTCTTATCAGATATAGCAGACAACCCCAAACTATTCAACTTTTTATAAAACTAGTAGTTTAAAAAATTGATAAATGAAAGAATACAAAAATTTAACCTTGACTCTTGAATTTACGTCTAAGTGTCTAATTCCATGATTTTCATTTTTTACTTAGAGCTATATACCATTAGTGTGTCAGTTTGGACATGTACCCATTTTGTCTTGTTACCTTATCTGTATTTTTGACATTTCATCAGTGTTCATCTATACTTTAAAAAAATCAAACAATAAAAGTAATTTTTGTTGGTACTAACCCTAATTCTTTATTAACTTTTCTTATCTCACCTTTTCTGTATTTACTAATAGGTTTTAAGTCTTTTAATATTGTATCATACAGAATTTGCAATAAAAAATAACACAAGTCATCAAAAACTTCGAAATAAATTAACACTAAAATTAACTCCACAACACATTTTAGGTATTTAATTATGAAATTACACCTCAAGCTTACATTCTGGTCAATACTGTGACACTGTTCCATCAAATATTCCTCAAAAGTTAAAAATCTGTCTTGAAAAGAGATGTATTCTTGAAACAAAATGTAGACATAATTTCTGATTCAAACATTAATTCTTTCTAAACTCAGCAGCTAAAAGCAGTTGTTGACATCTAAAATCAAAAGCTTTAAAACAAAATCAAATTCCTTTGGTATAATATATCTATTGAATGATTAGCTGAGAACCACTTTTGTTGAAAACTTTTGGATTTAGTTCTTCACCAAAGTGAAATAATTTTCACAAAGAACTATTTTTTTAAAAACAATTATAAGAATTGTAATGTTAACTTAAATCTCTTAAATGTTGTTGGTTAAAAATTAACTTAAATGTTTATGGTTGTTTCATTTGGATTGTCACCCTATGGTTATTTTACTCTATCATGATATCTCCATATTGTCGTGGTGGTGGAGCTTGATGCCCCGAGAGTATGCTGAGGGTAGTTTACTACCAGTAGCGTCTACTGAGCTGGACAGGACTTTGTGGGCTGGGGGTCAGATTAAATGAGATATCTAGAAGGTACTCTGATTCAAAACTGCACCCGTTTCCTATGTTAGGAATGGCCATTCTTATCGGCAAAGTCATATTGCTACAGCAAGTTCCCCACTTCTGAGGAACAGCAGATGCAACTTTCACCCACTCTCTAATCTATCAGGCTAACAGCATGGCTAGTCCTGACCACATACTGCAGTGTTTCATGATGTCATGGAAGGACATCAGATCACTGATCTAATTTTGATCCGAGATAAGAAAAAAAGGAATAGTTCTTTGCTACGGGAGCTGGTTAATTAGACCAGGACCAACAGCTTAGAATCTGAATCACTACAAACATCTACGTTCGGACCATGATTGTTTATGATTAGGAACTAAAAGATATCTCATAAGCACAATGAGCTAATTCAATATTTAATAAATTTCTGAACTGAATTCAATGAAAATTACAAAAAATGCACCCAATAGTAGTTTTCGATTTAACCACATGTAAGTTGAAATAAAAATAGACAATGATTCAAAAGCATCCATACCACAGCAGCTTGAATAGCCAGAGCATCACATCCAGGTAGATTAGACAGGGGACCATGCTTGGGCTGAAAATCTTGCAAAGATGTGTACAGGGCTCCTAATCCAAGCTGACCAACGATTGTAGATGCTTGTTCACTGACAAGAGTATCAAGATGAGCATCCATCTAAAAATAATAGAAAAAATTGAACTTTGTCAGTCCATTCAAACAAAATCCCATTTTTAAGCTTTTATATGAGGATATAAATGAAGCACAGGAGCAAGTCTGTTATTTGAAGTACCTGGTATAAATTGAAAAGTTGATTTAGTTTGTCACTACAATTACTTTATGCTACATAAGGGCTGGTTAAAATGAGGTCTGCTGCTTAAAGTGAATCACTACAAACACCCATTCTCACACTGAAATTCAAACTCAGAGCCTGATCATAGATTGAAAGGAAGGAATGGAATGGAATTTGGGGTTTTATGGTGCAAAGTCCACAAACAGACAAGCCACGTCAAAAGCAAGTTTAAAAATCAATGTAAATATAAAAACATTAAGAAAAAGTGGATATTCAAGTGCTAGAATTATACAGAAGTGAAATTTTAGAATGAAAGGAAGAGAATAGTTATAAAATACAATTGCATATTCAGATCATTAGTCCTTTAGAGACATGTTAATAGCAAGGAAATTTAGTTTTTAAAAAGTTTATAGTTCTGCTCTAGCTCTGCAACAATGAAGGATTTTAGACATTAGAGGTGAGATACAATCACTTTCAATGCTAATAATAAAAAGTGAACAGAAATATTCACTTATCACTTACAAAATTTATTTTAAGGTTGTTTAGAAGAACATTGACCATAATCAAAAACTTCCAGAATTTAATGAAGGTTCTTTGAATACTGTAGACATAAAAAGAGCAGAAAAGTCAAGAATGATATTAAAGTCTTATTTGTTGTGAAATAACCTATCAATACTTATTTGTGAAAGTCAAGAAAGAAAAATCGATCCAACCATTCTCAAAAAGTTGGTCTACTCAATGGAGAGTAAGGATTGTTTAATAGGTTCCAAAATGAGTCATTGAATTGCGAATAAAAATTATTATCAGATGCATGGATTCCTAGAAATATATCCAACCCTGAAAAATTAAGACCCATACTATTTTTTGGTATATTATTACCATCTCATTTCAAGCTCCAGTGAGGTCATTTGAGACTTGAATATATAAAAAGGTTAAGCATGTGCTTTATGATAAAAACAAGACTGCAGAAATTGTTATTGTTGAAATTATTTCTATTACAGACGAAAGTATACATGATTTAGTTTAAAGCTTACATAAATCAAAGTGTGAAAAAACAGAATTCCACCTACTTTGTATCTAACAAGGAGATTCTTTTCTTAGTTAATTCTGATCAATAATTTTAATACTCTGTACTCACATTAAAAGACATTCTCATCAGAATTGATAATTACAAAATCAAATTTAAAGAAAGTGTCATCCAAATTTGAATTCATTATTAGAATTACCCAAGACAACATTTCCCATTACGATTTTTTTGGGAAAAAAAGGTAATTTTTTGGGCCAAATTCCGTTTTTGAAAAAGTACATTGAATTCCAGAGCAAAGCAAATGTGACAAGTATGAGTGTAGATATATGTGCAAATCAAAGGATAGCTATTTATGGGATCTTTCTAAAATTTGTTTAATTATAACGTCGATTTGTTTACCCAAAACATTTATACTCCATGCATCTCAATCTCTGAATGATCAGTTTCATAATTCAGTTTTCATAAATAAAATACATCAAAGCTTTTCTAACTCACTTGAGCTTGCAGCATTTCCAAATGCTGATCAGTGTACTCAAACAACATCAAAGATGAATGAATTAAATAAATACAATTTGCTAGGTATGTTGCCATATCAGCACTGGCTAATTTTGAGGCTGAAACATGGCACATCTGGAGTAAAGGTTCAATCACCACAGTTAAAATCTGAAAAAAAAAAGCATTTTAGATGTAATCCACAGAAAGGTTACAATAATAAATATCTTTTAATCAGTGCAAGGAGATGGGGAGGGACATATTTAGACAAAGACAATCTTTTTCTTACTGTTGATAAACTGAGAAAAATTCTGAAAGATCCCAATGGTATGTTTTCAGGGTTCTTAGGGGTGTTTGCATTTATTTTACAGGTTGAAATTGCCAACAATATAAGATAAAACTTTTCTATCTGTCGGTAAATTAAGTATTTTTAAAAACAAAAGTAGGCATTATTTACTTAAAAATATCTAGTTATTAAAGTTTGTTGAGCATATGAATCTTCTATCATTAAGCTACAATGCACATACAGACTTAGTTTACGAATTTGCATTGCCTGTTGACAAGTTATTTTGAATCAAAATGGCATCTGGGTCACTAAGGGATGGACAAAGTTGTGGCCCTTTTGGATAATAATGCAAAATGAAGTATTGAAATTTTACTTTTTCCATATAAAGGATATCAGTGTTTTATAGGTGCAGTTCAAAGCTGTCATTACACATAAAGATAAGCCAGCAAAAACATCAATATCTGTATCTTTTGTGTAAATTTCATACTTTTTGATAATTATAATATGGTTCATTAAAACATTTTTTGAAACAAATTTCTCAAAATAAAAAAGGTGCAATACTTCTTGAATTTTTGTTACTATTTATGTATGCTGAATGTCCAGGGCGGGATGCATTCGGGCAATTTTCTCTTCCAGACTTATTTATTATTACAATAACAACAGTTTTAAAGAAATGAAAACTACTTAGAATTATAGATATTGAACCAAGCCTTCTATGTATGGTAGTTGTTCCTGTATATATTTTGCATCTGGTCTTGAAACCAATTTCATCGAATACTCTCTGAATGTTCACCTCTCACATACTACTTTTCTAAATATATGTTAAATATCTTATGTAAAAAATAAACATTTACATAAGAAAATTGCAGCAATATATTTCCAAACTGAAAGAGTGTAGCATTCCAAAGCATAAACTGGCTGTAATTTGTGGCTTGTAAATAGAATAATTGACTGATCAAAAAAATAAAACTGAAGCAAATGAATGAATCAAATACTATTAAGAAATAAACCAAAACCTAAATCAACTTGTTGCAAAATGAAGCAATTCAGCTGCAAAGAAAATTTCAAATAAAAATAATGTTAAATGAATAAATTATACTAAGAAATTCAGATTAATGAACAGATACAATAAACACTAATTTTTAAGCATAATTTCCATTGGGTAGTATAAAATTTGATTCTCCATTCGATCAAATCCTTCAATTATACGTACCACAAATGGTAACATGGCAGGAAATAGCATATTTTATTTTGCAAATTCAGTATACTTTACTTATATATATATATATATACATTTAACCCATTGATCATTACAAGATTTTTTAGCTTTAATCTATGTTACAAAGACTAAACCACATCTATAAGTTGAAAGAATTGTGGTAAACATTCTATTGGTCAAGAAGGTAAAAATTGGTAAGTCATACAGGGAAGACTACAGGTCGCAGAATGGATACACATGCTGCTTAAGTGGTTAAGCACAATATAAGTGTTGAAATAGGAAAATGTACCTGAGGCACATCTTTCTGTCTGTCATCAATTGAAACAAGGCATGCATCTTGACAAGACAATACTTCTCGCAGAAGTGTGAGTGTTTGTTTCAGCGCTTCTGGTGGACCCAAATCAGCAGGAGGCAATTCAATTTTCTCTAAAATCTTCCCACAGTGACATGTCAGGCTGTTGTAGAACATTTTTTGGGAGAGGGTGTGCATTTCTTCCAGTACAGTCAAAAGGGCAGCTTCAGTTTGGATTACCTGTCTAAAAAACAAGATTGATTTAAATGGACTCAAAATCCAATTTCTATAGTTAGATATAGAATTTAACTGCAGTTTATCAACTACACATATCGCCGACTTAGAGCAGAAACTCATTATCTGACATTTTTCCTGTAGACACTAAAAGCTTATTTTCATGATGAGAAATGCCTTGTCATATTAGAATCGTTTTAAGATATATAACACTATCAAAATTCTTATCATTTTTATATTTTCACCAAAACCTAACAGTTAGTCTTTAAACAGTTGATTGTACAGTAAACAATCGTCTTTGTTAGTTAACGAGTTTCTGCTCTAAGCTGATGATATGAGTAATTTCATAACCTTTATCCATTTCTAAGACAACTGTGGAAGAGAAAAATTAATTGCTCAATTTTTTATGGCAGTACCTCTACTCTAATATTTGATAAGATTTAAAAATAAATGTTTTGAAGTATTTATGTATTGATCACATATCAATTTTATATACATACACCTGAAATTCCATCAACACCATCAGAGTTCTAACAGATGGATGCTAAATTTATCTGATAGGTATTAATAAAACATTTAAGAAAAATATCTTAATTTTTCATTGAAAATTCTATTCTTGTGATGGAAATATAAAATCTATGTTGGAAAAATAGCGGTATAAAGTAAAGTTGGTTGTGTGTTATAAAGTAAAATTAATTTCATTCCATAACATTTTTATGTACATCATGTACCAAAAATTCAAGAAGTGGAATTTGATTTTTTGAATTAGATTATGGAATTTGAATTTTTTTTATTATTAAAATTGGCAACTTCTGGGCAAATAATACACAAAAATGTCTTTAAACCATCTTTGAAAAACCAAAGTTCAAATGTTTTCTAACAAATGCTAATCTATATTAGATAATATAGCAGTGTAATATAAAATGCGCTGGGTTTAGTTGCAAAGCTAAAAAAATGTGGACTGTTTTTTTTATAAACCTCTGATAATAGGATCACTTACATGAAAATTTGAACAAAGAGCATGCACACATTTTTCAATTATTCCTCAATAAACAATAGGGAATAAATTTACATTGGAATCAATGGAAGAATCTGGAACATAGTCAAAGTATTTTCAACAATAATTATGCTGAGTGGTTATCAATGACATAAAAGCCTCAACAGTTGCAAGTTCCAAGCAAACAAATCCTACCATATTTAAAAACTATGGATCATCTATTCCATTCAAATTTTTATGAACGATGAAATCTCACACACGTTGATAAAATTTCACATTTACATTTTGAGTGTCAAATTTGACAGATTAATATATAAGGAAATGTAATTCACTGTTTAAATGATTAAGCACTGTGTTTTGTTCAATGTATTTTAATACTTACTCAATAGTGTGAAGGTAAAACTTAAGGACTGATCCCAGCTTGAAGAGGATCACAGCCCCTTGCTCAGAAGCAATGAGAACTTGTTCAACTCGAACTTTGAGAGGTCGACACAGTCCCTCAGTAATGTGTGCCAAAGCCACTTTGATTTCATTTTCTAATTCTGAAATGTATCTCATTTTATAGTATCAGGTAAATATGGAAAATGCGTGATGTATTTGATATGAATGAGACAACATGTTACAATTAAAATGCAAGACATAACTTTTTGATTAAGATGTCATTTAAGATAAAAATTATAATATTATAACTAATAATGAAAATTCAGAATTATAAAGAAAAACTATTGTTTACAGAAATGAGACGTATTTCTATTTTACAAAGTTAACACTAATGATTTTAAACAGAAAGGAAATAAGAGAGCATGATTAAATATCTTGTCTGAACAAATGGAATAAATGCACTCTAAAATAAGATATTTTCATAAAGCAGTTAATGGTTCATTCACTTTTATATAACAAATATTAAAGATGAATAATTTGGCATAAAACTGCCAGTTGTACTCTTTACTCATTTAATTTACCAGAGGGGAAGCTAGACTTTTTGGGACCAGGGGCTAATGAGTGATGCTGTCCTCTGTCCAAAATCACAATTTGCTATTGAAATTGATGAGATATATTATTAAAATGATTAGTGTATCGAATATACTAATTAGTATATTTTCATAAAATTACTGTTCCCAGTAGTAATATTTTGATTGCAATTTTTATTGACTATGCATAAAAACTAGCAAAAGACTAAGTTTTAATAATGGCTCCAGTTGATGGGTTTGAAGGACAGAAGAAAGGCATCCCTTTCTTTGTTTTGGGCACTCCAGATATTTGTGAGAAGATAATTTTATTGATTTATCTCTTCTCTCTTTTCGTGATAGCAATACAAGTGGGTACAAGAAAAGTAATACTCATACAAGGAGCTATACGAAAAGAAGGATTGACTTTTTAACATTGTATTCAAAGATGGAGTGCATTCAGGCATTCACTTCCCATGCACAGCATTGCAAGAAATTGTACTTAAAATAAGTAAACATTTTTTCAAGATAAACCACAAAATGTTTAAATAAACATTCGTGAAATACTGTTCCTTTAGACATTGGTGCTTAGAGACG
This sequence comes from Meta bourneti, assembly GCA_933210815.1. Classification (NCBI taxonomy): domain Eukaryota; kingdom Metazoa; phylum Arthropoda; class Arachnida; order Araneae; family Tetragnathidae; genus Meta; species Meta bourneti. The sequence goes on along the minus strand of OW119922.1, from coordinate 70,307,421 downwards.
TCATCCCTCTCGTACTTTCTTAGCTACGGCACTGTAAATTACTCTGCTTAAGCATTATAAAAGCATAATATATATCAGTATAAGTTTTTCATTACAATATTTAAATGTAAGTAAAAAGTATAAAACGTTTTCAATTTATTAATCATATCATTCATTATATGGATAACCCAAACAACACTACAGTAACAATTACACAATATTTTATTCCACTTATGCATTTGCAGCTTGCCACCTTTCTTCACATAAAATTACAATTTTTAGCATTCAATTCAATAGTAAAAACTAATTCTGCTGTATAAAAGTGTTCAACAATTTTTTGAATGCAAGGGATAAACATGTTGAACACAAGGTAATGCTAGAAGCACAGAACTCTTTGCTTGCATTCAGTACATTTTGTTTTGATTTTTCCATATTAATAATATAAGAACTTTTCATTGATGTAACTTAAACACCTCAAGTTTTTACCATTTAGACCAGTGGTGCGCAAACCGTGGGTCGCGACCCCTCTGGGGGTCGCTTGAAAATTTTTGTGGGTCGCCAAATTCAAAAAAATTTATTTGACAATAAAAAATACAAGGATTTTCTTCAACCAGTATCAGGTACCAGTAAAATAGTGAAATGTGGTAATATTTATAAAAAAAAGAACAATATTTTTTTATGAATACAATTGTCTATTAGTATACTTATACTTCGGCAACCGGCAGGCGAACAGACATAGTGATAAAAGATAATTGTCAATTTGAGATGCCCTTTACCTGCTCTCCGGTGGGATTCATATGCAACTTGGGTCGGTCTGACGTTTAGCAGTGGCCATCTTTACAACAGCTTTTTCAATCTAGACGTGCACCCCTGCTATTTAGTCTTTATACTGTGATCACAGCTAGGACCGTGCAGTTCTTTCCGTCTTTGCCTCAGTAGTTCGGTTTTGCTGCTTCTTACGTTCATTCAAGTGCATTCTGCAATTCTTTTTACATACTGCTTTTGCTAATTTTAAGTAAAATTTGCAATCGGGTATGTACATAACATATTTTTTAAGTATAGGACAGTTCAGTAGCGTGTTCGGAGGGCAATAATAAACAATTAAAAAATCAATATAGATATTAAAATGTTTATAAAGAAAAACTGTATTTTTTAAAAATATTTTGTATTATTTTTTCGTTTTTGATTTTTGCGAAAATCAATTATCCTCAACTGATATTTCGTTGGAAACGCTACCAAGGTAGTTACTATTTTAAAACGTATAAGGGAACAGTTAGTTCTGTTTTTGGATTACTGATGGCGGCACACTAAACAAAGCCTGCTTTTGCAGTTTAAGTGCGAGTACACATTTAAGATCATAGTAAGATGAATTTTGAAAAATAAACGCTAATTGTAATTTTTAAATATATATTTTACCTCTTAGGAGTAAGTAATGTCAAGCATAATTATATTAAGTCACTATAATAATTTTGTACTCGTTTTGTATTTTTTAAGTAAGCTCCAATATTTGTATGTTATGATTCACTGTAACCAACCTCTGTACAATATAGATGTGTGCTCGACTGGCAACACCAGTTGAGATACTTACTTGCCTCGATTACCATGTGCAAATTTTTACTTTAGAGTTGTATTTTTTATTTTAAGGAGCGAGCATGTGCAATTGGTATAAAGAGATGTTTCTTTTATAATTAAGTTTTCTTTCTTTAATTCTCGTCTGAATAAACTACGAATAAACATGATTTATACAGAGTAATCCCGGACTTTATTTTCTTCCCACGTGGTAGCCGCACGTGATTGAACAAACGCAAAGAAATGAAATATTGTATATTTATAATTTTGTTTTAGTTTTAGTTCCCTCATGATGGATAAATTGCTAAAAATAGGTACCCAACGTTCAGAAAATGAAAAGAATGACAATACAAATGAGAATGATGGACCAACATCCAATGAACTTAGAAAAACTGTGAATGAATCCAATGGCACTGTTTCTACATAAAAAACATCGAACGAAATGTGCTATCTAATAAAAAAATTGAGAAAATATCAAAAGTTTATTAAATATGGATTTACATATTGCGTTGTTAATGGGAAAGAACATTCGTTGTGTGTTAATTGCAGGGATAAATTAGCAAATGAAAGTATGAAACCTGCTAAATTAAAAAGACATTTGGAAACCAAACAAATAATTAGCAAATAAATCTGAAGCATTTTTTTAAAAAACGAGCTGAAAGTATGAAAAATTAAAATGTATTTTTGAAAAAATACACAATTCCTGAGAAGGCTTTACGGGCATCCTAAGAAATTTCATATTTAATAGGGGAAAATTTTAAACCACATACAATTGGTGTGAATCACCCATTCTTCCTTCAGCAATTAAAATGACATCAATTAAGCATGGAGAAAAATATTGTCAAGAGATACCGTTTCTCGCCGAATTTACGCCATATTAAGTAATATAGAATCAGTTCTGTTAAATCGATTACAAAACTCTCCTGTATTTGCTCTACAACGTGACGAAACTACTGGCATTTCTAAACTGACTCAATTAATTGTTTATGTGAGTTATTTTTATGAAGACATATCAGAAGATTTTTTATGTTGTAAAAAATTGGAAGGAAAAACAAATGGAGAGAAAATATTTGAAATTATTAATAGATATTTTGAAACAAATGACCTTACCTGGACACACTGTGTCGCGGTTTGCACTGATGGTGCTGCAGCATTAACAGGTAGTAATAAAGGACTAAGAGGGTTAATAAAGAAAATTGCTCCCCATATAGTATTCAAACATTGCATGATACATAGACAAGCTCTTGCTGCAAAAGACATTGATGAAGAATTGCACAAGATATTATAGGATGTTGTTATTGTAATTAATTACATTAAAAGCAACAGTGCCCTAAACAGTCGTTTCTTTTCAATACTGTTATGAGATGGGTTCTGTGTATGAGACATTATTACTTACATACCGAAGTCAGATGGCTCTCACGCGGCAAAACACTGCGACGTATTTTCGATTTGAGAAACGAAGTTTACATTTCTTTGGTAGAAAAGAAACATATATTGGCAAGTTCATTCATTAATGCAGATTGGCTTGGAAAACTCACATGGTTGACATTTTCGAAAAACTTAACGATTTGAATTTAAGTATACAGGGAGAGAATACAAACATTTTAACATCGAGCAGTAAAATTGAAGCTTTTAAGAATAAGCTAATACTTTGGCAAGAAGAATTGAACAAAAACAGACATGTTCCCGTGCTTTTCAGAATTTACTAAAGAAAATAATACAATTTTTTGATATTTAAAAACACCATTACCCGTCATAATAAAATTGGGAGAAAACTTTTCGAAAAGGTTCGAAAAATTTCCAGATAATGAATTAGGATGGATACGTGATCCATTTTCGTTTGACATTTTTCAATCCAATCTCTTTAAATGAAAAAGAACAGTTAATTGATGTTTCAAGCGACGAAACACTGCGCATTCAATTTAAGTCTGATTTGCCAAAAATTTTGATTATCGATTGGAAACGAATATGTCGATTTGAAGAAAAAGGCAATTAATATTTTGATTCAGTTTGCATCGACCTACTTATGTGAAACAGGCTTTTTAAAATTAGTTGCCATTAAAATAAAATATCGATCTCGATTGGATCCAGAGGATGACTTACGGCTTGCGATTTCCAATACAGATCTGAACATAGAAGCAATCATGAGCTCTTTGCAAGCGCATACCTCATATTGAATTCTTATGTTGTAGGTTTTTTGAAAGTATTTTCCATTAAAAAAATATGTATACCCGTATATGCATAAATAAAACCATTGATTCATAAAATTACGTGTTTTATTCAAACCTCTAATAAGGCACAAACATAAGCGCAAATCCCAAAAAGAATTCAACTTTAACTACGTTGATGATTAAAAAACGTCTATTGTCTATCCAGGGGTCGCGACAAAATAGTACACAAAATTGGGGGCCGGAAATGAAAATAGTTTGCGCACCACTGATTTAGACCATCAATAGGATTATTTTTCATTTTCATATTAACATTGTGCAAATACAAAAATCGGTTTGTGTGAGTTATCTGATGTATCAAATTAGTGTGATTATAATTATATAGAACCGATTTCACTTTTTAAACATACATACAAGATTAAAATTTTTTATTTGACTATTTGATTTTATGGCATGCATATTGTTTGCCAAAGGTACCAACTCCATTATATATATAGATTTTAGTTTTACAGCTGAATATATATTAAATTAGAATAAATAATCAAATACCCTGGTAGGTACATAAATTAGAGATAAATGTAATACCATTGCAAATTATAGATAATTTAGTTAAACCTAAATTCAGTGAAAAAAATGAGGCAGAAGTAAATTTTATTACAATAATTTTGAAATCTAAGCAAAGATATTTCTCAGAGCATATTTAAAAAACTTGAGTTCACACTTTAAAACAAATCAGACACAGAGAACAAAAATTATAACAAATTACAAATTGTATTGCTTTTTTCAGTGACTTTTGAAAGTAAAAATAATCTGATCTTTTATTAAATGATTTTAAAGTAAAATATAAAAAAGTTAAGATTCAGTTTTTAACATATGTTTGTGAAGCAATTTGAAATATAATCTTTAATTATACTTTAAATAACTGAAAAATAATCAATCAACTTTTTAATAGAAGATTCTATATAAGATACCTTTATTAGAGCATTTTTTTAGTACAGCTTCTATAACTTCTTTTTCAGTTGCAGTTGCTTGATGTAACCATGCTAACATATCGCCAACATATCGTAATGGATCATGAGAATGCATTTCTATTGGGCAAGGTGTCCCACTAACACCTAGTCAAAAAATGTCAATATAAAATTAAAATGTATGAGACAGGACTATACTTATATTGATAATTCATTTATTAAGTTGATATGTAAAATAAAGAAAATCACTCAGGAAAGTACATGGTACAAGTAGGTACAATCTACTTAAATTCATTCAAATTTATAACTAGTTGAACATCAATGAATCATTTTGGATGGTTAATTGTTATTTTGCGGAATTTTTAAAAATAAGGAAAAAAATAACACAGGGTAATGTCATAGTAAAGCTGAAATAGCTAAAGCATGAAATTACACCAGTCATTTAATAAAGTGGTATAATGCAAGCCAAAATGCTTTTTATCTTTACAAATTAAAGAATAAATCACAAAAATTCATCATTACTCAATTAATCTTATTCTTACCAGTGTTCTTATCTACTTTGGATAAAAGTTTAAGTTCATATATCTGTCTGAAAAGTAGTGATTGAATTGAATTGAAAATTTGGGAAATTATGGCAGGATTAATTAAGTAATTATTTAATAAATTGTGGTTATTTGTGATTGTTTCTTCATTATTTAGGTTTTGGAAAAATTTTCTTTGAGACTTTAATAAAAATAATTGTGGAATTCCTAAAGATAAGGGTTCTGAAAATCAAGGTTCTATTGTATTCTGTAACACACAATTCTTTTGAAGTAGAAAATAAAGGAATAGGGCCATTCTCCATGCAAACATCAACCTACCATTTGATTTTCAAATTGTGTTTGTTGGGATTCATTGAAGCAAGAATGACACAAGTTGATGAATTTTATAAAATTATGTCTGGCAACATTTTATATAGCTTGTAGCAGGGCTCTTAAAAATGAATGGCAATGTTTTGTTGCGATAGAGCAGTGATTTTAATTTCTGCTCACACAAGTTATTTAGGTCAAATGGTTTGGTTTTAGACAGTAGAAATAACTCTTTAGTAAATATGTATATTACTAATCTTATATAAAAATAATTCCTTTTAAAGTTGATGGTTGAATTATTAAGCATCCTTTTTCTGTCATGAAACACGAATTCTTCATTTTCACTGTGAAATATATACAATCCAGGGAAAGTCAAATTTTTTTTCCTTTCAAAATACAAAGTTACATTTATAATAGCAGCAAAATATTTATACACGAAAAATTTGACTAGTTAATTTTTGAAATAAGGTCCTGTTTGAGCACATGCAAATCTTAAATTTCTACTTCTTGTGCTTCGCATTTCATTTGAGTTTTAAAACAAAACAAAATCAATGAAATGGGATAAAAATAGCTGTAGAAATATACAACAAAAAAACGTTTAGCAGGGAATGTGTTAAATCATTATTTCTTGATTTTTCTGCTTTATCATTACTTATAAGTATTTTGGTTAAAAGTACTTCAATGCAAAATTGGAATGTAGTCCCGGAAAGAAAACGAACCACCCCCTTTATTTCGAGCACTATTCACAGTAGAGCAAATTCAGAGATATAATTCAATAAGGAATAACGTCCTTTACAAATTTAAATGCAAAATAATTGCATTAGGGGTCGTCTTCATATCAAATTTTGCCCAAACAAAATTTCGAATGGAAACACCATATTTTGATGTCTTAATCAGATTCGGCATAGTGAAATCAGTATAAATATGCAATTTAATGACTTTACTATCTTTATATCCGGAGTTATTCAATGTTAAAGTTGTTACCAATTTCAGGGATCATCTTCACATTGAAAATCGCTATTCGTAGATCGAGATTAATTATAGTTATTCAGGAAGTGTTCATTTGATTCTTGACTGAAAGAAGTCTACAAAGAACCTTAAAAGAAATGTTCATTCTTGGCATAACCGTTTGCAAATACAAATACAAAATTAATGCAACCAAAAAGCCTAACTACAATTATTTAGTACAATGGAATTGATATTTCAATCATCCAAAAGTGAATAGAGTCATTCAATTGGTCATTTATTAGTAGAGTTCATCTATACGACACATAACTGGTAAAAGGCAATGTATTTTAGAAGACTAAAATGAAATTTTTAAACATTTTTCAAAAATTTAAACATTCCTCAGGTTTGTCAGACAATTTTAAACTTTTGGTTGCCCCCTAAAATCATCACAATGAGGAAAATTTAATGTAGCACAAAACTAACCACTAGAATGAGCTAAAATTTTGCATGATCATATTAGAAGTACTTTTGAATCGATTAATATCAAAATGTAATAAGGTTCAATTCATAATTTTTTCAAACATTAATTTAATAATTATTATTGCATACTAAAAACTATTTTTAAAGTAAAATATTAGGTGGATTTTATTTGGGTTCTTTAACACTAACATGGTACAAAATATCAGAGCTAAAGAAATATTATTTAGGAAGATATCCATAAATGTCTGAGAAACTGATTTAACATTAGGAGCTCCAATCTTTCTGTACTTATAACTTCGAAATGGCAAGACCTAATGATATAAAATTTGGTACCTGAAGTTAAATTATGATATAGATTCGAAATTGTGTGTCAAAATGGGGGTTTCCATTGGAAATTATGAAGTTGGTGCTTAATTTAATATGAAGACAACCCCTTATGCAATTTTTATGCATTTGAATTTATAGAAGACGTTAGTTCCTGTCGAATGTTATCTATTATACATGCTGCTATTATAAATGCAAAATTGGAATGTTTACTTTTGTATTGAAAATGTTCCATCTATCATACATTTATTTGATTCTAATAAGAGCATTTTTCAATTAAAAGCAATTTTTTGGATTTAGTTAACATATTTTTGTTTTCTATATATATATAAAGAAAACTAGAATTTTCATTCAATTCAATTCAGAGATTAAGCTTTCTTTATATGTTGTCGAAATTGCAGCTTTTTGCTCACTCAGTATTTGTTTGAAATTTATCTACTTAAAATTTAGTTTCATTGGTTTTTTGTTCGAATGCATTTAAAAAACATCAAACATGAAATAAAAGTCATGAAAATAATCAAAATTCCTAAATAGCTTAAGAGAAAAAATGGAAAACCTTCTGTTTGTCCAGTTTCGTAACATGTAATGGCCCAATAAGTAGAAAATAATCATCAAATTTAATTACCTCCTCTGGTTAGTGAATCAATGAAAGACCTCACAATAGCAGCTCGCCGAGCATTGGCATATTCATCCAAAGAGTATTTAAATAAGACAGGTCGATCTTGGAGGCTTTCCATAGCTTGACTAAGAAGGGGGTTCAAGTCGGGGGATTCTACATTAAGAAGTCGGCATTCACCTGCAATGAAACAGCAAAACAGGAATCATTCATGATGAAATATAAAAATCTATTTATTTGAAAACTCGAGTTTTAGTGAGGTAATGACAGTATTCTGAATAGTGTTGAAACTCAGATTCACACTTTAAAATAATCTTAGCTGGGAAAACAATTGTAAAGGATTGTTTTAAGCAAGTTTAATTTTTGCATGCAACATGTGTATGAAAGATTGTTTCATTTAATACATGCTTTTAAGGATTTGCTAGTACTGAAGAACTATTATTTTGCTGAACTTGAAAGACATGTTTTCCAGATGTGTAGGTGATACAAATATATTTATCAGCTGGGTAAGAGTAAACAATATTTTAAAGAGAATGTTGGATCGATATATCCCTGTTCAAAATATCTTTCTTTAAAATGCTATTTTTAATTAATTTACATTGAAAAGACATATCTGTTCCTGTACATTCCAACTTATGACAACTACTCTAAAAGTCACTCACAACAGCATTCTTTTTCAGATATTTCAGTTAAATTGAATCTGTTTTGACTATAGTTGAAGGAAATAGATGAATCTAATTTCAGCTTACTTTGAGTCCAACGATACAATCGTTCATAGGCAGCTTCTTGTTGCAAAGCCATTGATTCCATTATTTCAATACTATAAATTCAAAAATATACCACATTAATTTATATATTGAGCATAAGGGACACTTAATGGTTCAGTTCAAATTATAAGTATATTTAGCTAATTATTTAGAAATACTATTTTTCACATTATTTGTATAAAAAATATAGCAAATGATATACCCAGCTGTTTGTTGGCTACTCCTTAACAAGGCTTTACAGTTATTGTGAATCATTTTAACTCTTGACAGTACTTCAAAGAATTGCTAAAACATGAAAAAGGTAATTTTTATAATTTACAAGCCTTTAAAATGTAAAAATCAATAACAAAAAAAATTAAAATCTGAGTACAGCAGAACTATTGAGAAGATCAAGACAATATTAAACATATTTTCATAAGAAAAGGTTCACAGAAAACAGGTCGATATGAGACACAAATTTAAGCAAACTATTAATTTTTCAAAAAATAAAAGGACTAAACAGAATAAATGTTAATAAGTATTTAGTAGATATCAAGATATAAACAGTAGATTTATCTATCAAACCTTAAAAAATATTTTACTTACTTTGGAATAAAATTATAAACATTTTTCAAACATGAGCTTTACAGAAAGGATATTGAATAATCTATTTCTTTAAAAAAATTTAAATTTTTATAGGCATTTTAAAACATGGCAGGGAAAATGTGTATGGTACTTAATTCATTTTTGAGTAAGAGAATTTGTTTAAAACCATGAAAAGATGTTTACTTTTGGAAAGAAAAAAATCTATTTTTTAAAGCTGAGATACTATTTCCCCAAGGTTCTAAACATGGTCTGTGACAGAAAGTAAATTTTAAAAACGACAGAAAAGAGAGGAAAAATACAGATTTACTTGTATTTTGAAAGCATAAAGGTAAAAGTAGACAAGTCATGCAGCAAAGGAATGTTAGAAGTGCACCATGTAGAATCAAATTCTACTTACATTTTAAATTAAGAAAATCAAGCCCAATAAATTTCTTTAGACACTTAGCAACATGCATTTTCACCGTACAAAATTTTACATTAAGAATAATTAATTTTTGATACAATTAATCATACACTAAATTATAAAATGTGTCAAAAACCTGCTGCAATTTTTTACTTTAAATGAAAATTATGCTATGATGGTTTTTTCCTTTCTCTACTTTCTACTACTAGGGAATGACACTTCAACTGGTGTGTGCACTGTATTAAATATTTATTTTATTTCCGAGTGTCATATATATTTACATCAAAAAGGCAATTTCTGTCTCGTGGATGTGATATTGTAGGACCTTCATGTCCTTCTTTTTCTGTGTCCATTCCTCGAATGCCCTTCTATCCCCATAATTCTCTTTCTCCTTCACAGGATCTGGATGATGTCCAAGGACACTCCTGTCTTTGTCCATTGGAGATCAAATAGTTCCTTCCAGACAAAATTAATTCTTGTCTGGCCGAAGAATCTCACATAAGCTAATTAGTACCTTTTTTATAAACTGTTTGACTTAAGAGCTGAACTTGCTCTAAATTTATCTACAAGGATTTTCATCTGATTCTCATATTACAATAAATGAGAAGAGTTTTAGAAAACTTGCACTCTATTGAATAATTACATAACCATAAAATCTAGAAAGATAAAACTCTCTGGTGTACCCTTAAGACTAGAAAGTTAATTTCCACATGTAATTTAAAATTTTACAAGACAATAGTTTTAAACCCAATGAATAAGAGAAAAGTTTACGCACATATAAATGAAACATAATACAGATGATAACTTAAAATAGTGACTATTAATATTAAAACAAAGATAAAATAACGATTGTTAAAAATACGAATGCTAAAAATAAGCATACATTAAGCATAAAACACACAGGGATAATGTTTCATACGATGAATCAAAATTGATTGTTTACTTTATCTAAGTTGCCATCTCGGGTACCTCTGAGAACTTTCACTTCTTCAGGCTTCAGATGAAATGTATCAAGAAATGCTTGAGCAACTTCTTGCTTCATCTGTATTCTTTGACTATAAAATGTTGTAACTATTTTTAATGTAAATGCAAAACTATTTGGAAATAATTCACATACAATAACGTTTCATACAAACTTTATATTTTTGGTACCTTCTAAGTAAAATTTAAATAATTCTCAATAATTAATTTTAACTAATTAATCATGTAAAAGTTAAAAATAAAATAAAAATACATTTTGTTTGTAAAATCTTGATAGGATTTAGATTTTCAAAATTTCCTTTGATTAACAATGTCATAAAACTCTTTGAACACATTTCTAAAATTAGTAGCCTTTTATTCCTTTCATAATTTCAAAGTTGTAATAAAGAAATTTTGCAAAGCCAGAGAATACATTTATAATTCATATAATTACAGTATTGGAAAATATTATAGTGGCACCTTTTTATAAGTAACATATTCCATTATCTAGTCATCACATGTGGAAATTTTATATAATTGATGACTATGGTGAACAAAGGAGATTAATCTTTCAGAATAGTATACAGTAGTATGGAAAACTGTAAATTATTTTTTGTTAAGTCTTTAAAAAGAATGTAAGTTTTGCAAAAACTGTATAATTCTTTCTTGGGACTGATATAGTTTTTAATAGTTTCAATTCAATAAGTAATTTGCTTCAATGAAACGTTTTGTTTTCTCTTATCTAACTGTATGCCATTTATCTTGCATTTTTTGGATTATATATTTTTTGTTCTCTGTATTGGATATTTTTTGTAGAGGAACAATTAAATAAATGACACCACAGTGTGGTACTAAATGACACAAAAGGTATTTTTCTTATAACTAAAGGTGCACATGCAATGTTAAATCAGAGTTGTAGAGATTACATTTTAGTTAGTTGGGAAGTACTACTGATTCTCAGTTGTATTCAATCTGCTTTAGTCTCTTTTACCCATTTGAGCTGATAATGTCTCCTAAAGTCAACAACAGCTTTTTCGTTGGACAGCAAGATACCCAATCATGTAAGAGGACACCTTGTAGTGTAAATTGGTTATTTGTCTTTCAAGTACACTTTCCCAAGCCAGTTTCAGGTCAGTAGATGTGGCAACCCTATTTCTAAGTGAAAATCTTTTCCAGGCATCTAAGTATTGATATGGTTTTCCTCACTCTGCCTTTCATTTGTTGTTTGTACTACCAGTTTTTTCCATAAAAGAAAGAAATTTCTTCAATATCTGTGATAGAATGATTAAAACAAATTCCTGGCAACGTTTTTCCTGTTTCCTCATACAGCAAAAAATTACCAGAGCAGGCAAGCCAAATCAACTGATTATTATTAATTCTATTCCTTTCATTCAGTCATTCAGTTACATTCTCTTTATTCGTCATTAACACATTTCATTCCAGTTATCCACAAGTGAAATCACTTATGCACTAAGATGCACAATTTGGACACCTAACTTTAATCCTCTTAACTAATCATGTGGGATATATATCCCCAAAGAGCGTATGAGAAACAACAGATGCTGAATATCACTTATGCACTATATATATATATATAGTGAATATCACTTATATATATATGTATATATATATAAAACATTCTACAAATTTGATGTGTTGGTTAGGTTTTATGCCACAAGAGCCATATTTTGGTCAAGCTGCATCAAACACAAGGCAGGAAATGTCAACACATTTGATGGGTGGTGCAATAAATATTTCTACTACTGTATTAGAACTTTTGGCTTTTCATCACATGCATTTAAAAACAACTGTGTAGTTTTAAAATATTATGTAAATATAACTTTATGCTTTACATTTTCTATATGATTTAGTTCTAATCAAAATTTGCAGACTGATATATTTATGGTTCATTTAATTTGTTTTCACTAATTTTAATTATTTAAATTCCTGCTAAGTTCAAAGAAAAAGTTTGGTTATTATGAAAAAATTAATAGCACATGGAACTAAACACATTTGAAAAGTAATCAAGATTAATTGAGATGGTAGTTAATGTAAGAAAATATACCTTTCTGCTTGTAATTTTGTTGTTTCATTTATCAAATCATGTGTTTGAGATTTTGTGGCCTATAAAGAGAACAAATAGCATAACCTTTCATACATTTTTTTAGCAAAAAATTAAATTGAAAAATTAGAAGCTAATTGGAACTTAAAAAAAAGCTAAAAACTCATTTAATAGATAATCTATTGAGTTCTGAATGCAGTCACTATAAATCTGCATATTCCAGGCAAACCGTAACCAAATTCACTTCACCAGTGCATGAAATGTAGCTCACGAACACAGTAAGGAGTTGATAAACAGATGAAAATCTTAATCAAAATTGATAGTAAAAACTGAAAAACCTCCAAAACAATGACTAATCACGATTTAAAAACTTTGTTAATGCAAAAAAATGCTTCCTTGATGTTTTTTTATCAATGCCCAGCTAATTTAAACTTGTTAGAAGTGCTTTAATCATAGCACTTGAATTGCAAACCCCTTGGGATTACCTTGGTGCACTTGAATACATACCATATATTCAAGATAAATTCATTTATACAGAAGCCACATGTTCACTGCAGATGGATAAACATGCATGACTTACCCTGGATTCAAACCAAGAACCTTTCGATCTAGAAGTCAGCACCCTGACCATTAGTCTGATTGGTCATCTGCTCCCCAAATGTAAAAGTTGATGGCCATTTTGGTGGAACAAGATGTCCACTATCATAAAGACAGAAGTCACAAAAGAAATTCAAGTTTAAATGTCTTCAAGAACAGTGTTGCCACAATTCACTATTTTAGCAAAGCCTTTCTGGGCTGCATGTAAAAGCAAGGAAGCACACATGGCCTGGAAAAGCTTAATTGAAAAAGTGAGTTGTGGCAACACTATTCTAGAAACTAGCTTTTCTTGTGACTTACTTCTGTTCTGATGATGGTGAGTGTCTTCAACCACCGAAATGGCCATTCACAATCTTTTACATTGAGGAAGCATTTTTTTTGCAAAGATGGAGTTTTTAAATTGTGATTAGTCATAGCTTGATACAGATTTGATATAGACTTTTTTGTGGGGTGGTTTTTGTTGCGAACTGTGAGAGACAAAGACGACCCTGCTTTATTAGGATTATAGCAACCTCATGATCATTTCAATCTTTTATTAATTTTGTAAATCATTATATTTTTACCTTGCCTAAACTCTAGTTTACTAGAATTAATGTGATCTATTTTAACATTCATATTATATAGCCTGGTGGTTCTATTAGACAAAAAAACTAATAAATTATTTAACTTGGACAAACTTCTATAACAATAGTTCAAAAAAGTTAAGATTTTTTCATCAAAGTAAATACTTACCTAGTAGCAGTAAGAATAATCAGTTGTGTGGATTTTTTCTATTTTTAAAATTCATTCGTTAATTTAAAAAATTATTTTCCTCTAAGCCTAAAATGTTGCTTTTTCTATTAAATTCTTCCTTGGCGACATAAGAAACATGCCAAAAAACGTAGAAAAAGCATTGCTACAAAAAGTCTACATTGCAGCACTGGTGACCTGTTGCTTATTATGTGTTATAAAGCGACAGTGTAGGTTGCATCCACATCTGAATCTGGTTACATTACACATATTAGTTTGCTAGTGAATACATGGGTCAGTATTGATATTAATTCATTTTTGTACAAAACAGTTACTTTCTAAATTATTAATTGAATAGAATGGATAAATCAAACTGAGAATACTGACTTTATGTTAAGGCTTTAGCACAAGAAAGTATAATTTTGTTCCCTTTCGTGTAAGCTAAGTTTGAAACCCACATATTATTCCTCAAATTTACTTCTAAATACCTTTGCAATTCATGTATTATTTTGTAAACTATGGTGCACATTCCATATAATCTTAGTCGTTTGGTCTATTATGATGAAAGTATGTAATACTGCAGATTACTGAAAGAATGGTTTGAATTAAATGGATTGAGAATTCCTGTCATATTCAGTTTATGTTTGATTATAGAACTAGACAAAAAATCATAACAAAGAACTTAACTGTTAAGGCCAAACTTTTACTGATATTGCAAGCCCAAGTTTCAATCTTTGTACACCAATTATCATTTTATACAAATATCTACATGAAATCTTATGTTTGAAATAAAATTAAGAATAAAATAAGCTTAAAATCTTCTAATTTATCTAATCTTCTAATAATTCGATTTAAATTGAAAAAAAGATTTTATGAGAAATGAATTAATCCCACAGGGAAAGATAGAACCCCACTGAACCTAGTTACACTTTGGATTGTTTGGCAAAAAAATCAGTTAATAAGATGTCTAGCAAAACAATTGAATTTTTCCAAAAACACATAATAAAAAAATTTCATGAAATTTTTTATCAATTCATATATCAACCAACCTGCAATCGATTCATCATATCACTGCAACATTCATTCATTGCAGCAACATCATCATATAAGCTATCCAAAGCCTGAAATAAAGAGAAATTGAGAACTATTTTATTTAGAATTTACCAGCAAATAAACACACAGCAAAGTTGAATTTAAATATTAGCTTAAAGTCATTTTAAAATAAAACACCACTTTAATATTACTTCTTTCACATCTCGAAAGGATTCTAAAAATTCTTCATTCACTCTTAGGCTGCGTTTCTCGATTTCACTCCGTAAATTTCTGCGATTCTTGATGTTATTTTCTGTAAAGAAAGTTGACAAATCCTTAAGGGCGTCTAGCGTCTCCTGTAACAAATATTCCATTTAGGATTTGTAGAACACAATTAGGTATTGATAATATCAAGTCTTAATTCAGACTGAGAAAATAGAAAGCCAGTTAGGTTAAACTCAAGAACATAGTAACATCGCCAATTGGCAATAGTTTTACATCGACAAATGGAATATGGACTAATTCATGGAACGTAGCAAGGTGAAAATCATCTGTCTTCATGAGTGATTTAAAAATCTCCTATTGTATTGAATGAGGATTCTCCTGAGCAATGCTTTCTACACAACATTGAATCGCCAAAGCAGAGCCATTTATTGGAATTTCATTTACCATCTGCAGAGCATGAATGGAGTGAAGCATAGAATACAGTTCAGAAATGAAGTTTAAAAAAATGCTTATATGCTTTGGCGATTCAGGGTTGGTGAGAAATCACTGCTCAGGAGAATACTCATTCAATGCAATAAGATTTCTCTACCACTGAGGAAGCCAGACATTTTTACCTAGCTGCATTCCATGAGGTAGTGGAATATGAGTAACTCATCGTAAACATAACTAAATAGTTGCTTGGTGACAATTTAAGTCGCCAATTTGACAGTAGGCCGGTATCGTGTTCTTGAGTTTTGCCAGCCAATTACCTTATCATTGTCTAATCGTGCTTCCAAGAGCTTAGTTAGTTTTCTGGATAAAGGATTGGAAGATCTGTCCAAATTTAAATCAGAGGTATTACTGGGTCCCGTTTCTAAAGTATTCATTCTAAAAGTTAACTTTCTGTTACGATAGAAATGAATTAATTGGATCTCTTAAAATCGAAATTTCACTTTGTCCCATATTAATGGTTTTTTTTGTCACTGATGACGTAGAATACTTTTATTAAATTGCAGTAAAATAGATCTAAAATTTAATCAAAAATGTAAACACAAGCAGAAAATTCTGAGATACACGAACTAGAAAGCTTAGTTGTCACATGGCTGTATAGAACTAATGCAAAATTAAAAAACATAGTATATTCGTTTTAAGTAACAATATAGTGAAAATAGATGTTTAAAATATCCAAATGCTTTTCAAATCAATGATGAAAATATAGAAATTTTTAGTAAAACTTTCATTTGAAGAAAATAATTATAAAGTGCAATAGCTTCATCAGTTAACTGTAAAGTGTAACTGAGCCTATATTTTCGTTCGCTAAAAATTCCATTACTCAATTAGCACGTGTGTGTAATTACGCTTTCTTTTTTAAAGTGCTACGTATTTGGTGAATAAAAATGGGAAAATCTAAAAAATCTCTTCCCGATGAAGTGGATGAAAATATGGATGCCTCACAAACCGAAGATTCTGTACGCCTTTCCTATGAAGAGCAACTCAATAACGTTAGCATCATTGCTTCTCCTATGGCCCCGAAGAAACTCGCAAAGCGGCTTTACAAGCTGATTAAAAAAGCTTCGGAACACAAAACGTTTTTGCGTCATGGCTTGAAAGATGTACAGGCCTTTATTAGAAAAGGTGAAACAGGACTTGTAGTCTTTGCTGGCGACGTTACTCCGATTGAAGTTATGTGTCATATGCCTGCAGTATGCGAGGAAAAGAATATACCCTATGTGTATACCCCTTCAAGAGACGACCTGGGATTAGCAATGGGTGTCAAAAGAAGCTGCCTGATGGTTTTAATTAAAGAACATCCTGAATACAAGGACCTATATGATGACTGCAACAACCGTATGAAAACAATTACCATTTCCACTTTACTTTAAATTAGGTTTGTGACGTCCACATTTCCATCATTTCATAAAATCGTCTACTCTGCTCATCTTTTGTTAATTTTAAGGTTCTATTGATCCTGACACGTATAAATTTTAATTACGTGTTACTATGATTTTTCTGTCCAGTATCACATTAATTTGGGTAAAGATGTAGAATCCGGGGCATGTTTGTCGCCAAGCAATTTTTGTCTCCAAATCAAGATGGCGTCCAAAGCTAATTTGTATTGTACCAGTGCTGTGAAACATTTTGTGCAAACCATATTTTCATTTAGAAAAGTTTTTGTTTCATTAATTGGTTTTGTTTGTTGAACACAAGTTTTTGTTAATACACAGCTGTTAATGTTATAAATTATGCTCAAGAAAATTAAAGTTTTAGATGTAAAATGAAAATGCAACAATAAACTATTTTGTACCATTTATCTGCGAGTTTTAGTTGCGTGCAATTATTTTTCTCTTTTGTTTTTCAGAAATTAGACACTTGCAAACTAAATTTTGAGGTAAAAAAGTTGTTCAAGTTTTAAAGAAATATTTCACTTTTGAGTTCATTGAATTGTTTTTAATTATGTTTTAGGATCCAAAGCAGTTTATGAAAGTTACTCCAGAAATGCTAATTTATAAAATGCACTATTGCTTTTTACTTTGAAAATACTTTTCTAAATCATTGCTGCTCTAGCAACTTTAGAGTTGTAGGTGGCTCAAGTTCAAATCTTGATAATTGTATTTCTCTCTTTGTCAGTAAAACTTTCATTGTGTGTGTCTTTCTGTGTATTATTTGATATGGCATGTCTTGTGCAGCATGGTCAAATATGGCCCTTGCATATTAAAACCCCAAAACCAACCAACATCTAAATCGTTGTATTTGTTTACCTGATGTCTCAGCTAAAATGTATACAGGGTATGAAAAAATGATTAAAAAAATCGGATTTATTTGATTTAAATAGGATTTTTGTGATTTTAATTAATTCATTGCCCTACAAGTTTAAGTTTATTGGATATGAGACATGCAAATCAGTGTAATTTCTAGATGGTTTTGATTTATGTTAAAACATGATAGTTTGGAAAATGGGAACAGATGTAGTATAGACCCCCCAATCCATTTGGCGACTTTATTTCGTCGCCAACCCACAATTTCAATTTATGTGGTTTTTGGTAAATCCCCACGTATTTCCACTCCATTCTAGCAACCCTACAGCGTCCCTACACTATGTATACATAGATGCTATGTATATAGTGTTTTTACATAATCAAGATTTACATTATTTATTTTGGCGAATCTGCAATTTCTTTGCAGATAAAAAAACGTCAGGGTTTCTATAATGGTTTGCTTTGAAATTTCGTTTTCCATTTTACAAAAAAAAAATCGAATGGGGTGCGACTGAGGGTTCAGTTCACGACTGGCAGCCCCGTTTAAACAGGAAACCCTCATTTACAGTGAAATCTGTTTATAAGATTAGAATAAATTTATTCAACTTATGTACAGTTTTTTGTAATACATCTGTTATATTGATATTTCTGAGGTTAAAATAATGTCGCTAAGTAACGTCAGGGTTGGTGACGAAAAAAAGTCGCCAAATGGATTGGGGGGTCTATATTACATCTGTACCGGAAAATGTATGGTAAATTTCTGAAGGATTAAAGCATTGCATAGGAATTAGCAAAGTTAATCATGATAAAGGAAATAGAAATGTGAAGTTTAGCAACTGTTTTCATAGAAGCTGCTTAGATTACTTTGATCTCCCATAACTATAGAGGGAGCCCAGTTGGAAGAGCAACAGATTAGCAACCGAAGGATTCCGAATTCGAAACTTGATCCAGCCAAAGACCGGCGTGTACATGGGTGCTGGTGCATATGAAATCTGTTGTGGCTTCAAATGTCCTTATGTTGATGGGGTGCCAGCTCAGGTGTTGACCTTGTCATGTGACCATGGTTCAAAATTATGAGGCGTCCTTGGATCTTTCTCTTATCGATTGATCCCGTACTTGCCAATAGCCCATTGTGTTTCAGTGGAACATTAATTAAGTATGAACCTATAACTATGGGGGAAGTTTTCACTATATTATATATTGAATAAAATTCAAAAATCAGAATTTTTTTACATTATATATGTTAAAATGTATAGAATTTCTTTAGGTATTTTCAAATAAAATAAGACTGCTAACATGATTTTTCTAAACAATAAAGGGAACTTGTATCAAGTTTCATAATCAATTTCCTACTATTAGAATAACAGATATTAATATTTAGCTTGCAAATACTCTTAGAAGACGTGAAAATACTCGAATTGAAAACAAAACTGCCTATTCAATTTTTCTTTGATCATACACAATTGCATCTGATAGAGTTTTTTAAAATTTATTTAAGTCGGCATACCCTGATTGTATGTGTTGTCAATTGAAAATTTAACCAAGGATTCGTCCATTAAATTGAGGCAGTACTTAATACAAATAGTTTGAATAATGGCAAAATTAAGATGCTGAGATAAATTTATCCTTTACTAGTTATTTACACAATGCAAGTGGGTTTGAAGATTTACTTTTCCATGTGGAGAAATCAGTATAAAAATAAGTTTATTTAATTTTCTATTTATTTACATACCTCATACTTTTAATGGAATTCTTGTAATATATGTGATGTTGCATTCAAGATGGAAATGTAACTCACAATATATTTTTTTGGAGATAAAAAATCTTTTTGTTTTGATATCTTGCAGCCAAATTATAACAAATTTAGAATGAAAAAGTATGCTGTATAATTTGATATTCAATAAGCTTTAAAGAAAAGTGGTATCCTAGAGAAAGTACCAAATGCACACTCAGCACTTGGACTTATAATTAGGTAGGTTGAATTCTATCCATTGCCTGTGAGCATAAATGACAACAGGAAAAACTGGGTATGAGTTAAAAGCATTAGTTTCAGAATTCTGCATGCACAGTTAATGTTACAAGAAATGCTTACTTTATATAAGAAATTAACTTTTTGCCTATTAATTGCCTGCTTAAGATTTATTAAATGTGTTCTAAGAGTATTTGATCCTTTCATGGAACCTTAATGTATTAGGTTGTGGAATTTTTTGTTACATAAATATTTGACTGTTATTTATTCTCAATGGCCATTTCATCACTGACAATTTAGAGGGCCGCGGTGGCCCGGTTGGAAGAGTAACGAACTAGCAACCGAAGGGTTGCGAGTTCGAATCCAGCCAAACACCGTCGTGTACAAAGGGGGCTGGTGCACGTTAAATCTGTCGTGGCCTCAAATGTCCTCACGTTGGCGTGGTGTGGAAGTTTGGAGAGTGGGGTGCCAGCTCAGGTGTTGCCTCGTCATCTGACCGTGGTTCAAAATTACGTGGTGTTGTCCTCGGATCTTTCCCTTTGGGATTGATCCCGGACCGTCACCAATAGCCCATTGTGTTGCTCCAGTGTGACGTTAATTGAAATACCCCCCCCCCCCACCACTGACAATTTAGATCCATTTAACATATTTCATATCGTAAGTTTAGTTTGCTATCAGTAGAAATATGTGAGAATGAAGTGAATTAGTACTGTGAAAAAATGTTTCTTTTAACATTTTTGACAGTTATAGTAAATTGAATAATTCATTTTAAGCTATTAGATAAAAGTTTTAACTATTTTATTCGTTTTGTATTGTATAACAATAATTTTCATTGTTTTACAAGAACTACAGTTAATTACATAAGTCTAAAGAATAAGTTTGCATAAAGAAGTTTCGATTAGAAATGTGTGTCAACAGTAATATTATTAAAACTAAAGATGCTTTGATTTGATCTTTTCAGGAATTATATTCTGATGAATCTTATCTTAAAAATGGAATTATTGAGAAGATCAAATCAATCTAGATAATAGAAATGACTTGAATGTTTTTCATGCTTATTGAAAAGTAAAATACATTTTATATTTGAACTATATGTGTTTGCCGGTATGAAGTTTAAATTGGAATTGAAAACAGTTCCTAGTATAAATAGTAAAAACTAACTCCATAATCTTAAATACATTTCTCATTTCATGATCTTGTGTATGTTTTATTAGCTACTGTAGTACTTTAGCTAGCTTTTTAATAATTTAAATAAACAAATCTAAAAATCTCGCAAATAAACTATTGAAATGTATTTCAATAGTTTGAATAGCAAATGAACAAAGATTTATATTGGAGACTAGGAAAACTAAATTTTCTGACATTCTTTAATAAAAAATTATTTGTTCATTTTAATCTTAAATTGCTTGGAGTAACATATTTGACTTTAAAAATGAGAAGTAAATTGGCTGGCATTATAGTTAATTTTTTAAATGAGGTACTGTGATACTTTAATCAGAACAAGAATTGCTTACCAACAAAGCAAACTTAAAATGTCATTGTATGTATGCTTGATGTGTTTTGCAAGTCTTTTAATTTTTGGTTTTGTTGCCTTCTCTTTTATTTCTGATTTTTTCTTAATTCCTAGTGCAATTGATTTTTTGATTAGCGAAGTAACCATAAAGATACAGAACAAAAAAATTGCAGTTTCTATACATTATTCGTGAAACTGGTGCCTATTTTGGGTAAAGAAAATTTTTCTAGTGTTTTGGGGTTCGATTTTCTGATGGAGGATGCTCTAAGATACAAATAAAAACTGCACAGCTATTTTGTATGGTTTAGATATTAGTTTGAGTTGAAATATGTTCTTGCAACATGAGAGTGCTTCAACTCTAATCTTCAAAGGTTTGTTCGTAGATCTTTGGTTCTGGTGAAATGTCACTAAGTTCGTGATATTTCAGCTTTACTGTATATTACTATAAAAGTATTCAAACACTCATTTCATATTAACCATCAAAATAATTTTTATTTAACAAATATTTACATTTCTCTTACAGCATCAATATGTATTGCTGAATGTATAGAAAGCATTTTATTCATTTGAAATGTTCAAAAGTTATAACGTGCTCCAAAGAAATTCTAAAATTCATTAAACTTGTTGCTTTTTGTTTCAAATCCATCCACCATATCTTATTTTATTTGGTAGGTAAACGGATGGCAGGAAGTTATCACTAATTTTGCTAAGTCCTTCGATCTCTGCCTTCTTTGATATCTCCAGCATGATTTGAAGCTAAAATTCAATTGTACTTTGTTATTTTTTTATTGAATTTTTTTTATAATCCAATAACAAACTATCTTTACTTACCTGGTTCTGCCAGTGTATGTTATTTTTTATGTATGGACGTTCTAGCATATATTTTGCCTTTTTAATATCTTTTTCTGACATGGGTATAATTGCTGTGTTAGGAAATCTTAGCCTGTAATGTCAAATAAGATTAGTAATAGCGGTATAATTATATTCATGCTTTAAAGTGACATGGTAATTATTTTACATGAAATTTGAAGTTTTACCTAAATTCTGTTTTAGTATTGTAGATGTAGTTACTAACAAATATTTTTGGATGAATCCATTCAAATCCAGGCAAGTCTGTTCACCTCACCATCTTCGAATCAAATGATATTTTATGTACAGGTACATTTTGGGCCACCGTAATTAACATTTTTTATAATCTCGAATATTTTTTGATACAGGTCAGAAAATTAAAATGTATTTTCTTATCTATCACCTTAAAAATCACATACATCATAAAGTATTCAAGATAATTCATTTTTTTTCAAAACAATTGTGAATATTTAGAACAAATATTAGACTAATTTCATTGAGACAAATAATATTGAAAGTATGGATTTTTCAATTTGATCAATTTTAAATTCATTTTTCCTCAAAAAATCCATTTTATAAAAATCTGATATTTTTCTGAGTTTCTATATTATTTTATGAGTTAGTATATTATACTGAGTTTTTATATTATATTTTGCAATTTTCGAATAGTTAAACTTTATTTTGTGCCGTGATAATCAAAAACCCAATGCTTTCAGAAAATAATGAAATACTTTCAAAATCTCTTTCTAAACGTGAAAAATCCTAAGTGTATGTTAAATGTAAAAGGACGAAAAGGTTCTCAAAATCTCTAAATTTTATCTGGATTCCCTTTCAACTTCCAGTGAAAAATATGCTTTCTCTATTAAAAAATATACTTTACTCAATGCTAACTGAATAATATACTGAATTAATAAATTACCAAGCACAAAATTATATATTAAACATGCGCATAAAATTTAATAAACAAATCAGAAATTTGTTCATCTTGCCACAAAACAAACTTAAAAAAATACACTTGTATAAAATAATTTTAATATTTTGGTGCAAAGGGACAGAGTAGTAAACTACATATTTAAAATACTATACCAATATTTATAAATTCCTATAAAGATATTAAAACATATTTGGACAGTATTAAAACTAATACAAAACATAGTATCAGAATTCTCAAAACATGTCTAAAACTGCATAGGTAAGCAAAATTGGAAGCTCAGTTTTTTCCTACAGCAGGTAAAATATACATTTCTGTTTATTTAAAACTAAAAAAGTTGCAAATTCGATTATTAGTTATGCTAATAAAATAAGTTAAGAAATTCGTTAAAATTCGGTTTTAAAATACTTGTAACAACTATTCCTGAACAGGAATTCAAAACCCATAATACAGCACATTTAAACTTTACTGGGAACAGTAGTTTGATCTAGATGTGTATCAAAATATTAAATATCTTAGCCCTGGTGAAACTAAAATTCTAAGACAGATGACAAATATGAGTTATATAGCAACTTCATAAGACAAATATGAATGTGATTGTTGTCATTATGGGATATAATTATTTCACTTGCTCACGATGATGGTTTTCATGGTTTTGTATAAGAGTTATGAAATAATCCAAACAAATATTAAAAAAGTTGAGCACTGATTCCCTAAGGTCTAGAATTCTTCATCTGATAAAAGTTTGTGGAATATACTTATGTTTTTGTGATAACTTGCTCCAAACTTAAACTTTTGGAACTCATTTATTGCCAAGAACGATTTCTTCACATTCAGTTTACAATATGAGTGAATTTTTATCACTTGTATGAAATGGAAATTGTCAAATCTTTTGAATTGATTTGTACTTAATTTTTCTCTATTTACTATTTATATTGTATTTTATGTTAGGAAACTGCTATTGGCGTAAATAAGAGAAAGTATATAAAGGGTTGCAATCTCTTAATTTTCATACTTTGAGAAAAAATTTTAGCCAAAAGAAAAGTTTTTATTTCCATAACACATTACTTATTTCTTTATGTAGAAATCTGGAAAAATCATTTACAAAGATTATTAAATTTGTTACAAATCTGTTACAAAATAATCTTTAAAATTCATTTTAATTAGTTTTTTAAATGTTTTATCGAGAAACTAGACTGATACACAGCGTCTTTGTTTGAATTCTTGATAAAAACAGAATAGATATGTCAAAGGATTGAAAACGAAATAACATCTCTTGCTCAAACAATAAAGCAAAAGCAATGAATGTTAACATGACAAAAATGTATACTTTATTTTCCAAACAATTGCTTGGCCAAAATGGCCCTTGTACCATAAAACCCAAGCAACCAACCAAACAATTACTCTGGATTGCTTAGGACAATTGATAGTTTATGACAATTTTAAATTGAGCATAGTTTCCTTTAACATAACACACAAAGGAAAATAAATTAAATTAAATAATTTATTTTAATCTGGAGAGAATACTGATTCCTAAAATTTTTTCTTTCCATATGAGAAGTACTTTATCTACTCATCGTTCACAACTACCACACCAAGTTTCCCATTGATCTAATGATCTCAACTGACATGAATTACACACTAAGGTTTTAAAAAAACCTAGATTAAGTCTTAATAATTTTGTTCCAAAACATTAATATTCTCTTTGTATGCCAGCTTTTCATGTAACAGTTTGAAAAATGCTGATATTGACAATAGGAAGTATTTCTGGTTTCTGTTCAGATTTCAATCACAATGCAGTAAAACCTTGACAAGTTGTCACTCAAGGGACCAAGAAATTTTGACAACTTGAGCAGAATGACAATTTAAGTGGAGTTACCTCAGAATGTACTCAGTAATCAACGATCATGTAAATTTTAAATTTAACAGTCTTCATAGCAATTATGTAAATTAATGGAATTATGTAACGATAAAAAAGTTAACTTTGTTTACTTTGAGCTTTATTTAAACAATCTTTAACTGTACTGCTTTACATTCATATTATAATTCCTACTTTACCCCCATACATATTATAATTCCAAGTATTTATCTAATTTTGATTAATAATCACAATAGTATATAGTTTAAAATAACAGAACTAAAATAGCATGAATTGATAGCAAAGAGAAATGTTAAGTGCTTAAGTTTAAAGGACTACAAAAGATTTGTTAAGAGTCAGACCATAAATGCATAATCACATTTGATTATGATTTGAGAAAATGTACCCAAGAGTGCACTGAGTTTTATTTAAATGTGATATTTTTCTCAGTAAAACATTTCCTCTCTTAGAACAGCAATTCAGCTTAACACAATTATTTGATATATATATATTTTAAAATTTATAATGTAAATTTCAATGATATGTAAGGGTACGTAAATGATCCAAAAAGATGCTGACCATTTTGGTAGAAGAGAAACATTGACTTTTCACGTGTTTTGTGGGAGGGTTCATCAAATCTGCTATATAGATTGTGTTAGTTTACTAAATGCAAATATTTAGATAGCATGTAATAATTAAATATTTGCTTGTCCTATTATATAATTTCTGTTAGTTATTGGTGAATATTACTACAAAATGCTTAATATTATAATTGTAAAAATAACTTCCCCAGAAATGTCCCTCAATCTATTGCTTACCAATATGCAGCTGATATTTGGTTAGAATTTTAGTTATCTTTAAAATGTGTTATTGTGCAATTTTACTCTGCAACTTGTGAGCTTAGTGTGCTAGAGGGAGGTTTTATAAAAAAAATTTGCATATGGCTTTATGTGAGAAAGTAGAAATTCGTTGTGTTTTCTGCGTAGTTAGTTTTATCTGGACTAGAGATACACGATCATAATAATAGAATGGAATGTTAGAGATTCTGAGATCCTGTTATCAAATGAACACATTTTCATATGAATAATCAAGTTATCGGATTATCCCTAAAATAGATGGGATACAAATTAAAAATTCTTTATACTTCTGAATATCTGATGGTAAAAGACCCAGCCATCTTACTTCTGGCACAGCCAAATTCGCCACATCAAATGACATAGCCTATAAAAAAAGAAAGAAAAGTTTCATTCTTTTAGAAATGGTTAAATGTCATGACCTTTTAATTTTTAGAATGCTGTAATCTTTTAAAAAATGTTTGCACGCTGCTAGAAAAAAGTGTCCTGGTACTTTGGATGGGCTGAGAGACATAAGGGGTCTCACTCCCACCCATTAAAAATTCTTTCTTGCTATGTGCAAAACACGCTCATATAAGATTTGCTACGCACATAAATTTTTTTTAAAGAAAACTTTAGCATATTGGCCCTGGAAAGATTAACAATCCCATTGTAAGCAAGTCCATTGTAATAATCCCATTGTAAGCAAAGACGGACATAAGATGCAAAATCATTAAGGGAGGTCATATCCACTACTGTGTTGACCCTCACTTCTCTTTGGGAGGACCACTGTAGCTCATTTGGAAGAGTAGCGGATTAGCAACCAGAGGATGGCGAGTTCGACTCGGACCATCCAAAGACCGTCGTGTACGTGGGGGCTGGTGCACGTTAAATCTGTCGTGGCCTCAAATGTCATCACGTTGCCGTGGTGTTGAAGTTTGGAGAGTGAGGTTCCAGCTCAGGTGTTCACCTCGTTATTTGACCGTGGTTCAAAATTACGAAGCGTTGTCCTCGGATCTTTCCCTTCGGGATTGAGATCCCGGACCGTTGGCAATAGCTCGTTCTGTTGCTCCAGTTCGACGTTAATTCAACTATATCATAATGAGTAACTCAGAGCTATTATAATGTTCTGCTTTTTTTCCTGTCATGTAACGAGTAATCTGACAGCAATAAATAAATTCATCTGAATGAGTAAACGAATAAAAATAATAATTTCTTATTAAAATCGTATTTCCTGGTGTGTGTGGTAGTTTCCTTAATTTTCATACTTCACAAGACCTTTCGTATACGTTTTTCCCATATCGAGATGGCTTCTGTTAGAAGCTACATGTGAATTCTTAAGTTTTGCATATTTTAAGTTGAGTGCTTTGGAGATCAGCGTTGCCTACGCAGAAATAAAAGAATATGATATAATTGACCCATCTATGCATTCAAATTAATTTTATCAGAAATATTTTTCGAATGAGGAAAATAAAATATCACGTAGCTTCGCTGACACACATGGAAACATCGTGTTTCATGTGTGTCCAACAAGTACGACCGTGCGGTTGGTAATCCCTGACGTAAACAGTTAATATTATTTACTTAGAAAACGGCTCACATGCAAACTGAATTTAGAATTCTACTCGAAAAGATAAAACACAAATTTGAAAAGAAATACTTTTGCTTTTGCTCGATTTCTTGTGTTTAAATTCTGTTAAAAGAGCTCCAAAAATAATTTTTGCGTAAAATATTTACTCATAACAACTCATATCCCAAGAGAGAATGGGAATTGATTCTTTTCGTATATGTCAAACTGTTGCTCGTCGAAAATCATCGCTCATAAATATGACTAGAGGGAAGATCTCGCTAATTAAGCAAAGCGCCGGAAGCAAAATTTAGAATTCTGGTACCTCTGCTTTTCAAATTTCAGACAGTGTACACAGCTTAAAAGTGGAAATAAGGAATGGATGTACTGTAATTTGATTATCTTAAAATACCTTTTTGCGACCTTGAACGATGTGTGAAAAGAACATAAGAACGGAAAGGAACTAATTGTTTATGGTAGGATAATTTTTTCACGAACCTTTTTATACATAAAACTTGACATTTTTATTAATGAAACTACTTATCTTTAGATCTTGTGAGTTTAAAAATCGCGGGTGGAAAGTTAAGAGAAGTTTATATCACTACAGTAAGAGAAATTCGATTGAATTTTTCCGTTCTCTGAGAATTAGCTAAGTCTAATCATAATAAGAACTGAAGTGTTTAGTGAATTTATAAGTGATAAAATAAATTTTCATTTTTAATCGATAAACATAATTTCAAATTTTTTTTAACATGCAAGAAATTCTAAATGATTTTTATTCAGTGCACTCAATATTCATATTCAGTTGTTAATATACAGTGGAAATAATAAATCCATCCAATTTTAATTTTCATAAAATATTGTCAAAATTAAAATATTTATTTAATCAGGTAAGAATTTGTGCATGTAAGATTTAATCATAATTTAAGCATGGATATGAACTTTTTAATTTTAACTTTCTCTTAGGTTAATGTTCCATTGTTGCAGCATTAATTTATTGAAAAGCCTAGTGCCTGAGTATAGAAAATTTTAAAGGTACAAAATTTAATCTTTAATTTATTTATAAGAGTGTTTTTGTTATGCATTTAAGAAATCAATATTTTCTTACCATTGAGCCATATTTGTAGATGCTTAATATTTCAATTCCTAGAAAAAGTTTGATACAATTAATATTGTTTTATTTATGTAATTATTAATTAATTTTATTTTTATTCAATATTAATATTTACCATATGGATCTGCATCCACTAAACCTAATATTGGAATTTTTAACGTTTCCCAAAGTTTGCGCAACATTTCTCTTGTATTGACATCCGGAAATCCTTTTCCCTACATAAAACAACAGTTTGTGATTTAATGTCATGTTTTTTGACTGAAAATTTAGTTTTATAATTGTTGGGACCATACAAAAAATACTGCACACAATTAAAAATTTACTGTGTGAATTAATGAAAATATGCAGCTAAAATCTAGCATTGATTTCTGTGAATAATCTTAATATTTATATCTTTCGATACAACAAATGCTCTATTTTTACCAAAAAGTTGTATTAAAATTTATTTAAAACTTTGCAAGAAGCAATTACGCATTTCTGGTTAGTTGCAGTTTATATGTTCTTTGTATGCAGTAATAAATTGTATAAAAAATATGTTGTTCTGTTTTTGTTCACTGTAAAAACGCCCTGCTTCTGATTTCCTTTTAATAATGAATACTTGTGCGAATCCACTAAAGTGCTTTACAACTGTTGTTTCTTCAAAAACTGCTTTAAATTGCAACTATTCAATAAGAGAACAAAAATAACACTTGTAATAAGGGTACTCATTATTTTTAATCTTGACATCTCAAGTAAACTTTGTTTCTCCATTGAAAACAGCGATTTCTTTTCTAATTAACTGAAATTTTCATTCAAACAAAAAGGCATATAACAACGAATTTCATTAAATTCAATAAAACATTCAGTGCATAAATTCTGTTTTTTTTCCTAACGATTGCTTTTTGTCTTCATTAAAATAGTTTTTTGTTACATTGTTATCGCTGTAACAATAAACATGTATT
Source organism: Meta bourneti (assembly GCA_933210815.1). Taxonomy (NCBI): domain Eukaryota; kingdom Metazoa; phylum Arthropoda; class Arachnida; order Araneae; family Tetragnathidae; genus Meta; species Meta bourneti. Next base: position 70,277,851 of record OW119922.1, on the reverse strand, counting down.
GGGATTTTTTAGTCGAGTCATTACTTTTTATGGAAAACGTAGAGTTAAAAAGAAGGGACCGGATTTTGTTGACTTAAAAATGAAAAGAATGACCAAAAATTGTTTTAAATTATTAAACATTTCAATTAATAATTTGAAGATCCAAAAGTAAAATGTGATTTGGTGGTTGCTCCTGGTGGTTGTCTCGACTAGATATATTGTCATTAGTAAAACTGACCAGTTCTTGATGAACGAGATATCTCGTCAATGGTAGAAAACTGATCAAATCATGATCTTGTCTGTCAATATAAAAAATGGCTGCATCTTTATGACGGGATATCTCGTCATTAGCAAAATTGGTAAGTACTTGATTCAGAGATATCATGTTGAAACCGTTTGGAAGGTTAAAACTAGAAAAAACTCCCTCCAGCCCTTACTCTTTCCGGTGTAGATCCACAATAGAAAAGCGTAGAAAGATTTTGTTTTGCGTTGAAGGGTAGATTACGAATTTGTTTAGACTCCAGAGGCTGGTAGATGAGTTATTTCTTTTGTGTTTTATAGAAAAAACGGAATCGCGGATGTGAAAGATGGAGACTTGAGAAAGTTTCGACGAAAATGTTTTTACACCTGGGTCAAAACTTAAACATTACGCTAAAAACTTGAAAAATGACCAAAAATGCATTACAAATCTCAACAAATATATAATCCCCAAAATTGACCTAGAAATAAAAAATATCTCAAAATGACTCCCAAAACTATCAATTTCTAGAATTAGTAGATTGCATTGTCTAAGAAGTGATGAAAAAATGGTCAACAAATCTTGGCCATGGTTATAAGTTTTAGTTGGTTGGGTTTTATGACGTAAAGGTATATTTGGCCCGGAGGTTATAAATTTCGTAAAACAAACTTGTATTTTTACACGAATGAAACTAGATGTCCACTAATTTAAACACGAAACTTATCAAGATGTATGTTTGCGGTAGTTCCGATTTTTTAAGAAAAGCTCTATTTTTCTAATTTTTCAACATCATTTAATGCTTCCGAAAAGAGATATCAAAGCATTCATCACAGTGGTCGTTTATGCAGAACATTTTTAAAACCAATATATTTATGTAAAATTGCATCATCCATGCCATATAGTAATGCACATGATTTGTAGCTGAATGTCTGAATTAAATATTTATACTTTCTTATCTTTGCTCTAGATAAATTATAAATAATGACCTTGTTTTAAACTAAGTTTGTATTTAAAAAAAATAATGCCCGACCACTGACTTCTACTTGTGAAGGAGCGAACGGACAACTACTTGTGATGGAGCACTTACATACAAGGGTGAGGCGCCGCTACACTTAACAGGGACAATCACCAATATCCATGCGCTTACACAAACCGAGATTCGAAATTTTGAAATTTGAAATATACATACCGTGATCATAATGCAAGGATACAGCTGTTCTATAATGTGACTATCCAACAGCATCTGGAAAACTGAACTTTTCTCAACTACTAAAATAAAACGGGCGTCAGATTGAATATCTAACAGTGTTAAGAGTGGTTATTTTCTTTTAAAGTGTGAAAGAAAAAGTTGCAGATGTAAAAATTGAAAATACTTCAAAAGGATACAATCAATACTGCTTATATCATTGGAGAGTAAAATCCCCTATTGAAAAAGAAGAAAAATGTCATCTATGAGAGCATTATCAGTTTTAGCATCAAATGTGTTTTTTTGTTTGTGTGCAAAACAATTCAATTCTGTTGCACAGTAAACGAAATTATTACAAATGAAGTGTCATCTTTTCAGTTAGGTAGGTAGCTAATTAACAATAGGCTATTGGCGATGGTCCGGGATCAACCTCGAACAGAAAGATCCGAGGACAACACCAAGTAATTGTGAACCACGGTCAGATGACGAGGTCAACACATGAGCTGATACCCCACTCTCCAAATTCCACACCACTCCAACGTGAGAACATTTGAGGCCACCACAGATTTAGCGTACACCAGCCCCCACGCACACGACGGTTTTTCGTTGGACCGAATTTCGAACACACAACCCTCCGGTTTCTTATCCGAAACTCTACCAACTGGGTTACCTAGGCCCGTTACCTTTTCAGCGCAAAAGACATAATTTCATTAGAAATTCAATTAAACTACTATAGAATATCTCTAATATTACAGTAATTTTGCGTTTTTGTAAATATTTTGTAATATCTAAAACCTGCACACTTTCCTTGTGTGAAATTTCAAGAGCACTTTAAGAGCATCCACGAGTTTTCGTACTAATACCTTACGTTTATAAAAGGGAGAAATAAAAACGCTGTCTGTTTTGCTCTCTCCGTCTATTCCATGTTGCGAGGTTTCAAAACTGAGTTAGATGGTTTATACACTGCGCTTGGGTATCCACCCTGTCTTTTAATGCAGACAATAACTCTATGAAAACAAGTTCACATTCATATTCATTCGTAAAACAGAATTCCCGTAGAAAGATCTTCAAGAGAAGAAACTAGTTCACAAATTCATTCATTGTCTTGCAATAAATAAATGCTGCCATTCGCATATTTTTAATTTACTTCATTACATTCTTTATGCAAAATTTCATTGTGAGAAATCAGGTTTGAATAGGGTATTATGAGGAGGTTACAAAAAGAAGCGTTTCGTACTAATGAAATAGCATACCCCTGAATAGTGTGATATATTGTTCCATGCTAATGTGTATGTTGGACAAATAAAGCTGCATGAAACCGCAGATTGAATGAAAAGAAAGGTTAAGAAACTATTCCTTTAGTAACATACCTTTACAGTGGTTGGTTACGTTTGATGCAACTGGTACCAAATGCAATTTGAACGAAAAGTGTTTCGCAGAAAATGCAGTTTTTATGAATACTCAAATACCCAAACTTAAAATCTGTAGACACATTCTTATGAAAAGGTGCGGCAACAACTTTTCGTACCACCCAAACGTGGGTCATATTCTGCTATAAATTAATGATACAAGCAATAATGCTATTTTAAAATTTGTGTCCATAAAAATTCTTGTCAACCAAAACATTTGGAAATTCAAACTAAATGAATAAACATTGTTCAAATAAACAGTTGATAATATTTGAGTAAAACTCTCGACCATAATTTTGTTAACTAATAATTTAATTTTCAGTTTTTAGAAATACCAATTAGCGTAATATGCAATCAAGCATCTTTTGATGTTCTAAATATCAAAAGATGCTTGATGTTTTTTGATATTCCAAAAATGTATGGGGATGCAATGAGTATTCTTTGTTGGGGCATGTTTTCGACCTTGCTGGATGGAGATTCAGTTACAATTTAAACAGTTTAATGATCACTTGTTTACATCATGAAATATTTTTAGAGTGCATTCATTAGAATACATTTATTACATTTAGTTTTAGTTTCTGAAACTAGTGGTTCAAAATTACGAGAAGTTGTCCTTGGATCTTTCCCTTGGGGATTGCTCCCGGACGGTCGCCAATAGTCCATTGTATTGCACCAGTGCGACGTTAATTAATTACCTACATCTGAAAACATGATGAATTCGAGTCTGAGATTGACATTCCTAATAGTGCTACAAAAATATGCGATGGTGTTATTACATTAAAAAGTGCAATTTGGTAATTTATATTAGGTGTACCGGAAAGTTCTGTCCGTTCCGGTTACAAGTTTCAACAAGTATGCGCATATTCATTTGACGCATATTTGGCTCTCTCTTTTTATCACTGAATGTATACATACTAACCTAGCAAATGAACTAAAACGAAGATGATTCATGTTAGTATTAAGTGAGACGCGATCGTGTACCCATGGCTACTGATAAAGTTCATTTACGCCACTGTATTTTGTACGAATTCCAACAAGGAAGAAATGCTACAGAAGGCGTGTAGAAATTTATTGAAAGTGTTTGGTGAAGGTACAGTTTCTGATAGAACATGCAGAAGATGGTTCGAAAAATTTCAAATAGGTGATTTCGACCTTTCTGATAAGCCACGCTCTGGGCGACCATCTTTGATCGACGACGATACTGTCAAGATCATGTTAGAGCAAAATCCTTTTTTGACAACATCGGAGATTGCGGAAAGGCTTGATTCAGCTCAACAAACCATTTCGGACCATATTCGGAAACTAGGATTGGTGTGGAAATATTCGAGATGGGTGCCACATGAGTTAAGAGAAGAATTTGAATGATCGAGTCATCATTTGCACATCTCTGCTTGCACGGAACAAAATCGAACCCTTATTGGACCAGATGATAACTGGGATGAAAAGTGGATTACCTATGAAAACATCGTAAGGAAAAGGGCATATTGTGAATCAGGAAAACCTGCCCCCTCCACCTCTAAACCGAAGTTGAGCCTGAGTAAGAGAATGTTGTGTATATGGTGGGACATTCGAGGACCAATACATTTTGAGCTGTTGAAACCGAACGAAAAGCTAAATTCGGAGAGGTATTGTCAGCAATTGGATAATTTAAAAACAGCACTCCAAGAAAAGAGGTCGGCGATGTTCAATAGGAAGGACATCATACTGCTTCATGATAATGCCAGGCCACGTACTGCTTTGGGGATTCGTCAGAAACTCGCAGAGCTAGGCTGGGAAATTTTGTCGCATCCACCATACTCCCCGGACCTAGCACCCTCCGATTATCACTTGTTTCTGTCCTTACAAAATTTTTTGCAGTGCAAAAAATTCAAAAACGAAGGAGATATCAGACAAGCACTGGTTCAATTTTTCGCCTCTAGGGATAAGGCATTTTTAAAAAATGGGATATACAAATTGCCGTCACGCTGGCAAGAAGTCATAAATAATGATGGAAATTATATTATTCAATAAAGTTTATTCAAGGTATGAAAAATTTATTATTTTGTTTTATTCTAAAAACGGACAGAACCTTCCGGTAGACCTAATAATTTATAGAGTTAAAATAGATGTTTTGAACCGTGGGATGTAAACATCATTTGAGATACCTGGTTATAGCTATTTCAAAGTTCTGTTGGGCAAAAAATAAACTGACCTGTGATGTCTTATTGCAATCCACATAATTACCTTCGGATTCTTTGTATCTTAAATTACCAGCGATACATCCTTTTGATGTTGTCAACTAGAAAATTAAAGGTATTCCGTTTATTTTTGATTAAATATATTATCCTAATTACATAATTAATTATAATATTTATGTTCCCGTGAAAACTTAACCACGTGAAGTTTTATTTTCGGAGTTTTTAGGAGACAAGCTATGTCGTCTAAAATTTCATCCAGGACAGCTTGCGTTTTGAATAATGTGACGTCTTCGTAGTAAAGTTCTCTGTAAGATTAAATGTGGAATAAATAATTCCGTCATCTAATTACATTTCGACAAATTAATGTCGTTATGACTCGTGCAAAATAATGGAATTCCATACCTTTTTGTTCGATAAGTATTCGTCTTAATGAGTTTATGAATTTTCGTAAGGACATGCAGGAAGCGAACTGTAAATATAATTAAATAATGCAAAACTATTATATGCTTATGAATATTAAATAGAAATATGATTATTATAATAATCCTTATATATAAGGATTACCTAATTTTGTTGAGCCACTTCTTTGAGATCCTAAAGTTTTCACTATTGGATTTTCTATTAATTGGATTCCACTGTTAATCTTGAAGCTAAAATTATTTACAAAATTAAATCAAGCTTGTTTAAGACTACTTGGTGACAGGCGTTATCTTAGTGCGGTAAAAACCATTCTTCACTGTTCACTTCAAGAACTTTTGGATAAGAAGGAATGGCCCCAGAAAAAATTCTGCTGCAAATATTAACTTAAAATGTAACTAATCATGAAAAGTTAAGATTTTTAATCGTGAAGTGATTATAAAGTTTATCAGTGTGTTAAGAATAATAAGAAATAAACAAAAGTGAGGAGAAAATATGATGAATGATTTGCAACGGATTCTCGGGCGAACTTATCACTCGCAACTAGAAAGTTAAATTTTGGTAGCCAATATAATTTTCAATGCAATAATAAGGGATAAATTATTCAGCATAATCCCTCTTCTGCCGATATTCTTTACATACGTTAGATTTATCAAAACATTTTGAATTATTTTTCTCATATGTCACGCAATGCAAAGAAAATGAAAGTGGATAGTACTGCATCCATGTTTTTAGGGATTATTTCAATTAGTTTAAATCTTAAAGCCACATATGAAGGCAAAACTTCCATTTTCTCTGTTTAAGCAGCTGTTTGGCATATAAAACGACTTTAGGAAACAGTAATTTTTCCTGGAAAGGCGGAATATTTATTACAGCTATGAACGGTTGGACTCAAATCTCACTTTAATCTCTTCCCAGCTGGGGTTCTAAGCTTCACCACTTTTTGCCTGTTATTATTTATTTAGCAGTAGATGAGAGGGCGTTGAAAAAAAGATGTCGAGTGAAGTACGGGAAGAGAAACATCCGGCTGAGCTATCCTTTTTTAGATTTAGACTGAAAAAAACGGGGGAAATGCTGGGTAAAAATGACCCATACTAGTACAGATGCGAGTAGCTGTTGACGTTTAAAAAAGGCAGGAAATAACATTTGAAGTTATGTTGATCTATTTAATGCTCGCTACAGTTATATGCGTGACGTAACATTATAAAGCTCCAAGGTAAATAAATCATTGCGACGATGTATACCAACTGCAAATCAAATGCACGTATAGTGCAGCTCCGACTAGAAGGCAGTCAGTCTTGGGTATGATGATTTTTGAAAAGGTGCGATAGCTCTTAGAAGGCTGTCATACGCAAAACACAAAAGTGATCGCCATGGATGGTTACTCACATACTCATTATCACTGCTGTTTCGACGCCGAACGATAAATTTACAACCAGAATCTACGCTTTAGACGCGAATTGTGGAATCTATTTGTTTACGGTACCACCAGTCTCGTAATATAGTCCGGCTTCCGCGAGATGGCAGTTGAGTCACGTGGTTTTTAGCAAGTCTTTTAGTTAAGTCAGGGGACTGGTTGTAACCTAAACAAATCGCTTCTACAATTGGTATCTTAGCACGGATTCTAAGCTTATCGTTCGGTGCCAAAAGTGATGGCAGTGATAATGCTGTTGAGGGATGGAAATCATCTACTGTGATCACTATTCATGGTTTTGCGTATGTCAGCTTTCTCCTAACCTGATTTTCCACCTTTTCAAAATTAGACTGACCCAAGGTCGACTGCCTTCTCGTCGGGGTGTCGTACTATCATAGACTCCTTGGAAACTCAACTGTCAACTCGTGGAAACTGGATTATAGCACCTTTATCTTGTGTCACTTAAACATTCTACACTTATTCATTTGTTTATTTTCTTATACACATGCTTAACTCTGAATTACTTGTATAATTGAGCAATCAGTGTTTATAAAACATGACAAATTAATAATTAATAAGTTTTATTTCTGATTACAATGTTCTGAAAGCTATAGTTAAGGGTATAAAAACACAGATAGTATAAAAGTGTGCTTTTGGTTTATTACAAAATGGTTTACTATCGTATTAAAATTTACCTAAGTCTAATTTAATAAAATTGAGTATATACCATGTGTGGGTGGTATTGTAGCTGTTTACAAATATTTGTGTTTTACCTTGTTGAATAAATACATGAAAAATTTTGTTTGTCAAGTTTTGTTTCTCTGAATTAATTAATAATTTTTTAATTCGTTAATTGAAGGAAGTATGGAAAGATATAAGTAGTAACCACATAAATTGCTAAGGATGTGATTGTGGGTCACGTGTTGCCCAATCTTGTTTCGTATAGCTCATTGTTAATAATTGCATCCCAAATTATATTCTTTCAGAGAAATACTAGTCCCAATTAAGTAACTAAAACAGCTGAAATTATTTAAACCATTTAAAGTAAATTTTGGAAAGCTTTATCATTCTAAAAAATACAAAAACTTTAATTATTTAAGTGCACTTTATTTATTGGTTCATTAAAATTAATATCCAAAAATTATATAATCCTTAATTTATCTATTTTATGATGCATTGGAAGTAATACATTTGCATTATTTTTGGTGATGTATATGCAATACTAACTAGATGTAAATTTTGATCAATATGTTAAGACAACATGCTTTCATCTTGATACAGAGTTTCACATTTGGTTAATTGCTGATTTAAAATAAAAATAAATAAGAGCCTGATAAAAAGTAAACATTGGCAAAAATCTGTTCTTTTGCTTTACGCAAATGTATTCCGACTACTTGATTTAGGGAATGTATACGAAGAGACAGAGAGGAGGTAAATAAAGAGATGGATATTCTAAATAAAAACAAAGAATTCGCCGTTTTAGAACTTTCATCTCATTTCTACTTGAAGGCATAAATATTTTGAATGGTTACTTTTTCTTCCGAAATGGGAAATTTCTTTGTTTTCTGATAAAATTCATACTTTTTGTGTTAAATTTATTCTTTTGAATATTTATGTACATAAATAGTTTTTATTTAGATTGTTGGTTACCTTGTGTTTTTCCATATTCGTCTATTGGGAATCTGTATAGTTGCAATTTGATTCGTGTCATTCTTTGAGAGGTATTCCTTCAAGATATTCTCAATTTTAATAAGTAAATGATGGCTAGATAAATAAGGGAAAAAGATTTTTTCACTGAATTCCAAATTCTTAAGAATGGCAAGTCTGGTTTTTATGAGAGGGATTTTCAGTGTAAGATAGTCAGACGGTCTGCAAAGATTTTACTTCTGCTGTCCAAATGCTCTCGCATGATACATGCATATCAGGGTAAAAAATAAGCTTAAAATGGGTTTAAACTGCAGTTTATCACCGTTTTGGCGTTTAATCTAGCTGACTAATTAACCATCATATATCAATTTAGAATTCGTTTTTTTTTTAATTATTGGCGACTTGCTGAAATCATATTCGAAAATCAAGCCAACTGACGTCACGTTCAGAATACGTACAGGAAACACGTATCACCATAGAAACACTACCGCCACCTACATTTATCTTGACAGAAAATGCCTCTCATATATGTAACCCAAATAAATATAATTACTCAATGTTAATATAAGGTTGCAGAAGGAAAGATTAAAAGGACTATTATTAGAAAATGATCTTATTTTGTAAAATAAAATTACTTAAATTCATTAAGTTATATTTGTTCCATAGAGAACTTATTTAGCAAACATTCCGTGGAAATCTTAAATTTGAATTCTAGAAGTAAATGTTACGGATGAATTTAACAATTAATTAGTATTCTACATTTTGAGATGAAATTAAGTGCATATGGAAATGAAGTTGTTGGTGTAATGTTTTGTAAATTATATAATTTATTTTATAATTAAAATATTAATCTGATATATTATAGTTTTAGGAAAAAAGTGTCTATACATCCAGTTCTTTGCAGTACTACGTATGCCTACGAATGGAACATTTGTTTTCAAAGAATTCTCTAGGTGATGCGTAGGATAATTTATAGGTTCTCATCTTTGTAGAAAACCTTTCTGAGGAAAAATATATATGATATTTATTATATGTTAGATCAAGCGTCGATGTATTTATTAATAAGAACAGGTAAAAATAGACGAAGAAATAAACAAGCTATGTTGATGTAAATTAAAATGTTTTCTTGGGAATTATTTTTAATTTGAATTTCAACATAAATAATACAATAAGTGTACAAATACTAATAAAAGAGGTATATTCTGAATCGGAATTTTTATCTTAAAAATATCTGTTGACTAAAAGCTAACTTCATTCTCTATTCAAAATAAAAATATATACAAGATAAAATGGAATTAAAAGGGAACTGATTGTGCATTTTCTCTTAATGCATCATCAATTTCAGAATATTTCATACTTTATTTTATTAAATGGCTAATTAAGAACTGAAAAAAATTATTTGTACTTACTTTCTGTCTTCATTCGATTCCATTTTATCTTCATTCATACCAATCTTTTGAATTATTTTAATTCGGGTTTCTGTTTTTTTATTGAAATTTTCAGTTTTTACTTCCAATGCATTATAATTTGTTAACGACACTAATATTCGACGTAATTTTTCTATATTCGTCCAAAAAGTCTCATCCGATCCAAATCTTGGTTGAATAGTAAGTGACATTTCAATATAAATACGCAACTTTTTATTATTTACTTAGTAATCCCACAATTCTTTGGAAATATGTTTCGTTTTTATGAACCTTTCAAATTCAAGAATTACAGAAAAAAAATTTGCAGACGAAAATAGACGATGCCTTCTTAATTAAAAATAATTACTTGAATCAAAATAAACTATAAAAAGTGAAATACAAAATTCTCAAACGATATTTTACAGTTTTAAAAATTCAGTATTTATAAATATGACTAAAGTTTAATATTTGAAAGCATAAATCTATTTAGTTTAATGCTAAAGTGATGTTTAAAATTTTCTTTATATATTGTTTTGATTTTTATCCATTACACAGAGTAGTTACTTTAACAAAATAAATTATGTCTTATTAATAAATTTAAAATTCAAAGGAAAAATAGCATAAATATTAAAGTTAATAGCGTTTTCTTTCTACATAATCCATATTCACCTTTTATCAGAAGCATTTTCTATCAAACTAAGTAGAGGTGGTGGTAGTATTTTTATGCAGCTATACGTTCCCCTGTAAGTATTATGAATGTGATGTCAGTTGGCTTGTTTTTAGAATATGATTTCAGCACTTGGCCAAAAAAAATTCCGAGCAATAAATTCCAAATTGATATATGATAGTTTAATGGTTAACACACACCAATTAGATTAAACATTAAACGTTGCCAAAACGGCGATGAACTACATTTTAAGGTAACCCCGATATGTATCATATGAGAGCATTTGGGCAGAAGTAAAATCTTCTCAGACCGTATAATTCGTTTGCATTGAAGTCCTCTCATATATGTGTTCCGTCCTCTTAAGCTAATTAGGTAACAACTGCTATTTTTATGTGTTTAAGGCCCGTGCACACATCCGACTTTTAAACGTACGGTGTCGCTGCGGCACCGTAAGTGCGGTCTCAGATAAGGAGATCAGATAGTCTAGTGCAGAGGTTCTCAAACTTTTTCAGTCACGGAGCACCTTTGAAATTGGAAATTCAACGCGGAGCACTAAATTTTATCTCGCAGCTATATACTGTATTTAGTAAATAGAACGACAAAATAGCATTGACGATACAAGGTAGTTTCGTCATTTAAGCTTGCAGGACATTAGATTTCACCGTTTAATTTTTTTTCTGCACTAATTTTCCATTGCAGACGTAAAATGCACACATGAAAAAAAAACATTTGAAAATAAATTCAGGGCAAATATTGCAGATCCACAATTTGTTAATGTATTAATTTGGCATTATTACATTTGTTACAAATTTTTATTTGGTTTCGTGAAACAGAAATTTAATGAGTAGGATGAGGCTGTTTTGATTTGCACAATGAGATTATATCTGGCTGAATTTTGGATAGTTGCAACTGAATATCTTGCTCTGCATTGAGACGTGATCTGTATTTTGTTTTAGTAGCGGCGTATGCGGAGAATCCTGTTTTGTATAAATAAGTGGTTGCGAAGGGCAGGAGAATAGGTTTCGCTTTATCTGATAGGATTTTAAATTCATCTTTTAGCGTACACCAAAAATCTGAGATTGATTTCTCAGTTTCAAACCTTGAGCTTATCGCTGTATCTGATGTCATCAAGCAAGCATTCATATTCCTGTGATGTCAGAGAGGATGGCTTTTTGGATATAGAGTATGGTGTTATAACCCAAACGTTTTTTTTTATGTTTTCATGCAATCCTTTTGGAAAATAAGAGTTCAAAGTATCAATCAAACGCAAGAGATGAACTTCAAACTCGTTTAAGATATCCGCAGGAATGTCTGATTCGAGTTCTTCTCCAAATCCTTTTGTTAGTGGAAAATAATCCAGGCTTCCGTTTTTGATTGACTCTACCCAATACTTCAGTTTCTTTTTAAATCCTTCCACTTTATCAGTAGCATCAAATTACTGCTTTTTCTTGAAGTGAGAGACATAAATCATTAACTTTTGTAAAATATCTGCCAAATACGCCAATTTCATTAGCTAACGATCATCACACAACTTCTCTCCCAAAGCAAAATCATTGTCACTCATGAAGATTCTGACTTCATTCCTTAGTTCAAAGAGGCGCATTAAACTTTTACCACGGGAGAGCCACCTTATTTCTGTGTGAAGAAGTAAAGACGTATGCAGACTCCCCATGTCATCACATAAGATTTTGAACAACCTGGTATTCTTAGGTCGTGATTTTATAAAATTTATTATTTTAACAGTTTCATCCAGCACTTCTTTTATAAAAGATGGCATTTTCTTCATTGCAAGAGCATGTCGGTGAAATACGCAGTGGCTACTGCTGCACCCCTTGGCTTTTTCTTTTATTTTTGCGATTGCACCAGACATCTTACCAGTCATAGTTTTCGCTCCATCTGTGCACCACACCAACACAGTTATCCCATAGGATGCTATTCTCCACGAAAAATTAATCTAATAATTTAAATATTTCACTGCCACTTGTGGTAGTCGGTAATGGCTTGCATAGAAGTAAATCCTCTTGAAGAGTCCAAATATGGATAGCGCACAAATACCATAAGAATTGCCAAACCAGCAACATCGGTTGATTCATCTATTTGAAGAGAAAATTTAGTGGATTTTATACGAGAAATTAAAGTAGCTTTAACATATTTTCTGCTAAGTCCCCGATTCGTCGCGAGATTGTATCATTTGACAAAGGAATTGTGTCTATCACTTTTGCAGCCTTTACGTCAAACATGCATTCGATAATGTCTTTTACACAAGGCTTGATGAGGTTTTCAGCAACAGTGTTGGTTTCGCCAGCTTGAGCAATTCGGTAACTGACTAAGTAAGATGCCATCAAAGCCTTTTCGTTGACAGTTTTTGAATGATACGATATACATTTCTGGACTTTCCTGAGTTCAATATACTTCCTTCTGAAAAAATCAGTTGGTTTATCCTTGCATCCTGGATGGATCCCCTCAAAATGACGACGCATTTTTGCTGGAAACGTTGAACTGTTCGGCAAGACTGCCACAAATTACGCACTGAGGTTTATTATCGGTGGTCTCAGCGAACCCAATATCCAAATAAGAATCATAATACTTTCATTTTAAAGTTTTTTTAATTGTAGAACTTGTATCCGAGGAAGTAGAGCTATGCAACTTGTTCGATAGTTCAAGAAGTTCTGTTGCATCCGCAGTCAATGATTCATCCGAAAAACCAGCTTGTACAGCAGCGTTTCCCAGTGCGACGTTAATAAATACCTACCTACATTAAAATCGAGTTTATCACCATTATGGGGACATTTGACATTTAATCTAATTGACGCGTTGACCAATCAACTATCGCAATATATCATTTCGGAATGCACTCTGGAATTTTTACTGGCGAAGTGATGAAATCGCATCCTGAAAAAAAGCCAAATCACTTCACGTTCGGAATATGTGAATAAAACACATTTCGCCACAATAACACTACCACCATATACATTTAGCTTGACGTAAAATGCCTCACAAAATACTTCTGTTAGATTTTATTTACGGAATTGGAAAGGGATATAAACTCCGACGTTGACACGTTCAGAACATGTTTAAAACTTTGACACTTAAAACATAGACAATGTCGGATTTTATATTTATTTTTACTACAATGTACAACTCTGTCTTCTCAAAGTTAATTTTGTCGGTATGGCATGATTACACACGAAGTTGAATAAATTCAAAATTTTAGGGAAAGTTAAAATTATAGGATTACTTATTGCAAGGGTTTGGTACGATCTTGTACGATTGAAATACCTTTCACGCTAATGAATTCCAACACTTGACTTTCATGCAAGGGAACAAAGAATGCTTGGAATGCTAACAATGCACATTTATAGTGTTATAGGAATTGACAGCGCAAGTAATGATAAGTCGAGCACTAAATTCGATATTAATGAGGATTGACAATAAGGCGTACAGAGATCTTGATTAAACGGGACGGCAGAGAAATTCCTCCTCCGACTCATCTTCATAAATGTAATACTCGCTTTGGATAAATGTTATGTGTTTTTATAGAAATTTAAAATCGGAAGACTGATTTTTTTGTAAAATGCATGTTTCACGCTAACGTTAATTTCCTCAACACTTGTTTTTATTTATAAAAAATATTTACTTTTGTGAATGTATTTCTTAATTAGTTCTATTGTCTTTCTTTTGAGAGGAGACAAATGCCAAACATTTTATTTTGTCTTCAGAGAAAATGTGATAAAAATGTTTTGTGAAGCGAAGTCTTTTTATATTTAACTTCAATTCCTAAGGTGTGGAATGTGTTCGACATTTCCTCAATAATCTTAAAATTGAAAACAAAAATTTTTATATTTTATCTTTTATTCCACAGCAAGATATAGTACGGCTGCTAAATAAACGAGAAGATGATATTTATTTTAGGGGAAAAGAATCTCTTTTCTTAAAGGTATTAAAAAATGCCTCCTACGCTATTTATATAGAACTAAATTGAGACGTGTTAATCACATAAGAATTTCATTATTTGTTGTCGATTGAGAAAAGTAATATTACCTTTCTTTTGCTTTTCCCGATTTCACATACCATATGTGTGGAATACATACTTATATTTTAACTGTGTTTTTGAATTTATTACAAAAACCTAAAATTGGTTTTCTTCAAAATATAGTTGAATTCATTCTTAAAATATAAAACAAGTTTTTTTTTCAAAAGAAGGCAAATAAGAGAAAATTTTGATCTCTTTTTTATTTTCAATGCTTGTATTCTGTATTGAGAAATATGATCCCCTATGATCTGAGATCTATGACGAAATATATTGAGAAATTCTATTGAAGTAGATTTCTAAATCCTTACTTAAAAATATCGGAGAGGGATTTTCAATGTAAACAAACAGCCCAGACGAAAAGCGAAGCTTTTACTTCCGTTGCTCAAATGCTCCCGGGTTTCCAAATAAACACCCGGGTTACTTTAAAATGCAGTCTATCACCATTTTGGCAACGTTTCACGTTTAATCTGATTAGCGTTGACCAATCAACTAAACTATCATACATCAATTTGGAATTCATTCTTTGGAATTTTTATTGGAGAAGTGTTAAAATCCTATTTGAAAACCAAGTTAACTGACGCCATGGTCGGAAGATTCGTACAGGAAAGACCTGTACAGGTTAAGACTTAGGAACACTACCGCCACCTACATTTAGCTTGACAGAAAATGCTTGCCATTAGATATTTTGAATTCTTTATAGTGATTTTTCTAGGAGAGCGATGAGACCTCAGTACAGATGTATCTAGCGTCTCGTTTGGTGGCAACGCTCTTGGCGCGTTTATTGGCGCATTTTTAGTAGCGAGTTATGGCAGGTTAAGGTAACCCATCTTTATTAGGGTTATTCCCGTTTTTATGGCAACCTCGGTAAGTGGAAAGATTTATAAAGATATTACATTTATAAAGTTAAAAATAGATTTTTTCTAAGATTTCTTTCCTTGGCGACATAAAAAAGTGCGCCGAAAAACGCGCCAAGAGCGTTGCCGAGGTGCTAGATTCATCTGTACCGAGACTTCAGTAATTTCAAGAACACTGCATGTCATAATCGAATTCTTCTTGACGAGTTGTATGAGTTTTCTACCTCAAATGTCAACTATCGCCTAAAATATATACATTGCTCAAGAAAACTATCCAAGAAACTCATTTTAAGAAAACTTGGAGACATCGATACCATCAGTCAAAAGTAAACGGTATTAAAATGTATCCCATAGACTGGGTGAAAATTTCGTCAAAATAGTTTAGGTAAACACGTGCAACAAATGTGCCTGCTAATGGCTCAATTTTGAAAGAAAGGCCATTGGAAATTCCAAATTGCTTTGAGAATTCCCCAAAACAAAAATTACTTTTTATGATCTCGACATAAATAGCGCTTGAAGATTCTAATGTAATCATATTACAGATTTTGCTCTCTCCTGTCAAAATATCTTCCATTTTAGGAATATATAGATGTAGATTTTATTAAAAGTGAACTGTAAAATTGATCGTGCTCAAGTTTTTCAATTTTTCATATTTATTGATAGCAGTATTGTTATTCACACTACACCATATTTAAATTAATTTATAATAAGCATAGATAAACACATTAAATCCAAATGGAAAGAAATTAGTCAAAAATATAAAACTGAATTTTACATTCTTCTAACTGGTTTTAATTCTTATCTCCAATACAATGCAAACACACCTCATTCATGTTACTCTCTTACAATTAGTTTCTAAACATTCACTTCAATTGTATCTCATTCACCTGTTAAAGGCGATTTGGTATTTTTTGATGTTTAAACCTATTTTCGCGTTCGCAGTTTCTTTTCTGCTCAGACTTCTATATTTCATATTTTTCATTACCTTATATAATAAGACTGCTGAAGAATTTCATAAGTGGCGAGCTCATCCATATAGCTTTAGCCATATTATGCAACTCCATAAGTCAAATCACGAATATTTAAACAAAGCGGCGAAATTGGCGAACGTATCCCTTGGTGGTTGACCTTATTTTGATTGTATTCGTTTGTTGCCATTCGCCAATATACAAATAATATCAATTTCTGAGCTACTTACGTTCGATAAATATACATATACAGAGATTTAGCTTTGTTGAGAACTCAATGCCTTTACTTGAAAGGTGCTTGTTGATAAAATGCTATACTAAATAGAAACGATCACCATGAATATTTAGTTAGAAAATTATATTATTCGTACTTTTGTATTACAATATATGAGGATAAAGTGGCATTTTTTGCATACCAATTTACAGATTTAATAATATATTCCTAAGTATATGCGATGCATAGAGCACTTGGTTTATTTTCATAAATATTTTTGTGTTTTCAAAATGCTAACTACTCAGGTATGATTACTATTGTACTTACTACTTTTGTAACTAATCAATACAGAAATACAAAGATTTTTCAAACAGGACTTTAATCAAATTGGAACAATTTTAAAGTGTACGAGAAAAAATGTACAACCATAGATGATAGAACATGCTCTCTACAGGAAGATGTGCTGTTCGATCTCTAAAAAAGTCATTTGACCTTCTGAGAAGTCTCGTGATGGATAGATGGTACTCTAAGTAATTATCTAGACGACTGGTTAAAGTAATAAATTCGACGTCTTTTGACTAAATGTACGAGAGGGATTTTCACTGCTAACAGATAAACCAGACTGTCTGGGAAGATTTTTACTTCTGTTATCCAAATGCTTTGCATGATACATATCGGGATTACCTTAAAATGAAGTTTATCGCCGTTTTGGCATTGTATGGCGTTTGATCTAATTCGTATAATCTACTATCGTATATCAATTTGGAATTTTTATTGGCGAAGGTGCTTCAATCGTATTCGAAAAACAAGCCAACTGAAGTCCCGTCAGAATACTTATAGGAAACACGTATCGCCGCAGAAACACTACATCCACCTGTATCTAGCTTGACAGAAAATGTCTCCATATATGTCAAATTAGAAAGCATCAGTGATTCAAATTTTATCAACGTTTTAAAATTAATTGTGTGAATTTTTTCGTTAAGGAACTTTTTATTCAGAGTGGTTATTATTTTCTCACTAGAATTCTGTATATATTTGAAGGGTACAGGGGAAAATCCCGTCATTGCATTTTCGGTCGAAAATGAGCGCTTTTTATTTTACATTTTTATATCATCCAATATTTTGAGAAATGATTTTTTAAACACGCTATTGGGTATAAATACATACTTTTGAGTTATTTTACAATTTTTCTGTATTTTTTAATATCACTTTCCATTTGTTGATAAACTTTAAATTGCGTTTGTCTCAAAATCGATTTTTATGCAATGACGGGGTTTTCCCATGTACCCTTCATTTATTTCTAATTCTTGTATAAATTAAAAGTATCGTTTGATTTTAGAGTGAATGAATAAATTGAATTTTTGCTTTTTGTTATATTATTTCCTATATTTGTATAAAAATGAAGGGAAACGCATATCTAACAGTTGTGTACTGACTGTCTATTATAAGAACTTTAGACACAATCTGCCTCTGTCTATTGCTTTAGAAACGGATCTTATCTTATTTTCTATAGTGGACGCTTCAAGAAATGTATTCAAGTTTGTCACAATGGCGCACCTTTTGACAATTAGGAAGTATTTTTAATTGTTTTAAGCCAACTCATTCGCGAAAAACAAAATAAAATCACGTCATCTCCGAGAATCACTTATAATCAAAATGAGCGATCTCTACTCCTACCGATCCTCACCACCCGTGTCGGGAGTAGTTTTCGTGGAAGACAGACAATATAATTCATTCAATGTGCAACATGCGTCACTAATTTTGATTGTCTGAAGCACTTTGAGCACGTTATTTTTAAGTTGCCTTTTACACTAAGCTATTGCAAAATCGTACAACAATAATGAAGTGATTTGTTCACTTTTCAACCACATGTAACTTTTTATATGAATCAAAAATCCCAATTGTTAGATGAAGAACTTATATCTGTGGCTCATAACCAAAGATTCTGTCTCAATAAAAAGAAAATGTGTTAAATGGAAAGATTGAAATATATTAATGCCAAGGAATTTAGATCTATATAGATTTCACTAACACACGTTATCTGTTATTGTCGAATGGCAACAACGGATGCCAACAATATAAGATCAATCTTTACCGAATTAATTGGCAAATTTTGCTTTTAGTTTAAATAAGATTAATTTGAGAACTATGGAGCTGAATTTTTTGCTAAAACTACACAGAAGAGCTCGCCTATCTAATAAAATTATTAAGCAGTCCGATTACAGAAAGCAATGAGAAATCTGGGGGATAGAAATTAGCACAGAAAAGAAAATAAGCAAAAAAAGGTTCATCGTAAAAAAATACTGAATCGCCTCGGAACAAGGGAATGGTATAAAATTAAAATAGCCATTCAGAATCTAATTGTAGTAAAATGAGATGTGCTTTTTGCCATGCATATTATTGGAAGCAAGAATTAACACCAGTTAAAGTAAGCGAAATGCTGTTACATATCTTTGGATAATTTTATTTTATGTAGAAGTACGAAATCTCCACGCACACGCACATTTATGTGAATGTGGATGAATTAATAATAAATGAATTGAATAAGAGATGAGAAGGTGAGTAACGATGTTTTGTCATCAATAGATATAAGCAATTAAGAAAGTTTAGCGCAGATGTTATGTGCAGGTCTGCTAGTTGATGTATAAAATACGGGTAAAACTCAAGAGAACAAGATATCGGCCCCTCGCCAAATTGGGGATTAAAAGTTTTGTCGCCAAACGGCTTGGATAGGTCACTATATTGGATGCCTTCCATTTGCGACCAAGTGGAAGTGCATGTATAAGCATACGATGTGCTACTACATTCCAAAAGTATCGCCAATTAACGATGTTAATTATTGTCAATTGCCGATGGTACCGTGTTCTTGAGTCTACGTCACGAGAAGAAAATGAAAAAATTTGATACCTCACAAATTAAACTGTAAAACATCTCGTACATTGTGTTACAAGGACATTTATTGCATCAAACTTTAAAAGACGCATAATGAGAGCTATTTGCAAAATAAATATCAATGACACTTTACTGCATTCAGAACATAAAAGTAAATGCAGCATTTTTTGTAGAATAATACTCGAATCAAATTACAAAAACCAGCATACTGCTCTAAATGATTATAGTGTGTCCCGGTAATGACATTCATTTCCCAGCCTCGCAAACAATCGATCCCGAAGTGAACCGGAGCGGCTCCAAGCCTTTTCCGGAATCCGGGAGAAGAGACATCCATAAAATGCAAAAATCTGTTATGCGATCTGCGGGAGCATCGGAACGAATCCAATTTGTAGCAGTTGGGAAAACATTTCTCGTGTCCCACCAAAGAAAGGAAAAGAAGAGCAAAGTCGCAGTCCTCTTTTTTTTAATCTTGTGCCATGTTTCTCAAGAGGGTTTATATATATTTCGGAAGACTTTTAAATTACCCCACTAGCGTTTTTCTTCTGGAAAGAGTCGTATCCGTGGCCGCGTTATCTCTCCTCTACCCACCCCCAAGTATTAGAGCAATAAAACACGATAATGTTCTTTTTTCCATTTCGAATGAGATATGGCCAATGCTGCATAACGACGATGCCCGCACGTGCAGATGCATTTGCATTTAGAATAGTTATGTGAAATTATAGTAAAGTTATTTTTCTTAGGATAGTGTACACGCCACAATGAATGGCAAGGGATTTTTACTTAGCGCATCTGTATTTGCATTTAGAACCGTAATTATGTTTTACGAGGCATATTTTCCAGGTATGCAAACAAAATATTCTTTGTTTATCAAATATCATGTATTAAAGTCAGCGGCAACCACTCAACTAACCAGCGGACATTTTTACAATTCAAGAAAGTCAGTGATTCAATATATATAAAAAACGTTCAATGAACCTTTTCGTTTGTTATCAGGGGGACCGTTCTTGAGGATTTATCAACCATCAGCAAGTCACCCTCTTTTCTCAAAAAGATTTTATTTTCTATCAGAAAGCTCTTCAAGCATGTTTTCAGAACATAATTTCGGATTGCCTAGTTTTCTTTCTACTTTCTGCTCTACCATCCAAGTGATTTTGACCAGATATCAAACCCATCAAGATCTGGTCAGTTTTGCTAATGACGAGATACATTGTTGAGACAATCACCAGGAGGGTTAAATGCCGTAATACCGAATGTAAGTATTGCATTTAATGGTATGGTAAAAGGAGCAAGGACATATCAGTCTTGCGTTTAATGATTCTTTTCCTGTTTTCAGATGTATATTTTACTTGTGTGATTTTCAAAACTTCAATTTTCTCTGATATGACTAGTTTCAGCACATATTTTTGACAGCTATTTAATTCTAAAATCCTTTAAGGGAGGATTCGAGCCCATGAGCTCTATTCCTGAATGCATCCATGCTCTTGATGAGTGCTTTTTGAAGATTCTAATGTAAATTAAGAACAAAATATGCAGATTTATTAATCTCTTTTATTACAATTACAAAAGAAACTACACAAAGAACGAATAAGTCTAAATCGAAGTATAATTTTCCGATACTATAACCCCTCGGGGGACATCGTTAGGTGTGTACGGGCTTCACGAACCCTAGGTACCTAGTGATCTATTCTTTTCCCATGGGGTTTACTACCTCTGGTAAACATGGATGTCGCGACCCCAGGATGGCCAAGTGATCTTTCTCTTTCTTCTCTCCATCCTTTCTTTTCACAATTACTTGACATTGTCTGTCTTGTGTTTGGCGCAGCTTGTCCAAATATGACCCTTGCGCCATCAAACCCAAAACCAACTAACCGATATTATAACTTATAACATGTAACAAATACATGAATAATACCGGAAAACTTATTTTGGGGCATGATTATGTAAATTTGTGGAGGTTATGTAAAGTATGCATGCCTTTCGACTACCCCTATTTTCAAACTACGTGCATGTGAACGGTCAACATGCCATTCAGGAACTGCCCTGTTTATTACTGTACTTTATAAACACCATCAGGTTGGAGCTGTTGGTTGTTTAAACATTTTATACGCTGTTATTTAATTAATCTGAAAAAGGAACGTAAGAGATTCACTTAGACCCTCAAGGATTTTAGGGGTTTTACTTATCTGCTCACGTGAAAGAAAAGTGACACATCTATTCACACAGTGCGCATTGCTTGCACGTATCAGTCCACCTAGCTGTAATATGAAGCATGCCTCAGCTGTTCATCTCCTGGGTCTGGGGTTGTACAGGGAGGATCTGTATTTTAAACCTCCAAGTGGTTTAGACGGTATATCTCGTTCATTAAGATCTGATCAATTTTGCTAATAACAAGATATGCCGTCAGGAAGGTATTGCAGACTATATGATAATGACGAGCTCAAGGTCTTGTCAGTTTCTTCTGACAAGATATCTTGTCCGTCAAGATATAATGTCAGTTTTGCTAATGGCGAGATACCTCGTCGAGACAATCACCAGAAGAGTTAATCTTATGCTCGTCTTGAACTTTTTGAAGGTAAATGAACTCACGAATTTCGTCCAACTTGTCTCGACCAAGTGGGGCAAGAAACAGCAAGTCTACCCAGCGAAAAGTTGTTAGAGTTATGAAGATAAGGTAGGTATTTTAATTAACTTCGCACTAGAGCAACACAAAGGGCTATTGACGACGGTCCGGGATCAGTCCCCAAGGGAAAGATCCGAAGACAACACCACGTAATTTTGAACCACGGTAAGATGACGTATGAAGATAAGGCTATTGGTTTTATTTTTAGCGATATTTATTACTTTAAAATTTTAAGATTATAGTCATTGAGTAGGTTTTGATAAGTTTTTACGAATTTTGTAAAGCATTTTTATATAATTGGGATTTAGTTTCATTTCTAAGAATCCTTAGAACTTAAAATTCAGTACTTTTTGCAATAAATGTGTTTTGTACCAATTAAAAGCATCAGTCATGGCACCAGATTTGCATCATGGTTTACGAGAGAAAATATGTGAAATTCAATTCAGATTTCAGTTCTACCGTCACAGTGACTACTTGTAAAGATAAAGTTTGATTATAAATATCTTGTAAAATCTCCGTATCCATTGTATTCATTCAGACTTTTCTTTTCGAACCAGAATGATTGCAACAAAATGTATTTGCCTACTATTTCAATATAGCTTGATCTAGTGGTCGGGGTGCTGGCTCTGTATCGTAAGATTCCTGGTTCGAATCCGGGTAAAACGTGGATGTTTGTCCGTCTGAAATGAGTGTGTGGGCTCTCTAAATGGGTTGTGCATACAATGTGTGGTATGTATATGATGAATACCCGGTGGTGCACCAGGGTAATGCAGTGGTTTACAAATCCGCCCTTGAAGTGCCATAATGAATAATGTCCGATTGGTCGAGTATTAGAAAACACACATTGTAGCAACTGTTCTGGACGTTGAATTCACACCTAATCATATGTTCACCTGCCCTGCAATAGTAGCTGCTCTTCAAACCTTTGATTACCATTCCGAAGCTCTACAGCGAGAAAATAATTGACATCACTAAAGCTGTGCAAAATGCACACGGCGAGACATCTGACTCAGAAATGGACATCAACGACATCAGAAAAAAATTTATTTCAATGCAAAAGTTCAAGATAGTGGATAATCTTTTTCACTTAGCTCAACAAGCCCATAGATCGCTGAGCTATCATGTTCATTTATTCTAATCAAATGCATCGCCATGTTCAATGTATTTCTATAAAGACCATTTTTGTAATAGTTAAAGTGTTACGAATACATTAACTACACATGCCACACACACAAAATCACTACATTTCATTTCACATAACTTACGTCTCAACAAATATTCATAATTTAATCGCGAATCCCTTACGACCTCATAATTTTGATCCACACTATTTGAACAAAGAATTTTAATAATTCTGAGTGAGAAAATTGGTAAATATTTCCTGAGAGGAATTAATTTGAATTGTATTACGACTTCTAAAAGCGCTCCAGATTTCGTTCCCTCCATTCTTATATTTTTAATACGCTTTTATATAAACTATTCTATAAATCACACTAAAGAGCAATAGTTTTATTGCATAGTAGAATTTTAAGGCAAATTAATTCTACCCTTTCTTAATGGTTTCAAGTCTATTAATACAAATCTTATCGTAAAACTAGAAAATATTGTTAGTCATACAGACATAAATTTCAATTTATTTCCAAATGTTAAGCTTCTTGAGTTCTATACAAATTTTGTGGTAGTTTTTCTTTATTCACGCTCTCTAAAGAATATTATACAAATCATAAGAGAACTATTACAGAATTCTTAAAGCAAAAAAATTGAAGTTCACGAAATAAAGGTTCTAGGAATCTAGAGCTAACAACGAAAAATCAAATTAAAAAATAACTAGAAATTCTCAGCTTCAAAATGTCTTCTTGCGTGAGATAAAAAAAAGTGAAAAATAAATAGCACGTTAGAAGAGTACAGTTTGATCCGAAAAGGAAGCAGTTATCAAGTACCCTAAGGTTTCCAAAAAAAGATCATTTGGGTTATTGTATTTTGATTAAATCGATATTTTCTAACGCAATGCAATTTATTTCCACAGCCTTTGATAACATTCACAGCATTTTAGTGAGAGGGAATCGAATATGATTTTAGTTCAGCCTACTTTAAATCCTTTGCTGCATTAAAAATATCAATTCCGGAACTATATGTTTATTTTCGATTCAGCGTGGCTTCAAAATCTCATTTGTAACTACCCCTATGTATACTTCACTAAAGAAATTTCAAAATTACACCAGGATAAATGTTCTTGCTTTATTCACAACCATTTCATGGATATTATTTTGGTCGAAAGGAACGTGATATACTCCAGTTGGCGAAAAATTCTAAGTACAATATTAAAACTACCACTTTGATTAATAATAACTTCATCTATCAAACCTCATGTTAATTTAAACATAGATTTTATGGTTAAATTCAATTTTTTGACGTAAACACTTATTCTCGTAAGTCTAAAATTCTAACAGTAATGGGGTCATGCATGAAAAGTCGATCGTTACAAAAAAGTGTTAAAACTGTTTTTTTTTTCACTAGAGGAAACATCCAGAAGATATATAAATATAGCGTCGTATAGACAAAAGATATCCATACCTGACATGACCTTCGGACCTAGCGCACGGGGAAGGGGTCTGCAATATGACGAAATTCAACGATGCTGAGCTAGTATTAGCCCAGTGTACCTTTGGATTGCGGGGGACTGAGAACTGCGTAAATGGTGACAGGCCTTGAATCAATAAAATTATACTTTAATATCAATTCCAAACTGCACTTTAATCTGGTTTAATCATAATTTTTTCACCTGTTGACAGCAATTTATGATTATGTTTTTATTCTCGGAGATGCAAAAGGGACGTGAAACTTTTAGGATTCAAGACATCTGGACGAATTTTTCCCCCGAAATATATAAGAAACTTTATTTTTCGATTCTTTTCAGTTAATTTTGACACTCTCAACACGTAGACTTTGATGGACGTATAGGCAGGAAAAATAACACACGAGTTTAAAAGTCTCAACTCCTCCTTTGTTCAATCCTGTCTCTTCATTATTTTTCTGTCGCTTTACTCCAGATTAACTCTTAAACTTGGAGGACCGCTGTAGCCCAGATGGAAGAGTAACGGATTAGCAACCTGAGGGTTGCGAGTTCGAAACTCGGTTCAGACAAAGACCGTCGTGTACGTGGGGGCTTTGAGCACGTCAAATCTGTTGTGGCCTCAAATGCTTCCGCGTTAGCGTGGAAGTTAGGAGAGTGGGGTGCCAGCTCGGTTGTTGACCTCGTTACCTGACCTTGGTTCAAAATGATAGCTGTTGACCTCGGATCTTTTCTTCGGGATTGATCCAGAAGGAGCAACACAAGGGACTATTAGCGACGGTCCGGGAGCGATCCCAAAAGGAGAGATCCGAGGAGAACACCTCGTAATTTTGAACCACGGTCAGATGACGAGAACAACACCTGAGCTGGCACCCCATTCTCCAAATTTTCACATCACGCCAAAGCGAAGACATTTGAGACCACGATAGATTTTATGTGCAGCTGCCTCCACGTACACGACGACGGTTTGGCTGGACTGAGTTTCGAACTCGCAACCCTCCGTTTGCTAATCGGTTGCTATTCCATCTGGACTATCGCGGCCCCACTCTCGTAGATACAAAAGGGACTTGTGAAACTCAGGATTCAAGAGATCTCGAAGATTTATTTACACGAAACATGCAGGAAACTTTATTTTTGGTTCTTTTCAGTTATTTTGGACACTGTCAACACATGGATTTCTACGGCTTTTTGTGGACAGTATAAGCAGGAAAAAGAACACACGAGTTTAAAAGTCTCAACTCCTCCTTTGGTTCAATCTTTTCACCCTTTATTTTCCTGTCGCTTTACTCCAGATTACCTCCTAAACGGGGATTTAAATTTTAAAATAGAGCCTGGGAGATATCCCCGAAGAACGTTTGGTACCTATTCCAAATCCTCTCACGTTTAATCTCGATCGAATATACAAGAGAACTAACGATGGGGAATATATTTCACCCCTATGAGTCGGTAAATAAATCTGTACCACGTCTGGCATCATATTTCACTTTAAACCTGAAGTAGCGACTGAAAAATGTATTGGAATTATTCGGAAAAGCGGTCGGCAGCCATCTATATTTAATATGGCACTCTCCTGCATCGGATTTATTTTCGTAGGTTTTTTCACCCTTTTCATATTGCACTTTTAGAAGACATTGATAAGAAGATTCAGACAGATGTTTCTTTTTTGAGCCTAAAGAGTTCCCGGAATGCGGTTCGCTCGCAGTGGTGCTCCAAACGAAACCTGCTTACAAATGTGAGTATTGATCCGTAAATACGTTCCGATTTTCTCTTAAGACTCCTCCGGAATTGCCGGAAACTTCTGACATTTTATTTTGAAAATAATGAAGATGTTTTCTGGAATTGAGAGGAAGTTTTTCCCTAGACAGTCTGAACTGAGATAGCGTTCGTCTGTTTTCGATGTTGGATTCCGTCGTACACTTGTTTCAACGGATGATAATGGAAATCAATACTTGGGATGAGAATTATTAGTCCACAAATAAGTGCGTTCAGTCTTGCTTGTTAAAATTTGTCATCCGTTTTTGTTTTTTTTTCGCATGTTTGTTTCTTCAGATTTTTTCTGCAGTTTTAGATCCTGTGCATGAGTTCCAATCGCTAATTCTTAAAACATTTCAGGGTCACGGTAGCCCAGTTGGAAGAGTAGCGGATTAGCAACCAGAGGGTTGCGAGTTTTAAACTTGATCCAACTAGAGATCGTCGTGTACATGGGGGCTGTTGCACATTATATCTGTTGTGACTTCAAATGTCCTCACGCTGGTGTTGTGTGGAAGTTTGGAGAGTGAGGTGCCAGCTCAGATGTGTGACCTCGTCACCTGACCGTGGTTCAAAATCACCAGGTGTTTCCTCGGATCTTTCCCTTCGGGATTGATCCCAGACCGTCGTCAATAGCTCGTTGTGTTGCTCCCGTCCAACGTTAATTCAACTATCTACCTACCTACCTAAAACAAATTTCAGACTAGTCACGTCGAGTTTGTGGACTGTAATTGTAAATTAAACAAAACAATCGTTCAGCAAATAAACGTTTATTAAAAGGTAAAATATTAATGATTAAACACACAACAGCAACAAACGAAACAAAACATTCCATGGTGTTGAACTACAAGAAAAATGAATGCCCCATTGCTGCTATTTTAATAGTCTAAAAACAAAACACATCAGGAGTTCTCTCATTGTTTGCAAGATTAATCATGTTCTTTCTGCTAGACGTGCTCCAAAAATTCTATCACAAAAATAATCTGGAGGAGCCTTAAACTGCAAAAGGACTCCTAGTAACAAATTTAATTCCAGGAGTGGGAAATGTAAATCAATGAAAGCTCGAATTGGACTTCCAATTTTTATAAATAATAACAAAGATAAGGAAATGAAAAGCATTTACTGTAGTGATTTTGAATACGAGAGGGATTTTCAGTGCAAACAAATAAACCAGATGGTCTGCAAAGATTTTTCTCTGCTGTCGAAATACTCTGGCATGAGGCATATTGGGATTATCTTAAAATGTAGTTTATCGCCGTTTTGGCGTTTAATCTAATTAGTGTCGACTAATCAACTATCATATTTCAATTCGAAATTCAATTCATTCTTTGGAATTTTTATTGACGAATAGCTAATATCGTATACGAAATACAATCCAACTGACGTTCAATCCAGAATACGTACAGAAAACACTTATCACCGCAGAAACACTACACCACATGTATTTAGCTTTACAGAAAATGCTTGTCAAGCTAAGTATAGGTGGAAGTACCCAGTTTCCAAAAACAAAATGTATAGGAAGTTAGCCAACGAATATATAGCAAGAAGATTTAAATACTTTTTCATGGACAATACAACAGCAGAACATTTCTGTATCATTTTATGACATGAAATTAATTTGGAGTCATAATTTTTCTGTACAATCCTTTGGAAATAAAGGGACCTTGGTAACCCGGTTGGAAATGTAGCGGATTTACTAACAACCGAAAGGTTCGAAACTCGATTCAACCAAAGACCTTCGTCTACGTGTGGACTGGTGCACGTTAAATCTGTCGTGCCTGTTAAATGTCCTAACGTTGGCGGGAATGGAAGTTTGGAGAGTGGAGTGCCGCTCAGGTATTGACCTCGTCATCTGTGGTTCAAAATTACGATTACCCTTTAATCCCGACAGTCGCCAACAGCCCGTAGTGGTGCTTTTGTGCGATTTTAATTCAACCACCTACCGACCTTTGGAAATAAACTGAAAAGAGTACTGGATTGTGAGAGGGATTTTCAGAGGAAATAAAAACAAACCAGACGGTCTGCGAAGATTTTACTTCTGCTGTTCAAATGCTATTGCATGATACATAACGGGGGTTAGTTTAGATTGCAGTTTATCACGTTTGAGCAACGCTTGGTGTTTAATGTAATTGGTGTTGACCAATAAACTGGCATTATCAATTTGGAATTTTTATTGGAGAGGTACTGTGAAGTCTCATTCGAAAACCAAACCAACTGACGTTAAGTTCAGAATACGTACAGGAAACACGCATCGTCGCAGAAATAGTATCGCCACCTATATTTAGCTTTACAGAAAATGCCTCTCACAGAAATAGAGCATTACTTTATGACAGAAACTGAAACGATTGCCCCGAATACTCAATATAATTCAAGAATCAAACTGTTGATGAATGAAAAAATGAGCATTTGCAAATTGTCTAAAAATTATAATTGAACGTATCTAGGGATACTTATTACACCCCCGATATTTAGATGCTAAAAGTTTTAAATTATCTTCTACCAACATATTTCTCGTCATCTCCGTTGTTCAAAATTACGTGATGTTGTCCTCGGATCTTTCCCTTCGGGTTTGATCCCAGACCGTTGCCAATAGCCCGTTGTATTGTTCCAGAGAGACGTTAATTAAATACCTATCTACCAACATGGTATTTATAGGGTTTAACAAAAGTATCATTTTTTACAATGATGCTTTGGAGAATTATCCACAGCTGCAATAGTTAAGTTCACAATTTAGTACCCATTAAGAAATCATTTCTTTACTGATTGAAGTTATAAGCTTCAAGTTTTTTTTACCTTAAGTACACCAATGTGCCAAACTGGAATACATTTCTTCAAGCATTATGGGATAATATCCGTTTCTATAGCTACAGACAGGCACAGACTATAGCAGGAGCAATTTTCAGGGAGACAGACAGTACTTTGAGACTTAGAAATTGTACAATTAAAAAAAAACAGTTAACAATCATCTCCCCAAATGGGTACATTACCTCCATGAGTAAAACATTA
Source organism: Meta bourneti (assembly GCA_933210815.1). NCBI lineage: Eukaryota > Metazoa > Arthropoda > Arachnida > Araneae > Tetragnathidae > Meta > Meta bourneti. Next base: position 70,248,403 of record OW119922.1, on the reverse strand, counting down.
GAGTGTAACTAAATGGGGTCAGCAGGAATTATTAAACATGCTATAACGTTTTGATGGTAAAAATAGTTATTCTTTTGATGTACACAACTGGGTAGTAGAGGAACGAAGAGGCTTAAATATTTTTACCAATAAAACAATGTGACGTCATATGAGGGGAGGTTGGCTAGATATAGTGTCTCAGCCAATAGAAGGTTCAGGAAAAACAAAAGAACAAGTTAAGCCTAACTTGAGAGCTGGTCAAATTGTGTGAATGATAACCACAGTTCTCATGTTATGCTACAAAACTGAGACCGATTAGAATACTGGCTGATTTGCAGAAAAATTTCGAGATGATTCTCATGAGTTGGAATTTGTATAAAATATTATTTATAATTTCTTAATCTTTGAATCAAAGCAAAAACTATCAAAGGCTGAGATCTGGCGTCATGAAATTTAAAGCATATCCAAACCATCGAATAAAAATTTAATAAAGAACATTGCACAAGAAGAGACCAATCAACACGAAACGTGAAAAGCTGTCACGAACCGAGAAATCAAAAGATACAGGAACACAAGCACGAGATGCGGATAAAGATAAAAATTGTTAGATGAAGCAATGAAACTGCTGAGGAAGCAGAGGCACGACTTGATTTGTTTGAAGTGGCAAAAACTGTCAGGCGAAGGAGGATAGTAAAGCCAGTTGTAAAGAGGCTGAGAACGTAGAAAAGTTGATAGTAACTATGGTTAATAAAGACTAGATAATGTTTAGGTTTTGAAAATGTTATTAAAATATATAAGTTTATAAAATATTTAAGACAAGTCATACGTAAACAAGATGTTCAATAATTAATCCTAGCTTGCAATGTATTTCCTACAAAGCTGAGAATATTTTAGTTCCTAGAATAAAATTTCACTGCTTCGATTGCTACTATTTTGGTTAATTTCACCATCTTCGTGGAAAAAATTAATAGTTATCCCAAATTAAATTTATTCCACGTTTCTTCTGTCCCTAAAATCTAGCATGATGTAGTGGCATAAAAATAGAACTATAGAGATAGAAATGATAATCACTCGTTTATATTTAAATGAAAAAGGTATTTCCTTCGCTTTCAATGTCCCTGCTGAATAACATAACATGTTTTCTACCTTTAAATAATGAAATGATTCCGTGTATCTTTCTTCGAAGCTATTTCTGTTATTATTTATAATTCGATATCTTTTCTAGCAAAACATTTGTTCTTCAACGCTATTAAATATTCTCGATGAAAAAATAAGAATTTTGGTACAAAGTATATCTATTACAATAAGGATTCTTGGAAAAATCAGCCATACATCAATTTTTGTTTCATGAATTATATATTTCTGCACAATTTATTATTTTTACTTGTTGTTTTTACTTAGTGCTGCAAGCAGATTCGGACAAAAATTATTATGTAGTTGAAGACAGGATTTCTAAATAGCACGCACTTATGACTAGGCTTAATAATTTTATTTATAAATGAGAATTTCGTATAAATTCTTATTTTGACAGTTGATATTTTGAAAAAGTAATTGTTAATAATTAATGTACGGCTCCCGTGAGTTGACAGATGAGTCACGTGGTTTTGAACAAGTCTATTCTTTAAATTAGGCGATTGGTGAACATAAAAAAAGAGCTTCCATAACTGGAGTCTTTAGCATGAATTCTGGTTCTAAGATTCTCGTTCGGTGCCAAGAGACAGCAGTGACAATGAGTTGGCGGGGAAAACATCCATTTATTCTTTTGCGTTTGGCAATTTCCTTAACGAGCTTTCACACCTTTTCAAAAATCGACTGCCCAAGGTTGACTGCCTAAGGTCGACTGCCTTCTCGTAGGAACCTCAGTATACTACATATCTGCGCATTAATGTTTTTTTTCTAACTTCCATCGGAGTGGGCTAGAATTTTACTTATTTGTTGTGTGCAAGGTATATTGTGCTTTCATATATTGAGAACTATTATTTGAGGAAAAATAGTTCTCAATATATATAAAAGCACAATATACCTTGCACATAACTTTCCATAATCGAAGGTTTTAAATATTTTCATGATAGTGAGGACTTATTTAACCATGGATGTAATGTGGGTGTCAACTTAAGCTGGGGAAACGAAACTTACTTCAAAATTATTTGATTTTAAAACTTCCTTAAACACGGATTTATAATGTGTTATGTATGTAAGATTTTTAAATATTAATTCTGAGCCATTGAACTGCGAACTGTGTATTCGGCCACCAGATGGCAACAGCTGTATTTGTAATTATATAACAAGTCTAAGAACGGATCATCGGCTTATGAGAAGCTTGTGTGTCGTTTTTACGAGGCGGTTGTTTCACTTGTGACAGGTTCAGATTGTGATTCGGAAATGATATGCAATGATGAATCTTAACCTCATTGAATAATTGTTAGTTTTCAATGAGTGTTTGTTTCCTTAGACGACCCCAAAACCTACATGTATAAATGAGATAAAGTTCACATGTATTGATAAATAGTGCTTTATTTATTTTTAAAGTTTTGTTTGATTTTAACTTGATATTCTAAAAAAGACTTCTTTCATTGTACACGTGTTTCAGAAAAGAATACAATTTTATGCATTGACGTTTAAACATTTTTCTTGTTTGTTCAGGGACGTCATTTTATACAAAAGCGACTACATTAATACTATTTTACAGCACCGTTTCTTTATCAACATTCGCTTGATTATCTTTATCAACATTCGCTTGACTATCTTGCATCACTTTAACGAATTTTAAAAGCAACAACTTAAGTTACGAATATTTCAGGCTCTTTTGAGGTTTCGTTTGATAGAATTTTCATAGAGCTTACGTGTCGTTTGTAACATCTTGTGATAGTGGAAGCTCATTTTCTAACTATATTTTATTTAAAAATCAGTTGATAAAACTGCTTTGATGTGAGAAATGAAGTATATTTTGAAGTATTTAAGTATACATTCTAACAAAAAAACGGTGTTGAGTCACAAAGTCAAAACATTTGAATATCAGAAAAATATGATAAATTCAAGTTTTCGCACATGAGATCTACCAGCGAGGAAATACAATAAACAAAGTGATTGCCTATACGGCTGTCTCTCTCGTACACAAATAAGAAAAAAAAATATATATATAGAAGTAAAGCACATTTAGAAAGCAAAAAATTGTTATGTTTTATTATATTTTTTAAAATTAGCAGAAATTCTTATAAATAGCTATGACATGACTCATGCATGGAATATCATTTCTAAGAAATACCACTTTCCGACTGCCTAAAATTTCAGGTAATTGATGCATTTATATTTACTCTCCGTTAAAATTAGTATATTTTGATATTGGATTATTTTTGATTTCTTTCGGAATGAATTCAATTTCTTTTGCTATTTTAGTAATACGATGCACAAGTTTTGATGAAAACGGATTTATTAAATTGAACAAGGCCTCTGATGTCCGAGGGAGAACTCTGTTTACTGTCTTCATTATCAAGCGTGTTATCTTGAACTCTGGTTGGATCATTGCCTTCCAATGGATACCAAGCCATTGTGATATACTACCAGGCAATGAGCGGCCAGATAAGCTAGCTAAAAATGGTTGTCTTCTACCCCAGCCGTCCAGCCCTTACCTCCGGGCTTGCAGGTTGGTAGACTGAAAGATTAATAAATTCGTCTGCGACCATCAAAAGCTGAAGGCCATGGACAAAACATGGAGCAAGCTTTTGTCTGACCCTGTTCCACCTAATTTGCCACGACATATTGCTACGGCAAATTTTCGAATTTTAACTGGACAAGACTTTTTAAGAAGACACTTACACCGCATTGGTGTGCATGCTTTTCCTGACTGCCCCTTTTGTTCGACGGGGAGCTTTATGGATTTTAGTTATCTTTTATATTGCACTTTTTTATCTGACGATCACATCTTAGTTGACGACCTTTTCAGCCAGGCTAATTTGTACTGGGCTGCCCGTAGGAAATTATAGTCCTTGGACTTTTCCTGACTTAGAGAAAACAATTATCAAGCTTGTCGACTGTTTCGTTTACAAACACGCCAACATAAAAAGGAATTCATTGTAACATTACTGATTTTGAGTTCGCCATCTTAGAGAAGAAAGTGATGGCGTCTCTGTTTAACTTCTCTGCTATATTTGGCCAGTTCTTCATGTGATGTATGGAGCTCTTGCTATCTGTCGAAATCCAGACACTCGCTTGTAGATATTTTGGCATACCTTAGTGTTTTCCTGATGGCTAGAAGTTCTGAGCGAAATACTGAACTCTGTAATATTAAACGAATTGATATATACGAATATGTGTTTCGGAACACGTTTCAATTAGATTGTTATTGTCAATTTAAATGTGTTCCTCATGAAAGTACGAGTATAAAAGTATTCCTGTCAGAACAACATCGTGAGTAAAATGCTCTAATAACAATTTTCCAACTAAAATTAAGAGAAAAAACCCCTTACATCTGTTAATATTTGAAGTATGAATCATTCCAAAGTGTTTCTGAAACTGGAAAGCAGTTGTCTATCTTATGTTGACCCTCTGAGCGTCACGAGATTTCTGAGTAGTGTAGTATCTTACTGCTTTACCCCCACAACACACAAAATAACTAAATAACCTCATCTGTAGGAAGGAATCTTAGGAAAGATTCTAGTGGTTAGGATCAAAACTGGTTAGGACTACAGATAGATTAGATACAGGGAATACTGTAGGTACAGAACGGATATATACGTGTGAACCCCTCATATGGTTAAAAATCTGTTACTGTCAATTCTGACTAAAGATAAGTTGCACTGAATCTTCTCATAAATAGTTTCAACAAATATCATGAAAAATATTTTTAGAGCTGTTTTTAAATTAAGTATCGAACTTGCCCCTTTATAATACGTTCTAAAACTGTAACGCTGTTATCTATCATGTGTCCAGAAATCAGTCATTGGCAATTCTGACTGGAGACAAGTTTCATCGAATATTCTACTCCCATTTCGGTACACAACAACGAACGTATTTTAGTAAAAAATATTCTTAAAGCCTTTGAAAAATTACCCTTTTCCTGCTAAGGAACGTTGGTGACATATTGCTCAAGATTTGATGCTAGATACCACTTCCCTACACATAAAAATACCCCCAGTGCATTTCCTTTAAAGAGCATTTCAAAATCACTTCCGTAATATTTCGGGTCAGAATATTTATGACACGTTTCATGGGCTCATTTTTCACGGCGGCCGATAGGAAATTTTCCACTCACCCAGCAGGTAGCGAGAAGAGTTGAGGTGCAAAGTAAATGGTGGATGATATGGAATGGCTGCCAAACGCAATTTTGCTGCTTATCAATATACGGCGGCGAAACTAAGAGACGGATAAGGAAAAGATGAGATGGAAACGAAAGTAAAGCGAAATCTTTTGAAAAATGGCCAACTCTTAAAAATCAAAATAAATGTCAAGAGTAGCTGGATCTGGAGAGGGAAACTGAGTTGGACACACATCGGTAAATCGAGTGATTGTTTTAGATTCTGGTTTGAATTTATTGAGTGATCTGGAAAGAGACTTTGAAATCTTTTGAACACATCGTGACTGGAATCTTTTAACTTCATATTCAATCTTTTATAGAAAATGTCAATTCCATTCGTATTCTTTCAAAAACATGAATTTGGCAATATATTGTTGGAAACGCCTTCTTTGAAGGCACGGGAAAACCCCTCCAAAGAAGCAAAATCCAATTTCCTAAAAGTATTGTCCACTTCTTGCAATTTAACAATACACACTGTGAATTCTTTATAAAACAAAACTATGGAACACACACACACAAAAGTTAACTGCCATTTTTTTATAATTTAATTTGCATGAATTTTTCCGGTAGAAAAAGTAAGCAAACACAAAAAAATTGGTGGTTGTGTCTAGGACACAAACCGTAGCTTTGACGTGAATATTCGGGATACTGTTGGATTGTGGAATGAATGACGCAGTCATAGAAATTTTGAACGATTGTTTATTGTGAATATTCAATAATTAATTTACAGTTTAAGCGATTAAACTGCAGTTTGATATTGATATTGAAGGATAATTTTATTGATTAAAAACTTTGGAAAAAAGGCTGGAGATCGTAGCGTAGTTCAGTAGGTTTCGAATAACACCACTTTTTTACGCAGTCTTCACTCCATTCAATCCAAAGTTATAGTGGCCCAAAGCTCGTCCAGCATCATAGAATTTCGACATATTGCGAACTCCTTCCCCACGCCCAGAGCACCTGCGCACTCGGTCCGAAGGTCATATCAGGTATGGACATTCAAAGTCTACACAACGCTATGTTTATCTTCTGGATGTTTCTTCAGTTCTGAAATCAAGACAAAACAGTTGTAACGCTTTTTTGTAATGCTCGACTTTTCATGCATGCCCCCAATACTGTTGCAATTTTTAAAACGTCACTTAGAAAAACCTTTTCCTAACCCCGTCACCTTTTTTCACTAAAGAAATTCAGTCTTGGAAAAGTAATCTAATATCTTGTAAATATTACTAATTTTAAGTTTGAAATTCAAAAAAGCAATCTGCAAATTCAATTTTACGGGAGGACAGAAATTCTTAGTTAACAGTGATATAACTTCTTATGCAAACCTCGTAGTTCGTCTACCATAGTTAATTGTTTCAAAATCAATTTTTGATATATTTATAAAACTCTGTGGATACAAGGGTGGCAAACAATCCAGAGGATCTGCTAAGGGTGAGAAATTTCATCCAAATGCTTTCGCATTATACAAATCGGGGTACCTCTAAATATAGCTTATCGCCGTTTTGGTAATGTTTGGTGTCAAATGCAATTGGTGTTTTTAAGACCTTAACTGTCAAGACTCCCAGAAGGTGTAAGGCTTCACGAGAGGTGGTCGGTGAGGATGTTTGTCCCTTAGCCCAGATGGATAATGAAAATACAATTGATTCATATAGAACAAATACAAGTAATGAACAAAACTAATGTTGCATAAACACTACATCCCGTAGGACAACTTAACTGCTTAGAGACTAGTGATTATAAAATTTACAAGTGAGCATAGAAATCAGACAGTGGAAAACGTGAGCATAATATTGAAGCCATGCATATACATACATGTTTATATTCATACATACACCATATATATAACTGTTAGAATTATACAATGTTTTCGGTTAAATATTTGGAAATTTTTATTCAGTTCAACAGTCTATAGATAGAGACTGAGAGTTACTTACAATATTATTCAGCCATGTGTGTTTTAAACTATCCGCAGGTTCTGTTAAACGAAGGTATTCTGTGAATTGGTGTTGACCAATCAACTATCACCATATCAATTCGAAATATATTCTTTGTAATTTTATTAACGAAGTGCTGACATTATATTCGAAAAACAAGCCAACTGACGTCACGTTTAGAATATGTACGTTTCGCCGCAAAACACTACCGCCCCTATATTTAGAAACCGCCCCTATAGACAGAAAAAGCCTCTCATTCATGATGTTTGGTAGACTGAAAATACTGAAGTATACTGTAAATATGAAATCTTCATACCTCGCATTCTTCCCTTAAGGGAAAAATGATTCATTTATGTACTACACTTATGTGGTTTCTCTGATATTTTGCAAAACAACCCTTCAACAAGATTTGAAGAATATTCCCCGTGCACAAAAGTACAACACGGAGCTTACAGAAGTAGAAGTAACAAAGATACAGTGGGAAAAAATTTAACTAAAATTACAAGATTTGATGAACTTAACAAAAGAGTAAAAAAGCAGATTGGATTCAACAAAAATATTGTTTCACTGGCCATGATTTACCCAATCTTCTCAAATCATTTTGAAGACACATTCTTGAATTTTCAAATGCAGGACAACTGAAAAGCAAATGCTCCACATCTTGTGGCAGCTTTTTTGAACACTCGCACATATCATAAGACAAAGATGAAAGCTATATAAATATTGGTTTTGGTACTCAGCAATTGTTTTTTGCCCAAATTATTTTCCGTTGACATCGTTTCCAAGAAACATTTTATAAAACTAATCTAAGAAATGTTTTCAATTTTCAAAATCCTGTTTATAAAGAGATTATTTCAATTTTCAAAATTACTTTTTGTAAACGCTTTATAATCATACAAAATGATTTGAACAAAATGCCTATGATTTATTTGACTAAAAAAATATTACAGTTTTTACATTCACCTCATACCTAGATTTAAAATAGCTTCCTTAGAATTGATCAGTTCACAGATTAAAGAACAATGACCTATTAAAAAGGAGGCCGAGGTAGTCCAGTTGGTAGAGTCGAGGCTTAACAAACGGAGGGTACGAGTTGGAAACTCCATCCAACCAAAAACCATCGTTTATGTGGGGGTTGGTGCAAGTTAAATCTGTCGAGTCCTCAAAAATCCTCATGTTGGCGTGGTGTGGAAGTTGGGAGAGTGGAATGCCAGCTCAGGTGTTGATCTCGTCATCTGATCTTGGTAAAAATTGCGGATTTTTCCCTTCGGGATTGATCCCGGACCATCGCCATTAGCCCGTTGTGTTGTTCCAGTGCTACGTAAATTCAATTACTTCTATCTATTAAAACGTACATTTACAGAATCTGATATTCCTAATACAGAAATTGAAATTTAGAGAAAAAGAAACAAAACTTTTATTTCACATTACTCATTCTTTAAGCTGTAATTCATTAATTTTACGGGATGAAATTTTTATTTCTTTCCCCTGAACTTTAATAACTACCATGTTATTACCATCATGTACCCGACAGATCCGCACAATTTTCATTTTAATTAATGAATCTCCCTCTTAATTATAGATTATTTTTTTATAAGACGGGGGAAAATTTTTTAAAGATTCACCAACATATTAATATATGCAAGAAAAACATTTCTGATTATTTTGTCAATCTTGTGCCACCTTTTATTCTTGATCAGAAGAATGCTTCTTCGGATTATCTTCGTAATGTATATATGTAAATTATATAAGTGCTATGGAACTGAATTAGTTTTAAATATTTACTTCGATGTTTTCAATATTTGTTGATTTTAATATATTTAATTTCAAAAATGCTTTTGAAATAGAAAGTGATAAAAGATATTTCCCATTGATATACACTACCTGACATTGAAAATGCAACACCAAGAAGGAGTTGGCAGGAAGTAATGAAATTTGGCAAACAGAGAGAGACAGCAACGAGCAATAAGTGATCTTTATTGCAACATTATACACCTTGCCAATGAGCAGCAAGAACGTCTGATCAGTATGTTGTAGAACCACCGCGAGCGGCGATACAGGCAGCAACACGTCTAGGTACAGACGCAATGAGCGTGCGGATGGTGTCCTGAGGGATGGCTGCCCATTCCCTGTCAATCATTTGCCAGAGTTCGTCTTCTGAACGTGCCGGTGGCAACGCATGCAAGCGACGGCCAATGACGTCCCAGAAATGTTCGATAGGTGAGAGATCAGGGGAGACAGCTGGCCAGGGAAGCACCTGGATACCTTGTAGGGCATGTCGACTGATGCGTGCCGTGTGCGGCCGGGCGTTATCCTGCTGGAAAATGGCATTGGGCACCCCCTGAAGGAAAGGTAGTGTCACCGGCTGCAGCACGTCATCCACGTATCGTTGGGCCGTCATAGTGCCCTGTATACGGACCAGAGGTGACCTGCTATCGTAGGCGATGGCGCCCCAAACCATTATACCGCGTTGTCTCGCGGTATGGCGTTCCACAGATACGGCTGGATTGGCCCTGTCACCACGTCGGCGCCAGACTCGTACACGGCGACTGTCATTGCTAAAACAGAAGCGTGACTCGTCTGAGCACACCACCCTGTGCCATTCCGTCGTCCACGTGGCTCTATCCCGACACCATTGCAAACGGAGACGTCTGTGCTGTTGGGTCAATGGTAGTCGTCTCAACGGGCGCCATGAATGCCGGCCGTCAGCGATCAATCGGCGGCTAATGGTCCTGGACGATATGGGAGCATCAAGGGTGTCCTGCACATGCTGCAAAAGGGCGACAGACGTGGCTTGCGGGGCCGCCGATGCTTGCCGGCAGATGCCTCAGTCCACGCGTGCTGACATCACTCTGGCTGCACCGGAACCCCTCAAACGTGCCACATTCCCTTGGTCCAACCATCTGTGCCACAACCGGTGCACCGTGGACGCGTGTAGGTGGGTATCTGCTGAGATTTGACGTATGGACCAACCTGCCCTTCTGAGGCCAATCACCATACCCCTCGTGAAGTCGTCTGTTTGCTGGAACTGTCTTGATTGGTGGCGTCCTGGCATTCTCCGCTACTAGACGTTTCCTCTGAGACACAAAAACAAATTGCAACTTGATTTACCTGGCAAATAGAGCGGCGCAAAACTGACCACTTTTGCAGGTTCCTTCCCTGGTTTTTCACTCGCTGTGCGCGGGACAGCTCACCGAGCATATGTAAATGATGCAGTTTGCATCATTTACATATCTCGGTGAACTGCGTCTACCCTGTAAATTTCATCCAGTTCTGCGCACTCCTTCTGGGTAGGTCAGGTAGTGTACGTTGTTGTTTTGGCCAACGCCAATTAGATTAAACCCCCGAAAAACGTATTAAACTAAATTCTTACCCTCCTCGATGAGATAACTCGTCCATCAAGATCAGTCCAATTTTGATAATATAAATGTATATCATTATCAGGATATTGCCGATTTTTTAATGATGACGAGTTCAAGATCTAGTCAGTTTTTATTTTTACGGATATCACGTCCATCAGGATGTAGTCAGTTTTGGTAATGACGAGATACCTCATCGAGACAACCACCAGTATGATTAAGGTAATCTAGATATGGTATGCGTGAGCATTTGGATAACGGGAAGTAAAATCTTCGTCTTCAGCTTGGTTTACTTGTTCAAACTGGAAATCCCTCTCACAGGCATTTCGAACGGATGTGGGGGTGAAATAGTTTGTAGAGAGAGATCCGAATCTCTCGCTCCTCTTAATTGGATACCATCTAAATTCCGCTCACACTTTGTGCTGCCAGGGTGTAAAGTAACTTAGAGTCAGGAATTTCTTGAAAGGGGACGACGTTTCAACGTTCTCAGTCATAGCGTCTTATAACGGAAAACGGAGAGGGTGCAAAGAAATCTTACAGTTTTGGTTTGGCTACTTGCAGGATTAGCTTGTGTTTCATTTAGAGCTTATCAAAAATCAAACTTTCAACTGTTTCGGGGTTGCAGCCTATTTCTTGGAAAATAAAGGAATTCATTTAAGAGTAATGTATTCACATAAAGATTTAATTGCAAAGCAAAATATTGTTTTAACCTTTTTATAAATTGGACATTGCAATTGTTGAGAAATCAGGGTCAAATGAATTGAAAACTGAATTTCTTAAATTCAGCAGTCCCTGATAGTAACTTTATGGTCCTGGGATATTTTTTGAAAAGTTGGTGGCTGAATTTAAGTTGCACTTGAGCAACACAACGGGCTATTGGTGACGGTACGGGATTAGTCCCGAAGGGAAAGATCCAAGGACAACACCTGGTAAATTTGAACCACAGTCAGGTTGACTGGTACTCACTCTTCAAACTTGCACACCACTCCAACGTGGGGACATTTGAGGCCACGACAGATCTGACATACCCAGCCCCCACGTAGTCGAAGGTCTTAGGTTGGATCGAGTTGTGAACTCGCAATCCTCCGGTTGCCAATCCGTGGCTTTATCCGTGCGGCCGCATTTTTTGAAAGGAAAAATGGGAGGTGACTCGTATAGACTAGTTGAAAAGGTTTAGCAAGAAACTCGAATTCTCGAGCTCCTGGGCCGAAGGCCAACTTAGAATTCTCCAAACACAAATTTTAATCTTGTTTTTGTGTACAACAAAATCTATGGCATATTGATCGCATAGTTACAATTGCAAAATGATTTCATATTGAAACTATGTACTTGAAACAATTTAATCTAAGTTACGAGTGAAAACTTAGAGCTTCAACTCAAAAATGATAGTTTTTGTTTTACCAAAATTCTGTTAAGTAAATACAAATTATTGACATAAAAACTTCACTTTATTTTGCTTAGTTTATTCATATCTTCACTGGTTTGGAAGACATTTAGATTGAAAGTTAGTCAAAGTATGTGTAGACAGAAAGAAAACTCACTCGAAGAATAATTTTTATTTTCCGGATAAAACAGCTCAATATTGGGAAAAACCCATATTTTTGTCTATCCGTAAATGGTTCCATATTTCCGACAAAACAAGATAAAATGTTTGTTCTCCTCTTTTACCTATTAGATTCAAATGTTTAAGGTGCATACATTGCTTAATGCTCTTAGTGAAGTCGGGTATCCCGAACATATACGACAGCTTCATTTACGCTTTAAGAACACGATAGCTATATTCAAGTCAAATATGTTTTACATATTAGAAGTTCTGTAAGTAAAAGTATGTTTTTCCTCTCTCAAATTCATAAAAATTAAAGAGCATTTTCAAACTGTTAGTTTTCAAGTTCTTAAAAACAAATCAACGTTTTGATGGGCAGATGGTCTTTGAATCCTTGTTGTATCGCATCAATTTCAAGTTATGCTTATGAAAATTGTGGCCACTTGGTTTAGGCCATTTCTTTTTGCTATCTGTATAAGAACTTGCGATTGATTACGACATGTGCGCGCATCAGGATTAATGGCTAGTCACTTGTGAGCATCTGGCATGCTGCCACAACATGGCGCATTGATTAAAACAATTCTTCCAACGAGCCAGGACAATCCTCTTCTCCTGGCGAGGTCAAATGGTGAATAGCTCTTGTCACGATTATGGATTTATAACGAGTTTACGCAGTCACTACGCCGGAGAAAATTGTTCTGGAACGATGTTTTGTAGCGTTATTAACTCCCGCTTGTTGATTTAATTAAGTAGTTCACGATATTCAATTCCTCTTCTTCCCCTCGCTTACTGCCCGATAATTTATCGGAACAGAGCGTTTCGCTTCGCACAGCTTGGAAGGAACTCATTGAAACGCGAGCTGCGTTAGCGATGCCAGATGCAAAAGAGCTTAATTGGCTCGCCGTTTAGTTTACCTGCGAAATCGCGAGAATGGCGGGACGCGATAAAGTTCTGTTATCTGCGCCGGAATCTGATTAACGCATTACGTGCGAGGAAGTTTGAGAACTGAGACTTCTGTTCGGAGATGTAAGGGATCTCGCGAATGAGTTTATTAAGCGGTCTATAATCAAGTCAGTTCGCACTCAGCTCAACATGATGAATCGGAGGCTGTCGGACGAAGGAAGATACTTGAAACTGCCAGCAGCTTCGAAAGATCATCAGTATAACGGAAGAAACTTTTTAAACAAACTTCAGCATTCGCTTCTTTTGATACTTTCTAAAGAATCTTAAGGCCTACATTGTCCTTTATGGTTACGAATTAGCTATTACCTGCCAACGAAACTGCAAAATGCCCATAGTTAAACCGCCAAAATGAGTTAAATGAAAGTTAAAATGGAAAATAAACCATAATCAAACGAATGATGCATATTCAACTCATTTTTCCGAAAACTTCTAAATGATACTAAAATATATATTTCTAACTAACTTATTCATCTAAATATTTTCTAACAGTACTTTTCTTGCATCACGAGACATTTTTCACTGATGCTTGAACCGTTTCATTTATAAGCTTTATTTAAATATCAACTTAATTTCAAATATATTTACATAGCTCAATAAATAGATGCAAGTTGGATTATCTGAAATCGAAATCTTTGTAATTTGTTTGGTGACCCAAAGGTTGTGATTTGTATATTGCTTCCACTTTTGTATCACTGATCACATTAATTAATGGTCTTAACCTTCCTGTTGGTTGTCTCGACGAGATATCTCTTCGTTAGGAGGAAACTGAAAGTATCTTGATTTCTATCATCGAAAAATCGGCAATATCTTGAAGACGAGTTATCTCGTCATTATCAAAATTGGTTAAGTCTTGATGAACAAGATATCTCGTTGAAACCACTTAGAGGGTTAATAAAGAGTAATCCTCCCAATGAAATCTGAACATTGAAATATATTCACACCTTACAGAATGTTGCTCTAAAATTTTTTGTGTTACATAGTTTGTGTGAGAGGTTCACTTATAATAAAAAGGAAGATAAATTGTATTTAATTTAAGGCATTCCTTAGACGTGTAGCTTCTTCTTTAAAGGAATTCTGACAACTTCTGGCACGTTAAAATAGGAAAAATTCTTACCTCCTCATCAAAGACAGCACTATTCTTCGAATCTATTTTGCGTTTCGTTTAAATTATCTCCACTAAATAAGATCGAATGAATTGTATATATGATGTCTTTTTTATCTCATGTGTGCGAAAGTTATTGATTTTTAACCATGCTAACGGTGGGGCGTGTGTAGCAAAGAGTGCATGACCGCGAAGCGGCCTTAACCTCTAGTTTGTGGTGAGAAGCTGTACACAAATTGACTTGCACTAAATTGAGATTAAGTTTGGAACAGTTATAGATATTTGGGTGTGGGTGGCAAACTGAGAAGTTTGCTTGTCTGAATAATCAAACGGAGGTAAAAAGGTGAAAGAACTACTGTTCTAGTCGTTTGGACAAAAAAAAAATGAAAGCAAAAGTTCAAAGAACATTTGTTATCTCGTTTTCTTTCTATTTGTCAAGAATTGTTCTGCCTTCTACAAGTTATTTGCTTATTTTTCCGTGTGTGTAAGACATTTCGTATAAATTCGGTAAATCATCGCTGTATGAGTCGGAACACATTTTGTGAGAAACCTTGAAGTACAATTTCACTTTTGTAATAAAACTAAACACAGCAATAACAATTTTTAGTTTCATTGTTGTTCCATTGACTATTTCTATTTCGCGAAATTTTTTCCTTCAAAGTGGAATTGTGAAAAATGTTTTCACTCTTAATGAGCTATCCAACATTATATCATTCCTTTGTCTCCGGTGATACTATCATCTTTTTGATATAAGTTGAGGGTTTTACAACAGCAAAGCCATTCACTTGATCAATATTCATGTCAGAAAAATTAATACTTAACTTATTACTAGGTTCTTTTTTCTTGAAATTCTTTATTTATCCGAGAAAGCCGTGAGGTACCGTTTAGTATAAGTGAAAATGGCTTCAGAAATTTACGATTTCTGGTTTTCGACGAATTATTTTCAAGTTTGATAGCAGATGTCGTTTTATAAGAGAGTGAAGGAAGACCTCGAGGTGTATTAACACCAAAAATTGTCTTTTACCACATTAATAACATAAAAACAATATACAAAAAGGAAATTGAAATTAAAAAAAAATGAATTCCGGCTTTCCCAGGTTAAATTCTTGTTAATCTTTTTTTTATCACATCTTGATTTAACTTTTACCGTAGTAATTATTTCCATACTTAATGTCGATATATGAATTTTCAAACCATGGTTGTGATTATTTCTATCAACTTCACATTCCACGAATTCCTCTTATATATTATTCAACTTGGTTTTAGAATCTGATAATACTGATTGTTCATTTTCATATACAGATATGATAAACTGGATCTTGGTCTTTTAATTTCTCAAGCTTTCAATTATAAAATCAAACAAAGCTAAAAAATACCTAATAACACTTCTCTGCTTTTCAACCAAGAACTTTCTCAACCTGAGATAAACAGTAAAACAAGGAGTAGCAAATATTTTCCCGATAAAAACTAAAAAATGCATACCCATCGATATTTGAAATTGTAAAAAATTGATAAAATAAATCCTCTTTATAAAATATTTCCATGGATTTTGAAACATTTTGTGGTTGTGTTAATTTCTACAATTCAGATTTTTGTGCTGAACATGTTATTTTCATTTTTGCGTGAAGGGCCGTTCATAGATCAATCTCATCTTGGCATTTTGCCTTTTCCAATGTTAATCACTTGGAGATGTAAATAGTTGCTGAGTATTTCTAGTATTCCTTAAGTTCCAGATGTAGGGCTAGATTGTAAGTGGATAGGGGTGAACAAGCCATCCAGCCAAATTTCTATTTCATTTATCTTCATAATGCTGGCAAATGCTAGGTTTAGCACTGTCCATTACCATCTGATATAAATAATCGATTGAGACCTAGAAAGTTGTTTATCAGTACTGGGGTAATATCGATGTGGCATTGAGCCATCCGAGCTTTGAAGTAAGATTGAACATAAATTGCACTTCAGGTCATTCGTAGAGCTATTTACGATGGATATATTTCCTTAGGTACGCTTTGAAACTCCAACTGCAGTCGTTTCTATGTCCCAGCACTTTTGGACTGGGAGGTTCTTTAAGGAAATAAACGGAACACCACACGATTGATTTCCGTACCACCCGGGTAGTCACTGCTGGTGCGAAAGTTTTCACCGGAAATTTAGGCAAGGGAAAGCACTTCCGTTTAGAGAAACCTTTCACCCTTTTCCCCATTTCTTTGTCTTTGTTTCTTCTTTCTTTCGTTGGTTCGGATAGCATGGGCTCAGTTGGAATCTGGATAACCGGAAGCGAAACTAAAGCCGGAGGTAAATGAGGCTCATGCCACCCCCTGGCCAAAACACAATTTATTTAATTATAATGAAGATGAAGTGGGATTATTTTAATAATTAGGATAAAAAATACTTATTAGTACTTCATTAATATTCTAAATAAATTGAAACTTGATCCAACGTAAGACCTTCGTGTCTGTAGTGGTTATCAAATGTTCTCACGTTGGCGTGGTCTGGAAGTTTAGAGAGTGGGGTGCAAGCTCGGGTGTTGACCTCGTCATCTGTTAATAAATATTTTTAAAATGCTGTTCCTAAAAGCCTCTTGGGTCCCCTGTCACCTACCTCTAACTACGTCTCTGAATAATTATGGGCAATGTAGACGGTATATTAATTTCAAGGAACATAAGTAATTCGCATGACTACTTTGAACCGTAGGTCCCAGTCAAATTACTCTTCTGTGTTAGTAAAACTTTCCTTGTGTGTATATGTCCATTTCTTGACGTTGTCTTGTATTTGATGCAGCCTGGCCAAATATGGTTTCTTGCTCTATGGAACCCAACTAACCAATCAACTCTTATATTGTCAGTCAATTTTTGTAGTTGTGGTGAAATCCTGAACACTACCACTAGGATTCAGTAGTGACTGGATTCGATACACTACCACAAGTTGATGGATTCCCAGTTGCGTGATACTGTGAGAGCTGTACTTCCGTATCACGGGTGATCTGCAAGTAGTTGGTTGTTGAATTATCGTCGCACAGGAGCAACACAACTGACTTTATGGGTGATCTATAAGATCATAGTACTTCCGTATGTAACTGATGATTGCGAACATGGATTGACCTCTGTTGCTCTGTCTAATTAGCTCTTATGTAGCATAAAATGACTGTAGACAGACAAACCAAACTGAAAACACACGAATCCGTGTTCTTTACCTTTAGAGTATTGTAAAACATCGGATAACAGTCTAGAAAAACTAAAATAACTAAAAAGACAGATTCGTGTCCCTGGTGTGGTGCCAAGAATATATTTTGAAATAGTTTCAATCAAAAACAAGAGAAAAAAGAGAAAGTTCATGCTTTATTTAGTTCCGAGTTCTTGTCTTTAGCATAATTCAAAACATGGAAAACTCTAGAAAAAAACTAAAACGACTAAAAACGCAGATTTGTGTCTTTGGTGTGGTGTCGAGAATATATTTTGAAATATACTTCAGTCAAACACAAAAAGAATTGCCACGTTCATGCCTTTTAAATATCGCTTAGCCTAGACGGAAGCAAGGAAAGTCACAATAAAGGTTTGAGAGCAGATGTTTAGCCCTAAGCTATAAACTATGTACAAAATAAGAAGAGATCTCGGTTTTAAATTTTCAAGTAATGAGAACTGAAGGAAACTTGTTTTGTTTTCGCTCTTATAGTATATGTAGTATATAAGTACATTTATACATCAATGTTCAAGTTACAACTTTTATTTATCTCTGTTCTGGTTTAATGTTCCTATTATCTCAATTTAAAAATATTACTGGTGCAAAATATTTTGAAATATAAACAGATTTTTTGGAGAACAATTTGGGTTACCAGATGTCCGGAATTCGTGTTACCGAATTCCACCAGGAATTATCAAGTCCGGATTTTTCAGAGAAATTATTAACTCAATCTAAATGCATTGCTTGAATAGCTTTGTGTACAAAAATGTGTTAGTAGTTAACGGCAGTTCGCGGAATTGTATGCGACGAGTCAGATTTGTTTTTAAGAGGTATGTTTTATTTGTTACACTGTTATTTCGTGTTTGTAACAATGTTTATGCTGTCTTTTAACTCTCAGCGTCATGAGATTTCCGAGTAGTACAGTGTTGATTTTACCTCCCAGCGCAAATGACTAAATAATCACATCTATTGGTTGAAAGAATTGTTGGAAAGATTCTATTGGTTGAAAGAATTGTTGGAAAGATTCTATTGGTTGAAAGAATTGTAGGAAAGATTCTATTGGTTGAAAGAATTGTTGGAAAGATTCTATTGGTTTAAAAGGTCAAAACGGTTAGAAGACAGGCAGGAAAGACTAAAGGTAGCAGAACGGATTTATGTGTGTAAATCCCTTAGAGAGTTAAGTTTTTAAATAATAAAAATTGAATGGCAATTAAAAATAACTAATTGAATAATAATTAAGATAAGTTATGTCAATTTGGATTCTTTTGATAGTTGTTAAGCATAACCGTCGAAACTGATTTAGATTTTCGTCAATTTACTCGGGAAAACAACGGGCTTAAAAATTCAAGGCATTCAGTCTTGACTAAAAAGAAAAGCATATGCGACATTCCACTGTCGTAAGGGATAATCTCACAGATTTCAGTCATGAAAACGTCAGCATTTTTTATTATTCTTTATTTTACAAAATCCTTTTTTAGGAATTTAACCCTTCAAGTGGTTTCGACGAGATATCTCATTCATCAAGATCTGACCAATCTTGCTAATGACAATATATATCGTCATCAAGATATTACCTATTTTTTGATGATGATGAGATCAGGATCTGTCAGTTTTCTTCCAATGACGCGATATCTTGTCCGTCGAGATCTGCTAATGGTTTGGTTATGACGAGATCGTCAAGACAACCACCAGGAGGGTTAAACTAGCTTCCCATCAAGTAAGCTTATCCCAAATTTTTGGGTATATATCTATCATTTCTTTTCTATACAAAAAGATCTAATATGAAGTCACATGTACGGGACATCTCTGATTACATTCAAGCATATCTGGTTACATGACTAAAATCTGCGAGTGATTGTCCTTTATGTGACAGTCGAATGCCCAATAGAAAATGGTTATTTTAGTACTTAGTAGTCAAAAAATAAACATTGTTACTTATCAGTCTTGACAAATATTAAATATCAAGATCTTTTCTTCCAGCAAATGGTTTTTATTTCAATCCTACCTCGTTTTTTCCAAGATTTTATCATGATAATTCATTCTACAATTGTTTATCCCAAGTGTCAAAACAGGATATCAAACTGTCTTCAGTAACACCAGCTGTGTCTTACATTTATAAGAGCCATTCTGCTTCGTGTTTCCATTCAAGTGTGCGGTTACATTCAAAGAATCTATTCCCTCTGGTACCTAATCAGAGCGAAACACATCCACCGCATTCAACGAAAGGATTTATGAATTAATAACGGCATTTCTAAGGGCGTAATCAGCAGGATTGCAGACCAACCTGAGACGATGGTTGGTAAAATGCATGCGTTGTTGTGGAACAAGACGGAGAAAAGAGGCATAAAATATCCGGGAATTTCCATCAAATGACATGGCTTAAGTTGTGTTACCTTTTCCAATTTGCATTCAGTTTTGCAATGCTAAATACTCCATGGCTTACAAATAACATCGTTGGTGCCTGTGTAATTAGCATAGACGGGAAGGCAGTGTAATTGCATTGTTGAAGCAAGGGGCGACATGGCGATTCATTCGTCAAACATGGTTTTAAAGGGGCTCACTAGATATGCCTCATAGACTTGAGAACCTTGCAATTGGAGGACACTCATTCAAATAACATTTGATCATGAACGTGCTTTAAAATTGCTCGGTCTATTGACCATCGAACAAGCGGAATTCTTAACCGTAGGTCGTCACGCAGATTGTATGGGTTAACAATAGAATATGAACATCGATTCATAGAAAGTAGAATATTGACAAATCAAAGGCCAAAAATTCATTTAGATTTCATTATTCAACAGATAATTATTTAAGTTTCTTCTTTTATTTGTAATATATTTGTATTTCGTATTAATTTCAGTGTGACGAGAGTTGACTCCCTGACACTATAAACTATATAAACTACATAATTTCACCAGTATAATTTTATATGCTCACACACACACTCTTAAATTAACATAAGGAAACACATACACTTCAATTAACACGAAATTCCATACTGGTACCCCTTTATTAGAAATCACTTAATATTTAAATTCTTCAACAGACTAAGAAACTGAATGCAATTTCCTTTTTTGCATCAAAAATGATTTTCGAGCTATACGATATTTCAAAATTATTTTCGTAAGTCCATTATCCTTAATGAAATGAAACTTCCAAACATAGGAAATGAATCCACTAAAGAAATGTTAGACAAATGAAAGAAAAAAATAACAACTCACTGATGTTTCTTATAAGATTTAAATAAAAGATTGCATTATTTTTAAACTTAGATTTCAAAAGCAATTCGGGTGGATAATAGGAACATTAAAACTAATGAAAAATTTTCTACAAACTGTGGTAAATGGTGCGAAAAAAATTAAATAATTGTACTTCATTAAGAGATTAAACAAGAACATTTATCTGGAGTGATGGAAGCTTATTAAATTCTAAAATTCAACAAAACAAAAATTGGCGTTTGATTGAAAATCGCTGAGATGTTCTCTATCTCATTTAGAATCGAAGTTATTTTTCATTTTAAATTTATGCTCCTCGGAAATCGGGATCGCTTTCGGGATGTTTTCTGACCAAGGAATCAATTCTTTAGAAATAAAGTTCCCTTTTTACCTTTCTTCACCACCAGATGTCGCTCACATTGAAAGAATTTTTAAATCTCGCTAAAACACGAATGAGACAAAAGTTCGAGACAGTCATTCTATTTCCTAAATTACTCAAGAAAGGACGGACACACATTCTTCAGAAACATCAAGGCCATTAAAGCATTTGCTGCGGATGAACAAAAATCATCCAGGAAGTGAAAGGAAGTTTTCCCATGGCAGTCATTTAGAAGTTTAGAATTATTTATTTGAGACTTCGTGTTTCCCCAGTGTGTGTGTGAGTAATGATTTAGATCTGTGGTTTCTGGATATATGTATATGATGGTGTAATAGAAGAACGAGAAAATAATTGTGTCATTTTTTTTCAATTTTAAATACGTGAAAAGTAAGAAGCAATTCATTTTAACACAACTACTCTTACGACTTTAGGCTCTAATTAAGATAGAAAATGTTTAAGAATCGACAATTCTAACACATCAATACACACATGTTAATTTAGATTTTAGTAGCCTGTTTAAGAGTGTATGTGTAAAACTATGAAGACAATATAGGTTGTTTGGTTGGGTTTTATGGCACAAGGTCCAAAAACGGACATGCTTGGTTTTATTTTTTTAAATATTTTTTATTATTTTATCTCCAAGAGTACGATAAAATAATAAAATCAATGTAAAAATAAAACCATTCACGAAAAGTGGAAAATGAACGAGCGCAAGAATTTTATAGTGGAATAAAGTGTATGAAAGAAATTAAATTGAGGAAAGATAAAAAAACATGTTGTTATGGAAAATAAAACCACGTTATGTAGTTAAAACATGAAAATCATGAGTTAATTAAAACACGTTCATATGAAAATGAAAAAGAGAATGATATAGAAACAAGAAATGAAGGAACAACATAAAATTTATAGGATCAAAAACATGAAGTATGGAAAAGAATTGATTTAATAGGATTATGTATCAAAAGTAGAAACGTTTAAGACATTGCAATAAAAAATTATTAATTATTCTTATTAAAAGATATTCTTTTTAAAGAAAGATTGGAAAGCGCTTGCCTTACGACAATTCAATACTCTACTTTAAATTTGTTAAATACATTTCAGAAATAACTTAAATTAGATACTTATTATACGTATACAAGCTGTTCTGATATTATAGAGCACAAAATGATCATTTCCTTTCATATGAAGGGCCTCGGTAGCCCAGTTGGGAGAATAACGGATTAGTAAACGGAGGGTTGCGAGTTCGAAACTAGGTCCAATCACTTTCATGTACACTGGGGCTGGTGCATATTAAATATGTCGTGGCCTCAAATGTCCCCACGTTGGCGTGGTGTGGAAGTTTGGAGAGTGGGGTGCCACTCACGTGTTCACCTCGTCATGTGACCATGGTTCAAAAGTACGTGTGTTGTCCTCGGTTCATTTCCTTGAGGATTGATCCCGGACCGTCGCCAATGGACCATTGTGTTGCTCCAGTGCAACGTTAATTAACTACCTAACTTTCATATGATGGCTCATTAATTGGTTTGAAAGCAGTTGAATGACATACTATAATTGACATAAAAGACAATAAGACATGGACCTTAGAGTGCAGCAAAGATTCAAATCCTAGTTGAGAAAAGTAAAAAAAATCACAGATGAGAAAAGGAATTAAGACTTACTTGGTACTTCAGCCATGGAATCAAGGCATGAAATGACGACACTAATTTCAAGCATTTTGTGATAGCGAAAACAATTTGTACGCTGCAACGTTTCTGCAAATATTTTCATAGAGCAAATTCCTTAACTTCCTCACTCTTTCTGAAATTAAGCACTTACTTCTGGAGGCTCCTACAATTCTCCTTGATTTATCAAAGATTATTTGCTGCTGAACAAGTACTTAAGCAAGTCTCAGCACGCCTCTCAATACTCTAACCAATCATATTCCACACACAATGAGATTCTTAGACGGTAACGTCTCTAAAATAAATCCGATTCTCATTCACCAGAACGGATGTTCTGAACCGTTCTACTCAACTGCACTTCTAATGATATCTCCTCTCCCTTTCGATAATTCCAAAATACCCTCCACGACACGATTCCAATTCATCTTCTAAAACGAAAAGAAAGATTCCTTAATTCTCTTTCATTTCGAGACTCCCTTCTAACCTGTCCGGGAGATTTCCTTTCATCGAACGACCTCCTCGGGGTACGTGCGTTCCAGAAGAAAGCGCGGAATAAAAGAATTTTTAAATAATTTAATTAATCAACAAGCTTCCGAATGCGTCTCACCCCCTCATTTCCGCCATTTTTACGCTCGATGCGTTCCGCAAACATGCAGGTGGCTGCAGAGAGAGAAGGGTTGTTTTCAATTAATTACTTTTGCTTGTGCAGTTTTTGAACAAATAAAACGGAACGTTATCACGTCATTTTGCAGAGGCTATGAGCGGATAGGTGAGGATGCGTGTGGGCGTTCTGCTGGATGTTCAGTCATTTTTAATTTTTTCTAAATCGTGAGACGTATGTGCTGGCAAATGAGAAAACGTTGTTGATGGGATTAGAATTTCCTTCTGGACATCAGATCACCCCCGATGGTGCGATCTGTCTGTCAGTTGAGAAGCTACCAATGAAATCTTAGTTCTCTCTTCTCTGTACAAAGTTTTCTGCACTTATCTACATAAAGTTTTCCACCTCATGCAAGATAATGTTACGGAGAAAGATGATTTTAGTAAAACAGTGGCAAAAATATAATTGTTACATTTAAAACTTCCAAGTGGTTTCGACGAGATATTTCGTCCATCAAAATCTGACCAACTTTGCTTGTGACGAAATATCTCGTCATCAAGATATTGCGAATTTTTGATGATGACTAGATCAAGATCTGATCATTGTTTTTCTTTTGACGAGATATCGCGTCCACCAAGATCTGGTCCGTTTTGTTTTTGACGAGATACCACGTCATCAAGATAGTATCGATTTGTTTGATGATGAAGAGATCAAGATCTGGTATTTTTTTCTAATAACGAGATACATCGCCCATCAAGATCTGAACAGTTTTGTTAATGACGAGATACCTCATCGAGACAACCAATAGAAAGGTTAATAACTACTTAAATAAAACCTATATAGTGAGTTCTTTGGTTTTAAAATTAATCCTCCAAGTGGTTTCGATGTCCATCAAAAAGTGACCAACTTTGCTTATGACGAAATATTTCGTGTTCAAGATATTACCGATTTTTTGATGATGACGAGATCTGGTAATTTTTTCTAATGACGAAATATCTCGTCTATCAAGATCCGGTCAGTTTTATTAATGACGAGATACCTCGTCGAGACAACTACCAGGAGATTAAAATAACTTGGTACCTGAAATAGATTTTGTTATCAATTATATAAGGTTTTTATTATAAATTTCCTGGCGGCACAAAAAACTGTAATGTTGGCTTATATATGCAATATGTTGAAAAAATAATTCACTTAATATTCAATCGATATTAGTTCCTTTGAGATTATGTTATATAAATACAAAGTAATTTAAAGTGTCGGACAATTTATACACGATAAAGAGCATATTAGCATTTCAGAGCTATAATGCAAATAAGAACATATATTTTAATTTCCGAGAATCATATTCTTTCTTCCAACATTTATAATTTGAATAAAATATAAAACAGAAACGCACAGATAGAATATAGAATAAAAAAAATGCAGAGTTTAATAGCTGTTTTTGGTGGTAAGCAGTGGAATAATTTCAGCCAAAGTTACTCTTAAATAGTTGTCCTTCATTTTGATAATTTTATAATAAAATTAGAGATGAGATATTATTCCAATAGCAGTTTAAATAACAATGTTAGAAATTAACATGTAGCATCTCTTGTCGATAATATTAACAGATATCAATTTATGTTAAAAATAACTTAAAATAACTATACTTAAAACAAAATAATAAAAATAATTAAAAATATTAAAATTTATTAAAAATTTGGTGAAATAAAAGTTAAAACTACTAATAATTTAATCAATTACTAGCTGTTTTAAATAACCTTTAATGTCAATTCTAACAGTTAATAATAACGAATTTAATTACTAACTGGTAGCGTTGATAATTAGCTGCTAAAGAAGCTATTAATATTAGCAGTTAATGATAACAGTTAGGAATAACAGTTAAGATTGTTATTTTATATTAAAGTAACAGTTTTGCCATTCTCTTTTTAAAATTACTCGGTCCTCAAGGTCTAAACTTTTTATTTACGAAAACAATTCGATGTTAATTATTCCATTAAGAATACGGTACCATGCTTTTAAGCCCTTTTTCAACGCACATTTTCCTTTTCCTCCCATCAAAAATAGTTGCTACTTCATTCCTTTAAAATGACGCGAATACAAAGGCATATAACAGTTTTTACTTAAAATGTCAGTCAAACTTTTTGGATGTGAGATTTCATTTCTTTGAATGGATTAAAATTATTTTAGCCCTTGATTGCTTGGAAGTTGAAGTGATTTAATCTCCTAAAATGAGTCAGAACGATCTTTCCATGGTCAACACTGCTTTAAACAG
The DNA here is from genome assembly GCA_933210815.1 of Meta bourneti. Lineage (NCBI taxonomy): Eukaryota > Metazoa > Arthropoda > Arachnida > Araneae > Tetragnathidae > Meta > Meta bourneti. The sequence goes on along the minus strand of OW119922.1, from coordinate 70,222,925 downwards.
TGATGAATACATGATAACATGCGTACCCAAAATATCACATGGAAATATTATTGACAGCAAAATAACAAAAATACTGTCCAGAAAAGATTAATTTTGATGTATTCTTAAAATCTTAATACTTCTTACAAATCGTATTCATCACTGTTAAGAGTGTTCAAATACTCATCCACATTTTTTGGACGTAGATATACATATTTTGTAAAAATATATTTTCTTTTATTTCTCAAGGATCGGATATCATTGCATTTGATTACCACCTAAACACCAGAATACATTTTGTCAGCTCTTATTGTACCACTATTGAGAGTTTTGCATATTAAAGCTGTAAGCTTAACCCTCGAAGAAGTTCACCCGCATACATTCGTTCTGAAACTTGCAGTCTTCCATGCATGACTTCTAACCAGGTTTGACTTTTTTCACCAATAGAATTTTTCAACCAATCGATGTGGTTATTTAGTCATTATATGTGTTATTAAAAAGAATACTACAGTACTCGTGTGACCCACAGAGAGTCAAAGTGGAAAAATACTCTACACTTATATTATATTTGCACATTAAACTTAAGTTTGACGAATCAATAGTGTTAATGGTGTAGAATAAGTTTAATGTTTATCACTCATAGAGAATGAGACGAAGACCGTAGTGGGGAAAATACTCAAATTCTAAGTAGTGCAGAGATAATTCTAAATATGCGTTCACAGAATCCTTTCTTCATTTATGAATTTACATTTAACGAAAACTAAGTCCAATTTTTGGAGTACGGATTCAAGTACAGCCATCAGTTAGGCTGTACTTGGTAACACAAGCGCAACATTAAATAATAAAAAACTGCAAGGACAAAGTTACAGTAAAAACAAGATCAGTCAAGAATTATATAATTGAGCACCGGATCTATTTCTAACATAGCAGTCTCTTCTGTTCGAAACTACACTTTAATTTAACAAGTTTCTTTTGTTAAATAGAAAGTTAGTTAGTTGATTTGAATAAGAACTATTCATGTGATATAGCAATCTTTTCTGGCTCTTCTCTTAATTGAAGCGAACTTTATTTGAAATATCTTTCGGCATGGTTTGTTTTCTTCCCTCTTAGGAATTAACATGTAATGAAAACGAATTCCACCTCTTAGAATAGAAATTCAAGTATACACTTACGAAAATTTTTTATAGTTCCATAGAATTCTATAAGCATTTCTATAGAGAAATGAAATTTCGTTTCTGTAGAAAAAAATTCTATATAATTCTATAAAGAAAACAAGCTTTGATTTAATTCCGACTTTACTTTTCTATTGAGAAGTTCTATAGAAAAGTAAAGTGCTCAGTAGAAAAGTAAAGTCGTGAAAACAAAAGAAATGAGCTTCTATAGAAGTTTCTACGGACATTATTCTATAGAGAATTCTATAGATTCTATTTCTATAGAGATTAATTTAGAGAGCTTATAGAAAAATGGGCCATAATTCTATAGGATTCTATAGACCACATTCTATAGAATTTTTTATAGACTATCATAGAAATTTTTCGAGAGTAGCCATCGATTAGGCTGTATTTGATAACACAAGCACAATATAAACTAATAAAAGCACTGTAAAGACAAGAGCACAGTAGAAACAAGATCAACCATGAATATATATATGATATAATTTAAACACAGCCGTGGGTACAAGCACCGGATAAATATCAAACATAGCAACTTCTGTTAAAACTACACTCTAACGAGTTTCTTCTTTCGAGTAAGAGTTATTTACGTGGTATAGCGATCTTTTTTGGCTCTCCTCATATTTGAACCGAACTTGATTTGAAATAACCTACAACATGGTTTGTTTTCTTGCCTGTTAGGAATTAACATGTAATGAAAACGAAGTCCAACTTTTAGAGTACAAAAACATCGCTTAGGCCGTACTTGATAAAACAAGCACAGTATAAAATAATAAAAGCACTATAAGGACAAAAATACTCTAAAAACAAGATCAACCATGAATGATTTGAATTAAACATGACCGTGGTACAAGCACACTGGATCAATTTCAAACATAGCAGCCTCTTCTGTTTAAAACTACACTCTAATCTAACGAGTTTCTTCTTTCGAGTAAGAACTATTTACGTGGTATAGCGATCCTTTCTGGCTCTCCTCATATTTGAACCGAACTTAATTTGAAATAGCCTTTAACATGGTTTGTTTTTCTCCTCTTTTACGACCAAAACTCGTAAGATTCACGCAAAAATAACAAACCCGAGCTCTTGATCGGACGCCTCCAAACATCCCGATTTCCCCAAACCGAGAGTAATCTGCAATAACACCCGGCAATTTATGGCCGCCTTTTTAGTGTCGTCGGAATCGAAACCCGATGAAAAAGTCGCTCAGAAATTAAATTTCGGGCATATAAACACATAATTTCCCTCGGCATTCTGAGAGCTCCAGAAGTCGTAAAGTTTTATCATCAAGGGCCATTTGAGAATGCCATTTGAGGTAACATATGATGAAGCTTTTAAAACTGAAACTTCCCGACTTTAAGCCCTTTTAACTATGCGTGTCAATGTTTTCCCTCTTGCAAATAAAAAAGGCGAAATCGGCAAACTTTAAAAGCTTTGAACATTCGCAGCACGGGCTAACTCATTTAAAGCGGAGCCTTTGCACGAGGTCTGAGTGCTGGAGCGAAGAGCGACATTAACAGATGCGAGAATTCCTCCTCCGACTGGAACTGTTTTAGTTATTTGTAGTTATCGGCATGGAAGTGGAGAGACTTTTAAGGAATCACATAAATATTCGGACAGCCTTTTGTGTGTGTCTCGTTATGCATGCGAGCATTTCACAAAGTTATGCAGAAGTGCCTGGAAATGTCTTCACTCAGTGAAATATGTGCTCATATTTACGGCAGTGTCGAAGAGTTCTGTTAGGCAGGGAGACAAACACATCGATCTGAATCAAATTAGAAGCTTCTTTAGTAAATGCCAATGATCGGAATTAAAGTAATGCTCTTCTGTGCTTTCCTTTTTTGTTGATTAGTCGATGTCTGTTGATTAGTCAATTGGCTGAACAAGAACCGTCATCTATTGGTGTCAGAACTGAACAAGGAGAAACATTCCCGTTCCCGAAGCTGAAGTGATGTTCTTATACCTTCAATCTTATTCGCAGAGTGCAATCGTAAAAGTATGTTAAAACGATTAATTTTCATATCTGTTAGTAGTGATGGGCAAAACTGTTATTTTAAACAATAATGTTAAGAGTTATTGATGTTTCATAATAACAGTTATTATAGACAGTTTTGTTATCTGTTAGCAACTAATACTTTTTACCAATGCCCGGCCAATTTGAATATATAAGAAACGTTTTTAGTCTTTTATGCGCTACAAGGGCGGAATTGTGAACCTATGGTGTTATCCTGGTGCATCACGGGAGGGGGGGGGTCACGCACTTCACATACATATACATTCAAGGCACATCCTGTTTATAGAGGCCACATATTAACTCAAGATTGACAAACATTCATGCCTTACCCCAGATTCGAACTATGAGCCTTCGATCTAGAAGCCAGCACCCTGCTTACTAGTCCGATTGACCGATGACAACTAATGCTAACAGTTAGCAACTAAATTTAACAATTTAACGGTTATTATTGATCTTTCTAATTAGCTATGAGAAATTGACATTAGCGGTTAATTTTAAGTTAACTATTTAAATGTATCATAAAGTGATTTTTAAATATTGTGTTTTTCCAACTTTTTATTTTTATGAAATATTCTAAGAATTTAAACTTTTTTATTTAATTTAAATCACTTTTGTAACGAGTAAACTACGAGCGCAGCGCCAGCTGCGGAGCTATAAAGCTCAGAACTGTTGCCGAACTAAAAATGAGAACGAAAACAGTTTCACGCCGGCTGCGATCATGAACACACCCCTGTAACCTTTTCCCCCGAGATGATATTTTAATGCCTGTACTTGTGTATGTGAATTTTATGTTTTAACTTCTTAGTTAAACATTTGTAAATGGTTAGAGCGACTCCAAGTTAATTTCAATTACACTTTACATTTATCGATAACTGTTAAGTTTCGATAACAGTTGCCAACTGTTGTTTTGAGGTAACACGTTTTTAAACTGCTATTGGAATAACAGTTCATCTCTATTTGTTACAAACGCTATATCTGTTAGAAGCTTTCTCTCTGTACTCTCTACTTGCGAATTTGCTTTCCGTTCCAAAAACCCAAATAAGTGCTTGTCCTTTCGAATGAGCACTTGAAATCCACGATATAAGATGGTGCCGAAAATTGGAATGCCAATAAATGTATTTTGAACCGTACATACAAACTTCAACCACAGAAACCAACTATAAGTTAAACAGATTCAAAAGGAACAGATAGTTGCAAAATATCTTTTTTCCATGTCAGCTTATGGACCGTAGATCCTTCTAACAAAGTTAAAAAAACCGGACTCCAGAAATTACTTCCTAAGGTAAATAGACGAAATGTAAATTTTTCGTTCAACTTTTCTGATTTCTTTCTCGACTTTCTCGCTTAGATTTTTACACCTTTGGACCCCTTTAAGGTGGTATTGCGGGGATACCGTTTCACATCGCACAATGTGATGGAGAGGATGGATGATAGTTTTGCACCACCAATATTCACAGCTTTCTACTTCAGGAACACCAATTTTCTTGTGAAGCTAAGGACTTTGATCTATACAAACTTGGAGGGATTAACACTTCTAGTTTTGCAGGGAACTTCATGTTGAGTATCCACTTTTTACATGAGCATTCTAATAACTCACCTGTATGTTATGAGTCTATAAAAGCTTAATATAACTTTTTAAATTTGTTTTCCTTTTTAAAATAAAAATCACAAAATAAGTATATTTATTTCGAGCGATATCACGTGTGATTTCTTTCATTTTAAACTCATAAATTCAAACTTATTTTTCAAATAAGTCCACTTTCTAATTCATCGGATGTTACTTCAAAGTAGGAATGCATCCGTATATTTTACATGCGCTTTTTGGAATTCATGGAGTCAAATAGATTAGAAACTCTCTGTTTATTCCCATTTTGGAAAGTTATCCAGGATGTTAGTATCTTTTTGCATGAACTTATTCATAAAATATTGTTATAAAGTTTTATGATGGAGACTTCTTATTTGTGGTGGTCAACTGTTACCGAGGCAAAAGAGTTATTTTCCCTATACAAGAAGAGCGTTAGGCTGTGCATTTGAATGAAAGAATGCCTCTTGGTTGAAAGAATATTAAATTGGTTGAGTTTTTATTTCGCCAAGCTGCGTCAAACAAAGGACAGACAACGTCAAGTAATGGACATAACCACACGAGGAAAGTTTTACTGACGCAGAATAGAGAAATACACCAATAGAGGAATTGAACCTGCGCAACTAACAACTCGCAGGAAGAATATTAGTATATAATGGATGAAATATAATTTTTTTAACACCTCTTGCAACATGTTTCTTTGATTTGATGTAAGATATATGACCTCAGACCCTGACAATTATTTTGACTACGTGTTATCTTCTCATTGCGTACTCTCTTCACCTTGATGAAAAAAGGGTTGAAACTAGACTCGACTAAATATTACCCTTTTCGGGTCTCTTCCCTAGACACCTGTTTCACTGTCATGAAGGTCGAAGTCTTTGCGATTCACGAAGTGTGCGAACGTGTTTCAACTACATACGTCCATCCAATGACCAGTGAGTGGTTTTCTTCAAGATTGACGGTAAGAATGAAATCTAAGATGAACATCTTGAACTATAATTTTAAGTCAATATTGTTTGGAAATCCATTTCACTTTACAAATCTTAATTCCATTCGGAACAGTTTTTGTGAATGTACAGGGTGCTCCAGTGGTACCTACTTGAATAAATTTATTTCTTCTGATTAGAATGAAAGAATATGGGTGCCAGTAATGCATTCCAAATACGGTGTTCTTTTTGCTGCCTCTAAAGTGGTAAATTGCTATTGTTCCTTTGGCGAGACTTGATCGAATTTAATTTCTTTTTTCTAATCCTTAATTTGAATAATCAGAATTACGGAATTCGTGCCTTCACTATGAGAAAGATTTTCAGTTAACCCTCCTGGTGGTTTCTCGACGAGAATCTCGTCATTAGAAGTAAACTGACCAGATCTTGATCTTGTCAACATAAAAAAGGCATTACTTTGATGACCAGATATCTCGTAATTAGCAAAATTAATCAGATCTTGATGGACGAGGTATCTCATGGAAACCACTTGGAGGATTAAAACTAATAAACCAGACAAAGTGAAGCTTTTACTTCCGCTACCCAAATTCTCCCACATTATACATATAGGGGTTACTTTAAAATGTAGTCCATCCCGTTTAATCTAATTGACATTGACCAATCAACTACCATATTTCAATTCGGAATTCATTCTTTGGAATTTCTAGTGATGAAGTGTTGAAATCGTATTCGAAAAACAAGTCAATTGACGTCATGTTTGAATACGTATAGGAAACACGTTTCGCCACAAAAACACTACCACCACCTGCCCATTTAGCTTGACAGAAAAAGCCTCTCAGGTTCTTCACACAGCATAGATGTTACCCTCTCTTTGTCTCCTTATAGAAAATATTTGTATGTAGTGGATTTCTTCCTTTACAGGTCTATCTTAGTGATATATTTTATCGCAACAGGCTAAGAACACTTCAAAGCATTCAAAACGCCATAGAGCCGTTCCTAAACTTTTAAGTCTAAGGACTCCCTTGAAAATCAGAAAGTTTCACGGATTTCTTGTGATTATAAAATTAAATGGAACACACGAGAATCATATAAGACCATAGCAATTTTTACTTTCCCCTTATTATTGGGAGTAAAATATTTAGATCTATATTAAATAAGATTAAAAAAGGTTTTCCACATTAGCAATTAGTGATGGCAATTTATACATAGAGAAAAACTAGAGTTCTGAAATAAAATAAGCCGTACGTATTATGCAATCTCTTTTTTATGAATTAAAATCTATTAAAATCAAAAAGCTAAACTTGCAAAATTATATTATACGCCAAAATATGTACTTCAATATTAATGTAAACAATGGAGCTGCATTTTAGCAATTAGTTCAGCAATATTTGACTCAATGTTAGATAATTTCAATATTAAGTCATTCTCAACACTTCAAGTCTATTTCAAATCAATAACTGAAATCTTAAACTTATTGTTTTAGATTCTAAAATTCAGAATTTTGAGCGTAAAAGAACGGGAGAAAATAACGGAAAATGTATTTTTTTTAGGAAAGCTCTATGTTTTGGTTAATGAAATATTACATGCTTTTCGTAGACCCCCTGAAACCTTGTCGAGGCTGCAGATCCGTGGATCGCACTTTGGGAAACGATTGCCATAGAAAGTATAATGCAATTTATTCCACCTAGCAATAAACTGAAACATGCTAAGAACTCGCTTCTTAGTGGCTGTAAAGGGGAAGTAGCTTCAAATGCTTTAGAGCCGCTCATAGAATTTGGATCAATCTGAATCCAGTAGGAACTGTAATGAAGATTTGGGATGACTGCTTTCATAAGAATTACCTTGTTCGTCTTAACCCTCCAAGTGATTTTGACGAGATATATCGTCAATCAAGGTTCTGACCAATTTTGCTAATGACACCTCGTTGTCAAAATATTACCGATTTTTTCATGATAAACTCATCGATATGGTAAGGTTTCTTCGTATGACGGGATATCTCGTCCATCTAGATCCGGTTAGTTTTGGTAATGAAGAGCTACTTCTTCGAGACAACCACCAAGAGGATCAAAACTTTTTACACTGCCTGTATATGGAACGTTTCGGAATGATCGAATCCAAACATTGTCATTGCTGCCAGTTGAGCTAACAGCATCAAATTTCCCCCTATCGGCGACTTTCGGTACTAAAATATTTTTAGTGGAATACATCTCCCCATGTCTCAATACAAAATTCAGTTCCATTCCATCGATTTAGCTAACAGATGCCTCCAAAGAGTGAAAGTTATTTTATGGCCATCCTGTGCAATACGAGTATACTATCTATAAAACCGCGAGTAATCTATGTAAGTGGATTTTTTTCATAATGAAAAACGTTTTATTTAAGAAAAGCTGAGAGATTGAGTGTTTTCCATTGGTGCAGAAGTCTAACATGAGTTTTTCGATCAAAATTCCTAGTTAAAAAAGAAGATGCACATATCTGTCTCCTGTACTTATGAAGATTTATTTTAAATATGAAGTGCAGCACACACGAAAAGCGCTTATTCTTCCAATGCCGAAGTAACCGACCAAACGAAATTATTCCAAGATTAGAATGTACCCTCAGCGACCACTAATCTTCCAGGCCACCGCCAATCCCTCTAATGGAAAACCAAGCTCCGACCATTAATTCCGCTTCGATTTCAAATTTAATGGTACGTTTCTATAACGCACATCATAATCGCCATAAATTACACACCGGAATTTCATTCCCAAAAGTGAAATTGAGACCGTCTGGGTACGATCAACTTGGAGTCAAATGCAAATGGTTTCTTCGCTAATTTTGGTTTTCAGTGTGTCTAATGACACGATCAAACCATCATAAGCGCAGGTGGGAGCAGTAAAAGAGTAGCCGTAGCAGTGTTTGTTGGAACGACCACTTCCTTGACCAGAATAACACATTCCATTAAAAATGCAGACAGTATATTTTTGGGAGAAATCGAATTTTACGCTCGGTTGATTTCGTTCTCTAGTACTCTCCAGACGGGGACATATGAGGTACTTTTTCAGAATGTCGGGTGTCTTAGATATTTATGTTTATTTTTAGAAAAAATTCCGGTGAAGATTTGGAACATTCCATTTGCTTGAAAAGCAATTGAATCGCTCGCAAAATCAGAGGCTAATAAAATTTTTTATTGAAACCCAATAATTTTAAAAGGATTTATTGCAATTTTATTTTGTCTGATTTGAGAGTGTAAAAATGTGTGAAAATTAGTGTTAGTAAAATTAGTATAACTAGCCGACCCACACATTGCATCTAAGCTAATTTATAATATCTATTGTGACGGCAGTGTCGTTACTCACATTTCATACCTTTTTTAACCCTCCAAGTGTTTTCGACGAGATTTCTCGTCCATCAAGATCTGACCAATTTTGCTAATGACGAGATATCTCATTATCGAGATACTGCTGATTTTTTATGGGGACGAGATTAAGATCTGGTCAGTTTTATTTTAATGACGAGATATCTCGTCCATTAAGATCTGGTCAGTTTTGCTTATAACGAGATATGGCGTCATTAGAAAATCTGATTATGGTCAAAACAACCACCAGGAGGGTTAAATCCAATTATAATGATTATAAGCATCGATAAGCACATTTCATACGTCCAAATGAAATAAAATTAGTCAAAATATAAACAATATTTTGTATACATTTTTCAAATGTATACAGTTATTATTTTCTTACTAGCGTTAATTCTTATTTTCTATAAAGTATATGGTAAAAAGTTCACACCTTACTCATGTTACCACAATGAGCTCCTGAACGTCTACTTCAATTGCATCTCATTCACTTGTTCACAGGCGATTCGATATTTTTTGACAGCTAGAGTTATTTCGGGATGGCTTAGATTTTCTCTTCTTGCTTATATCTTATCAGTCATATTTCCCAGTGCCTTCTGTAATCAGACTTCTGATGAGTTTCATTAGAGTGGCGAGAACTCTTTCGTGCAGTTCTAGCAATTTGATGCATTTAGTACTTTAAATAAGAATATTTAAACTTTGCAAAATTTGGTAAATGAAATTAGCAGTGATTGATTTTATATTGTTTATATCTGTTTATGGGACCACGGTATCCCAGTTAAAAGAACAACGGATTAGCAACCGGAGGGTAGCGAGTTCTAAACTCGGACCAACCAAACACCGTTGTATACACGGGGCAGTTGCACGTTAAATCTGTCGCCTCAAATATCCTCATGTTGGTACGGTGTGGAAGTTTGAAGAGTGGGGTTCCAGTTCAGGTGTTGACCTCGTCATCTGACCGTGGTTCAAAATTGGGTGGTATTTGTCATCGGATTTTTCCCTTGGAGATTGATCCAGGACCGTCGCCAATAGCCCGTTGTGTTGCTTTTGTAGGACGTTAATTAACTACCTACCAATTAAATGGTGAATATTAAAGAGGTATGAAGTAATTTCAGCATTCACAACGGGATGATCAGATCTAAGAATCTAAAGGTTTTACAGTGAGTTTTGAAACACAATATATTGCCACCTGACGAATGTATCGCACAACTTTCGATATGAAAGGGTGAATCCATTTCAAATCCAGGTAAGACTTCACCTCACCATCTTCGAAGAATGATATTTTGCATACAGATACATTTTGGGCCATCTTGAATCAACATATTTTTTATAATCTCGAAATTTTTTTTTCGAGATACAGGGCTGTGAATGTGACGTCACAAATTAAAATTTATTTTTCATAGCATATATTACCTTGCTAAAAATTGCATATCTCCTAAAGTATTTAAGATAATCCAATTTCGTTTTTAAAAAAATGTAAGACTTGTAAGATAGTAATTTCATTAATAGTACGTAAATAGTATTGGAAATACGAGTTTTCAATTTGATCAATTTTAAATTCATTTTTCTCAAAAAAGCCATCTTTTAGAAATCTGATTTTTTTTCTAAGTTTCTATATAAATATGCGATCAGAGTTGTGTGAGCACTTTTTGCAGTTTTTTTTTATAGTTAAGCTTAAATAAATTATTATGTGTAATGACTCTGATCGGAAAGCACGATGCGATTAGAAAATAATAAAATACCGTTAAATTCCCTTTCGAAGTACGAAAAATCCCTAAGGGCATGTCGAATTCCCTGTAAAAGGACGAACATGTTTTCGAAATCCATAAATTAGATCGTGATTCCTTTTCAACCAGTGGGAAGTACACTTTCTGTATTTGCTTAAAAATACTTTACTCAACGTTAACCGAATAATATGAATAATAATTTACAGTATTACTTAATTTATAAAATGAATGAATTATCTATCACAAATTATATATTAAACATGTTCACAGAATTTCACAAAGTTAAAAAATATACTGAAATTGTTTTGATAAAAAGGGGCAGAGTAATAAACTACATATTTAAAATATTAATAAATTCCTATAGCTATATTAAATCATTTGAACAGTACTGAAACAAATAGCACAAAACGTGGTACCCTATAAATACTTATAAAACAGTTTTAAAACAGCATAGATAAGAAAAATGTGGAAGCTCAGCAATATTAACATCGCAGATAAAATAATGATATAATTTTGTTAAACCATAAGAAAAGTTGCTAATTTGAATATTAGTTACGTTAGCTAAAATATTAATTAAAATAAATTGAGAGGTTCGTTAAATTAGGCGAAAGTGTTTAAACTGTCCTTTCTGCCACATAAAACTCCGAGAAAGCATTCAACGGATACTTCAATGAATGACTATTTCAATATTGAACTTCACGAATGTGCAATTCATAACTAAATACAGCTTCATAAATAAATAAACTTACTTTAAACTATCTTCGATTTTTGAAAAGTTGCACTCTCATGTCAAAATACTAGGAGATCGGCTTTTTGTGTATGACGAAAGACCGACTTTGTCATATGAATATTGTAAAATTTTCAACAAGAGTGAACTTGTTAGTTATTTCAAAACTATTTTTTGATGCTGCAGGAAAATTTTCACGTGCCTTCCTCCATAAAAAGACATAATTAAATGTATCTGTCTCTTCTGAATTCATGAATTTGCTTTTAACTTATATAAATTTGTTTGAGAGATTAATTTCACAAAATCCCAGAATGAATTAAGAGTACCCAAATCCAAGAATGATTGAATCCAGTACACAAATCCAAGAATGAATTAAGAGTAAATGAGTATTATATACTAAACGATTTAAAATGTATAGGAATAAGCTTTAATCAGACAAAGGTAATGCTGATTGGTACATTAAAAGCTACTCTTTCATTATATAAATAATCTTCCCCATGTAAGCAGCTGGGTGGATAAAAAAAGCAGCTGTTTGTAGAATTTGAATTATCAACACACTCCTAGAGCCCTCTTAGAATAGTATATCTTGTAACTATTTTATAATTTGTTGCAACAGGTGCTATATTACTACAAGTGAAAATTTGAATGCAAGTCCTGAAACAATATGCAGCCCAAATATTTCTCCGGTAAATAATTAGAAGTAGAGTTTTTTGGCTGATTTTTTTTTTTTAAAACTATAACGCTTTAATAATAGGATCATCAAAAATTATGTACAGAAATAATGGAATCCTGTTCTCTCTCTGGACCCACTTCCTCCCAGCTCACCTATTGGTGTAGAGCTTAATGGAATCCTGTTAAAATATCTCATCGAAAAAGGTGCTTGAGCTACTGGTTTGGGAGATTCGAGAGCTGACTTACTAGTGAGGAATACCGTTGGCCCCGCTCGTTGAGCGGGAGTTAGCGGTTGAAATTTCAATATCTTACGCTGAAGGCTTTAAAATCAATCGTCGAGAAACTGCATTAGCTATATAGGGTACTACATTAATAACTTTACAATGGACTTCTAATACAAAAGGTTTCAAACATTTTAAAGATGGCTCTTTTTATTAAATCTTAACCAAACTTCAGCAAGTTCCGTGCCAAATTGTTAAAAAACTAATCTAATTTTAAAAGATATATTTACTTATTATTACGAACAGTACATTTAAGTATCACTAGCAAAAAACAAAACAAGTTTATCGCTAATAGTTTAACCGTAGCAAAATTTTAAATGCTACGCGACATTCTTGAAAAGTAAAATTGAATATTTTTGATCGCCTGTTAAAGGGTCTTATTTCCACGAAAAAAAATTATTTTGCAAAAAAAAATAAACGTGGAATAGTTAATATACACCATTGGCCACCATATACTAAATTTTTAATAAAATTGAAGGTTGAGGCGAACATTTGATTTTCTATTTCTTGAATTTGAATGGATTCACCCGAAAGAAAATCAAAACATTGGACTAAACAAGTGAGAAGACGCCAGAAATCGTGTCTCATTCACGCAATTTAAATAAAAAAAATGGAATAGAACTTCCCCTTAAAGCATTTTAAACACTTTTATATAAAGACTGACTGGAGAATTAAGTAGGAGGAAGATAATGACAGAAAACTGTTTAGATTTGATGAGGCAAGCTGTAGAAACAAGCTTTGAATTGAAAATGGGGAATTTGATAAACACAGCATTGAAAAGATAATACTGCCGTAAGTGCAGCATGATGTTGTTTTCCTTTCTTGGACACGTTGAAGGTCATGTCAACAGCGTTTCCCATTTCATATTCCAGGCTTTTCTTCTGGTGGTAATTGGGATTAATTACATCTTTTCGCATTCATAAGCAACTGTAATCCGAACCGGTATCAACTGAATGAAAACCGGTTTCTAGAGACTGTCATTAGGTCTAGCGATAGAAACACTGAAAGTTCTGGATTTCAATAATTTTTTGCTTTATAAATTTGTAGGTGGAAACCAGAAACCATGGATTTGTTCTTTTTTTAGATTAATCTATTTCAGACGGTAGCAGTCTCAAATCGTAGAGATATAATATCAATATGATACGCTAAAGTGTAATGTATTTTTAAATAACACAGTGCAGACATTTAAATGAATTTTAGCAGGACGTGTGAAAGACAGTATAACTAACAAAAATACTTCGTAACTGAGATAGGTTAAATTTCTATATGTATAGGGGTCGTGGTAGCCCAGTTGGTAGTCTCAGATTAGCAAACGAAGGGTTGGAAGTTCGAAACTAGATCCAACCTAAGACCTTGCTGGTGCACATAAAATCTGTCGTGGCCTCAAATGTCCTCACATTAAAGTGGTGTGAAAATTTGGAGAGGGAGCTGAGCTGAGGAGCTGAGAACAGCTGAGGTGTCTATTTCGTCATCTGAGCCTAGTTCAAAATTACGAGGCATTGTCCTCCGATCTTTCTCTTATGAATTGATTCCGGACCTTTGCCAGCCCATTATGTTGCTCCAGTGCGACATAAATTCAACTACTAATGAGCTATACATACTGTATTATACGCTTGGTGGTTTTGTCCATTTGTTCGATTCCTGTGATTTGCACTTGGTGCATTTCTATCTTCTGTCTCAGTAAAACTTTCTTTGGGTGCGTGTATGCCCATAACTTGTTGGTGTTTGTCTTGTGCTTGGCACAGCTCAGAGCCAAACATGGCCCATTGCGCCATTAAACGTCACTGATTAATCAACTGTTGTATTGTAAGTTATTGTTTTAGCTGTGGGATAAAACCTGAAGCACTTATCACTGATTGAATTCGACAGATTCTACCCAAGTTGACGGATTGCTACCTGCGTGAAACTGTGAGAGCTGTATTAAGATGATGGGGTGTATTTCCATGTGCGTGGACATGCAATGTATGATTGCGACCATGAATTGTCTCCTGTTGCCTTTTGCAGCGGAGTGTGAGATTGTTCTAAAGATGATTTTCTCTAAATTTATAGCAGAAAGATAATTCATTGAAGAATTTCGATACTACTCTCCGTATATGCCTGACATTTGTAAGACTAATCATTCCGGTGGGCTTTTGCTAGTATCACATTTTGTCCTCATTATTCGCATAGAAACGGTCACCTTCACACCACCATTGCATATTTGAAGTCCAAAACGTTCTGACCTCAGTTCCAAAACATATATAAGGATATATCAAATATTTAGAGAAACACTACTTAGCAAATAATTCGTCTCATATTAGCCGTAATTGGATAAATATTCGAGTTGTTTAGCAATGTTTCGAGCTTTTTATGAGCAGTCCATCTTGATATAACTTCCTCGTGTAGACAAATGACGATGTAAGCTGAATTTCTCAATAAGATGAGTTGCATCTTAATCTTCATTCATGGCATTCAATAGATTCGTGCAATTTTCTCCGAAATAAGATGATGAGAAGATACAAATTGCTGTCTGAAATTAGTCGTTTAATATTCGTTTTGGATGTGAGGTTGCTGAACAGTACATAAAGAAGTGGACATTTTTTATCATTGATCTCATAACATCTTTTAGTCTTTGCACGCATAAAATAGGACATTTTATTCAGATAAGGATAAAATAGGACTAAAAATTATTGTTTAATTATAGTTTTAAATACTACAACACAATCTACATACCAGAAGAAAGTACAATTTTTAGTACCATAAAATACTAAGTTATGAATTCTGACACAATCGAGTAAGTAGGTAGTTGAATTTACGTCCCACTGGAGCAACACAATGGGATATTGGTGATGGTCCGGGATGAATCCCGAAGGGAAAGATACGAAAACAAATCCTCGTAATTTTGAGCCATGGTTAGATGAGAGGTCACACCTGAGTTGGCACCCCACTCTCCAAACTTCCACACTACGCCAACGTGATGACATTTGAGACCTTGACAAATTTAACGTGCTCTAACCCCCACATACACCACAGTTTTTGGTTGGATCGAGTTTCGAGCTAGCAACCGGTTGCTAAGCCGCGACTGTATAAACACACAGGGATCTGGAGAAGTTCGTAAAATAGAAGTTAGTTATATGTAAGTCTTATATTGTAAGTCTTATATTGTATATATAAGAAATTGTATATATATTAAATATATTGTAAGTCTTATGTTGGATTGGTAAGGATTAACGATGTTTTACCTTCTGGGACTCCTTCAAGAATAGCCATCAGCTTGCCCTTTCTAGTGCCGAAGAAGTCAGTGGTCGGGCATTCGAAAAAAGCCTGGGTAAATTATTCATTTAGAAAACTGCATAAAATTAGTAATTAAAAAGTACAATGGTTTGTATAATCAATATGCAATGCCAATTATCTATTTGAATGCCATTTCGCCAATTTTGTCAGTTCTGATCGAAATTTCTAGAATGTTTGATATGCTTCCTCTTATCAGTCATTGACTATTGGTTTGTTGGCATAGCATTCATCTACAATTTAACCTTGACAACGCCCAAAATACATCACGCGTTTTTGAACGACAGAATGATTCCACTTTTTCTAAAGTACTAATTTCGAAAAAATTTCACTGTTTCGTAACAATTTTCAAACGCGTATTCGTTAGAAAAAGGGAATTAAAACTAACATAATTTATATGATATCCGGGCTGGATTTTATACAGTCGGAAAACGTATAAGTTTGTAAAAAGGAGTAAATTACAAAGAAAAAGTTTTCAATCGGTTGGACTTGAGTTTTACCCTCTTTAACCAACAATCAAATACTATATCGTTGCTTCGTTCTTTGCACCCAGAATAAATGTTCTTTAGGGTAATTTTTTAAATGTGAAATCAAACGGTAGACAGATAAATCAATCTAATCGCTCTTTTTTCTAAGCTGCCAATAACAGGAAAACGATCACGAGCTATTCTGTCCTTGGTCTATTTATTACTGCTTTCTCTTGTACATTAAAGGGCAATGAACGCATGATGAGCGGTAAGTTGTTTCTTTAATGAGATCATTTCATATGAAAATACCGTTACTTTGTCACTATGCTATCTGATGGAGTGATGTAATTGGTTGATCCTAAGGTCACAAAACTATCGTTTCCTCAGCAGTCGCTGACATTGAAAATTGTAGAACTTTTACCTCGGTTTAAATATATTTGGGTTGGAGAAATAAAAAATATAAGTAGCAACTATCATAAATTTTTACTATCGATCTTTGAAAAGTCAACCCAGCTCAATTTTCTGTATATACTCTACAAATTTATAAAAACAGCCTTGTCTCATAAGCTAAAAGTAAGAATTGAGTGTTCTTGAAAATTAGAAATTCGAATAAAGCACCGGATTTCATTTCAAGCCGATTTAAATTCCTCCTTTGAAATGTACACAATTGACAACCCGATACCCTTCGATATTTTTATGATTTAGAATTTTTTTGTCATGGAAAATTTTAGCATCCTACCCTATTTCATTTCGATTTGACAGTCGGATCAAAACATAAAGTGTTTACGGGTATTATTTACATAATTATATTCGAATATTTTTTACTATGAACCGATACGTGTCTCAACTTGTAGTTTTTAGAAAGCAAAGATAAGTAAAAAATACGTTTTTTTGTAATTTAAGGTAAAACTAAATGATCTAACAATTAAAAATACCATTCACGGCATTATACACTGCTGGCCACCGTAAATGCAACACCCTGAAGGAAGCATGCAAATAATATGAAATTTACAACATGCATTAGCGGAGGTGAGATATGCAAATGATTAGAATTTCAGCGCAGACGCACATCACGCGCGCCTGTGGCGCCACTTCAAAGCGCTATTTAAGGCTTGGAGATTTCGACGATTTCAAGTACGGCAATTGTGTTTTTCTTGTGGTTTTTTCAAAAAAACGATCAATTATGCCTCGTAGAAAACAGCGATCATCTTTTGATCAAGTATCCGAGTTCGACAGAGGAAGGATAGTGGCCTACCGAGATTGTGGATTATCTTTCAGGGAAATCGGTAGTCGTGTTGGACGAAACCAAACAACTGTAATGCGGATATGTGATCGTTGGATGCAGGAGGGTACGACGGACCGACGTGTTCGATCGCATCCACCTCAGTGCACCACTTCACGTGATGACAGGCATATTGTGCGTATGGCAGTGACGGATCGCTCAGCCACATCACGAACCATAGCACAGCATATTCAGTCTGTACAGCATCATCCAGTGTCTGCGCGTACCATTCGACGCCGTTTACAGCAGAGTGGTCTGTCCGCAAGACGTCCATTGCTTCGTCTACCCTTGACGCAGAACCACAGACGTTTCCGCCGCCAATGGTGCGATGAAAGAAGGATGTGGACGGCAGAATGGAATGAAATTGTCTTTACTGACGAGTCACGCTTCTGTCTGCAACACCACGATGGTCGGATTCGAGTCTGGAGACACCGTGGAGAGAGGATGCTGAACAGCTGCGTTATGCACCGCCACACTGGTCCTGCACCGTGTATTATGGTATGGGGCGGTATTGGATATCACTCTCGCACTCCTCTAGTACGCATTGCCGGTACTTTAAACAGCCAGCGCTACATCGCCGAGGTGTTGGAGCCAGTTGTCCTTCCTTACCTTCAGGGCTTGCCCACAGCCATATTTCAGCAGGATAATGCGCGACCACACGTGGCACGCATTGTCCAAGGGTTCTTCGTCAATCGCCAGATTGAATTGCTTCCCTGGCCAGCTCGCTCTCCGGATCTTTCGCCGATAGAAAACATGTGGTCCATGGTTGCTCAACGATTGACCCAGAATACATCCCCAGCTGCCACACCAGATCAACTTTGGCAACGTGTGGAAGCTGCTTGGTCTGCTGTACCCCAAGAACACATCCAAAGTCTCTTTGAATCAATGCCGAGGCGTGTGGCAGCGGTGATCTCCAACAATGGCGGCTACTCTGGCAACTGATTTTGGCAGGAACCACACTTCACAGAAGTCTATAAATTTAATCATTTGATACTTGGTCAACATGTTATCTACAAAATAAATTTTGTTGTGATATCTCTTGTCTTTCTTGGTGTTGCAATTTGGGTGGCCAGTAGTGTATAATATATCCCTCGAAAGTAAAACTTTCATTTACAAAATAAGTCCTATGTGAGTGCAATCAAAAAATTAGGTTAAAAGATACAAGTGTTATTGGCTCATAACATGATTTTATATTTGGAATATTTTTAATTAGGAATCTATGCGTATAACAACTTGAAACCCTTAGCATATATTATTTAGAAAAAAATGAATTTCACCCCTTTTTTGTAATTTAAAATCAAAGGTCAAATTGAAGGACCTAGAAGCTAAAAATATTACTTGCAAGGTCATGTACATCATTAAAAAGGTTGCATATTTATCTACAAAGTAAGGTCCTAATTTAGTACTATTGGACAATTAGATCCAGAGATTAGGGTGATTTAGTGAGTCTCGAATCATGAAAAACTCCCCTATTTTTTAAATATAAAATTAATATTAATAAAAAAACTATTGCAAGTAAGATTCTAAAATTTCCCATATTTTCTATGTGGCTTGGCAGCAAAATCGACCACATTTTCATCCCCCCCCGGTTTTTTGACATAGAATGACTCACATGCTGTTGTTAGTTATTTCTTAAGGTCAAGCTGAACAGATCAGCCGTGACCCCTTGTCAAGTCTATTTTTTATCTTAAGTCCGTCTCCGGTCCCTCAGCCATCAATCGACAAGCAGCCCAATACAGTTCTGAAGTGAAAAAATATGGCTTTAAAACACTGTCAATGGTATTTAGAATTCTATTGTTAAGAATTTTAGGCCAGTCCTTGAGATGATCTCCAGTCATTTCGTCCAGTTCGCAAGGGGACAGATAGCTGATCGTTACTCCAATATAGTGTAAGTGTCTGTAGGTACTTATATCCGACAAGTCGAAAGCAAACGACTCCTTCAGCTCTGGGCAAGGAACCTGGGATACGAGCATTATTCCTCAATAAAAACATTCCAGTAGACATCTTTGTAGATTGAAAATCTATTAGTCTTTATAGACGAGCAAGTCTATATGTAGTTTTGAGAAATGAACTTATGGTTGTATTTTTACCAGTAACCCTCCGATAGGTTTCGACGAGATATGTCTATTAAAAGATCTGACCAATTTTACTAACGACAATGTATCTTGTTATCAAGAAAATGTCGATTTTTTTTGATGAGATCAAGATCCGGTCATTTTTCTTCTAGTGATGTCCATAAAGATCGGGTCAGCTTTGCTAATGACACGCTACCTCGTTGAGACAATAACAAGGAGGATAAAGTTTACTATTAAATACAGTTTCGTTAAACATAGAAACGTCGATTAAATCTCTGTATGAATGAGTCGTCTCACTTATTTCAAGTTGATTAGACTGGAATCGGACTTTTAAGATTGTTGGATGGAAATCAAGTCTCTTGAGAGAAACGAAGCTAAAGGTGATCGTCCATTGATGTAAGTAATTTGTATTTACAATATAATTTTTATTTATTACTAAGTATATCTATAACCCATTTAGGATAAAATATACATATGGATATAGCTGTCATATTTATTCAATCTGCAATGTTTAATATCACAATGTATGCTAGTCCTAAAGCGGTTCAGTGACTCATTAAAATTATTATATTTTAACAAGCGAATCTCCAATTGTCTAGGAACTTTGACTTAATCAGTTAAAATGTAGCTCCATCTGGCTTAAACGAACTACAAATAAATATCCATCGACGTGATTCATGTCTCACAAAGATTGATTAATAGTTATGACTCGTAAAAGTCTGAACTATCTGAAAGTATGAAAGTCTATGTGATAAACCTATCTAATCAGCGTGAGAACGGGATTTTCTACCATATTAGACCTAGGAACAAAGGCAATTAACTTCGTTTTATCTCCTAATTACCGACATCCTTTTTCAATGGGACAACTGAAGTAGATGGAGGCTTTCCAAAGCTCAAATGTATTTCTGATTAGTACACATCGGCTGGATGAAATGAACTCGAAATACTATTTAATGCAGAAAGCTTTACGCGATTTACGAAGATAACACGGTGTGAGGAACCATATCTATATATTCAATATTGTCATATAAATAAATTCATTTGTATCAGTAGAGCCGGTGTTGCCGGGTTGGAAGGATAGCGGATTACGTGTTGCAAAACGCTTCACGTTATTCACGAAAGTTAACATGATATGGGTAACTATATTTATTTATCCAATATTGTCATGAAGATAAATCCATTTGTACCGTAAAAAACAAGACTAAGCCCAAGACGATACAGTTAGTTACAGAAATAAGGCTATCATGCAATAAATATGAAATTTAAGATATTAAATTTAGTTTCCAAAAGTCAGATTCTCAAAACTCTTAAAAACTCCGGGACTATCAAGGAAAATGCCAGGTTGGTGGTAAAGTATAATTAATGATCTTCATAAAAGACCAACTACCCTCTCTAGGTGTCTGGGTAGAGTCAGGAGAGAGGCTCTATCTTTGGTGATGCAGGAACACTGGAATGAATCACCTTCTTTTTATATTCCAGAGTCAGCCTAATGACCCCTCAATTACTTCAACAAAATCCCTAGAGAGGTTGCCACTTTTTCTGCTAAAGCCGGAATAGGCATTCAGAATCTTCATGAAGTGAAAGTACGTATTCCAAGCACTCAATAATACTTTCGCAGAGTTAAAATTTTCTCTTTCCCTTTGCCCAGCTTTAAGGGATCCGCGGTAGCCCTGTTGGAAGAGTAACAGATAAGCAATCAGAGGGTTGCAAGTTCGAAACCAGCCGTCGTGCACAAAGTTTCTGGTGCACGTTAAATCTCAAATGTCCTCACGTTGGCATGGTGTGCAAGTTTGGAGAGTGGGGTACCAAGTCAGGTGTGACCCCATCATCTGATCGTGGTTCAAGATTACGTGGTGTTATCCTCAGATGTTTTCCCTTCGGGTTTGATCCCGGACCGTCACCAATAGCCCGTTGTGTCACCCCAGGGCGACGTTAATTAAAATACCTACCTATCAACCTTAGATTGATCTTTTTCTACCTTTGGTTTTGTTCTATGCTCTAACTTCTTGTGTCACATAGAGTTGGTTGGAAGGTAGATATTTAATTAACGCCACACTGGAGCAACACAACGGGATATTGGCGACGGTCCGGGATCAATCCCGAAGGGAAAGATCCGATAGAATTGGTTGGACTTTATGGCGCAAGTTCCATGCTTCGCCAAACACAAGACAGACATCAAGTAATCGGCATATTACACCACAAGGAAAGACCTAGAATAGAATAGAGTACACCCAGAGAGGATTCGAACCTGTGCCTACAACTCGCAGATTGCTAGCGGAGTGGGCATGCCCACAGAACCACGACGGCCCCATTGTGTCACAGACACACATGGGAGTTAATGTTTTAATTCGCCTAAATGCCTTTGCAATAATAAAACTTTTTAACACAAAGATTGCACATTACAGAACAACAACGAATTTTTACATTTTGCAGGGCACCCCATAGGTCTCGGGGCCCGGTATCACGCGCCCTGCATTCAAAACCTGTGCATTAAATTCTAATGTTTCAAACGCTATCGTCAGCAGCACTCTAAAAATCTTCCATCATCGAGAACAATCCCGATTGTGGTCTCCGAAGATGCAGACGAGAATGGCCCTGGGTCCGGATCGATACCCCCGTCCCCACTTGACATGCTTCTCCTCCCCCTCCACCCCAACTCGTACTAATCTCCAGTCCTCACGCAAACGAATGTTTATTTCATATTGGACATGCGGGAGATGGCCACTGTATCATGATTAATTCCTTGGGCCTTTGTCAACAGCTTCGGCGACGCTGGGATGCCGGTTGTACTCTCCAGCGGCTGTGCAGTTGTTGGGGAGAAAAGGGACTTCCTCACACTTGTCGCTGTCCTTAGTACAGATTGCCTTTGAGTAATTCGTTTTGATGTTGAATCGATTCCGGCTTCAAAGCATTGTGAACGTATATTTCGGCCGTTTACCTGTTTCGTTTTAAGCCGAGATTGAATGTTTTCTGATCAACCTGAAGCAGCAGACTCTACACTACCATATTAACCGATATCGTAGAGTGTGGACTTTTTTATCCCATTGGTGGTTCTTTGGTGCATGCGATGCCTTTCAGTCCAGAAAAACTGAAAAGTCACTTTAAAAAAGTGGGATGAGTTGTGTACGGGGACACAACCGCAATCGTTTAAGGCTTGAATCCTTCTTTGAGGAAGGGTTTCGTCACCTGAACGTGGCTCAAAATAACGAGGAGCTGTCATCGGATCTTTCCTTTCGGGATTAATCCCGGACTGTCGCCAATAGTCTGTTGTATTGCTCCAGTGCGAAGTTAATTAACTACCCACCTACCTACCTGAGGAAGGGTAAGATGTAAATGAATAAAGTCTTGGTTATAAGTGAAGTATAATTTTATTTATCACTAGTAGAATTAATCGGCGTTGCTCGGGTTCAATTGGTTAAATGTTGTTTGAAAAGTGATCAGACTAATCACTTCTTTCATAGAAAAAAATGCAAGCATCATTTAATTGTACGGAAAATAATTTTTTAAAATCGTTTTAACTTTTAAATAGCTTCTACAATTTACTTCGGACGCAAACATGTATACATGATACATCATCCATCCATATAATCCATTTCACATTCATCGCACTCTTTCTATAAGACAAAGTACTAAAGTTTATACTAAGCTGACTACTATACAGAAGTCGATTTTGAGTTTTAGAGTGATTACGAATATCCCGTAAGTTCATTTTCTGTGAAAGTGAAGAATTTCAGGCGCATAGTCTTGCACGTAGTTTTCCTATCAATATATTTGGCACTCTTGCACCAGGGATGCAACAGGTAGATGATAGGAGAAATAAGGTACACATGATATGGTATTTACATCGACGTTTCTTATAAAGGCTAAATACAAGTGTTGCCCATAGTTAGGCGTTGCAGAAACTTACTTCAAGTTGAACTTACGTTGCATATAGTCCATAAGCGATTTGTTTTGTGTAACATCGACATTGAAATCACCGGTAAGCATAATAAGTATATTGGTATCTGGAAACAAAGGATACAATATTCCTGATAGAATCTACTAAAGTTATAACATTCCAAGTCAATATCCATCAGTTCAGGCGGTGGAGCACTTGAAATACTCGAACTTGTTCAACTTTCTCACGCTCTCTACAATTTGCATCGTTCGACATTATTCAATTCTGGATTTTCTGATTCCTTTTGAATTTTTATTTCCAATGACATACTTTTCTTACGTTTCTGTTTACATTTCCTTTGCAATTGTATTCGATATGAAATGCTCTTCAACTCTGCATTAAGGTAGGTAGATAGTTGAATTAACGTCGCACTGATACAACACAACAGGTTATTAACGGCAGTCCGGGTTCAACAATGAAAGAAAAGATCCGAAGGCACCTCGTCATTTTGAAGCACTATATGATGACGAGGCAACACCTGAGGACGCACCTTACTCTCCAAACTTCCACACCACACCAACGCAAGGACAGAAGTCACGACAGATTTAACGTACACCAGCCCCCATCTACACGACGGTCTTTGGTTGGATCGAGTTTCGAACTCGCAACCCTCCGGTTACTAGTCCTCCCGGGCGATCGCCGCTACTAGGAAATTGGGAGATCTTAAGAATAATAGGTTAGTTTATTGGTTGGTTTGGTTTTTATGGCGCAATTTCTTGCATACTTCAACCATATTTGCCCTAGCTGCGCCAAACTCAAAACAGACAATGTCAAGTAATGGACATTGTCATTAACGCATACAAGTTTTACGGGCACAGAAGAGACAAAATACACCCTGTGAGGAATGGATCCCTCGTTTAATGCTTCAGACAAGCACAAAATATTCTCAAGGAAGACTATACATACTAAACAACTCGAAAGTGGAACTTCTTGTTTATCTAATTGAGAACGCTCTAACTAATTAAACAAGTTTAACTTTGGTTTTGTCTTGTAACCCAAAATTAACACCCAAGGGATGAATAGGTAATTATATTCAAATGAACGAATGGGAATTCTTGTGCCAAAGTACCTTTTCTGGCTTAAAGAAAGAGCATTTTCTTTGTCTTAAATAACCTCATAGAGTTGGTCTGATAACACTAGAATAACTAAACCGGTCAAAACAACGGATTCCAGATGTTTTGTTTTAAATTATAGAAAATTATTTCGGTGATTTTGTCGTTATTTATGTTGAATTTTGTCGAGATAAAAAAATGATTATATATGAAAAATTATTTTCCATCAACCACTCTAACGTTGTATGATAACCATTCTAACGTCGCATGATTATTTTGATAATTCAAAAAATAATATTTTTGTTGTAAGTCCCCGCTACGTAAAGCTCTGGCGATATGACTATGTTGTAATTAGTGTCCCAACCAACTATAATCATATTGCATTGCTTTCTAAAACAATCACTTTGACGTGAATACGTCTTAAAAATAGGAACAGTACTGGAGGCATTTATGAAAAGTCTTTAAAAAATAGTCGCGTTACAACTGTTTTGTCTTGATTTTGGAATTAGAAGAAACATCTAGAAGATAAATATAGCTTCGTGTAGATAAAAGATGCCCGTACGTGATATGACCTTCGTACCGAATGCTTAAGCGCACTGAGCGAGGAAAGGAGGTCTCCAATGATTCGAAATTCTACGTTGCTGGGCGAGCTTTGGGCCAGTGTAACTCTGGATTACATTTACACTGGTGTTCAAATTAAGAGAATTTTCACTTTTGAGTGATTATCTCCAGAACTACTGGACATATTTTAATAAAATTGGTTGGGTACATAGGTTGAAATAATACAAAAAAAACAACATATACGCACGTATAATCATGCGTAAGACTCATCAGCGCAGGAAGGTCTGAAACAGATGTTACAATATCAACACAAAAAATGAATTAATAGGGGTATGGTCCCATCTTACTGTTATACAGCTCTCACAACGTGAATTCATACTGGAAATGAGGCAGTTTATGAGACCCTGTGGCAGTCGGTCCCACTTCTCCAGAAACTCTGTTTTCAGGTCCTGGATGGTTCTGGGAAGTAGAAGGCGAGTTGCAATTGTCCTCCCAAGAGCGTCCCAGATATGCTCTATAGGGTTTAGGTCTGGAGATCTGGCTGGCTAATCCATTCGGCGAATATCCTCACTTTCCAGATATTCGTCGACCAGATGAGCCCTATGTGGACGAGCGTTGTCGGCATAAAAATGAAATCAGGGCCAACTGCACCCCTGAAAAGACAAACATAGGGCTCCAAGATCTCATCCCTATACCTCAAAGCAATCACAGAGCCTCTGCCAAAGACATGGAGGTCTGTGCGCTCATCCTACATGGTCCCTGCCCAGACAATCAAACCTCAGCTGCCATAGTGGTCTCTTTCTCGGATGTTAGAGGACAGGTAGCGGGTCCCTGGTTCTTTCCAGATGAATGTGCATCAAGAATCAGTGGTTAGGCTGAATCGGGATTCATCAGTGAATAGAATCGTCTCCCACTGATCCCTGGTCCAAAGTCGATGTTCTCTGCACCATGCCAAAAGGGCTCGCCCTTGAGCAGAAGTGAGCGGGACGCAAACAGCAGGTCTTCTTGCAAACAGACCTCTCTCATGTAGCCTTCTGGAAACATGAAGGCCTCGAAGATTACGAGAGAGCTGAGAAGCTGTTGCACTCCTGTTACGCCTCGTTGTAACGAACAAGTATCGATCTTCATTGACCGTTGTGGCTCTTGGACGACCTTGCCCAGGCTTTCTCTCTACGGATCCGGTATCCTTAAACTGTTTCCATAAGTTGGACACGAAGCTGGGCGTTACATTCAAGTCTCTAGCAATCTACACTTGAGACTGGCCTGCTTCCAGTCTCCCAATGATTCGCCACCTCATTCCATCAACGAAACGTGGGTGGTTACTCATTTTAACTGTTTGCTTTTGATTTTCACCGAATGTTACAAAAAACACCACGAAATTCGCCGAGGTGTGCGAGCGAACGGAAATTGTCACGTGCGCTTAGAAAGCAGGTTCCTCTAAATGCACCACCCACACGCCCGTGCAAGCCTACGTATTCGATACTAAAGATTTGAATCTTTGTTTGGAAGCATTAGTTTTACCTTTCGTTCAGTACTTTTCGAGAAATTCGACAAAATATGCAAATTCTCTTAATTTTGAATACAACTGTAGTAAAAACTGCGTAAGTGGTGTTATTCGAAAGCTACTAAACTACGCTGCTATAAATATTGGACAACAATCTCTCAACAACAATTAAAATCAAACTGCAATTTAATAGTTCCAACTGTAAATTAATTGTTGAATATTCGCACAATAAGCAATCGTTGAAACTTCGTATGTCTGCTCCATTCATTCCACAATCCAACATCAGGTACGAGTATTCACGTCTAACCACGGTTTGTGTCCTCGACACAACCCACCAATG
This sequence comes from Meta bourneti, assembly GCA_933210815.1. Classification (NCBI taxonomy): domain Eukaryota; kingdom Metazoa; phylum Arthropoda; class Arachnida; order Araneae; family Tetragnathidae; genus Meta; species Meta bourneti. The sequence continues at coordinate 70,196,002 of OW119922.1, read as the reverse complement.
TTTTTTTGGAGTAATAATTTCTTAACACAGAAAAAAATCGAAACAAAGCTTTTAATAGTCTCATTTCATACGTCGTTTGAATTGTTCAAAATAAAAATAATTAATCGAATAATATTTGTCTCCTTTTTTGATTCGAACTCGCATATGAATTTCCCCGAAGTCAGCTTCAATCTGTAGACGACGTTTCTAGAGTTCTCTTTTATCACACGGCTCCAAAAACTATTTATATCTCTTTACATTTATCTTTCTGTATCTGTTTAAGAATGCACCCATTACTCTTCTCTCATTGTTAATAGCACAAGAAACTGAAAAGGCCACGTGTAACACCCAAGAAGCTCCATCCTGCGAGTGTCAACAATATTCCCATTAATATCGCTGCTCCGAAAGTCGAAACAAACGCGCTGGCTGTTAACTTCAATAGCTACGCAAATATGTTTTGCGCAATTGATAAAGCACCGCGACTATCCCCTCTTCCTTATCGTTGACTCTCAGACGCATTTAACGAGGTCTGTAAACAAGTAACGATAATAGTTTGTTTCCAATGCTCTTTTCTTGTATTACCCTTAATGGAATTAAGAAATGGAAGGGAGAACCCTTCTTTTGTTCCACCGAAACCACTCCAAGATAGCTTCTCAAGGTCCCGTCATAAAAGCATCAAAAAGTAAACAACCACCACCAATTTTCCGCGGTGCGAGATACGAAAAAATAATAATAAAACTTTATTATTTACCGCCACCAGCTCGTGATTCAGAACTATTTTCCTTTCTTCGAAGAGGAGGGATGGATATGAGTGAGAGGCCAAACAACACACACACACAAATTCAAAGAGTTGAAAGTTGGTCAGAGCCTCAAAGAAGAATCGGCAGACTCGCAGAAAGACCTCAGCGAAAAAGCGAAGAAGAAAACTTGGGAAGGCTGCTGGCAGAGTGAAAAGAAAAAGCACTTTTGTGCGGTACTTTTGAAAACATTAACCCTGGCATTAGTTGCACACTTAGCTCACCCTCAGGCAACGCCAATGAAATGGGGCTTTTATTTCTCTCTCCTTCGCTCGCAGATGGAACATCAAAATAAAAATAAACGACCAAACAGAACCGTGATGGAACCACGGGCCGAGCAGCGGTGTTGCTTTAAAGCCAGGTAGAAGATAATGAATGTCGATAAAAAAAGTATGCTCTTATTCATATAAAAATGTTAATTTTCTCGGTGGTGTGTTCCGTTTACAAAATTCTGCTTATGAGCTTACAATGGCTGAAGAGATGGATGGCTATAAGGTTAAAAATAAGTTTTTTTTATAAATGATGACGGTGTTTATTTTTTATTAAAACATTTTTTGAGACATGATATCCTTGAATATCATGGACGTGTAGACTACATCCATATTTGTTATTTTAAATAACTTAAATTCTAACTTCGGAATTTCCTTACTTTGTAAAGATTTTTCTCGTTAACGGTAGGTAGTTAATTAACGTCGCACTGGAGCAATATAACAGGGTATTGATGACGGTTCGGGATCAATCCCGAAGGGAAAGATCCTACGACAACACCACGTAATTTTGAACCACGATCAGATGAAAAGGAAGCACCTGAGCTGGCACCCCACTCTTCAAACTTCCATACCACGCCAACATGACTCGGTAACGAATTTTGGTTTCATTTAAACAACTATTATGTCATAAATTTGCTTTTAATTAATTGTTTTAAAAGACGGATTTTTTTTGTAAAATTTATTTAAATGAATCTAATTTAATTTGTTATTATCTAGCTGTGCTTATGATTTGTAATATACTACAATTGTTTTCTAGATAGCGAAATCATAAATTTTCAGGCATTAAACATTAATAAATAATTAATTTATTCTTTCATTTAATAGTTATTAACAACGCAAGTTTTTGAGGATTTATTTAACCAAATACATTTTAAGCAAATGCTGACTGGGAAACAAAAAAGTTCGTTTTTCCTGGAATATTTCTCAGATTCAACCATACATAAATTTTTGGAAGTATTTTCTCCCGCGTTATTTAAGTGCTGTAAAGTTTTTAAATACACAATTGAAAAGACACGTAACGGTTGGTTTTTATGGCGCAAGGGCCATATTTGGCCAAACTGTGCCAAACACAAAGCGTCAAGACAGACATCAAGTAATGGACATATACACAAGGAAAGTTTTACAGACACACAGAAGAGAGAAATACATCCAAAGTAAGTTACAGTAATCGAATCTACTCTGCGCTAGCAACTTACAGGTTACTAGCGCAGAGTAAATTAGAGCAGAGTAGCGCAGGCTCAATACAAACTTACAGGTTGCTAGCGCAGCGGGCAAAGCCACTGGAGCCCACTTGGCACTTAAGGTATGTTTGGCTTGTTGGGTAGATGGATACTTGACAAATATTTATTTTTTTTATAAAGTTAAGTTCCTTTTATAAATTCTCAATACAAGTAGGAAACCCATCTCGCATTTTATACCAAGTTTAATTATTAAATATTGGAATAATTAAGATTAATTAACTATCAAATATATTGCTCCAGTGTGACGTTAGTAAACTACCTATCTATCTAATATAAATTTGTTTCCCCTTATTCATATTACGAATATGATAGATTTGTACTATTTCATTTGTTCCTATTTTAAGAAGTGGATTGAAATGACGCTCAAAACTGGGGGGGGGGGGTATTTCAATTAACGTCACACTGGAGCAACACAATGGGCTATTGGTGACGGTCCGGGATCAATCCCAAAGGGAAAGATCCGAGGACAACACCACGTAATTTTGAACCACGGTCAGATGACGAGGCAACACCTGAGCTGGCACCCCACTCTCCAAACTTCCACACCACGCCAACGTGAGGACATTTGAGGCCACGACAGATTTAACGTGCACCAGCCCCCTTTGTATACGACGGTGTTTGGCTGGATTCGAACCCGCAACCCTTCGGTTGCTAGTCCGTTACTCTTCCAACCGGGCCACCGCAGCCCTGCTCAAAACTGGGAAAGCAAAGCAAATTTTCCTGCTGTGGTAACCCAGTTGGTAGAATCGTTGATTGGAAACCGGACGGTTGCGAGTTCGAGACTCGATCCACATTGGCATGGTGTGGAAGTTTGGAAAGTGGGGTGTCAGCTCAGGTGTTGACCTCGTCATCTGACCGTGGTTCGAAAGTACAGGGTGCTTGTTCTCGGATGTTTTCCTTCGGGATTGATCTCAGCCTGTGTTGCTCCAGTTCGACGTAAATTCAACTACTCCCTACATTTCATTACCTTCCAATTTTATACACCCGAATCTACCTTCTCTCGTTTCTGTGCATATATTTCCATCAGGGTCTTGTTCTTCCCCGGGATGGCGCATTTGTCTCAACTGGAGCAAATTATTAACTGGACTTATTAATTAATCATGTATTTCTATACCTTCCGACATAAATTCAACTACCTACCTGCTCTATAAAAGTGTTTTCAAAATACTCGACTCCAACTTCAAGTCTCATTTCGACCATTTGTCTTTGTTTTCTCGCTACCGATTGCTTACGAAAACACGCTGCAACTCCCACAGCGGAATCAGATAAAAGTTCTTTTTCATCGCTTCAAATTAAGATATCAGATGCATATTCTCTTGTGCAGCGCAAACTAAACTACCGCCCCAGGAGACGATGGGACAGTCTTTTATCTTAATACAATTCATCGCTTTGTATGTCTTCCACTGTTGCAAGGTTTGAGTTTCGCGTGTATCGAGCCAAATAACGCTTTTGGTCCCATCTGGGACTCTTTTTTACTTATGAGGGCTGGGATTCAAGTGCTGTGGAAAAGATTTAGATCACCATGGGAACGATGTGCTTGGAATTGTATACACATTTGTCGATTTATTTCAGATATATCGTCCTCTGGTTTCCGATTCTTACATGGGTTCTGAAATCAATTAGTCGGTCAAGAAAGTACCCGAATTTCTTATTCACGTCCCTGAAATCAAACAGCGCTGTTGAACCAAGTGCTGCCTATTATAAATAATTGGGCATTTTATTTGCGTGAGGGTCCGTCTTCATATTTATTTAGCTGTTACATCTAAAATTTCAACCTCGCAGGGTGTTTATTTTCTTCAAGTAAATATGGGCATCGCAACCCCGAGTTACCCTGGTGGTAGCGAATCAGTAACTGGAGAGTTGCGAGTTCGAAACTCGATCCCACTAAAGACCGTCGTGTACGTGGGGGCTAGTACATGTTAAATCGGCCGCGCCCTCATTTGTCCTCACTTTGGCGTGGTGTGAAAGTTTGGAGAGCGGGGTGCCAGCTCAGGTGTTGACCTCGTCATCTGACCTTGTTCAAAACTACCATGTGTTTGTCCTCAGATCTTTCTACTCGGGAATGGTCCCGTACCGTCGCCAATAACATTTTGTGTTGCTCCAGTGTGAAGTTAAATTTAACTACCTTCCTACCTAGTGATCTGTACTCGCTTCTTTTTGCCCTCGGCCATCCATATACTTTCCCTCTCCCCTGTGTTGTCCCCGTGGTTCAATGGGTTTGTCACTGCGAAATGTGGTCGACGCGTGTTCGATTCCACCCTGAGTGTATTTTTTCCTTCTGCGTCAGTAAACCTTTCATAGTGCGTGCAATGTCCATTGCTTGTAGTTGTCTGTCTTGTGTTTGGCACGGCTTGGCCATGTATAGCCCTTGCGCCATGAAACCTGAAACAACCAGCCAACTAAAATTTTAAACAGCAACACCCGCCCTTTAATGTCATTGAAAGATTTCCCATGTCTTAGTTATCCCGAGTATAAATTTTTGTACAAATTGGATCATAACTGCCGGAGATACAGGAGAAAAGCAATCCAGGGGCCGTCCCAATATGTAGAAACGGTAAAGAATGGTCACTCATCTAGAGTATTTTAGCATATTACCTATCTGCCCACGTCTGTCCAGTTTCTTTGACTTTCACGTCTTATTTTTAGTTGATGAAATGTTGAACAATATTTCAAAAAATTGCTGGATTCACATCATTTTGAATTATTTCTAGACAATTTTTCGACAACAAAATGCCAGTAATAAAAAAATCAAATTAATTTATCTTGATTAATGAGTTTTTATGTAATATTTTACAATGATTTGATATTTTGCAAAAAATGAACTGTATAGTGGCTGTTCTTTTATTACTTTTTTGGATTAGCCACGGCATAGAAACATATTGCAGACAATGTCTTGATGACGTCTTATTAACCCTCCAAGTTGTTTCAACGAAATATTTCGTCCATCAAGATCTGATCAATTTTGCTAATGACGAGATATCTCGTTACCATGATGTTGCTGATTTTTTGATCATGACGAGACCAAGATCTGGTCAGCTGTCCTCTAATGGCGAGATACCTCGTCCATCAAGATCTGATAAGTTTTCCTAAAATTCGATTTGATTATTACGCAAAGATTTCCGATTGTGCTAATGTCTGTTGCATTTGTAGGCTACAGGTGGGATTGGCTGCTATCATCGATACCATACCCCCTACGTGCATCTTGATTTTTCACTATTCTGTGAGGCCCCAAAGTGTTGACGCATCCTGTTGCTAAGAACTTAAAATAAATATAAAAATGTCTATCCGTATATACACTTTGGTGTATTTAAGGAAAAGCAAGTTCACCCTTTCACTTAGAAACAAATTGTTGATATATTGATTTGGAGTACACGGTTAATTTGTCTGAAGCATCGTCCGCATTTGTACATCCGATAATTTGGATTTTAAAATCTCCAAGTATTTTGCTTCAAAGTCAAGGTACTGAATGGATGAAATCCTTTGTGATAATCCTATCGAAATATTTTTGTAGCCCTTATACTGTTTTCGAAACCCCGTAGGAACTGCACAGTTTTTATCCATTGAAACCTCTGTAACACTTCAAAGGTGGAATGAATTTTGGTACCCTATCAGGTTTTCTCTCAGAGATATTCGTGGAAATTGTTGGAATCGTCAACCTTCTAATGAAATAGGCGGATCATAAGTATGCAGCTTCATGCTATCTCTCCCGATCGCTCGGTTAGAAGATCTACGGCTGAGGATAACGTGGTAGTGGAAGAAAGCACAGATCCTAATGCAAGACTAATTTGCAAGCGTGATGAAAAATACTCGTTTGCTCTTCTGAAGCCAATCGGGACGAGGCGATTCCCAAGCCCACGCGACTTACAGTTCTGAGATCTTACGACAACGACTTCGCCTATATGCTTTTCCGGATTGATCCCGGACCGTCGTCAATAGCCCGCTGTGTTGCTTAGTGCAACGTTAATTCAATTACCTCGCCCACATGCTCAGTCAGGTCGACGGTTGGAATGCAATGACGTCAAGTGTGACGTTTCATCCCTACTTCCACGCTTACCCATCTAATCCTACTTGAGGCTCACTCCTCTTCTACCACTTTGATTCTGGAGTTCGATTGGGATTGATTCTTTCGTTGAGAAGTTATTTTCCAATGGCGTTGGATTTATTTATTTTACTCTGCGAACAATGTATATAGATAAATCAGAAACCAAAACCATTAACCAAAAATAATTATATGAAGTTGAGTATTTAAAATATAATTCCATAAATTATTTTTGTATTTGATTAATTATTATTAGAAACCTTTTGACCATTAAATCACCAGAAGGCGTTGCAGCTTTCCACAACATTCTACATAAAACAGGTAGGTTGGTAGTTGAATTTAAGTAGCACTGGAGCAATACAATTGGCTATCGGCGACGGTCTGGGATCAATCCCGAAGGGAAAGGACCGAGGACAACACCTCATAATTTTGAATCATGGTCAGATCTAGGTCAACACCTGAGCTGGCACTCCACTCCCAAAACTTCCATACCATGTGAGGACATTTGAGGCCATGACTGATTTCGCGCGCACCTGCCTCCACGTTCACAATGGTCTTTGGTTAAATCGAGTCTCGAACTCGCAACTCTCTGGTTGCTAATCCGTGACTCTTTCAACAGGGCTACAACCGCACCTCTATTTGAAACAGAATTTGACACATTGTGTCAATATTATTTAGATAATGTGTATCGTGTGCAATGTTTTTCCATTATGTTGTTATAATTCAGAGATCTCCAGGTCCATAAGTGCATAGACATTGCATTGACATTTTTCTTTATAATTCAACAAGTTTCTGTTCTTTAAAGTTTGGATTAATCGATTCAAAAGTTCCTCACGTGTCCGATGTATTATTAGAAACTTATATGGTAAATATTTGGAGGGAATTTTTTATCTTAATTATAGAGATTTATTTCTAAGGATCTCATTATTACAATCGTCATTTGATCGTAGATCAAAATTACGAGGTGTTATTCTCGATCTTTCCTTTCGGGATTGATCTTTGACCGTCGCAAATAGCTCTAGTACGATGAAAATTCAACTACCAACTACCAATATACCATTATTGCATTATATTATAGAAAAATGACTGTTTTAAAACGAAAGGGAAAAATGCTTCGAAAATGACGATTGTTTTGGAAATGAAATGAGTACATAGAAATGTACAATAAATTGGTAGACTGAAACATGTACTGTAGGAATATTTTTATAATTTAAATTTTTCAAGAGAGACGTTTTAAAATATGCCGTATTTCAATAGACCCAAGAGAAGTTTGTTGTCAATGCATTATTTTGTTAAAAAGAAACATTGGTTATATTTTGTGTACGTAAACCTCGCAGTGTTTAATAAGCATGCATTCAATACAAAGACATATGAAAACACATGGTCAGCTAAAGAGAGGAATAAAAAGTATATAAAATTCTATTTACCCTTATACATTTCTCAAAAATTTACTTTAATCACTGAGGTTTGCAACATGAAATTTGCAGGTGTAAGCTGAGTTTTTGTATCCCTCACAATTATGATATAAAAAATTGAAAAGTTTTGAATTGGAAATGCGATGTGCTAAGAGCAGTTAAGGAAAGGTATTTTTAAGTTCTGTTACGTCAAACTTTACTCTGACACGTCAGGTATATATTTTGATCTAAATTATTTCTAATTTAAAATTGTTTTGAATTCTACTCTAGAAAATTTGACAGCGTGACAAGTGCTGCATATTTTTGCGTAATTCGAATATTTAACATATTTGTTTCATTAAAACAAACAAAACATATTTTCTGAAATGTGTTCACGCTTCACGAATTTCTCTCACAATCGGAAGAATGTCTTTGAATGTGTGTTGTGAAATATCATAACAAAATTTATCCAAACGCGAGCCAAACTCTGGCGCGTATCCCCATTCTACGTAATTTGAGCGCCTAACTTGGCGACGCAGAGCCAACGACAACTTTCCAGCAACCCTACTCTCAGCTGACGGCTGATGGGTGAATGTACAATCCACACAACACAGTCCACGCTCTGGTTGCTTTCGAGACTGTGGGCTTCTTCAGTCTCTGTTCGCGGGTCGTAAGGGGTTTTAACCGAACTGAAATGGCACGTGGTGTCTCCACGTGCGAATAGACAGCCACCGTGTGTTATCGATAGCCGAATAGCATCGATTCTTTTCCATCTGAATTATTAATCGTGCCGAGAGTGCGAGAATAACGCAGCGCGATTTGGGAGTGGAAATCGTATCAGTTGTTTGGAGTAGATGAGAAGCATATTTTTAATTCTCTCTCGTATTCGGTTGCTTACGTGTTGTGGAATTAACGCTAGAATATCAGATTAACTTTGTGATAAAATAGGGTTGAGTTAAATCATCAGTTTCTGTTCGTGCATCAAGCGAGTCGTGAAATAAAAAAAGAATTATTTTCACAACGACGAATAGTTGGGAGCGAGATTATTTGTAGGAATTCTATTTTCGTTCTTTTCTTCGATTACGAAATTCTCATTGGAGTGTTCCATTTTGGAAAAGGCTTATCAATGGAGGAAATAGAGGATATGGTTTTCGTAGAGCAGCTGAATTCGTTCGTTCACCAGTGGATGGAACTCGGAAACATATTCGACAATATTCCAGATATTCCGAATTTGCGTCTTCTCCAGATCCTGCCACCCGCTTGCATTGCCATCGCACTCACCACCGGTATTGAAAGTGCTCTCTCCAAACCATTCTGGAAGTATTGATGACTCTTTCTCGCAAACCTCGCCATTCGTCTCATCAGGAGAAACTTCATTAGATTTTTTCTATGTCTTGGATGTTTCATCGACTTGATTGGTGCTGAAACCATTTTAACTTTCCGTTTCGCACATCCTCCAATGTTTCTGTCGCTAAACGACTCATGAATGGTGCTTAAGCTTTAGAACCTCAATTGCGTTTCGCTGCTGTAACGAATTTCATCAAGTGCAATTTTATAGAGTATCAATAGGTCTTTTTTGTCATCTTCCATTGCTCAAAAAGACCAGTGCCAAAGACGACATATTTCATTTGGATTTGCCATCGGAACAAAAGGGAACGCCAGCATGCCACCCATTGCATCCAGCTTGACAGTGACCGGTGTGATATGGGCTTGTCTTTCCCTCATCTCTGCCATACTGAACGCGGCCGGATTCTACATGCCCTACTGGATGAAGGGTACTTTGTCGGATGGTACAGACGTCAGTTTCGGGTCTTTCCGGCGGTGCAACTACCCCCGCCTGACCCCGGAAGGGAAGTTGGAAATGGTGCACGAGTGCGGGCGGTACACCTCGTTCCTGGATATACCCAGCATGTCGTGGCAAGTGACAACCATCACCGTGGGACTAGGGGCAGCGGTCTCACTGCTTGTGGCCTTCACTGCCTTGTCCGCGTGCTGCCTAGCAGATGTGATTACCAAGACGACTGCTAGGATTTTGGGACTCATCCAGTTGATTGCAGGTAAGTCTCAATATTTTCCAAATTGTTTAGTTAGAGGACAAAAAGTGTCTTAAGTTTAGCCCTTTTCCCCTAGACCAGGGATGCATAGACAAGCGATCTGCGGACCTCATGCGGCCCTCCGTTGATTTTCTGGCGTCCCCCTCACCATGTGTTATTTTAACTTTAACGAGTCACACGATTGATTTTGGTTCGTACTTCGTTGCTAGAAAATGCATAAAAATGCGCAAGCCTCTTGGTCAACGTACTATATCTGTGAACAAACTTTTTCAGTCATAAATGTTAACAAACTTGGAATAGTTTGACGAATGAAAATTTGTAATCAATTTTGTGCCTGGCTACTACAAAAAATCGAACCAAATATTAAAACAATTGTTAAATCAATTCGATGTCACGCACCAAATTAAATTCTTTATTTACTTTTTATTATCTTTTGTGTAACAATATAAAATATTAAATAATAAATATCAATAAACATAAATAATATAAATAATAAATACCTATAGATATAAATAATATACAATAGGTAACTTTCATGTTTTATGGGGGGAGCCTTCTCATAAGTCACAGTGAATCTATGTGGACCTTGGTCTTAAAAAGTCTGTGCATCCCTGCCCTAGAGGGATTCATTGTTATTTAACCCTCCAACTGTTTCGACGAGGCATCTCGTCCATCAAGATCTGACCACTTTTGGTAATGACGAGTTATCTCGTCATCAAGATATTGGCGATCTTTTTACTATGATGAGATTCAGGTCTGGTCAATTTTCTTCTAATGACGAAGGACGATGAGATCTTGATGGGCGAGATATCTGGTCTTCCAAGATCTCGGAAGTTTTGCTAATGATGAGATACCTCGTCGAGACAACCACCAGGAGAGTTAATATCTAACCAATTTTTAGATCTAACGATGTCTTTAGCTTGGAACAATGCATGTCGAGAGAATTCTCTGGCTTTAATCTCTAATCTTTAGAACTAATGGGGTTTTAAACTTGGCATAATATATGCCAAAAGGATGTACTGCCATTTAATATCAGACCAATCTTCAGAACAAGGATGTATTCAGTTTGGCACCATAACATCTTGAGAGGATTTTTGCAATTTAATAATTTTTTGCTAACTTTCAGAACAAAAACAGACAAGGGTGGGTTTCAGATACAATTGTTCTCCAAAAATGTAGTAGAAAATATGCCCACACAAAAACACTGTTTACGAATTCATAGTTTTTTGTACAGAAAAATAAAAATACATTGAGAATATTTTAAGAATAGAATTCCTTAAAACAGGTTTGAAAATCTTTTGTTGGAGGTTATGCTTAGGATAAAGTTCGTAACACCCTTCTGTAGGAAGGAGGAAATCAAGGGCATAGCTACAGGGGACGACAGGGACGGCGGCCCCAAGCGCCCCAATATTTAAGGGGAAGCATTTCAAAAATATTTAAAAAAAAATGTTTGTGTTTTTTCTGTTATATGGAATATATTTGGAATTATAAGCACAATTTGTTTTTGTCACATAACTTTATGCTATGTCTGGTGAATGCCCTTTCATAACCTCCATCTTTAGAATACAATACTTAAAAGAGTGAATCCTTATCATCGTGTATCTGCTTGCAGTCAAATTGCTATTCAGAAAAGAGACAAAAGGCAAAGCAATTAAATTATCTTTCCTCAAACGTCTAGAGGGCACAAATGACAGCTCCTTCTCTTATTCGTCAGAACCATTAATAAGAGCTATTTAGAAAGTCAGGCATTTTGCTAATTTTTATGCATAGTAAATAATTAATTTATGAACAATAAATTAATAAAAATTAATATAATGTTAATTAGTATATTTTGTCCAAATTACTCAAATAATTACATTTTCTATTCATTTTAGATAAGTAAATTGTGTTTTGGACATGGGGCGTGGCATCAGCTTCACTTACCCCAGGTTCCAAAACGTTTTGCTTCGCTTTTGGATGAAATCTCTTGAGAAAAAGAACTAGATTGTTTTAGAATTCTTGGTAGGTAGATAGAATTAACGTCGTATTGGAACAACACAACGGCTGCTAATGACGACGGTCCGGGATTAATTCCGAAGTTACAATTCTTGGAAACATTACGTGTGAATTAAAAATTTGTTTACATTGACTTTATGGGGGAGCATTTTTGATAAACAGAAAAGTTACTCATGTTTTCTTTTCGAAGTACAGATTTGAGTTATTTTTTTCTGTGGTTATTGCTTCCGAGAATCTTTCCCTTCGGGATTGATCCCGGACCGTCGCCAATAGCCCAATGTGTTGCTCCTGTGCGACATTAATTCAATTACCTACCTATTATTGCCTTAGAATGTTATATACACTGCGTTTTAGTGCTTTTAATGTAAATAGATTTTATTACACTGCTGGCCATCGAAAATACACCACGAAGGAAGCATCCAATAGCCTTGAAATTTGCACTAGACGTAAACAATGGAAGGATATGCAAATGATTAGCAATGCAGACGTGTATGCAAATAATTTTCGACCGTAACGTCTCCTGTCGGCAGTATAAAAAAGAACAGAAAGCCGGTTTTAAGTAATGGAATTGTGTTTTGCTGTTCCTGTGTATCGGAAAGTTTTGTGATGCCTTATCGAAAAATACGGTAGTCAGACGAGCACGCTTTTGAGTTTGACAGAAGAATTGTGGTTTATAGAGATTGCGAATTATTCTACCGGAGAATTGGTGTTACGGATCACATGCCACAGTTATATGGGAATATGGATTCGGTCGGCGTAAAAGGGACGAACTGACCGGCGTGAACGATTGCATCAACCTCGTCACACCACAAAAAGAGAGACATCTTGTGCGCATGATTGTTACGAGTCGTACTGCAATATCCAGAACCCTAGCTCATTAGGGTGTGTTGCACAACAATCTGTCAGCACGTACAATTCGAAGTCGTTTGCAGCAGCAGATAATTTTTTCAACTCGTCCATTGCTGCAAATACCTGTGACTACACTTTAAGCCTCTGCGACTAGCAATGGTGGGTAGAACGTCGCACATAGTCAAACGAATGGCATGACATCGTCTTTTCAGACAAGTCTCGATTCATTCACCACGATGGTCCATCTCGTCCATGAAGATCTGAGAAATTTTGCTAATAACGAGAAATCTCGTCAAGATATTGCCTATTTCTTTATCATGACAAGATCAAGATCTGGTCAGTTTTCTTCTAATGACGAGATATCTCGTCCATCAGGATATAAGTCAATTTCTCTAATGACGAGAAATCTCGTCGAGACAACTACTAGGAGGATTAATGCCCAGGTGCAGCAGCAGTTATTTGCCGCACATGGCGGTTATACATGGCGGTTTTCTTCGCGTTTCGCAAGTCAAACGGAGCTGTAATTTTAATAATTTCACCCTTGCGCCTTACGTTTATCCGAACAATAAATATTGTTTTGATGTCCCTTTTCCTTTGTGGTGTTGCATTTTCGATGGCCAGCAGTGTATGTGATGTCTGGAGAAAAATTCCATTATACTAGTCATTTTGTAATTTATGTTCCAATCTGTTTTTAGTTCCAGGTTTTGAGCCATTTTTGTTAAACGTTTTGTCTTTGTGATTAGAAATTCGTCTCAGTACATTTCGTATTCTTCTTTCTTTGATAAACATGAGAATTATAAAGTGTTTCGTATTTTTCATTTTTTTAACTGCATTATCCTTTTCCTAATTTTGAGATGTTTACTCAAAAATTGAAGTGACTATAATTTTAGTTCAGATTCAATTACTTTCAACGTCTGTTAAATTGAGAATCATTCAACTTCCAATTATTACTGCTTTACAATTTTAGTGTTTTGCATTGCTAGTTTAAGGCACTTGCAACATATTTGCAGTTTGCGTAATTATACTATGCGATGATGTACTAAATAATCGAAATCAATCAGACTAGGCGGAACATCTGTGAACTCAATCATGCAATGTAAAATAAAATGATCTACGTAACTTTTTATAAAAAAAACGATTCCTGATATTGAGTTTGTTAAAAAATAACTTCCCGAATGCATTTAAATCATAAAATGAACATCTAGATATTTAATTCCCCAGTAGTGGGATTGACGAGGTATCTCGTCATTAGAAAATCTGACCAGATCTTGTTTTGGACGAGATATCTCGTCATTAATAGAAAACACGATTACTCACAAGAAAACTGACCACACCTTGATCTCGTAATCATAAAAAAACCGGCAATATCTTGACAAGTTACCCCTTAAATAGCAAAATTGGTCAGATCGTCATCGACGAGATATTTCGTCGAAGCCACTTAGAGGGTTAAGTTATTGTCTCAAGCGATAGTCAAGTTGCAATACTTTAGTTTTCTTAGCATTCAATGCTACCATCAAAATATTTCCAACATTGTTTTATTTTTGATAAAACACATATTTTCATGTTTCATTTTCAGCTAGCAAAACTTGCTATTCTGTAGAATCTTTTTTCGTATTTGATTTCTCAAACTATATCGCTAACGTGAAGATAAATAATAAGAATTATGTTTCTTCTAAATTTTGGGGCATCCGTCGAAAGGATTGTTATTGGATTTCGAAAATTTCTTTCAAAGCATACGCATCTCACATATTTAAGGAATGTTAGTCCAGCTGTGGTACTATACAAATATTGGGGCGGTCGTGACTCAGTAGGTATGCTCACTGCGCTAGTAACCTTCGAGTTGTAGGTGGCGCAGGTTCGATTCTTGTCACGTGCATTCCTTCCTGCGTGTATTTCTCTCTTCTGTGTCAGCAAACTTTCATTGTGTGTGTTTCTATTACTTGATGGTATGTCTGGGGCAGCATGGCCAAATATGGCCCTTACGCCATAGATCTCCAAAACCAACTATACAAATATTAGCAAGAAAATGGCAAAGTTAATTTGTTCCAATTTATAAAATCTCGAGGGAGAAAATTGCAACCTACTCAGATGAAATGTTGAAACAGCCGGCTCGACTTCCGTAACACATAAATCGACTCATCTAGAAACTAGTTTTTGTTTCAATATTTCTCAATCCCCATCCAAGGTCAAGGTAAATCTTTGGTTGAAAGAGTTGCGATAGCGTGAAACGCGGTCACTGACATTCACCAAAGACAAGTGGAGAAAACAGTTCCTGTCTCAGACAGGAAAATTTCCCATTTGCCCAGTGAACAATTGTTTTCGAATTGAAACGCGAACTGACCATTTTATGGGGACACGTAAACATCTTAGTGCATTCGTAAAGTTACGTTTACGGAATTCTAAGAAATGCAGTTCTTAGACATAAAGTACGAATAAAACTGGCGAAAACTTTGAAATGGTTTCGCGTGAATGAATGACAAGCAAAATTTTTGTTGGTGATTACATTTTGAATTCTTTACTTGGATCATTTTTGAATTTTTCATTAAGATAAAGGTTAATTACTCCTTAATTGTCCTTATATTACTGTAGATTAAACGAAAAACCTTCAGAACTGAAAACTTTCGTAGATTTTCGAGAGCCGTGGTAATCCGGTTGGTATTGGTATTTTCAATTAACGTCACACTGGAGCAACACAACGGGCTTTTGGTGACGGTCCGGGATCAATTCCAAAGGGAAAGGTACGAGGACAACACCACGTAATTTTGAACCACGGTCAGATGACGAGGCAACACCTGAGCTGGCATCCCACTCTCCAAACTTGGTAACCCGGTTGGAAAAGTAACGGATTAGCAACCGGAGGGTTGCGAGTTCGAATCCAACCAAAGACCATTGTGTTCAAAGGGGGCTGGTGCACGTTTAAATCTGTCGTGGCTTCAAATGTCCTCACGTTGGGGTGGTGTGGAAGTTTGGAGAGTGGGGTGCCAGTTCAGGTGTGTCCTCATCATCTGACCAAGGTTCAAAATTACGTGGTGTTGGTCTCGGATCTTTCCCTTCGGGTTTGATCCCGGACCTTCGCCAATAGCCCGTTGTGTTGTTCCTGTGCGAAGTTAATTAAAATACCTACCTACCGAAGATCTCGACAGATTGAGAACCATTACCATCGTTGCTATTAAGATACTCAGACCTGACTTAATTCACACGAGACTCATTGATAGCCCATGTGTATTACCTTGCAATTTACTCTGAGATAGGTAATTAAGTAGTTAATTAACATCGCACTGGAACAACACAACGGGTTATTGGTGACGGTCCGGGATCAATCCCAAAGGGAAAGATCCAATAATAACGCCTCGTAATTTTCAATCATGGTCAGATGACGAGAACCACACATGAGCTGGTACCCCACTCTCCAAACTTCGACACCACGCCAACGTGAGAATTTACTCTGAGTAACATCTTAACCCCCCAAGTGGTTTTAACGAGATATCTCGTCATTCAAGATCTGAACAATTTTGCCAATGACGAGATATTGCGTCCATCAAAATTTAATAAGATTTTCTAATGACGATATATCTCGTCCATTAAGATCTGGTCAGTTTTGATGACGAGATACTAATCAAAAGTGATGTGACGCGACTTTTACTCTTAATATTTTAAAGTCTGCAGATTTTGGGCGCATCATTAGGTATTTTTGCAAGAAATAAACATCAGGATTATGTTCTTCCAAAGTATTCAAATTTTGGGAGAGTTCATTTAGGACATCCCTGCCAGCCCTAACAATATAACGATGACAGCTTTTAGGTTATTGACAGAGCATGATTTCCTGGTGTAATACTTGCATCGTTTTGGCACCTATGGTTGCTTGAAATGCCTCCTATGCAGAGATGGTTGACCCTCCTGGTTGTCTCGACGAGGTATCTCGTCATTAGCAAAACTGACTAGATCTTGATGGACGAGATATCTCGTCATTAGAAGAAAACTAGCCAGGTATTGATGGACGAGATGTCTCATCATTAGAAGAAAGCTGACCAGATTTTGATCTTGTAATCAAAAAGTTGTCAGAAACTTGATGACGGTATATCTCGCCATTAGCAAAATTGGGCAGATCTTGATTGACGAGATATCTCGTCGAAACCACTTGGATGGTTAATATGCATTATGACCACCCTTTAGAATGTTCGGAATTATCAGGGGAATACATCCATGCATGCTATTGGATGTCTTGAGAACTTTTGAAGCAGATGGATTGTTGATATTTTTACTACTTTGTCTTTTTGTTCTATGCTTTAACTTCACGTACCACTGACTCTTGGGGTTAATAGATCTTTTTCTATTTAGTGTGCCTTTGCAATAACAAAAGGTTTGAGAAATGGGTTGACATAGGTCACCAAAGGTAGTAGGTTCCGGTCTAATTAGCACTTGTCTAGAAAAAAGGAACCACAGAGCTACGAACCAACCTACCAAAATCGGCCTACCTAAGATGAAAAAGCAACTAAAGAACGAATTGCATTCGTTTCTAGAGTCGTTGAACATAATTTCAATCACAATACAAAACTATGTAGAGTGTAACCGGGTGCTACAGATGAAATCCTTTTATAGTTCTCTGGCGCCATAAAAAATAACAACCAACCAACATACAATCCTTTTCTAGTTTAAAAATCTCGTTTCTATTTCCTTTCATGCGAATTCCCATTCATGAATCCTTCAAATACTCGAAGTAAAAAGTGATAGGCTAAAGCTAAAAGTGATAAGACTTACTAAAAAATCTTAGCGTTTTAAATAAACATCTCGATAAAGAAAAGAAACTATCATCGGCTTATTAGTGAAACACTGAAACGTAGTTCTGAGAAAACGAAGGGAAAAGAATTATAAATCTTAAACAATGCTAAAATTCCAATTTTTTATTATTTTAACAATTATTTATTACACTCTGTACTTACTAAATTTATAAATTATTCAGAGAAGGGTACTTTCATTATGATTCTCTTGTATAGAACTTTATGAATAAAATTATAATAAGTAATGCACATTTATTCATTTGGTATATATTTCTCAAGTGTACTTTACAAGGAAAAAAATCAGTCTTATGTAAGTTGTTTCACACTTAAATATTTCAATACATTATTTGTATTTTCTCTTAATGCAGTGTTGAAAGTTGTAGGTGGTGCAAGTTCAAGGATGTATTTCTTCTTGGGTGTATTTCTATCTGTAAAATTTTCCCTGTTGTAATGCACATGTCCATTATTTGACACTGTCTTGTGTTTGGCGCAGTATAGCCAAATAATGACCTTTGTTTCACAAAACCCAACCCAGACAACCAACGTAATGCAGGTGAAATTTGATATTCGACAGAATTGGCCGAATTAGGAAATGGTTTCTGGAGAAGAAACAATGTCTCTCCTTTGTATCAGTAAACTTTCCTTATATGCATGTGTCCATTATTTGCGGTGTATATCTTGTGCTTGTCGCATCTAGGACAAATATGGCCCTTGCGACATAAAAGCCCAACCAATTCCATAAGAAATCTAGCTTCCATGCAAAGAAAAAAGGACTTAGTGGACTCAAATTTGAAAATTTTGACTTAATGTGTTTCACCTGTTAATTATGGGTACGTTATGTGGTTTTCTAAGTATAAGAAATATAAAAATGATACATACACATATTTTAATTGTGTATATTTTTGAAACGCGTGTTTAGAATTTAACCCTCCAAGTATAGTTAATTTGTGATAACAGTATTAATAACTCTTAATATTAACAGTTTTGATGTCAGCGATTAACAGAACTGTTAGAAATTAAATTTATCAGTTATCATTAAATGCTAGAAATTAAATTTATCTGTTATTATTAACGGTTAGAAATTAAATTTAGCTATTATTAACTGTTAGAAATTTAATTTACCAGTGGTTTAGACGAGATATCTCGTCCATGAAGGTCTGACCAATTTTGCAAATGACGAGGTATCTCGTCATCAAGATATTGCCGGTTCTTTGATGATGACGAGATCAGGATCTAGTCGGTTTTCTTCTAATGACGAGAGACGACTTGGTCTGGTAGGTTTTGCTAATGACGAGATTCCTCGTCAAGACAGCCACCAGGAGGGTTAAAACACTGTTTTCTCTCGGCATGACTTTACTCTATACGAATGTCCATTGTTTTGACTATAGAGGATTCACAATCAATTGTGTTAATTTTCAGCGAAATAAAAACAGATTTCGAACCTGAAAACAAAGTATCGAGTAACTGCATCGCATGCAACGTACATTTCTAAGAATTGATTGCATCATATTTTATTTACTTCCAGCCACGGAAAAATTTATTTCATAGTTTTCCAATATTTTCTTTAATGCCGACAGAGTAATTTAATTCTAATTTTTCAAAAACCCCTTCCCTGCGCTTATTTCCAGTCGGATCACGGAACTCCGTATTGGAATATTGAACTGATTTATGCTTTCGAGAGAGACTAGAACGAAATGTTATTCACTTCACAATGCTGCCAGTTGGAAATAGAATACAATGTTTACGAGAGATATTTTAGTTATGGATAGATTACGTTATCAGATTAGATTTTTTCTTGGAAGTACGTTCGAGCTGCATTTTCTGGGTATCATTTTAAATTCTTTGAATTCTATTTCTGCAATTCTAAAAAGTTGTATTCGAATAATAGTATTTTTGAAAAAAGCATTTTAAGTGCAGTCTTTTGGGATTTTAATGTTTGAAAATTGAGCACCGATTTTATATTAAATTCGCGACGGATATATATTTTTGAATTTTAGGAGATCTAATCTTTATTTGGATACTAGAAAGAGTTAAGATTTTTTAGGGATGAGTAAAACTGCTTTTTCTGACTACAGCTTTAACAGTTATAGTTAATTTGAGATAACAGTATTAATAACTCTTAATATTAACAGTTTTGATGTCACTTAGCGATTAACAGAACTGTTAGAAATTAAATTTATCAGTTATTATTAAATGCTAGAAATTAAATTTATCAGTTATTATTAACGGTTAGAAATTAAATTTAACTATTATTAACTGTTAGAAATTTAATTTACCAGTTATTATTAACTGTTAGAAATTAAATTTAGCTATTATTAACTGTTAGAAATTAAATTTATTGGTTATTATTAAATGCTAGAAATTAAATTTATCAGTTATTATTAACGGTTAGAAATTAAATTTAGCTATTATTAACTGTTAGAAATTTAATTTACCAGTTATTATTAACTGTTAGAAATTGATATCAACAGTTATTGACCCTCCTGGTGGTTGCCTCTGCGAGTTACCTGAGGTATTGAGGTGTAACTGACCAGATCTTGATGGACGAGATATCTCGTCATTAGAAGAAAGCTGACCGGATTTTGATCTCGTCATCATACAAAAAACGGCAATATCCGGATGACGAGATGTCTCATCATTAGCAAAATTGGTCAGACCTTCACGGACGAGATATCTCGTCGAAACCACTTGGAGGGTTGGAACAAATGAATTGAATGTATTTGAAGTGAGTGATCAGAAGCTAATTGTTGCAACCTGAGTTGCAAACTTTTTGCCATACACTTTATTGCAAATAAAAATGAACATGTATAAGTACACGAAATACTGCTTTATATTTTTGACTACTTTATTTTAAGGTATGAAATGTGAGTGACGATCTAACATCACACACAGCAGATAAGTAACTAAGAAACTTTAGCCCGTACACTAAGGGGGTGCTAGTTTTATAAGTCTAACAAAGAAAATTGTTTAATTAACTAAAATACATAAGAAAATATATAATAGAAAGTAGATCTTAGAATTATTTGAAGAAAATGTAACTACCCCTGAATTTTTTAATTGTTCGAAAATGCACAGGGGTCCGTCGTGGCTCAGTGGGTACGCCCACTGAGCTAGCAACCTGCGAGTTGTAGGCGGCACATGTTATATTCCTGACAGGTGCCCTACTCCCTGTGTATATTTCTCTTTTATGTGACATAAAAACTTTCATTGTGTGTATATGTCTATTACTTGATATTGTATGTCTTGTGACTGGCCAAATATGGCCCTTGCGCCATAAAACCCCCCAAAACCAACCAACCATCGAAAATGCACAATAGATAAATGCAAGTCACTGCACAATTGCTTCCGCATTTAGTTTGCTGTGACTTGCTTGCTATCAAGTGACTTCATTGGATTAGGTTCAGATGGATATTCTGTCAGCACAGGGGCTTTCAGCTATTTATTCCGTCTTACAAAGGGATTACAGAGATAAAAGGTGACTGAAGCAATCCACTATACATATAACATTTAACGATACATTGCATATAGGACATGAAACAAATGGTGAGGGAGTAGATAAAAAAGATGACAAAAAAGACAAAATTTGTAAAATTCAGAGTGACGTTAGTCAAAATGAAATAATATACGAACTATATATATATAAAAATTTAGGAAAGAAAATGTAAGATTACATCGAAAGATATGCCTCCAAGTGTCTGGCACAAAAGCGATTGGTTGCTTTGTTGTCACTTAGTGATTAACACTAGCAGTTAGTAACTGAATTAACCAGTTACTGTTAACTATTAGAAATGATAGGTAGACAGGTACGTATTTAATTAACGCAGCACTGGAGCAACACAACGGGCTATTGGCGACGGTTCGGGATCGATTCCGAAGGGAAAGACCCAAGGACAACGACTCGTAAATTTTGAATCACGGTCAGATGAGGTCACACCTGAGCTGACACCTCACTCTCCAAACTTCCACACCACTCCAACGTGAGGACATTTGAGGACACGACTGATTTAAAGTGCACCAGCCCCCTCGTACACGACGGTCTTTGGTTGGATTGAGTTTCGAATTCGCAACCCTCCGGTTGCTAATCCGTTATCACTACTCTTCCAAGAATCAACGAGGAGCTCTATCGCTTGATTTTCGAATACGATTTCAGCCCTGCCTATAAAAATGTCAAAGAAAACCTATATGATAGTTGCTTGGTCAACTCCAATTAGATTTTGTGCTAAACATCACCAAAACGGCTATGAACTACAATGTTTGCTAACCACGATATGTGTCATGTGAGAGCATTTGGGTACGGAAAGTTAATCTTTGCATCCCGTCTGATTTGTTTTTTACACTGAAATCCCTCTGATATCCGTCGTCACCGGACTGTGGTTCAAAATTAAGAGGTGTTTTCCTCGGATCTTTCCTCGGACCGTCACCAATAGCCCGTTGTGTTGCTCCAGTGCGACGTTAATTCAGTTAGTTCTAAGTTCGATACACCCCTAGGCTGAAAATTTTGACATCTGAACATTTACCTTCAACATACTGAACTTTTGATAAATCGTGTGTTGAAAGTTTGCTTTAAAATAACCAATATATATTTAACTGGTATTTTGTTTTTTATAGTGTATGCTGATCAGTCTTGATCAGAATTTCTTTTAAGCAATATCCTTCGAGCCTTCTTGATTACGTTCCGTTTAATCAAATTTCACAAATTGTTCCATTGAAAACGGTTGACTTAGATTATGCCCCTCGTGATAATTAAAGCAGACTTTGATCGCAAAAGGGCTTAAATTTTTAATTTAATCTTTCGCAAAGAGGCTCAGCTTTTAATGTATCGAAATTAGTTCATTAATAAGGCTCCAGCATTCGGTGAAATTGTTTCCGACGCTCAATTTGTAAAATATTCAGTTTTCAATTACAAAATCAAACATTTTTATTCCTTCAATCTTTTTTGGATGAATAAAAACCGTGCAGCTCGTTCTCGGAACTCAAATTAGATTAAAATGTCTTGTTTTAGAATTCTGGAATTCCGAAATAAATCTCGCTTAAATAAGAAGCGCCTGTGCTTCTCCACTCTACCTATTACGACGTCATCTTTATCTGCATTATTCACTGACGTCAGTTCTTACATTATGGAAAAGGATGTTTCTCATCGACTGACTGACTTTACTTGCAAATGAATAACCTTTAGAACTGGCGGATTCGAAGAAATATTTTTATTCCATTTGTAACTGGATAATTTCGCTTCCTTTGGGATTGTTTATGAGCATAGAAAACTAAAATATATGAGAATTAAAATTTGTTATGCAGAAAAATGTGTTGCTCAGAAAAGCTTCAAAAGGTCCAAGTCTACTATTTATTATTACCTGGTTACTTAGGAAATAGTTTTTAGGTATACAACTGGGTTACCAGATCTGTTTGTAGAAGTTTCTGGCAATCTCAATTATAAGTCTTGACGATTCTGGGAAAGCCCGAACAAATAAAGAGCAGCTGTAGCCGGGTTGGAAGATTCACAACCGGAGGGTTGTCAGTTTGGAATTAGATTCAACCAAAGACCGGCGTGTACGTGGGGGCTGGAGCACGTTAAATTTCTCATGCCCTCAAATGTTCTCCCGTTGGAGTGGCGTAGAAGTTTGTAGTGGGTTGCCAGTTCAGGTAACCTCGTCATCTGACCGTGGTTCAAAGTCCTCAGATCTTTCCCCTTTGGATGGATTCCCGACCATCGCCAATAGCCCGTTGTGTTGCTCCAGTGCGACGTTGATCAGCTACTTGCCTACCTCTGCAAACGAGCGCATTCAAAATAATCAAGTAGTGTTTGATTCGAAACAACAAATATATCAAAGTAAATTAGATATTTTTATCCAGGCGGAAATATGATGAAAAAAGTTAAATATAAAGTATAATAAATTTCGAAACGCATGATGGTTTATACCAAATACTAAAGCGTCATCCGACCGTGGTTCAAAATTACGTGGTGTTGTCCTCGATCTTTCCCTTCGGGAGATGATCCCGGACCGTCGCCAATAGCCCGTTATGTTTGCTTCAGTGTGACGTTAATTGCATACCTACCTGTTAAGTCTCCACGAGACTACGGAAACGAGGCGACCTGAGCCGAATGGGAACGAGGCTACGAGCTGAGCGGAATCGGAACGAGATATTTTTCAAATGAACTACAAGGTTTCCTTAGCCTAACGAGAAAGTGGTCCTTCCACAACGATGTTATATTTGTTGTTAATAAACTTGTTTTTATTACGATGAATTGTGTCAATTAGAATACAGTCCACTACCAGAGCTACCGGCGCAACATGTGGTCGCATCGTGCGGAGTAAAAATAAAATAACGCAAAATGAGCCAGCTTACGAAACTGAATCGAAAGCGCGGAACCATTAAAGCCAAAGTGCAACGTATGGAGGACTTCCTCGAACTTGAAAGTAAAGAGGATGGTAGCGGAGATCCATGCAGAACGAAGATTGCACTTCAGCAACAGGCGAGCAAAATTGTAGAAATCAAATCTGCAATTACAGAACTTTCCACTGGATATTGTGAGCTACCTGAAGAAGTTAATCTAGAAGACAATCTTGACCAGCTTCAGGATTTGGAGGCAACAGCTGAAGATATAGAGGTACGTCTGAAATACCTTCTTTCGAAATTGACGTTACCTGCTAATGATGCTCAGATAAACTCTAAAATGAACCGAACTTCTTTTAAGATACCCGAGATTCCACTTCCTCAGTTCTCGGGCACTTATGAAGACTGGAGTACATTTAAAGCTCAATTTAATACTCTAATTACTTTAAATGATGGCTTAAGTGATTCCCAAAAACTTCATTATCTACAAGCTTCTCTGAAAGGAGAAAGTAAACTAATTCAAACTGCAGATG
The DNA here is from genome assembly GCA_933210815.1 of Meta bourneti. Lineage (NCBI taxonomy): Eukaryota > Metazoa > Arthropoda > Arachnida > Araneae > Tetragnathidae > Meta > Meta bourneti. The sequence goes on along the minus strand of OW119922.1, from coordinate 70,171,741 downwards.
ATACTTTTCAGTCCTTGTTTACTGAACTCGAGAAAAGGTACGAAAATAAGCGATTCATCGCGGATGTCCATATAAATGCCATAATGAATCTGGAAAAAATAACTCATGAGTCAGGAACGGAACTTCATACATTTCTCAATACCATGTTAAAACATTTGCGAGGATTAAAACTTCTAAATCTTGAGACTAATAAATTGACCGAGTTAATGTTGATTAATATAATTTCTTCGAAATTAGATCGTGAATCACGTAAACAGTACGAGATGTCATTAAAAACAACCGAGTTTCCCGACTGGGAAGAATTCGTCAACTTCCTGCAAAAAAGAAGTCAAGTGTTAGAAAATATCCAACGCATTCCTTTCGCTAAGCCTAAAATAGATATAGCTTTCAAACCCAAGCTTAAAGGGCTTATGATAAAATCTAACTCTAAAAGTGCCTGCCCAATCTGTAAAGATAATCACCCGATATATAAATGTAAAATGTTTCACGATTTATCCGTACAAGAAAGAATTAGTGAAATAAAAAAGAAACAACTTTGTTTTAATTGCCTAGAACCTCATCGAGTATCTCAATGTACTAATTCTAAAAAATGTAAGTTCTGTGGAAGAGGTCATCATTCTCTGATCCATAGAACGGATTTCGAAAACAGCGAGAATCGAAAAGTCCAAATCAATGTTCCCAAGCAAAGTGTTTATAACATGAGGGAACAGAACTCTGACGCCACGAGAGAAGGAAGTTATGAGTCACCATCAGGAACCTTTTCAAGGCCAAGAGGGTCGGAAGAGAATACCAATACTGGGTGTTTTTACACGGGGGATGAAAAAAGATACGTATTCCTGTCTACTGCGATAGTTTACGTTAAGGGTGTTGATGGTAATTCCTTTCCCATCCGAACTTTGCTTGACGCTGGATCACAGACTAACTTCATTCGTAATGACCTAGTTGATTCCTTGGGCTTAACGAAACGAACAGTAAATGCTCCTATCACGGGTTTGAACGGTTCCTTTTTAACGGTAAAAAGATAAACCTCAGCGTTAATATCTAACATAAATGAAGACTTTTATGAAGAAATTGAACTACTAATCGTTCCAAAGGTTACAGATCTTACTCCTTCAAAACCTCTTGATGTGTCTAAGATTAAATTTCCAAGTAATATAACGTATGCGGATCCCAAATTCAATAAACCGGGGAGAATTGACGCATTGTTAGGAGCAGAACTTTTCTATCAATTATTACAAGGTAATCAAATTAAATTAAAAGATGAATCAATAATCCTACAAGAATCGGTATTTGGGTGGATCGTAACGGGAACACTCAAAGATGTAGGGATTTCAAACAATTTACACTGTCATTTCACTAAAAATCAAGTGGAAATGGACCTAAGAAACTTTTGGGAACTTGAATCTTTGGGTATTAGAGACGATCCTAATCGTCACGAGAAAGATGAAGCACTGAGCATCTTCAATAAAACAGTCCGTTTCAAAGAGGGACGTTATGAGGTCAGTTTACCTTGGAAAAGGGATTGGAGAGAATTAAAAGATAACTTGTGTGTTGCGGAAACGCGGTTTAAGTCCCTCACCAAGAGGTTGAACCAAAATAAAACTCTCTTTACACAGTATCACGAGGTCATTGAAGATTACTTAAAGCAGGGCATTATAGAGAAGGTGCTTGTAAAGACCCAACTGGTAGACAGACCTGTGTATTATTTGCCACACCAGGCAGTATTCAGAAAGGAAAGCGTAACCACAAAAATGAGATTAGTATTTGATGCCAGTTCCCATGAATCTGGAGAATTATCACTGAATGACTGTCTCTGGACAGGTGAAAATCTGAATCCTAACATTTTCCAGCTATTACTATATTTCCGTCTAAATAGAATAGCAATCTTAGCAGATGTTGAGAAGGCCTTTCTGCAAATTTCGTTGGCAGAAAACGACAGAGACGCTGTCAGATTTCTGTTCACTTGTGATAAATCAGTAGATAACATAACTGGCGTCAACCCACAAGTATACAGATTTAAGCGTGTTCTGTTTGGGGTTAACGCAAGCCCATTCTTGCTGTCGGCTACAATAAAAAAGCACATCCAAAATTTTCGAGAGCTACATCCTGCTGCTTCACAAATGCTCATTACATGTGTTTATGTAGACGATCTAGTATCAGGTGCAAACAATGTGACTTCCGCCTTGGAATTATCACGTGAGGCACAAAACATAATGAAGTCCGCCAGTATGAACTTGAGGAAGTGGGTTTCGAATGATGCTCTTCTCATGTGCGAATGGGAAAATGAGGAGTTCCTTACTCATCCTCATCATTCAACTACTTCAGAAGTAAACCTGCTCAAGGTTTTAGGGATGTCTTGGGATCCTAATAGAGACATTCTCACAATGGAAATCGAAAGTTTGCTGAATTTCTTGAGTCAGAATAAGAAAACTAAACGCTTCCTGTTACAAACGGCAGGGAAAATCTTTGATCCCCTCGGATTGCTATCTCCATTCACCATCAGAATCAAGTGCCTTTTTCAAGAACTGTGGCTTAGAAAGGTACCATGGGACTCTGAACTTCCAGCAGATATTACTGAGACGTTCCAAAAGTGGTGTTCGGAACTTCAAAGACTTTCTGAGGTGAATGTGCCAAGGAATATACTAGAGCTCTCGGTAGACAATCCCAGTGAAATTGAAATACACACATTTTCAGATGCCAGTAAAAAGGCATATGGTGCGGCAGTTTACTTGAGAGTAAAATCCGAAAATCAGGTGTTGGTGAATCTCGTTGCTTCAAAGAGTCGTGTTGCTCCTCTGAAGAAGATAACCCTGCCAAGGATGGAGTTACTCGGTGCATTGCTTGCTGCTCGTTTAGGAGTAGAAGTTCAGAAAGTTGTAGACCGGAAAAAGCCTTCCACTGCCTACTTTTGGACTGATTCCAAAATAGCTTTATTTTGGATAAAGGGTTCAGTCACCAAGTGGAAACCCTTCGTCGCCAACCGAGTGAAAGAAATACAGTGCTTGACTGATCAAAATTTTTGGATCCATTGCGCCGGCAAAGACAATCCTGCCGATCTTGTGACCCGCGGAGTTAGCATCGAGATTATGCTGAACAGCGAGAAGTGGTGGAATGGTCCTGCCTTTTTGGAGGAAAAAGACTTTGTCCGAGAAGACATTCTCCTTGATGTTGCCACTTTGGACTCAGAGGACTGTTCGCATGAACTTAAAGGACAGTCAGTGAGTGATCTTAGAGAAACATCACAGAACTTTACTTTGACTGAATCCCATACCTTTTTAGAGAGTATTTTGAATGTCAGTAACAATTTCAGTACTATCGTTCGTGTTGTTAGTTTTATTTTTAGGTTTAGCAACAACTTTAAGAACAAATAGACGAGTTGGCCCAATAACCTACTCGGAGATGAGGGATTCTGAGGACTTCCTCATACGAGGTGTTCAAGAAGCGGAGTTCTCCACCGAGATGAGAAATCTAAGGAAAGAGCTGCCAATACCACCCAGTAGTAAACTAAAAAATCTTTCCCCCATTTTAGATGATAAAGGTATAATAAGAGTAGGAGGTACGTTGAACAATTCAGACCTAAATTTCAATCAAAAACATCCTGCCATATTGCCTACAAATCATCAACTTACATCCATTATAGTGAAGCATATGCATTTAAAGTTTTTACATGCTGGGCCGCAAACACTACTGTATAATGTTCGTCAAAGGTTCTGGCCATTAAATGGCAGAAATATTTGTAGAAAAATCGTATATAATTGTGTAACGTGCTTCAAAAATAAACCTGTTATGGGAAGCCAAATAATGGGAGATCTTCCCAAAGAAAGGGTAACAACCAATTATCCGTTCAATATTGTCGGAATAGATTTTTGTGGACCCTTCTGTATAAAATTCAAAAATCAAAGAAAGGATATATTTAACAAAGTATATGTTGCAATATATGTTTGTTTGTGTACTAAAGCTATACATTTAGATTTTGTAACTGATTTAACTTCAACAGCTTTCATTGCCAGCTTAAAAAGATTCTTTGGCCGAAGAGGCAAATGCTCTAAAATATTTAGCGATAATGCCAAAAATTTTGTTGGAGCTAGTGAAGAGATTAAAAAATTACACAAAATTGCGCATTGTCCAGATGAAACCTTAGCAAATTACTTTACTGATGAATGCATAGAATGGAAATTTATCCCTCCAAAATCGCCGAACTTCGGTGGTCTTTGGGAAGCCGGGGTCAAGTCATTTAAATTTCATTTGAGGAGGGTCATTGGAAACTCAAGCCTAACTCTTGAGGAATTTCTGACCATAATTTCAGAAATTGAAGGAGTGTTAAATTCCAGACCCCTAACTCCTTTATCATCAGATATCGACAATTTTGAGACCTTAACACCAGGTCATTTTTTAATAGGTAGACCTATAGCATCCATTGTAGAGCCTCAACTTAATGAAATAAATGAGAATAGACTTTCGAAATGGCAAAGAGTTACGAAAATTACTCAACGCATTTGGAAATTATGGAAGCGGAACTATTTAAATAGTTTGCAGGAACGTAGCAAATGGCGTTTTTGTAAAGATAATGTAAAAGTTGGTTCCCTAGTACTAATAAAGGATGAGAATCTTACAGGCACACAGTGGATGACTGGTAGGATTACTGAAGTGTTTTATGGTGCAGATAAAAAAGTTCGAGTTGTAAATTTGTGTCTACCTAATGGTAAGACATTGAAAAGAAGTGTTAGGAATATTGCTATTCTTCCAATTGAATAATTGATTGTTATTGTGTTTCAAGTGTTAAGTTCATTTAGTATTTGAAAGTACTTTATTGTGTATTAATTTGTAGAGTTGTATAATTATCATTTGTGTATAATATGTTTATATTGAAATTGAAATTTCAATCGCGGGGAGTGTTAAGTCTCCACGAGACTACGGAAACGAGGCGACCTGAGCCGAATGGGAACGAGGCTACGAGCTGAGCGGAATCGGAACGAGATATTTTTCAAATGAACTACAAGGTTTCCTTAGCCTAACGAGAAAGTGGTCCTTCCACAACGATGTTATATTTGTTGTTAATAAACTTGTTTTTATTACGATGAATTGTGTCAATTAGAATACAGTCCACTACCAGAGCTACCGGCGCATCATGCCTACCTACCAAAACTGAAGCATTTTCCTTAGACGATCAATTGTAAACTAAGTACAAACACACGTAAGAGGAAAACATGCAATTGCTAGAAAAAGTAGCAACTGCACTAATGTCTTACATCCTGGAGGGACTTTAGAATGTTTGGATTGGTTACTTCTATTATATTTTCAAAATGTTATAATTCAAGTTTAGCATTTCAATTTCAGAGAAGTGATTTGCTTTGATTGAGAACTAATTGTTTCAAACGAGTTTTAAAAGATAAGGGAATCTTTAGACAGAAACGACAGTCTTTATTGATTACTCTGAGCCTCGGATCTGAAAAACCGAAAACAATCGAATAGAATTTCTCCGAATTGTTGGTGTTACTGAAGTGAAGTCATCTAGAATTTGCAGACGATCGGCCAATGACCCAAGGGTTCCGCGCCATTACTCCACAGAGAAAAGAACGATGTTTTCTGACTGTTGAACCGTTAGAACAAGGTTCGCCTTTGTCCCTGAACAAAAGTTCCGGGTAATTAATGTTTTCGATTCGTCTGAGCCGAAATATTTTCCTAACTGTAAAAAGGCAAAGATTTATACCTGCTTTCACTGCAGAAATTGGAGCGGAACTGCTCCAACTTTCTCAACAGTAAATACCCCGATGTGTCTGTTTCATGGTAATACTTTTGAAACCGTTTTTTTTGTGGGGGGAACCATGTTATGAGAATTATGTTAGAACTGGACATGTTTGCGAATTTTGAATTTTGATTGATCACTACATGTGACAAAAAATTGTAGTCTGTATATATGTAATTAAATAATTCTCAAATCAGTAAGTAGAAAGAACAGAATGAGGTACAAAATTGCAGGACGTGGTAGCCCGGTTGGTACCTGTAGCTGAAATAGCTCGGAAGGTTGCGAGTTCGAATCGCGATCCAACCAAAGACGGTCAAGTACGTGGGGGCTGGTTCTCTTTAAATCTGTCGTGGCCTCAAATGTCCTCGCGTTGGCGTGGTGTGGAAATATGAAGGGTGGGGTGGCAGTTCAGGTATTGACCCCTTCATCTGATCGTGATTCAAAATTAAAAAGTGTTATCCTCGGGTATATCTCTTTGGGGTTGATTCTGGACCGTCACCAATAGCTCATTGTGTTGCTCCAGTGCGACGTTCATTCAACTGCCTACCGAACAAAATGTAATTTTGGAAATGTTCCGTTAGTGATATTTATGGTCTATAACTTGTAAAGGTTAAATTAAAGGACTAGCATTACATTCTCAAACTACTTTTGATTTGCTCAATTGAAATCGTGGAATTGTGTGAGATAGGATGTATAGAACATGCAGAATTCACTCTAGGCCAAAGACCTTGTCTAATTATCTTTAGCAATAAATGACCATAGAGAGGTAAATCAAACCTGGGTTGGTTGATAGGTTTTTATAGCGCACAGATCTAGACCTAGAGTCAATATAAAAGTAGATTGAGAAATATTACTTTTCTGTGTCCAGGATCATGTGACAAAAATAGTACTAACGTGACACGTAGACTATATATACTTTCGTCTGCTGCGTACAATTTAATATTCGTCATATGATTGGTCCACGGAACGGGAGAAGCCACCCATTCATTGATTCATCATCTGATGGAAGAGACTTTGGCGATTTCACCACTTTTATCGCCACTTTATAGAAATGTGCATTTACACACCTATCCTGTCATCAGATTTTACATCGCCAAACGAGGTGATAAGATAAGAAATCGATCGCAGATCAGTCAAGCGACTACTAGTCGACTTATTGGTCACCTTTTGAAGCTCCTCTCTCAATAGCTCATACAACTTAAATTTCACGTCTATGATCTAGACACACAAAGAAACACATACAAGGGAAGTTTTTACTGACACAGGGGAAGAGAGGAATACACATATGCCAATTACAGGAATGGAACTTGCACAACACTGAGCCGCGACGGCCCCAAATGAAACTTGGGAGTGATGGCGAAGAGATAGTGGCTCAGTAAGCCTTTATCGGTTGTATACCTTTTTTAAATTTGGGGTAATTCAATGCGCAGTATAAATATTACTATAAATTAGAACTGCTTCGAGTTATAAGTTCTAAATTTCTTTATTTTCCAAGGAAGGCACGAGTGCAAGATAGGACTCAAATCGGCATGTAAAATATTTTATGAATTACTCTTGAGTAAAACAATTTCGACATACATCGCGCTTCTTGAGGGAACGGCACTACTCAAAATGGAAATTTAATCTTTTTAATAACAAATTCATCTGGATCAAATCAAACCAGGAAACATGCTACACATTTTTAATAAAGATATGACGGAATTCTATAAATTTTAAAACGAGAATTAAAATATGAAGCTAAAAGGTTTGCTACTATAATTTCCCCATCCTGTGAAACTTAACTTTTTGGAGTTATGCCACTTTTCTCGAGAAGGTGCGATACGTCAACATAAAATGCTGACATTTCTATTATTAAGAAGTGTGTATTAATTTTTGCATATTTATCAATATACATATGATTTTTATACCACTGTAAACAAAAAATTAAATAACTTTTTTAAGAGTAGTATAAAACCTCTTCATTTATTGTAGCTAGTTTTAGTATCGGGAGCCTGTTCTAATGTTGCCATTTTTCTGGTACAAAAATTTTATATTTTGTATTTTTATTCTTATTCTTAAATTATTTATTATTGTATAGCAATAATTAAAAAATCGAAGGAAGACAATTTAAAGGTTTATTATTTGTTACAAGGTGCTTTTATAAGTTCTACAATACCATTACTAAAAATCCAAAATAAAATATATAAATTTTATTGAAAAAAATAGGTTAGGAAAGATATCGTCTGCCATCAGTCTGGCGCTTTTGAACTTGGAAAAAGTTTCTTCTCTTTCAATTAATTATCGTTTGCAGTTTCGCACTTGGCATTGTAATATATCTTTTAGAGGGAACATTTTTTACTGTGACAAAAGTTCAACGAAATTTCTAAAGTAATTACTATGAAACGAAAGATGAATATTATAGAACAACTTCTAAAAATAAAATAAAAGAGAGCTATACATTACTTAGAATAAAAGAGAGCTAAACATTACAAAAAATACATGACGTCACTTCATGTATTGTTTGAATTTTCATCTTTTGGAGCAAGATTGAGGTCCAGCAGATATGAGAAAGATGTCACTCGTAGTTAGGTTAATAATGTTATTGTATGTGTACCGTAGCAATGTATTTTCAAATACTTCATAAATAAAATGCATCGTAAAAAGTTTCCGGATTAAGCATTTAAAATAAAAATTTCATTATTAAAAAAAATCAAAAAATTTGCTTTAATAAATTTTTAGAATATTTCTGAAGTCAAAGCCTTTTGAAACTAAATGGAGTGACCTTTTTTATTGCTTGGTTGATATTATCAAGTATCAAGTTGGATATTACAAGAGTATTGATTATTTACTTCAATTTAAGTGAAACATAAAGACATGTTTTTTATAGGAGTCTGTTTTTTAGCTATGCTGACGTATTTTTAAAGCTTCCTGTAAACTTCATAAATTGAGAAAATGTCCAAAAATGTCATTGCCATGTCAGAATCAGAGTAATTGTACCATTTAAAAAAATTATTCCAAATTTTTTAATCGCAATGGTTGAATGACAAGACCAACGTATTATTTTAAATAAGAAATTTCAGTTTCTTGTCAAATCTCATGATGCTACTTCGCATCCAAAAGTTCCGAAAAGTTTCACCTTCATGATAGTCAGATTGTTAACTGTCAAGAAGGTCAGTCAAATACATTTCAGAATGTAGTCTACATTGGTTTTAATGAGCTCCGATTTTATAAACCTACACGAATTTACGAACTTGCAGTAAGTTTCGTCCTAATATCACAGAAATTTTTTAAATTCCCCTTTAACTTGGATTACCTAAAGTCCTGAAAAGTCTGGAATTTGCGAATTATACTCTGATTCCACCGGGAATTATAAATTGTCCGGATTTTTCAGAGAAATCGCCAATTCAATCCAAACGTTGCATCATTGCTTGAATCGCTTTGAGTGCAAAAAATAAGTTAGTCGTTAACAGCCGTTCGTGGGATTCTATAAGTTGAGTCAGATTTTTTTGAAATGAACTTTTTTATTTGTGTAATACTGTTATTTTTGGTTGTGTTTCTTTGACCGTTTCAATGCAAAAGTTTTTTATTAATACACCATCAATTGAGTTTTATTTGAAACTTTCTCAGAAATGCCAGGAAAAAATGAGTTTCTCAGTAAATTTCATTTTGGGCCTGGTAACCTCTAACGAACTTTCCATTCTACGAACGTTTTTCTCGGTCTCATGGGGTTCCTAAAAAACGTTGTCTGCATTTAGATTTGACGTGTAAATATTATGAAACCGAAACTGACGATCAGGAGAGATGTTTAATTATCGACATTACCGAATGAACATGTATAATAAAATATTTTATAATGTTTGGTAATATATTCTTTTGGATATTTATCACCTATGTGTGCTTTGTTTTCATAGATATTCATGTTTTTACACTGCTGGTCACCCAAATTGCAACACCAAGAAAGACAAGAAATATCACAACAAAATTTATTTTGTAGATAACATGTTGACCAAGTATCAAATGATTAAATTTATAGACTTCTGTGAAGTGTGGTTCCTGCCAAAATCAGTAGCCAGAGTAGCCGCCATTGTTGGAGATCACCGCTGCCACACGCCTCGGCATTGATTCAAAGAGACTTTGGATGTGTTCTTGGGGTACAGCAGACCAAGCAGCTTCCACACGTTGCCAAAGTTGATCTGGTGTGGCAGCTGGGGATGTATTCTGGGTCAATCGTTGAGCAACCATGGACCACATGTTTTCTATCGGCGAAAGATCCGGAGAGTGAGCTGGCCAGGGAAGCAATTCAATCTGGCGATTGACGAAGAACCCTTGGACAATGCGTGCCACGTGTGGTCTCGCATTATCCTGTTGAAATATGGCTGTGGGCAAGCCCTGAAGGTAAGGAAGGACAACTGGCTCCAACACCTCGGAGATGTAGCGCTGGCTGTTTAAAGTACCGGCAATGCGTACTAGAGGAGTGCGAGAGTGATATCCAATACCGCCCCATACCATAATACCCGGTGCAGGACCAGTGTGGCGGTGCATAACGCAGCTGTTCAGCATCCTCTCTCCACGGTGTCTCCAGACTCGAATCCGACCATCGTGGTGTTGCAGACAGAAGCGTGACTCGTCAGTAAAGACAATTTCATTCCATTCTGCCGTCCACATCCTTCTTTCATCGCACCATTGGCGGCGGAAACGTCTGTGGTTCTGCGTCAAGGGTAGACGAAGCAATGGACGTCTTGCGGACAGACCACTCTGCTGTAAACGGCGTCGAATGGTACGCGCAGACACTGGATGATGCGGTACAGACTGAATGTGCTGTGCTATGGTTCGTGATGTGGCTGAGCGATCCGTCACTGCCATACGCACAATATGCCTGTCATCACGTGAAGTGGTGCACTGAGGTGGATGCGATCGAACACGTCGGTCCGTCGTACCCTCCTGCATCCAACGATCACATATCCGCATTACAGTTGTTTGGTTTCGTCTACCGATTTCCCTGAAAGATAATCCACAATCTCGGTAGGCCACTATCCTTCCTCTGTCGAACTCGGATACTTGATCAAAAGATGATCGCTGTTTTCTACGAGGCATAATTGATCGTTTTTTTGAAAAAACCACAAGAAAAACACAATTGCCGTACTTGAAATCGTCGAAATCTCCAAGCCTTAAATAGCGCTTTGAAGTGGCGCCACAGGCGCGCGTGATGTGCGTCTGCGCTGAAGTTCTAATCATTTGCATATCTCACCTCCGCTAATGCATGTTGTAAATTTCATATTATTTGCATGCTTCCTTCAGGGTGTTGCATTTACGGTGGCCAGCAGTGTAGTTGTAAATGTGCTAAAATTATTTCATAGAAAAATAATTTCGGCATACATCTATCAGCAAGATAGTAGTACAATTTAAGTTCCCTTGACTTTCAATGCAAACTCCTGGGTTAGTTGGGAGCCGTCGTGGCTCAGTGGGTATGCTCACTGCGCTAGCAACCTTCGAGTTGTAGGCGGCGCCGGTTCGATTCCTGTCAGGTGCATTTATCCCTGGGTGTATTTCTTTCTTCTGTGTCAATAAAACTTTCATTGTGTGTATGTCTATTACTTGATATTGTATATCTTGTAATCTGGAGCAGCATGACCAAATATGGCCCCATAAACCAACCAACCGGTTGCCAATCCGCTTCTCTTCCAACTGGGCTACCTCAGCACTTCGCCAATAAAAATTCCAAAGAATAAATTCCGAATTGACGTATGATAGTTGATTGGTCAACGCCAATTATATTAAACACCAAAATCGCCAAAACTATGATAAACATTTTAAGGGAACCCCGATATGTATCACGAGGTAAAACTTGAGTAACAGAAGTAAAATCTTCGCAGATTCTCTGGTATAGTATCATGGCCGACATTATTGACCGTTTTTACTGAATTCACGTCGATCCGACTGAACTTACGAGGAAATAAAAGTTACTCGAGCACGTTTGATAATCCCATAAGCGAGTCCCCGCCTAATGAGGTATCCCTGTCTTGAAGCAAGACTTAGTGAGTCATCTTGGCTAAAGTTATCGTTCACATTTTTTTCTTTCTCTCCCCACGCTCACAGTTTTATTTGCCTTTGTTTTTATTTCTCAGCTGCGGTTGGCAACGGTCATTATAGATCTTGGTGGATTCCTTTGTTATTTATGGCGTGCTCTTTTATGTCTAGAGCGCGGACATTTTTCTTCTGCGATATTAAAATTTTCCAGCTGAGTCCTGGAGTGTTTGGGTCGGGTATGAGGAATGGGACAGGATCGAAGATGACTTTGAGCTTTTGGAAGAGTCCACGCGCACACAGGGACCAAATGTGTCAGACGAGACTTAAATGGGTTTTCCTTAATGACTTTCTGTGGTTGCTGCTTGAGTCATTTCTGCATCAGTCTGTGGAAGATGTATCTATAAACTGGAATGTAATAGGGGAGGGGTTTCTGAAGCCATTAAGCATTTCTGGAGAGCAAGATTGTATCAATTACGTGACTGTGAAACAAATGGTCTCATTAGATCATTAGGTTCATCTCACGAGGGTGTTTACAAATGAAAAAGATATTGAGCTTTTAAAAAGTGAAAGAATGTTTAGAGTTGGTGCCGATTCAGAAATGCAGTTACAAATATTAGACAAATTCAGCAATTATAGGTTAGAGTAAAAATTAAAAACTCTTGGTGGTTGTCTCGAAGGGGTATCTTGTCATTAGAAAAACTGACCCAGATCTTGATGGACGAGATATCTCGTCATTAGAAAAAAATTTAGCAGATCTTGATAAAATTTTTATGATGACGAGATATCTCGTCATGATAAAAAAATCCGCAATATTTTGATAACGATATACCTCGTCGTTAGCACAATTGGTCAGATTTTGATGGACGAGATATCTCGTCGAAACCACTTGGAGGGTTAATCGAATTCTTCATTGACTCGACAGCAGGGTTGGCCTTGAGACCTTCTCGATGATTCTATTCCATCTTGACCTGTTATTGGCAATAGTTCTCCAGTTTTTAGTTTTGCCTCATAGTCCTTTACACATTTAATCCATCTAAGGTTTGGTCTTCCTCTAGGCCTAAAGCAGATTGGCCTGGCCAGAAAATTTGTTTTAGTCATTTCATCGGACATTTGAATTATATGTCCTGCCCATCTCATTCTGTGTATTTATATTCAACAATATCTTAATCGAATTAGATAATTTTAGAAATCAGCTAATTGAAACCTTTGTAAATATGAGCTTTTGTCAACGGAATCTAACTTGCGAAAATTTACAGAAAGCAGAGTAAAAATATGGAATTTCTAGGCAAATTTTAAAAGGTGAATTTCTCGAATTTTTGGGGGTATGTTGAGTAAGTTGCTTAAAAGAGCAGTAAGAATAACATTGCGAATTTTTATAATTCAAAATGCACCTTTCTGTTGAATGATTGTTAGATTGTTCCAATTTCAACCCTGAAACAATGTTAGGGAAAAGTTTTCCCAAAACTTATCTATCCGAAATTGTAAATATGTTTGAGTTGTACTAGTTGACTCCTTCTGTAGTCTCTTTGCATATATTTGGGACGTACAACATGTGATCATATCGACTTTCTAATAAAATTGACTGATCATGCCCTCGCAGCTTCATGTTATTTTCCCGATTGTTCGATTTGAAGATCTCCAGGGGAAAGTCACGTGGTATTGGAAGCAAACACGAATCCTGACGTTGGACGAATTGGCAAATCTAGGACGATTCCACAAATTTATTTAATTGGATATTATGGTAGTTGAATCAACGTTTCAATGGAGCAACGCAGTGGGATATGGGAGACGGTTTGAGATAAATCCCGAAGGGAATCGTCCGAGGATAATGCCTTGTAATTTTGAGCCGCGGCCAGATGACGAAGTCGAGACCTGAGCTGGAACCTCACTCTTCAAATTTCCACACCACGACAATATGAGGGCATTTGAAGTCAAGACATATTTCGGGTGTACCAACCCCCATGTACACGATGATCTTTGGTTAGATCGAGTCTCGAACTCACAACCCTCTTGTTGATAATCCACGACTTTACCACCTGGCCTACTGCGGTCCTGCTGATAAAGGTACAGGTTCTTTTCAGCTCATCGGATCTTTCCCTTTTGGGATTGATCCCGGACTGTCTCCAATAACCCGTAGTCTCGCTCCAGTGTGACGTAAATTCAACTTACCTACCTTTTTAGCTCATACTCTATCAGATTGGAAGTAAAGTGAATACGAGTGAAATGTAATTGAGGTAAGGAATGCGGTAAAACTAGCTGGCAATGAAGGGTTCAGGCCAAAGTTACAAGTTACGAAACTGTTAACAGCAAGAGCACATTTTCTTTTTGTGAGTTTTTCACATTTGCGTAAGAAATTGAAAGGCCGACTTTCTGCCGTGCTAGTCGTGAAGGCAGTATCTTCAAATTGTGTCTTTTGGGTTAACTGTTGTTAAGATTGGTTTGTTGGGTCTTTATTTCACAAGCCTCATTTAATCAAGCAGTGTCAAACACAAAATACGCTACGTCAAGTAATGGACATTTTCGAACATGGAAAATTTTACATACAGAAGAGAAAAATATACCCATTGCAAGTTACAGGAACTAAACCCTACGTCGCCCATAGCTCGTAGGATGTTATAACGGTTGTTTAAAAAGCTTTGCATAAAAAATCATCTTCAGTTATAAGACTGACAATTTCTTATAAACCATAGTGTTCATAAAGTGCAAATGTGAATTAAGATGGTGTTGCTAAGATCAAATAGTTTTTTGCATAGTTTAACTATACAAAGCCATATAATTTTATATGGCTTTGTATAGTTTAACCCTCCAAGTGGTTTCGACGAGATATCTTGTTCGTCAATATTTGACCAATTTTGCTAATGACGAGATATCTCGTCATAAAGATATTACTGATTTTTTTATGATGACAAAATCAAGATCTAGTCAGTTTTCTTCTAATGACGAGATATCTCGTCCGTTAGGCTCTCGTCAGTTTTCTTGTAATGCCGAGGTACCTCGTGGAGATAACCACCAGGAGTGTTAAATCTCAATTTGACGCAGTTTGTCCGTTTATTAAACCTTGCACCTTAAAATCTAACACCCATTAAACCCCTTGGTCCTTAAAATCCATACATCCAATTTAATCCAATCCTCAATTTTATGAAATGAATTTCGTTATGATACATTAGTATCCTCAGGCCCTCGGGTCCTGGATTCCTGGGTTCAAATCCGATATGGGCATGGGCGTTCATAGTAATTTGGGATGCATTTCAAACCGTAGACTGTCTTATTGGCACTCGTAGTGACAAACAAAATCACGACAATGTAAAGGCACTTGTTGAAATTGGGGATATTTTTTACTACTTTTTTTGAATAAATAACATTTTGCGCCGATTAAGTAAACACACAGCTACACGAGAAATTACATCACTAATTATGATGAGAGTTTGGCGTAGAACAATGCTCACAAATCGCATGTCGATTTCAACAGCGTTTTAGGGCGTTGGCTCTTGTTGGATGGATGGAGGTTTCTGACAATGAGAATGAAAATAAACGTGTCTAGGTTGTTTTCACTTAGTGCATCCTTTGCAAATGAGTCGTCCAGAAATTTCGTCATGACGCAAACGCTAACCGGATCCCAAGGCCATTTGTTTAATTGCGGCAAGTGTTCGCCCTTTTCGGGAGTGAAGTGTTACATGAACGACTGGCATTGAAAGAGTTGTAATGCACATCAACGTGTCTCTCCTAAATGCATTGTATCGGATCTTAAGTGGTTCTAACGTTGTTCCAAAAGGGGTTTTCTTTGACAACCATAATGAGTTGCGCGTGTTGTTGGACCTTGAAACTTGTTTCTGTGAATGAATGCTTAATTGCGTTACCGTTATTTTTTCGAAAATAATGATTCGAAATGTAATACTTTTTTCCCAAGACGTTTTCAAGATATCCATTGTGATTTTCGACTCGTTTTGCCCTTGTTTAATGGTGTTAAGGTACTGGTACTTTTTAGTGTCTCTTTCAGAGAGATACCGGAACTTGTGCAATAAAACCCAAAATCCAATCGTCCTTTCAGAGATAGCATTGTTGGCTGCTTTGGCTTAAATGAGATCAAAGGTACTTTCAAAAGTTTATCTCAACTTTTGTCACATTTGTTAAAGGATGGTGTACCTGGTCCTCAGCTTGATTCTTGGTCTGGGTATGGGTAGTACAGTAGAACCTTGATTATCCTGGCTTCGATTAACCGATTGTCCATGTTATCCGAATCGAATTTTATCCGAGTAGTGCAGTAAATGTTTTGTATTTTGTATAGGCTGTTTTGCGTTACTACGACCGTATTATCCGAGATGACCTCGGTCTACATTACCTCGGATAATCAAGGCTCTACAGTATTTTGGAATCCGTTTTAGTGTTAGGCCTCGATCTAATTTACCTTTACGATGTAAAAAATGCAATTTTGGTTTGGTTCAGTCACTTTACAGCGGAGCGATTGAGCCAAACCAAATAGATAGCTTTTAAGTTGTACCTTAGAAAGCTTAGATTGACATGAAAAATAAGGAGTTTTAAGAAGTTTTATTTGTGTGAACAGTGTTACATCAATAGCACATTGTTCTATTATTGCTTACCAATTTGATAAGTCAATGAAGTTAACCATAAAGTTAACTGTCACAAATAGTAAACCCTATAAATATGTATATCTACCTCTCAGAGACAAAAATGGTGCTTGTAAAATGTTTCGAATCGATAGTATCAGTTCTTGATCGAATTTACTGTCAAGGACAGTTTGAGATTTTCCGAAAACGTTTGGACTTTCAAAGCTTTCATTGCGAAATGGAAAAACCGTTCTTTGGATTGAAATTTTGTATTTCTGCGCATTAAAAATAAATAAATAAGAACATTCTCGCACAACTTGCAATCAAACATTCTATCAGAACGTTCCTTTCAGATTCAATTAGAAGAATCTCTGGCGACAAGTTGTCTTTTGAGTGATTGCATTATGTCGTATGAAAGCTTTTTGAAACTTGAGCTTGTACCTAATTATGTAAATTGAAATGTAAAAAGGGAAAAATTCTTCCATTCAGTCATAAAAGCAATGCAAATCCAGGCTTTTCAAAATAAAGTGAATAAAAATCACCTTTAAAGGCAAAGCCTTTTAAGATTTTATTCTTGAAATAGAATAATTGTGTGTTTGAATGATTAGAGGTGCATATTATCTTTTAGTTATTTAATCTTAAGCTAGTGATATCGAAGTAAATTTTGCCTTTATTTAAATAGCTTTTATAATAGTATTGAGTTAAATGGTTGAGTTAAATTATTTAGTTAACAGTTATTTTTTAGTTTGTCCTTATTTTTCGTTCTAATCACACTCCGTTTTACACTAATCCAAATTAATTATCTTTCATTTGGATACAAACTGGAAATGCAAGGTATCGTTCTGTTTAAAAATAAAATAAAAATCCATGTTAGAATTATTTTCAGGAGCATACGTATTTATTAGTGTTCTAGAATACATCATGTAAAGTTTGTACATTGATGAACGAAGAATAAAATGTAACGTATGAGTGATTTTGTTCACTTTTATTTATTAAAAATTGATTTTTAAACTGATAATGTTTAATTACATAATAATATAAATTATTCGTAGAATTTTCGAAAACTGAAAATTAGAATGTCCCCAGAATTTTAAATAATGCCGACTTCTGAAAGTGACATAGGAATCGCTCTTTTTAAGAAATTGAAAAGTAATTCATTCAACAAATATAGAAACCAATAAAATTAGAATACATTTGTTTTTTTTAGCTTTGATCAATAGACTTCAAACTTTTATTTATTTGACTTAGTTAAATTTAGTATTTTATGAAAAAGTAGTAAACTATCTGATTTGTCATCAATCGAAGGAATTCAAATATTTGCATTTATCCAGAATGTAAGACAAAATGGAATTTACAAATGCCCATTATTATTATATTATAGTACAACTTTATTTCCGTTTATCTCTTCAATTCTAATTTTTCGGATAGTTTGGTTAATAGTTTGCTAATTTGTCTTTTTAGTTGAGTCAAATTTAAATGTTAAGGTTTAGATGTTGCTCTTCAAACATTTTTTTGCTAAACGAGGGCTAATTGATTGTGGGACCTACGGCTTAAAGTGGATTACAAACCAATACGAACACATTCATGCCATCACCCAGAGCCTGTTTAACCGAATGCCATATAAATCATTTAGTATCTATTGCGTGGAATATAAATATGAAATAGAGCAAAACGTAATGGTGTTGGAATAAAATGTATAATTTTTGACAAGGTTTTTTACAATTCTATCCTTGAGTAAAAATCGAAAACAAAATTTTACTTTCAGCGAGTGTTTTTGATCTCCTGCATAATTTCGTTTTAAATATTACAGTAAGGGGTTTTCAAAATAAGTGGAGAAGAAAAAAATGTAGATTTCCTCGATTAATTGTATTCTTCTGGATAATTGGACTTCTGGAAAAACAACACAATTTCGATTGTCTGGTTGACTTGCAGTTTCAATAATTCCAGATATACGAATTTAAGTGTTCTCAAACCGCTCGACTCTTCAAATAAACACACACCACAATATGGCACATTAGTGAAAAAATTAAACCATTTCAAGCATCGTTTGTAGCCGATTTTTAAGAAACTTCTTCCATTGAATCGAGAAACCGAACAATCGTGTCAAGACGGCCGCGGTCAAGGTCAACCAGATAACTCGAAGGTTTTAAGGTTTTAGGGAGTTTAGGATTGAGACACCCAGAGCGAAAGTGTAGAATTGCAAAATGAAAATAAAAAATATCGTGAGAAAGAAAATGGTACAAGCAACATTTTACTCACAGTTATTTCGTTGTGTAAGCTGTGTGTGTTGCTTCCTATCTTCTCCAACGTGACCTCTGGACACGTGTTCGAGATTGTTCCACTTAACTTTTTTTGGGTTAAGTATCACGCGTATGTAAATGGCGTTTTCACCAATTTGTAATGTGTTAGGTGTGTAATGAAATTAATTTATTTATTATCGTTGAATTTCCGCAATAAGATTTCTGAACTCGGGTCTTCAACGTGCAGTTGATCCAAAATAGCGTTTGAGTTTTTGTCCTTTACTTTAACTGTGAATTTGTTTATAATTATAATTTAATTTTAAGCTTTATAGTCTATTTAGGGGTTCTAAGCAACTTTAATTCTAAGGCACTGAATGAAATGATTTTTTTTTTAAGTTTTAGGGCAATAGTAATCGATTTTCAAAAATGTGTTGCGTCCCATTATTATTTTATTTACTCTTTGTGAGAGAGTAAATAGTTTTCCTTCTACTATTTTTTTAATTACCATGATTTGATACGAATGCAATACATTTGAGGACCTCGAAATGATATTCTGTAGGAAAAATGAAATCATAGCTTAAGTGAAGCAGTTGGACTATGTATATTTTGAAAATACAAAACTCTTTATTCTGATAATTTATTGTTCAGAAAGGCTGGATTATTTAAAAAAATTAAAACAAAAAAAATAGAATTGAATCGTGCTGCTAGAATTTAAAAACCCAAACGATTGTTGTTTAATGAATCGTCGGCTTAGAGCAGAAAATCATTGACAAAAAAAACAAATTTTACAGTTCAGACGTTTAAACGTCTAATAATTTTTAAGTCAAAAATAAAATTTGTAATAATCTTCGTAGTGTTATATTTTTGTCCAGACAGATTACAATGGGAAAATGTGTTCATCCTAGTCATGAAAACAAGCATTTAGCCTCAGAAAACGCACTTAGGCAAAATTGTAGTCATATAAGTTTCTTCTCTAAGCCGACAAAATATACAGCTGGGTTAAAATTTTGTTATAATCGATTTGGAAAATACGAAACATACAAAATAATTTGTGGACATACAGCCGCTCGGAATGTAATTTCGAATCTATTTTATCATGCTGTATTTCTTAAAACTTGTCAGTTTCAACGCATGTTCTCAATTTCCAAAGGTATCATTGATATAGCTCAAATAAATAAATTAATGTGCTATTGCAAATTAATTCTAACTTTGATAAAAACTGCAGGATACTGCAAACCAAATTTCTACAGCATTATAGCTTGCGGCACTTATTCCTCAATCTAAAAATGAAAATATTTTACTTATTAACATGTAATTAAAGAGAATTTATAAATTTGCTAAATTCAAATTGTGGAACATTTAACGGTAATTTACATAATTATTAGTACTTAATAAGAAGCACTAACAGACTAAGACCTGTTTCAATTTTGTAACTTTTGAATATTGATAGTAAAAAGTGCATTATCATGACAGACAACTTGGCAGAAAGTGACCCTCATATGTATTCCGATCGTGACGTCACTTGTCTTGTTTTTCGAATGCGATTTCAGCACAGTGTCAACAAAAATTCCAAAGGATAAATTCCGAATTGATGCATTATTGTTGATTGGTCAACGCCAATTAGATTATACGCCAAAACGCGATGAGCTGCATTTTAAGGTAACCCCGATAGGTATCACGTGAGAGCATTTGAGTAGCGGTAAAATCTTTGCATTCCGTCTTGTTTGTTTGCTTGCACTAAAAAATACCTCTCATAGACTTCATCGAATTCTGATCTGGAAGCAATATTCTGTTCTAGAAGGGAAAGGATTTTTATTGAAATATCCATGTGGATAAAGATTAGTAATTCATCACCATAAAAAAAAATCCAAACCTCTTGAAAAATATTTCTTGCTAGACTAAAAGACCCGTGATGGATAAAAAACAAAAAAGAATGTTTCAATGTTTTCCAAGAATATTAATTTAGCTACATTATCAGACAACGGAATGAGTGAACTAAAAGAATTGAATCAGTCTGTATTTAAATGAGAACAGATTTTGAAAGTGAGCGCATTAGAAGGAAAGCCTTTAGGATTTAATGTAAAGGCTTTAGGATAAAAATAAGATTTTAGGCTTTATGTTATGCACAAAAATATTCTTTTTAAAGGTAACTTTAAAATGGAATAACATTATTTTTGACATGGATGTAAAAAGATTTCATTTTCATTTGTATTACGATGTCAATTGATTCGTTTAAAGTAACAAGCTTCATTTCTTGAAAGATTGTTTTAAATTATATTTTTACTGATGCTCAACCTCTTAATGTTTTTATATTTCATATGCTTTCCATCTCGCATAAGTTCTATTCCAAGAATTTAAAAATAAAGTAACGATATGCTGGTCGTTTTCTTTTAAGTAAAAATGTTTTCCCCAAATGGCAACAGGGATTTTATTCTACTCCAATTCAAATCCCAAAAAGTGTTTTTGCAAAAATTTAATATCGTAATGCTTTCACTGATTTATCTTGAAAGCATTTGAGTTCTCTTTGTCGATAGTGTGTGTGTGAAGTTGGTCACAAAACGCCAGAGGACATTGGAACATGCAGCAATTTAATAGTTCTGCTTTTCGTTTAAATTCTCTTCTTTAGACTAACTTTATCTTTTGCATTCACGTATGAAGATCAAGTAATTTGATATTCCATGCGCAGTTTATTGTTTTACTCCATTTTAATTTCATAAATATGTTTGGAAATGTTGGTTATTAATCGAATTGGGTTTAAGTTTTTTTTTTTAAAAGATGCTAGTGATTTTCCTCTCTAAAAAAGGAACTTCTATTCAATGAACTTGATTCATTTTCACTTCAATTCATCATCTATAAAACTATTTTTAAAAATTCAAAAGAGAAATAAAATAATACTAGGAAACAACAATAAATTCTTTTAAAATATTTAAGATTTTAAATGAATGGATATTAATTTCTTGGTATTAATTGTTTTCGATATTATTATCGTCTGTCTAATCTGTTGCGTTATATTTCAAGTAGAGACCTCGATTAGTTTAAAATTAGATACATACAGTGGCTCTCAAAATTGAGTATACACCTTGAACAGATTTTTTAAAGTCCAAAACTTTGTAATAAATAATAATTCGAACTTCATTGATAAAGTACCCATTTACAAACATATTAAGCTAAAAAACAATTACTAATTCGAGATAAGAAAGAGGTTTAAAATGTCAAATATCAAAACTCACAAAATTGAGTATACACCCAGTTTATCTCCTACAGCACAGTTAAAACGCAAAATAAATTTGTGTTGCTTGTATTTTTGCATATAGAACAGCTTCTAAAACGAGGGGCACTGAATTCGTAATAATTTGTATTGTTTTTCAGAATATTTTTGCACATTTCTTTCATAAAATCGTTCTTTGCTCTGAATGTCGTGATTTTTAACCACTCTTTTCTATTGATCCCAAATTTTCAAGTCCACTGACGTTCTTAGATTATAATGGGTTGCACTGTTATTGTTTAAGGTGGTAGAGAAATTTAAATTTATCTGTTTGCACCGTAACTCTTCTTTCCCTGCATAGAAGGTATCTCTAGACACAAATTTTGACTGAAATCCAAAGTTTGGACATTCTTTAAAACATTGTTCTTTAAGTGTTAAATATTTCACACTTTTCTATCATTTCATTCATAAAAACTAAATATCCCACCTCTCCAGTCAGCATGCAACCCCACAAAAGATCCGAAACACATATATGCTTGGGAGTGGGTATAGCTTGCTGAAGAAACGGTTCTTTTAGGGTCATGATAAACATTTCATCGGTCATCACCTACAAAAACAATGCGTTTTTTAGCTAAGAAGATTCAATGTTTCTCGTCATGATGGCCGATGATAGGTTAGTCAGAACAATGAAATTTAATACTCTCAGCACGCTATACCCACTCCCAAGCATGGATGTGGCCCGATTTTTGTAAGGGGTTGTATAACGTTTGAAGTGGTTGGAAATTTTATGGTTGGAGTTTTTATTGATGAAATGATAGAAAAGTGTATGGGCTGCGGTAGCCCGGTTGCAAGAGCAGCGGATTAGCAATCGGAGAGTTGCGAGTTCGAATCTAACCAAAGACCGTCGTGTACACACAAATTGCTGCACATTAAATCTGTCGTGGCCTCACGTTGGTGTGGTGCGGAAGTTTGGAGAGTAGGGTGCCAGCTCAGGTGTGACCTGGTCGTGGTTCAAAATTATGTGGTGTTGGGTATTGATCCCGGACAGTCACCAATAGCCCGTTGTATTGTTCCATTGGAATTTTAATTAAATACCTACTGATAGAAAAGTGTGAAACATTTAATACTATTAGAGAACGATTTTTTTAAAAGGACCCAAAATTTGGATTCTGAAGTCAAATTTTTGTGTCTAGAGACACCGCTTCCACAGGGAGAGAAGAGGTACTGAGCAAACATAGTTAATTTTAGGTTACTATTCCACCGTAAACAGCAACTATGCACCCCTACCATAATCTCAGGACCTCAGTGGGCTTGAAAATTAGTGTTCTCAGTAGGAAAGAGTGGTTAAAATCATGACATTCAGAGCACAGAACGTTAGAACGATTCTATGAGAGAAATAGCAAAAATATTTACGAAAACAAATTTATTTCAAATTCAGTGTCCTTCGCTTTTAAAGTTGTCCTACATGTACTTGTATATATGCAGCAAATTATTTTTGAATTTTATTTATTCTATCTCTGAAATAAGCTAGGTGTATAATCAATTTTGTAACACCATGTTTCAAACGTCAAATTTCCAAAATTCTACCTGTGAACATACTATCGCGAATATGAAACAGTTTTGTAGATTAATATGTTTTAAATGTGTAATTTATCACTTCTATAAAATAAAGTTCATATTATTTTTTTATAAAGGTTTGGGCTTTAAAAATATTTTCAAGGTGTATACTCAATCTCGGGAATCAGTATATTTCTTTTAGAAAAATTTGAATCTAATTTTTTAAAATCATTACTCTTCAGAATCGGAAAAATATAAAACTAAATCATTGTGACATGAATAATTCTACTATGAATACGTGGTAAAATAGGAAACGCAAAGTGACACGCACAGACCAATCAGAGCGTTTTCACCGCTCGCGCTGGCACCTCAGATTGGTCTGTGCGTGTCGCTTTGCGCTTTACGCTTCCTATTTGACCTGTTTTAATCATAATTTTCCTTAGATACAGTAAAAATCTCTTAAGGACTACTGATGGTGTTTTCAAAACCGAACACGCCGTGTCGAAAATGAAAGACAAGTTTTCAGGTCGTGTGACTTTGACCGTTAAACATAAATTTCACCATTAGTTTCTTAGTTTTGTTTTAAGTGTTTTTTGTTTGGAACAACTCAGAAAAGTTGAGTCGCAACGAAAGGTGTTTAAGCAAATGTAAATTTAACGCAGATGTACTGAATCTTGACCTTTGTATTATTGACTTTTTCTTTGAGAGAGTAATTAGCGATTCAGAACTTAATCATTCGGGTCAAATTATGTCACTAATGGTTTTCTATGTAAATAATTCGATATAGATATTCGACTTGATAAGTGAAGGGAAAAGTGGTTTGGTCAGTCGACATGAACTTATGACCTTCAATATTACAAAATACAAAATTTATTTTTTATATAATTCATTTACAACTTTCAAAATTCTAAATTGGAACGTGAGTTGTATTTTCCTATTCATGAGTAAAAATAGTTTATCTATTCCATATATTCAAAAATTCCATAGAACTTAAACCAACCCAAGTGATTAACTCTCTGGTCTTTGGATCTACAGGCTCTGGGTTCAAATACCCGTCTCATCATGGATGTTCGTGGTGGCTCGGAATCTACTTTAAGCAGTTGATCCCAGTCTAATTAGGATTCGATTCCTGTTACTTTACCTGGGAGTATTTCTCTCTTCTGTGTCAGTAAAACTTTCCTTGTGGGTATATGTCCATTACTTAAAATTGTCTGTGTTTAGCTCAGCTTGGCCAAATATGACCCTTGCATCATAAAAATTCAACCGAACTGGTCTAATTACCCCTAATCTACATAAAGAAATGACAGTAGTGACAATCCAAACCAATCCATAGCACTCCGCCTATTGAAAACTCGACTTCAAAATTTTGTGTGCATTTAACGAAGAAATGCATATTTAATTCAAAATACTAACTGATTTCAGAAATATTAAAGATCAAACGTTTTGACATAAAAGCTTTTTCAGCCCCTACTATTAAAGCATGTTAACGTATTCAAACGAACACCATGAATATCTTTAAGGAAAGCCGTTAGCTGTCGCTGAAAATTAGCTGTTGAGATGAAAATTTTCTCAACTTATATATCAATCATTTGAAGTCTAGCGCCTGCATAATGACGACATTAATTGAGTTTCTATTTAAATTCTCCTAATTCAGAATCTTCAGACAATCTAAACGATTGAATATGTATTAAGATTGGAAAACTAAAATAGTAACAAGGTTCAAGAAGTTAGGCGTTAAACACTGATTTACTTTTTTTGGTACCATATGCAGTGTCATCGACCTTCTAATGAAATAGACGGAATATGTGCTCTCAGCTTCATGCTATTTCTTCCGGTCGCTCGGAAGAGTAACGGATTAACAACCGGAGGGTTGCGAGTTCGAAACTCGATCCAACCAAAGACTGTCGTGTACTTGGGGGATTGTGCGCGTTAAATCTATTGTGGCCTCAAATGTCCTCACCTTGGCGTGATGTGGAGTTTGGAAAGTGAAGAGCCAACTCAGGTGTTGTCCTCGAATCTTTCCCTTTAGGATTGATCCCGGACAGTTGTCTATAGCCCGTTATGTTGCTCCAGTAAGATATAAATTCAACTACCTACCCGAATAAATTGAGGAATTCCTCTTAGCGTCATTGTTCTTCCGGAACAGAGATAAGATAGTTCAAGCTCACGTGACTTACACTTTTGAGATCTTACAACAGCAACTACACCCACATGCTTCCGTCTTTTTCATTGGAAGGTCTATATATTATGCTTTGAGGTTCCAAAATTTGGTTGGTTTATTGCTCTACCGTCATTTCTTGCTACGTAAGCTCCCATTAGACCGGTATGTAGTTGAATTTACGTCACACTGCAGCAAAAAAACAACGGGTTATTGGCGATGGTCCGGGATAAAACCCGAATAGAAAATATTCGAGGACAATACCGTCGTTTTGAACCACTGAAAGATGACGAGGTAAACAGCTGAGCTGGAAACCCCCCTCTTCAAATTTGCACTCCACGTCAACGTGCGAACGTTTGAGGCCACGACAGACTTACCATGCACCATTCCTCCATGACGGTCTTTGGCAGCATCCAATTTCAAGCTAGCAATCCTCTGGTTGCTAATCCGCAACTCACTACCAACTGGGCTACCGCGACTCCCTCATTAGACCGAGATTTGCTTTTGCTTAAAGCGGATTACGAGCAACTATTTAACATTCCTGGGATTCGAACACAGAATCTGTTGAACTGAGGATCTCAGCGCTAACCACTATGTTATCAGGTTGAATTGCTCTTAACCCTTTCAAATTCGTGGTTTCACAGAGACAGCACACTAAAAATTTCTAAGGTAATAGTGTAAATCGGTTTTTCCGGGTAACCACGCTACTCTATAGTATCGCCATCTGTCGATGAATAGAGTAAATCATTTTCAAATACATTCAATGGCTAATCAAGTAGAAATTTTAAACCTGTACTTCATCAAGTTAATTAAGTGGAAGTGTTCTTGAGAAAGAGTTAGAACCTCAAAATTAATATTTTGAACATTAAAACAAATTCTCATTCCAGTATCTGATAACCTGATGCGTAGATGTGACTCGTATTAAACGGTACCACGAAGAATTTGAAAAATAGGGAAATAACTCAAACAAAATCTCTGTTTGGCAAGCGGTTTGGCTACACCGAAAGCAATATGTCACGTTTTCAATAGATCCCTGAAAATCGGGTCGAAAAGAACCTTCAATATAAAATGGAATAAACCCTATTTGCCCGTCATATTTTATTATTTGAACGATTTCTGTTTATATTTTCTTACATTATTTTTGAGGTCCTCGTTTGTGTCTTGATTTGTTTTAGCTTGAATGTCCTTGTTATCTGTCACTAGACAATTGATGATTTTGTTTAGATTTAATCTGTTCCTTTCGTCGTATTTAAAGAATTGGATTTTTTTATGAATTGTTCCATCATTATTCATTGTAATGCCCAGTAGAACGAAAAAAAAGGACATGAACAATAACATTCTTTAATGCTATCATAGTAGGCCCTTTTTGTTTCTTCCAGATTGCGAAGAACAGTTTTCGTGATATAAAATGTAGATATAAGTAGAAAGAGGAATTTTTCGTTCTATAATTTATCTGCTTATAAGAGATCTCAACTGATATGTGGAGATTCCTACACGTAATCTTGGTAATCTCATTGTTGCTTTGGATCCTTCAATTTCTATAAGAAAGTCAATTCTGACATAACATCTACTGTTTTTGAATCAATTAACTTTTTCAGTGTGAATTCAACGAAAATTTTTCCCTGTCTGATGCTGCTTAGGATAGCAATTTTCACTACTTTTTTACATTGAGTATATCGCTTTTTAAATCCTAAGATGGATTGCTTTGGTGTCACCTTAGCTACCGCGCAAGGCATTATAAGGCATCATTAATTCTCGAAACGAGTTGCAAGGTGATTAAGTATCCTAAGAACAAAACAAGACTGACTGATGTTCCAGTCCTAGCAAAGAAATCTAGTTGACTTATGAAGTCTTCCCCACCCCTTCCACTTCTTGGTTTCTTTCACTTTTATGTGATTATCCGTGGCGTGGAAGTTTGAAGAGTTGGATGCCAGCTCAGGTATTGTTCTCTTCATCTGACCGTGGTTCAAAATTACGAGGTGTTGTCCTCGGACCCTTCGGGGTTGATCCCGGACCGTCACAATAGACCGTTTTGTTGCTCCAGTATGACGTTAATTCCTATGTTAACTTACCGACCTCTGGCGACTTGTTCAACGCAGGTGAAGGTAGTTCTGTTAAATAGATTTAAAGATCGATTCTTCCACGAAAAATTTAGAATTTAACTCTGAGGGGTTCATGCGCATAAATCCATTCTATACCCTACAATCTTCTCTGCTCGACATCTAATCAGCTTCGACCTTCTTGACCAATAAAATCTTTCCTATGATTCTTTCAACCAATAGAGGGGGTTATTGAGTCATTATGTATGATGGTGTGGAGGTAAAGCATCTCATGAGGCTCAAAGGTTTAAATCCACTTACGTCATTGAATATATGCAAGTACATGCCCCAGTACCTAACCCTTACTTGTATTTTGCACGGATACGCGGTACCAGAAATGCATATTGGATTTTGACCTAGTGTCACAGGAGCAACCACACAGCCGCCTTTACTCATATCAGAGATAATCAGCAGCATCCATGCGCTTGCAAACTGTGATTCGACCCCCTTCGCTGGTAAATGGGATGAAAAAGAAACAGGCAGGTCGTTTCATGATGTGTTTCCAAGAGTGTCACTGAAATCAGCAAGTTGGAAGAGGGAAGCGACGCTCTTCTTCACAGCACATGGCCCATTTCCATCTTACATAACGAGGTTAAAAAATCAATTCAGAAAATTGCTTCTATTGTGAAATCGGCACACCTCTGCACTACTTCAGTCTACCCCTTACAGTATCATGGAATATAGGGGCATCCTTAAAAACGCATGGTTCAGGAACATTCCTTGTAACAAGGCTCGAGGGTCAAAATTATTGGCATGTTGGGATTCATAAACTCATCAGGACTCGATTATCTCAAGATATCAATTTTTGTGCATGTTGTATATGTTACTGTTAAAGCTCGAAAGCCGTTAATGTGCACATTACCTAGGTAATCTGCAGACTAACTGATTTGTTCCGTTAAAGTGCGGAATCATCTACAAAATAAGAGTTTTCCGCACTTTACCTAGGTAATGTGCACATTAACGGCTTTCGAATCGTTAAAATCCAAAAGTTTGTTTCTCTAATTTCCTTTCCCTCCTCCTTCCCTTTCTACTTACACTTCAACTATTCTGTTGATTGATTCTATCAACTTGATTCTTTAGATACCGAAAAATAAATAGCATTGTTTCAACAATTGTCTGTATATTTTTACATCTGCTGATTATTATATGAAATTACTTATAACTCTATGGGATAAAAGTATAGCGTGTTTTTCAATTAGTAGTACCTAGTATTACTGAGTTGTTTGTCTGAGTATTAATTTAAACGTACAAAAACGTTGCTGTTCGATCAAAGATCTTATTTTCACTTTAACGAGTGCCTAGTAGGTAATGTGCAGATTATCTAAGTGATCTGATTACCTAGGTAATTTGAGAACTGAAACAATTTTCCACACTGTAACGAATCGGCGTAGTTAATCTGCAAATTACCTAGGTAATTTTCAGATTACCTGATTTCCGTATTTTAGTGGCAACATATAGTGTAATACAGTCGATGGTATTTTTATTGCTGTATAGCATAACAATGTACAAATGATGTATAGATGTAATATGCTCTAACATTCTGGATAGATATGCCACCTCGGTGCCATGCATAGAGCAGAGATGCTCTTTTCATCCCACACTTATTTAAATTGGCACAGTGCCTCTCGACACTAGGCACAGGAGTATGTGATTGTGTTAGTTCGCTTAAAGATCTGGTCAAATTTCAATGCGTTGTGTTTTGAGGACATCAGTTTTCAATTTGAAGATATAATTTATTGAGGTTGGACCGATATTTATAAGCATAAGTTTTAAAGGAATGTAAAAGGCGATAGAGAGGGATGGTCCCTTCTATCTTGATGATAATAAAAAGAACGAGAAATCGAGGGGGACGAAGAATAGGATAGTTCGAATCTAAGACATTTCGTTCTATTCGGGGTAACCGGTCCACTGTATAGTATGAGATTCCTGTAGGATTCATCCGTCATTTTCGGCAGCATTTCTTGCAGCTAGGTCTTCCATACCACTCTGACCACACTCGTCTTTCCTAACGTAACTTCCATCCACTGAATCCAGCTTCTTTCTCTCTTCAGCGGTCTCTGTGAAAGTCTCTCTCCAAAAATGTCGCTTATCGCTCTTTACAATAAATATGACGTGCAGGTCTCTCCCCTCTGACCACCTCCTCAAATTATCACAATCTGAATTAAAAATTACGAGGTGCTGTCCTCGAATCTTTCCCTTCAGGCTTGATACCGGACGTCGTCAATAACCGGTTTTGTTCGTTAGTATAGTGCAACGTTAATTCAACTACCTACCTTACAATCTAGATGAAGAAAAATACACGTAGAATGCAATGGTGAAAAAATCAACATGACACCGAACCTACTAGCTGGTAGACAAAATCTATGACCACTTTACCAATTCGGCGGCCCAATATCTAAAACGATATAAGAGGCCGTGGTAGTCCAGTTGGAAGAGCAGCGGGTTACCAATCGTGTATACGGAGGATGGTGCACGTTATATCTATCGTGGCCTCAAATGTCCTCATGTTGGCGTGGTGTGGAAGTT
This sequence comes from Meta bourneti, assembly GCA_933210815.1. Classification (NCBI taxonomy): domain Eukaryota; kingdom Metazoa; phylum Arthropoda; class Arachnida; order Araneae; family Tetragnathidae; genus Meta; species Meta bourneti. The sequence continues at coordinate 70,141,639 of OW119922.1, read as the reverse complement.
TGGAGAGTGGGTGGCCAGCTCAAATGTTGACCTCGACATTCGACCGTGATTGAAAATTACGAGGTGTTGTCCTCGGTTCTTTCCCTTAGGGATTGATCCCGGACCATCGCCAATAGTCCGATGTGTTGCTCAGTGTGACGTTAATTAACTACCAACCTACCTGTGTGACCAACTCCTCTATTTATTACAATCCGGATTCCAAATTAAGAGGTGTTGTCCTCGCATCTTTCCCTTCGGGATTAATGCCAGATAGTCGCCAGTAGACCCTGTGTTGATCCAGTATGACGTCAATTGCAATCCGGATAAAGAAAAAATACTCAATACAATGCACACAGAACACAGTAATGAAAAAAAATCAACTTAGCACCCGAACCTACTGGTTGGCTCACGTTGGCATGGTGTGGAAGTTTGAGGATTGGGATGCCTGCCCAGGTGTTGACCTCGTCATCGGCATGGTTTATCCATTCCGCGTCTCCACTATGAGTTCGAAACTTTTGGTGAGTCGGGAGGCTTTGTCTTTCCCTTAGGGTTTGATTTAGGACCGTCGTCTATAGCCCGTTGTGTTGCTCTATGTGCGACGATAATTATCAACCTAACTACAGGTTGGCAGACAAACGCTATGACCCTATACCAATTCTGAAGCTTAATATTTCATTCTAAAACGATATAAAAATAAGAAAATGACTCTTTGGGGGAGGGGGAAGCTTGGACCCACCCTCTAGTTACGCCACTTGCTAACGCAATCGTCAGTATCGTAACATACTTCTAAACTCCACCTCATCACAGCAAACAAACTCTTCCCGAAGTACCAACTTTTATCTCGGTCCCCCGCCTCTGATCCACGGCAGGACATTCCCCGTTCCGATGTCACTTAAACCGAAGAACAAAGCGAAATGCCACTGATAACCGAAATCGAGTGGCCTCGTGTTTGAGCAGAAAGCACCCGCCAAGAATTTTGATCCTCTCTCGAGGCATCTGATAAAAGAAAGCGGTGCATCCTTCCTGTTCCCAGTCACCGCGTTGTCCGGGTTCTGTCTCAGGTTGCAGTCCTAGATGAGTGCTGGGGCACTTTTATCTCCCACTGCCTGCAATCGTTGAGTAATAAATTCCTAGCTCCACGCGCGATAACTATTTCCGACGTGGAACGTCTTTCATTTCCGATCGCTGTTTGGCGCGTTTCGTTCGGGCGATAGATGCCGAGATGTGGTTGCTGGGGTGGAATCGCAGGAGCTGCGTGTGATGGGGGCCGTCTGTAAAGTGAGGTGGATGCCAGGAAGTCAATATTGTAAGCGGCTAGTAGCTTTGCCAGGATTACATTTCGAAGCGGGTCGAAAGTTGGGACATAAAATGGCCACGGTACGACGGTTAAGGTAGATATTAGTAGGTAATTAACGTCGCACTGGAGCAACACACCGCGCTATTTGCAACGGCCCGGGATTAATCCGATGACAACACCTCGTAATTTTGAATCCGAATTGTAAGAGCGTGGTTCAAAATTGCGAAGCGTTGTCTTCCATTTTCCCCTTTGAGATTGATCCCTGACTGCCGTCAATAGCTCCAGTGTATCGCACAACTACCTACCTATTTTAACCTTATTTTACTACCTTATTACTGTTTTTAGACTATTGATGAATCGTGAGGAATCTTCCTGGTGCTTGTCTCGACGAGGTATCCCGTCATTAGCAAAACTGACCAGATCTTGACGGACGAGATATCTCGTCAGAAGAAAACTGGCCAGATCTTGATCTCGTCATCATAAAAAATCGACTATATCTTGACGAGATATCTCGTCGAAACCACTTGGAGTGTTCAATGAGCTCTGCGTTCAATATTTTTTCGACTGTTTTCAGAACTAATTCCTCGTATATACCTGTAATGTACAAAACTTCGATTTTCTCTGATGGAACTAGCTTCAGCATGTTCGCTTTTAATTCCAAAATAACTTCGAAAATTCGTTCGGAAATTCGAACCCCGTGAACTCTACCCTTCACAATAGCCCATTGTGTTGCTCCAGTGTGACGTTAATTGAAAATACCAAAATACCAAATACTACCCTTCAAAATATTCCAGTGTTTGAAATGAGTGATTTTGGAGTATACAAATGTAAATTAATAAAAAAATTCAAAAGTATCTTTTACTACATTCACGGAATAAACAAAGACCGAATAAAATTAATAATGTAGAAAATGTTGCTGCTGGGATCGTTTATTTAAAGTTGGAAGCATACTGCACCTTCCTTCGGTTGCATTATATTTTCCGATTATGCGTGCAATTGAACACTCAACTCACCCCTCAGGAATGGTCCCTACGCCTAGATATCGATGATCGCAGATGCTCTTAGCAATAGATGATTAAATTGTATCATCTGTGCTCACAGAAATCTGCACATCAGACAGATGATGAGCCTGCAGCAGATGAATCTAATCCGAATATTCCAACTCATTCCGAGGTATTTACCGGGCCGCGATAGCCCAGTTACGGATTAGCAACAGGAAGGTTGCGAGTTCGAAACTAGGTCCACCCAAAGACGCCGTATACACGGCGGCTGGTGCACATTAAGTCTCGTGGACTTAAATATCCTCACGTTGGCTTGGTGGAAGTTTAGAAAATGGGGTACCTGCTCAGGTGTTGACCTCGTCATCTGACCGTGGTTCAAAATTACGAGGCGTTTTCCTTGGTTCTGTCCCTTTGGGATTGATCCCGGACCGGTTGCTAATAGTCCGTTGTGTTGCTCCAGTGCTATGTTAATTACTCTAGACTTAAATAATATCTAGATTTTTTTCTATTAAAGAGGGATTATTCTGATCACTTTTTGAATCAATGTAAATCAAAAAAATATAGTTGAGGATAAGGTGTCAGCAGTGCCAATTCCAAGAGGCCTCTCTCTCTCTAAACCCTATTCAATATTTTCATAATTCCCTTCCCAAAACATGAATCACGTTGGCGTGGTGTGCAAGTTTGGAGAGTGGGGTGCCAGCTCAGTTGTTGACCTCGTTATCTAACCACGGTTCCAAATTACGAGGCGTTATCCTTTCCCTTCGGGATTGATCCCGGACCCTCGCCAACAGCCTTTTGTGTATCTCGGTGCGACGTTAATTAACCACCTACCTACCTAAAGAAAATCCGTGGATTTAGCGACTCGTAAACGCATAGGCACTTTTAAACAAAGAAAGCAGGGACTTTTTTAAAAATTGCAGAATATATATGCAGTATGTACGTAATAAATATGTATACTCGTAAGCATTTCTGCATGCCCCATAAAACTGTTCCGATTTTAAAGATGTAGAAATAGGTAGGTATTTAATTAACTTCGCACTGGAGCAACACAAAGGGCTGTTGACGACTGTCCGGGATCAACCCCCTAAGGGAAAGAACGGAGGACAACACCACGTAATTTTGAACCACGGTCAGATGACGAGGGCACACCTTAGCTGGCACCCCACTCTCCTAACTTCCACACCACGCCAACATGAGGACATTTGAGGCCCCGACAGATTTAACGTGCACCAGCCCCCTTTGTACACGACGGTCTTTGGTTGGATTTGAACTCGCAACCCTTCGGTTGCTAGTCTTACTCTTCCAACCGGGCTACCGTGGCCCATGTAGAAATAGATGTCAAAAATACGAGGTACTCAAAATTATTCGTACATATATTATTTATACGAGGATAAAAAATATGGGTATCACTTAAAATTATTAGTGAACTCGCTTGTCCAAAAAAATCTCCACAATTTTAACCTTTTCAACTTCCGTAGATTTAGCGGCGCACCGATTGGAAATCACTGGTTAAAAGTCGTACCGAACACTGCAGGTTGCAGAGAGGATAGATGCGCGTGAACCCAACTTTGGGTTAAAATATGCAAAGTGGTACTTTGTATATAAAAGATAGTGAAACATTGATGCAAAACCATTATTCTCAATGTCTAGCACACGCTTCGCACAATTACTACACCAGATTGCATTCTTAATGTCCATTAACCTTACATAGACTCCGTTATCACTTTCCTGTACAGTTACGCGCATCCACTGGTACCCACAATAGAGCTGTGATGGAGCTTGTGAGACACAGGAGGCCCTGATGATAGTGTCAGTCCTAGATTTATGAGAGCAGAAACTCGAGTTGGCTGGAAACCCTTTTATGAATATGGAATAAAAATTTGCGTCCCTGAATTATTCAGGAGGTGCGCTGTACGTCTCTGAAACTCGAACGGAATAAATGCGGGAGGACTCCTATTTCTAAGTTTCGATGGGGAATCAGTTGGTGGAAAGTGCATTCAATCACACCATTGATGCTATGTTGTGTCCGTCTCTTAGAGTGAGGTGGTGCTTGGAATTAGTAGTTTGGAGCCCCGTAATAGTATGTCTCAAGTTATACTGTGGGATCCTTTTGAGGTGTGGACCTTTCAGTTTTGTTGTGTCAGGGAAGGCTTCGGATTTCGAAAATTAATAGGAGTAATTTTGTAGAGTTGGGTAGTGTTCTTTGGGTAGTGTTTTCAAGGTGGTATTCGAAATGATTTTTAAGATCGCCAAAATAATTTGGGGTCGCCGTGTTCAGTGGGTTTGTAGCAGCATGCGAGTTGTAGGCAGAACAAGTTCGATTTTTCCTTGGGTGTATTTCTCTTCTGTTGCAGTAAAACTTTCCTTGTGAGTATACGTCTATTTACTTGACGTTGTTTGGCTCAGCTTGGCTCCCTTGCGCTATAAGACCCAACCCAACGAACCGAAATAAATTTCTCTCATTACTGATTAAGAGTACAAGTTGAGACGAGTTTTGATTCGAAAAAGTTGAAATACTTTTTGGCATATTTTTAACCCTTTGAACGTCACGAGATTTCCGAGTAGTGTAGTATTGTTTTCCCCACAATACGCACATGACTAAATAACCGCATCTATTGGCTGAAAGAATTCTAGGAGAGATTCTATTGGTTAAGAAGATCAAAACCATTTAGAAGTGTAGTAGTAGAGTAGACTGTAGATTGATTACTCGAGCTCCAATTGACAGAGTGTCTGTGTTATCCGAGTCGAATTTGATACCGAGTTTTTCTAGAACTTTAAATAAAGGGTCAAGCACGTGTATGCACACTTTGTCCAAAGTGCTGCAAAACAGAAGACTGTTAAGGACTGTCAAAATACTTTAATATATACTTAATTCGTGGCCAGAGATTTATTGGGAAATTATCACACAATAAATAAATACTGTGACCCAAATACGAGCACAGATTTTTCTTAATCCTACATGCTTTATGAATCTTTCATTAGTGGTAGTATTAACATGTAGTACAGCAAATGTTTCCTGTATTTCGTATAGGTTGTTGTTTTGTGTCACTACACCCTTATTATCCGAGTTTCTGGATATCCGAGAGGGCCTAGATTCACATATCCTCGGATATTAAAAGTTCTACTGTATTAAGGAAGTGATGGTGCAAAATTCGGTAACTCACGGTATACGTTTAGGGTATAATAAATCGCTCACGACAGTATAGACTTTTCACGTGGAATCGTTTAGTCACCAATTTTAATGTTTGTTAAATTTTCGCCCTAATATTTTAACTCGAATCAAATGCCATAAACATATATAATACCACATCACTAAGATTTATAGCGCGTCTGAATCTCAAAATAATACAGGACTAATTGGTCCTGATGGTATGGGAAAAAATGACATTAAAGCAGTTGTTCCCAAACATTTCTGTCCAAGAACCCCCTTGAAAATTAAAAATTTTCGCCACCCCCATGAGATTATAAAATTAATCTGAATAAAGTAAAAGTATAAAATTAAATGGGACACATGAGGGAATCATATAAGACTATAGTGTTTCATATTTTTCACCTTAATTGGAGTAAAATGTATTGATTTGTATTAAATAGATTATAAAACGTTAAAACGTTATAAATAGATTTATAAACATTAAGGATTCATGACGACAATTTAAAGTTCTGGAACAGAGAAATACTAGATTAAATATAGAGTTAATTTATACAAACTTCTATTTAGTAATTACAAAATATTAAAATAAAAAAAGATTGTAAAATTATAATAGAAACATCAAAATATTTACTTTAGTCTTAATGTAAAGGTATTAGCTCAGAAATGTTTGGTTTAATGTCTAATAATTTATATATTAAATCCTTCTCTCAACTTCAAGTCCATTTCAAATCAATAAATAATGGAATTTTTTATTGTTTTAGATTCTAAAATTTGGTTTTTCGAACATAAAAGAATCCGAGAAAGGAATAGAATATTTTATTTTTCATTGGAAAAGGGGTTCTCTATTTTGACTAGTAATTGCATATTTTCTGTGGCCCCTCTGAAACCTTGTTGGGGACCACATCTACCATTGAATTAGAGCAACAAAACAAATCTAAGGATTAACTCGTTTTTTTAATAATAGAATAGTTGAACACAGTATTATTAATAGATATACGTGTCTTCGGGTCCTCAGGGAAAAACATGAACATGTTATATACTTGCTTATTAACTTAGTTACTTTAACATTCCAATGTATTCGTCCCCAAACAGGAAGTAATTGAATTTCAAATTCTCATTTCCCATAAATGCAATTGCTGAAGTTAATTCATACATTATCCCTAATGGCGATTCGATGTGACTAGGAAAATTAGAGTGGAAAAAGATAATGATAAGAGATTTTTATGATGTTGTTTATTTCTATTTTATTTTCTATTTGCAAATTATTTTTGAAAGCGTTTTCCGAGTTGTGGTAAAAGCATCTCCAAAACAGTTTTTAATCTTCAATGAAGTATAGAATGGAAGTGGTTAATAAAAACGTTTTATATTTTCAAAAAGGGCTGCGGTGAACCGCGGATTAGCAACCGGAGGGTTGCGAATTCGAAACTCGATCTAACCAAAGAGTAGTGTACGCTGGGGCTGGTGCACGTTAAATCTGTCGTGGCCTCAAATGTCCTCACTTTGTGTGGTGTGGAAGTTTGGAAAAATTGGGTGCCAGCTCAGGTGTTGTACTTGACCGTAGTTCAAAATTATGAGGTGCTGTAATCGGATATTTCCCTTCGAGATTGATCCCGGATTGTCGCCAATAGCCCGTTATGTTGCTTCAGTGCGATGTAAATTCAACTACCTACTTACATTTTAGAAAACTAAGAATATCTTTAGAATTCGTGAAGTGAAATCAAGTGTATAGGGTTTATTAGGCAATAATAAAACCGAAAATGTTACAGTTAAAATGCTAGAAACCAATATTGAAACGAAAAACAATATCAAATACCATACTTCCAAGAGGATTAGACATTAAAAGAATTGAGTCATTTAACAAAAAGATAAATATAATTTATTTCATGTTATTAAACCAGTAGTAGTCTATTGCTAAGAAATCCCATCATATAATTACGCAGCTCTCATTCAACAAAACTTATTTTCATGCTCTTCTCAAATTTTATTTTTTTCATGTTGGAAGAACTGCTGACCAAACCATCCAATTTCATACATTTTAACCAGACACTGTTCATAATTTAACCATATCACGTTATTAGAGTGAAATTTATTGTAATATATATCAAACATGTGGTAAACTATGCATTTTCCATTTGAATACAGCCTGATGATTTTAGTCCAAAATTTGTCATAAAAATTGATAATAGAGCGAAGGGGGAACAATTATTGTAGACAGGCTTCAGTACTCAATTAAAAATGCCAATCGCAAACCCCTTTAATTATCATATTAACTTTTTAAAACAACATACTAAAGTTTAAATTAAAAATCAGGTGTATTGGGTAAATGATTATAATTACAGCAACCAAATTGAGTCAAAACGAAAAGTTAGTCATACCAAAACAATGAGAAAACAAATGTTTTTACTATGATATTATAAAAACAAGTTATATTATTATAAACAAGAAATGAAAGTCTGTAGTAGTACACAGTAATTCTAATGAGCGGCTAAAGTGTGCTGGTACACTTAACAAAAGTTATGGGACTAAAATCGTAATTTTGAAGCAATAATAACAAAACGTAACGTATAGTCATAACAATACATCGTAATGTTCCAAACAATGCAATGTTAATCATAACACACATTATTCACATTAGCAAAGTAACGTACCACTTATAACAATGTAACTTTCCAGTCTTAACAATGTAACGTTACGAAAGTAACGTACGGGCCATAGCAATGTAACGTACCTGTCATAACAATGTAACGTACCACAGGCATAACAATGTAAAGTTCCAATCATAGCAACGTATAATTACCGTCACAACAACGTAAAGCTAGTCATAACAGTAAGTTGTAGTCTTAACAGTGAGAGGTTATGGTCATAACAAGGAAAATTTAAGCATAACAACGAAAAGTTAGTCATAAAACAATGAGAAACCAAATGTTTCTATTATGAATAAATAAGAAATGAAAGTCTGTCAGAGAACAATAATTCTAATGAGCCATTTAAATGTGCTGGGGCACTTAACAAAAGTTATGGTACAATGACAAAATTTTAATTTTGAAGCCACTCTAGCTTGTGGACGAAAATTGCTCAAGTTATTCCCACATCACAGTCCCACACAGAGCTTCCATTCCAAATTCCCTAAATTCAAGGCACCCCTAACCCATGTTCCATCTGTCCTCCATTAGCGAGAAGCCCTATGATGCATTCTCCGAAATAAATTCCCAAGCTCTCATTATTTTAATTTCATCTCCACGGTGGAAGTTTGCTCTGCAAGTTTGCGTCGTGTTTACCCTCTCGCTGCTTTTATTGGATTTCCTCCTACTCCAACAAATTCCCGTCTTCCTAAACAAGTCGGACATCTCCATTAAGATGCCGTAAAAGATTAAAGATTAAAATATGGGTAAAGAAAAAAAAAGGGGTCGAGCTCTCCCAAACCTCTCCCACTCCAATTAGACTAAACATTCTTCCCCAGAGAGCGGTCTTCCATACTTCCTTATTAGACAGCTTCCTCAAACTTTAAGGCGGAACAGAACGGTCTGCTCGTTATTCAACGGCTTCAAGTGGGGAAACCACTTAAGGCCAGTGTTGCAACCGGACGGCTTTCTTTTTGGTGGGTAAAGACAGTGGGGACCTTTATGGCATCTCCCTTCTCGTCTTACCAGCCGGCACTCGTGCGCGCACGTGCTCCGGCTCCCTTTCGGGCGACACTCGACAAGTGGAAGTATAGGGGTTGATGGGAAGGCGACCCTGTAGACTTCGGACATCTTTGGAACACGGTGTCTTGTTTGGGGAACGTCTACAAATGTAGTCAAGCATGTACAAAGTTTTCCCCCAATGCCGAAAGTAGCCACGACAAGGTTTGATGCGAAGACGACCCTGTAGAGTTCGGACATCTTGGGAACACGGTGTCTTGTTTGGGGGTAGGTAGTTAATTAACGTCGCACTGGAGCAACTCAACGTGCTATTGGCGAGGGTCCGGGATCAATTCCGAAGGGAAACGTGAGGACATTTGAGGTCACGATAGATTTAACAACAACACCCCCAGTGTACACGAATGTCATTAGCTGGTCCGAGCTTCGAACTCGAACTCGCAACCTTCCAGTTGCTAATCCGTTGCTCTTCCAACTGGTCTACCTCGGCCCTGTCTTGTTTGGGGAGTGTCCACAAACGTAATTAAGCACGTAGAAAGTTTTGCTCCCAATGCTTGCTCAACCAAAAAGTTGCGAGTTTGAAACTCAACTCTACCGAAGACCGTTGTGCAGATGGGGACTGGTTCACGTTAAATATGCCTCAAATTAGTGTGGTAGTTTGAAGAGTGGGGTGCCAGCTCACGTGTTGACATCATCATCTGGTCATTGTTCAAAATTACGAGGCATTGTCTTCGAGACTGACCCCGGACCGTCGCTAATAGCCCATTGTCTTGCTCCAATGTGACGTTAATTAACTACCCACCTTTCACCCCTTTTGTAAATATTATCTGCTGTGTGTGTGTGTGTGCTTTCGTACAAAAACATTTTTACTCTAACAGATATAAAAGAGACTTAAATTTTATTCACATGCTGACTTCTGGCAATAAAATAACTTAATAATTCATTTAAATATATATTAGAGAGCTTAGGAAGATGTTTCAGTAAGTTAGATTGGTATCGTGATATTTTCTTTCTCTTCGTGTAAATTACACAAGCTGTTTCATTCCGATCGAACGGTTGGAGCAGCTTGTACGCTTTTGACCCTTGCGCCATAAAACCCCAATCCAATCCGATCGAACGCTGGGCTCTTGGTATTTAAATTTTTCTATCGCAGTGGATGCTCAAGATTTCTTAAGTATTAATTTGATTTGCTATAATTTTTGTTTTTAATTACAATATATTAATCTAATTCGTCCATTGTCCATTTTACGAATGGAGCTGTGTTTCTAATCAAATTACTTTTTATTAACCTTCTAAGAGGTTCACACGCATGTATCCGTTCTGTGAACTATGATCTTCCCTGCATGACTATACCTAGTTTTGACGTTGTTTGATAGAATCTTTACTAGGATTTTCTTTCAACCATTAAGCGTGATTATTTAGTCATATAATGCGTGTTGTGAAGGAAGGCACTTTTCGGAAATCTTATGACACTCAGTTAATTGAAAACACTTAGAAGATCGTTACTACAAGAATTAGTTAAAGGCAAGTGACTCTAACATAATATGTGATGTGCCGATATTGAAGCTTTTAAAACTATACCACATATTTGCTTAAATTCTCATGAGTTTAATGTTTGAAATTTATTTCCCAGTAAACTATCTATTCAAAAATAACTTAGAAAACAGCAGCGGTTTCAAACGGAGTATATGTTGAGCAAGACAAGACGGCTAGACTCCTTGAAACAGATATGAAGTGTTATTATTTTTAGTCAGCTAAGAGAAAGTGGATACTTGAGTTTTGGGGTTGAAATTTATATTTATTCTTTACAAAATTGTTCTAGTCTTGCACTCAACTATCTATGCTATCAATGCTCATTCTTCAATCAGTTATCTTCAAGCCTCCAATCGAAAATTCACAAGCTGAGTGCTTTTTATTTTGTTCATTTTCTTCTCAGAAATAGTCTGGCGCAACTCGCCTGCTTTTGGACCTTGCGCCATAAAACCCTAACATCCAATCCCATAAATAGTTAGATTGTGGTTCCTAATGCATTCTTCTAAAGGTCGATATTTCCTTAAACTTTCTACCCTGTTAAAGGTCACGTTTTATCAGTATGGGTCGAATCAACCCAGACTTGTTTTTATGCAAACAGCAAAAATCATTCCGTAATTAGCTTATTTCATATACTTGTAATGCTTAAGTATTGCAACCCTTCTACTTCGTATAAGGAGTTGTGGTAGCCCGGTTGGAGGAATAGAGGAATAGCAGCCGGAGGGTTGTGAGTTCGAAACATGATCCAACCAAAGACTGTTGTGTGCGTGGGGGCTGATACATGTTAAAACTGTCTTTTCCTCAAATGTCCTCCCGTTAGCATGATGCGGAAGTTTGGAGAGTAGGGTGCCAGCTCAGGTGTTGACTTCTGACGTGGTCTTCCATCTGACGCGGTTCAAAATTACGAGGTGTTGTCCTCGGATTGATCCCGGACCACTGCCAGTAGTCTGTTGTGTTGCTTCAGTGCGATTTTAATTCAACTACCTACCCACCATATGCTTGTAACGATTAAGTACATATATCGCAACCCTCCTCCCACTTATAAGTTTCTGTTCTAAGTTCAAACAAAAATACTTAACTCTCGCACCAAATTTTCGTAAACTCACAAAAATGTAAAACAAGGATATTAAAAATAAAGATGTAAATCAAAGAAAGCTTTAAATGTGTGTGTGTGTGATTTTAATCACAATACTATCAATAAATTGCCGTTACTATAATAAGCAGCTTTTATAACATAGTATATTCCTGTGAAAGGAAATCAAGGTGTGATCTACACCCTGGTTGAGCTTTGCGGTACTTCCTTAGCCCACACTGTTTACACCTACCGAGTTTAAGCCATATTGATGTTTGTAGAAATTTCGCTCCCCCTTCACTACTTGTTTTTCTTTTATGGTTACTGTCTTATTATTCAACATCCATGTTTCTCTGAGCATCTGTAAACTGTTTTCCAAGCTCTTAGAAACGTCGTTTATACAAAGCTCATTTTCATCGCAGAAAGGTTGGTCGGTTGTTTGGGGGTTTTATGGTGCAAGGGCCATGTTTGGCCAAGATGCGCCAAACACAGGACAATGTGAAGTTAAGATGTGGTGAAAGGGGGAAAGGGGATTGGGGAACAGAGTAGTGGGATGAAAGCAGTAAAAAATCGCTTGCGTATCCAAGGAGTGGGATCCCCATGCTTACTAAAGACAGTAAACCCCATGGAAAAAGATAAGATCACTCGGATTCGTGAAGCCCGTGCATACCTAGAGGAGATGTACACTGAGGGTTCAGTGTAGGAAGGATTTACATGCATAAACACAACGTAGGCCTATAAGACCAATTATACAGAATGTTTCAAAAATATGTGGCCAAGTTATAAAGGGTTGTAGGAGGGCCCCAAAATAAACATTTTTGTCAAAGACTGTCCGGAAATGCCGCTTTTAGGTGGTAGAGAGCTCTGTTTACGTCAGTCGATAACATTGCTTAAGTGGCATAAGGTGTCATTGCCCGTTCGGATTTTCAATGGAAAGCTCTGAATTCGTGTAGCTATGCGAGTGGTTGAAAATCCGAGCTGGGAATGACGCCTTATGCCGCAGAAACATCATCGACTGAGCAGCGCCTCCCTACCATTTAAACGTGCATTTTCTAACACATTCTTTGACAAAACATGTTAATTTAGGCTCCTCTACCACCCTTTACAATTTGGCCAGATATTTTCGAAACACCCTGTATTTTTGAAAAATGCTATAAGATTGAGGGATAACTTTTTTATTTCCAAAGTGACTTTTGGAAAAATGATACTTACATATCAATGTGAAATTACCGTACGATAATGGAAATCCCAATTGAGATTTATCAGAGTTAATTCAATTCCTGTCAGGCTCGATTACTTCCTGGGTATATTTTTCTCTCCTGCGACAGTAAATTTTTCCTTGTGAGTGTATGTCCATTATTCAATATTGTCTGTCTTGTGTCTGGCACAGCGTGTCCAAATATGGTCTCTTGCGCCATAAAAAAAACCCTAACAATCATCGACCCAGACAGGATAGAAAGGTTAACACTGAACTTTGAGGATTACGCGGTAATGTCATGTACAACATGAAAATACAAAGAATGCTCGTATATCATAGACATCATTCTCCTCATTACAAGTAGACGCATTAGGGGCCTTTAGTTTTATATTCCACTTCTTACTGTCTGACCGGCTTCTTTGGCTTGAATATATAATAGACAAGTAAAATGTAAATCTATATAAATAAGAATGGATTGTTTGTCCATTGAATATTTTCGACCCATTTCAAGTTTTCTTTCCGTTTGGGGCCTTTCTGAAGCAAAATCCGTCTCTTGAGCGTTTGGTGCTTGTCTGTATGTGTGTGCCCATGCTACGTCCAAACGGTTGAATATATTTTCATGAAACTTTGCATACTGTGAGTACTTACATTTATTTAGTGACTGGACTTAGTTGCGTTAGTCTGTCTGCCCGTCTTCCCGTTCTATGTCTGATTTTGTGTATGTGTGTTTGCACAAGTATCACATAAAAGTTATTCAACGTATTTTAATGCAGTGTTCTATATTTAATACACCATATTTTAATTTAGTGAATACATTATTTGAAATTTCTTAGCTTAACTATTTAGGGAAGTATTATGTTAAAACATCTGAGTAAGTATACTTAAATCAACCATAATTTAGTAGTTTTGGAGTAGCTGGAAGGTATATTGAGCATGCAATTACTTCGTCTGTTTTACCAGTACTGCTGAAAAATCAATTATTTTTCCAAAAACTATTTTTACGGAATTTAAATTCTAATATTTGCGCGTAGGGGAAATTTGGAGAGTGGGGTGCCAGCTTAGGTGTTGCCTCGTCACCTGACCGTGGTTCAAATTTACGTGGAATACCACGGATCTTTCCCTTTGGGATTGATCCCTGACCATCACCAATAGCCCGTTGAGTTGCTCTAGTGTGATGTTAATTAAAATACCCTACCTACCTTAAATTCTAATACATTATTTATTTTGAATCTTATTTTTTCTTTAAGAAATATAAAAAACATGAATATTTGGGACAAACGATAAAGAGAATAAAACATTATAATAAATATATCGAACAGACTTTTTAAAATAGGGCTGGTAGCTAATATGGCAACCTTGGTATTTTTATTAATCGTTTTCTTTTTTAAATTTGTGTCCGTTATGTTCCAAGAATCTATTTTGTTGTGAAAAAGCAGATACATGTATTACTTTTCGTTCGAAGCTTTTCTTAAATCTGTTTTAAGATATATTTCTGGACTTTCAATTTTATGTTTTTCGTTCAATAACTGTAATCAAGGTAAGTAATGTTTTAATTAGTTTTAAATACATTTGTAATCATTGTATGATAATTTTGGGAAACGCTTTTGTTTTTAAATGACATACAAGGCATTTATATGCATACTCTGAACTATTCTATGCATTCTGCGTAATATTGGCACACTCTAGACTTCTTTCTTACTATAAATTTAAATTCTACAAAAATGTAAAATGTTAAGTATGACATTTATTTACATATGGGAAATTGTGTATTTAACAATTCTGTACCTTTATTAGAGTGGACGTTGTTATATGTGATGAATAAGAGTTACAATTTACTAACGAAAACGGAAATTAGTTAACCAATTTAACCCGAGTAACGCCAGCTTATTCTGCTAATATGTAATATAATGTTGTTGTGTCCATTTCTGTATCAGCGTGTGTATTTTGCATAACTGACAATGTCGATTATTTTCTCGCTGCAAAGCTGTTCTTCAGGATGGTAATCAATGGTTTGAGCAGCTACTAATACGGGGCAGGTGAATGTATGATTTGGTGTGAGCTCAACATCCATGAACAGTTGTTGCAATGTCTATACGTTCTGGTTCCACCATTGTTAATTTCCATGCTTTTAGATGTCCCTTTCTCAGTCTGGATATTGTGGTGGTGGTTTTTTTATCGGTGTTAATTTCACAAATTTGTTGCTTTATTTTAATTTTTGTTACATGAGTTTGAATTTTACCATAGCATTAACATCAGTGAGAGTTATTGTGGGTTTGTTCAGCATTTAATTCTCTGGCTTCCTTTGCCAATTGACATGCAGCTGCATTTCCTTCAATGTTCACATGTGCGGGAATCCACGAAGAGTACAGCCTTTCTCCAAGCGCATGAGTTGGTACAAAAGTGAATGGACATTTCATGGAAGTTGATGCAAAAGTGAATGGATAAGTGAATTCAGCATTGAAATTTTTACCAATTTTTAGGAAAAATTAATTTGCATTTTTGCAAGTAGCTTTAACTTAAACGCATCAAGCAAAAGATGGGATGATGACTGATTAAATGGCAAAAATGAAACCTAAGTGAAAGATAAATAAAATAAATCAAAACATGAATCACTTATCGTTGCCCATAAGATCCCGCTACTAAAGTGTCATTTTCTGAAATGTGAAAAGTACACAAACTATGCTCTGAAACTAAATAAATGCTTGAAGCATCTTCGAATAAAAAAATAATTACGAGTCATTTTATTGAATTGCACATAAGGAATTGAATATAACCGTGTACTCACAGTAATGGCTATACAGTTCGTGTGAACGGTTAAATTTGCGAATTTGAGGAAAAATAGTTTTATTAAAGGGGCTTAGATGGGGCTTTACATTGTCTAGACTTGACGTAAATGCTTTAATATTCTCAGCCGTAAAGAGAAATTTCGAGATTTGGCGCACCAAAATTGGTGCGCCAAACAAGACGCCGAATTTCTTAATGTTTGCTTTGATTCGCAATTGAATGTTCTTAGTCTAAGCAGCTAAATTACCGTAAAACTCTTTTCAGCAAATGCTAAACATTTAGTTTTGAATAAGAGCAAAGTTTTTAAAAGTCGTTAACAGGGAGCTTTCTCCAACACAGAAGGGAGTTAGTTCGAAAGTTTTGTGTTGTTTACTGCATTCATTAAGTCCACTTTTACCAACAGAGTTTAAAGCGGGTCTTTGAGCATTTATTCTTGTGCTAACGGTTAACGTATGAAGCAGATTACATCATTGAATAAGCTGGGAATGTTTGAGAAATGTTTTTTGACCTTTAATTCTGCATAAATATTAAGCTTGTTTGCAATTCTTCGTTGAGAATTATCTTAGCACAATGCGATAATGCAAACATTCCATGGAGCTATTGTAGATGAAGTACATTTTAAGAATGAATTACATATTTTGTGAGGCTCAGAAGTATTACAATTGAATATATTGTATAATTAGAGTTATGCTTTTAAATTTGCAGTAAAATTTTAAGTATGCAATGTACAGGTTCCTTATTTTCAAATTGGAGGCGAATGGTTAGGCGAGATTTATAGGATTCATCTGGTGAGACGAGTTTTGCGTACTTATTAAGACGGTTCTTTTCATAACGGAATTAAGAAACCAAACGAGGTTCATGGCAACTAATCTGTCGTGAGATTAGTTAATACTTGTTTAGATGGCAGCTTAAATTGAAATGTGCTTTCTGAGATAATACAGATTAAGCTCTGTCCCTACTAAGCCAATACTCGCAGTTGAACGAAACGTTTGTCATGATCTAGCGTTTTAACAATCTTTAATCCTCCTGATGGTTGTCTCGACGTATCTCGTCATTTGAAAATCCGACCAGATCTTGATGGACGAGATACCTCGTCATTGGAAAAAAGGAATCACATCTTTATGTCCTCATCATAAAATAATCGGCAATATCGTGATGACGGGACATCTCGTCATTAGCAAAATTGTTCAGATTTTGGTGGATGAGATATTTCGTCATTTGCAAAATTGGTCAGATCATATCTTGATGGATATTTCATCAAAACCACTTGGAGAGTTAATTGTTAGGGATTTAATCAATAGCATAATACGGTTGTATTCATGTTTCTTATGAAAAATTGTTTATTTAGAATTCCTCAGCTTAAGAGTATAAGCTTTTCCAAATTTTCAATATGCATATCCCCAGATGAACAGATTTCATTAAGGTTTTCTTTATCATTCTATTATGTCAAATTTCTAATTCTAGTCATTACTTCAAAGATCTTACTCTGCAATGCGAATAGGTTTGAGAGATTGCATAAATTTTTCTCGTTTCGAGTGAATCAAAAGAATTAGTCTAATATTTACTTTATGGACCTCTTAAGGTTTTCCAAACGAAGAACACATATCTAAGGATCTATAAATCAGAGTGCCTCAGTGGATTTGCCCACAGGCTTTGCAACCTACGAGTTGCCAGATGGCGCTCTCTAAACTCTAAACTTCTTTAGTTTCACCCTAACCATCCTTTACCGAAACCATTCCAAGTTCTATCACTCCGAAAGCGTAGGATGGCCGCGGTAGCTTGGGTAGAGGGGGCAGGCGTGCGTTAAATTTGCCGTGGTCCCAAATTTCGTCACGTTGGCGTGGTGTGGAAGTTTGGAGAGTGGGGTGCCAGTTCAGGTGTTGACCGTCATCTGAGCGTGGTTCGAAATTACATAGCGTTGTCCTCGGATCTTTCCCCCTCGGGATTGCTCCCGGACCGTTAACCCTTTGTGTTGCTCCAGTGTGATGTAAATTCTGCTAACTACCTACCCTAAAGCCAAGGTTGCATAACTAGCCCCGTGTCCTTACTTTTGAGACCTCGAGGTTCTTTCACTCCCATGCGGGCATCACCGGATATTCTTGCAGAGGCTAATAACTGACTATTACTAGAGCTGTCACTGATTACAAGGGTTTCACTATTACGGAATCACCAATAGGCTTGAGTCACAGTGTTCCAGGGCTTTCACTTTTACCGAATAAATAATAACCTTTAGTCACAGTTCCAGAGTTTACACTGCCACCGAATCACCGATAGCCTTCAGTCACAGTTCCAGGATTGCACTGCTATCGAGCCCCTCATAACCTCAGTCCCAGTTCTTGCAATCGTTGCTACCAAATCACTGCTAATTTGATAATGTAGAGACAGGTAGAACTGATTCCAAAGTAGCAGTTCTGTGATTCTCTTAAAATCCCTCGAGGCTACCAAGTAGACGATACATATGCCCGATGACTTCTGGTCTGACGTTCTTTTTAGTATGTGTGTGTGATGTATTATGTACATACAATCTAATAATACTCATGAATTGAACTTTAATTGTTTCTGTCTTCTGTATTCTGCAACCACTGCCCAGTAATAATCTTCTATTTTCTGGGGATGTTATAGTAATCAGGGAGTTTAAGAGTGTGATATCACATGTATAAAAGAATATTGTTGTTACCTTTTCCTTATCCATCCAAGTGTTTGGATGAGATATCTAGTCCAAGATCTGACCAATTTTGCTAAGGACGAAATATCTTGTCGAAACAAATCTGCCCTATTACTCCAAAAGAGAATGAAGATCCAAGTATGTAAAACAAATTGTCTCTTTCCCAGAACTAGTAATAGTTTGGAACAGATTTTTGCACCAGAGGCTGAATACTACAGGGCAGTTTTCGACTCGAAGATAAAGTACCAGGAGGTTAAGGTCTAGCTAATAGCTAGACCAAGTCCATGAATCCGAACACACTTGATACGTCGAACACTAGATCAGGACTTCTATGGACATCCTTTCTAGCCATACCAATGCAGGCCAGAAGATGACTTGGGGTGGCTTATTCAAGAGATGTGTTATTACATATATAGGCATTGGTTTATCCTTGTCGATTATATTGATTGCATAATATTGATACCAACCATAATATTGATTATATTGATACCAAACAACATGTATGTTTTTTAATCTACCAGTCGATTTTTCACATCTTTTCTGTTATCAATCTTTTACAAAGAACATCAGACCTTTCCTTCCCAAGATGCTTCATTTCGTCTCCAATGACCCCAATCGGCCATCTGCGACACGACGCCATTCAAATTATGCAAAAATTCCAACGGGTTCCTCCGCGAAAATGACCATTTAACTTCCTCCCGGGAGGGTAGACGGCAATCGTTTTAACGGCAAGATCGCCGTTAAGACGTCGACGACACCAAGGACGGTCGTAAAAACGCAATATTAACGTCGGCCCGTTGACGTCCCGCTTAGAGGTCCACTAATGAAACACTACCGAGATTCGCTACCGACGCGATATCGACTGCCATCGATTCGGGATTAGGGACTGGGACGTTAATTTCGGGAGCCAACATTCTTCTTCATCCCCTCTCCATTTTCGAACATCGTTTAGGGAAGACGATTCATTAAGTCTCGCCCTACCCTCCTCACTCGTACCTTTCAATATTTTTTCACCGTTTCACCGTTCTTTATGTTTAGCGTTCGCATTAGATCCGTCCATCGGGTTTCTGTTTCTGTTGGAGAGCGATACGTGGGAGATCCTCCTTCAGGGGAGATCTTCCTCTAACTTCATTAAATGTTCTAGGTTTCTTGTTTGAGTTGAAACGATTTGGGGGAAGATTCACTATTCCTGTTCGGACATCGGGTATTAACCCTCCAAGAGGTTTCGATGCGATATCTCGTTCATCAAGATCTGATCAAATTTGCTTATGACTAGATCGAGATATGGTTAGTTTTTATAATAACGAGATATCTCGTCCATCGAAATCTGGTCAGTTTTGTTAATGACGATATACCTCTTCATCGAGATATTGCCGAGTTTTTGATGAGGAGATTAATATATAGTGAGTTTGGTAATGACGAGCTTAAGATATAGTCAGCTATTTCTAATGACGGGATATCCCGTCCATTAGCTCCGTTAATTGGGTTTCTGTTTCTGTTCGAGAGAGATACATGTGAGATCCTCCTTTAGGTGGCAAGTTGAGGTGGTTTCCTCTAACTTTATTAAATCGTGAGTTGTTTCTTGTTTGAGTTGGAACGACTTGGGGGAAGATTCAGGATTCCTGTTCACCCTCCCAGTGGTTTCGATGAGATATCTCGTCCATCAAGATCTGACCAAATTTGCTTATGACTAGATCGAGATATGGTTAATTTTTATAATAACGAGATATCTCGTCCATCGAAATCTGGTCAGTTTTGTTAATGACGATATACCTCTTCATCGAGATATTGCCGAGTTTTTGATGAGGAGATTAATATATAGTGAGTTTGGTAATGACGGGATTAAGATATATGGTCAGCTATTTCTAATGACGGGATATCCCGTCCATTAGCTCCGTTAATTGGGTTTCTGTTTCTGTTCGAGAGAGATACGTGTGAGATCCTCCTTTAGGTGGCAAGTTGAGGTGGTTTCCTCTAACTTCATTAAATCGTGAGTTGTTTCTTGTTTGAGTTGGAACGACTTGGGGGAAGATTCAGGATTCCTGTTCACCCTCCCAGTGGTTTCGATGAGATATCTCTTCCATCAAGATATTGCCACTGCTTTGATGATGATATCAAGTTATGGTCAGATTTTTCTAATGACAAGATATCTTGTCGATCAAGATCTAATGAGTTTTGATAATGACGAGATACCTCGTCATCTGATAATGACGAGATACCTCGTCATCAAGATACTACCGATTTTTTTTATGATGACGAGATCAAGATATGGTCAGTTTTCCTAGTGACGAGATATCTCATCCATCAAGATCTGGTCAGTTTTATTAGTCACTAGATACCTCGTCATTAAGATATTGCCAATGTTATGATGATAACGAGATGAAGGCATGGTCAACTTTGCTATGGCGAGATATGTCGTGATAAAGATATTGACAATTCTTTATGATGACCAGATCAAGGTATGGTCAGTTTTTTCTAATGACGAGATATCTCGTCCATCAAAATCTGGTAAGTTTTGCTAATGTCAAGATGCATCGACGAGAGAATCACCAGAAGAGTTAAATGGTATTTAGAAAATTGGGTTAGCGTTTAGTCCAATTTTACCAAGTTAAGAGTTAATTTGTTCTATTTTTCTACAACTCTTGGGGGCGTTGCTGTGTAATTATAGTAATGGGAATTTCCATAGATTTTCTGTTCCTGTCGCTAAAGACTAAGAGGAAAGCAATATTCGATTTAAATCCTCCATAGGTGGAACTTGTTCGATTTTAATAGCCCTCGAGTTGAAAAAATTGGCTGTACTGAGACAAATCATCATTGAAATTTAAGGCAGTCGTGTTTCGTGTTTGAATCGAAAAGATTTTGAGAGAAGATTTCAATTTCCGTTGTTTCGACATTCAAGCAATTCAGAGTTCCAAGACTTTGAGATCAATTTTCAAGATTCGAGACAGAAGAGATTGTCTTATTCGATAATATTATTTACCTATGGTTTTATTCGCGCGACATTTATTTAACCCTTTTTTATTCGTTATTATTATTTACCCATTTTCTTATTCGTTACTATTACTTATTCACTTTCTTATTAGGTACTATAATTTAATCTATTTTCTTATTCGACACTATTTTTATCCATTTTGTTATTCGATACTATTATTTGTCGCTTCTTATTCGACACTATTATTTATCTATTTTCTTATTCGACATTATTATTTATCTTTTTTCTTACCCGACACTATTATTTATCCCTTTCTTATTTGTCTCTTTATGTTGCCTTGTAAAGAAGATCAAATCACGTATTTAAATTTTTCGTTTGTTTTGCATGAGAAGATAGAACAGATTAGACTAATAGACTTTTAGAATTAATAAATTCGCAATATTAATAAATATAGATGTTTCTTGTAGATTGATTTTTACCAATCTTTATAAATCAGACACTGGAAAACTTTGTTCTATTGAAGATAGATATAACGGCAAATACTGAAGTTAATATGTGTACCATTTCAATTATTTCATATTTCTAAATCTTCATGAATTGTTTTTCATACAGTTAGAATTATAAATATAAATAGAAAGATAATTGAGTCTGCATTGAAGAGAATATGTTTCCTCCGATAAAATCGACTAGAGAAAGAGAAAAGATAGAAAATGAGTTTTTGCTACTGAATCAATATAGTGAATTCTTCTCGTTTTTAAAAAATGACGAAATAAACGACTAGGAAGAACTTGTATATGCTAAATTAATACATTTAAAGATAACCTTTTTCATAAGTTAAACTTTTATATCGTGCAAGAATATTTATATTTTTTTCACGAACCGTTGAACTTTTCGTGTATAGGTTACTAATCACTTCATGCAATATTATTTTCTATTTAACTCTGAAATAAAGATGTTGCAATTATTTTGTATTAAATTTAAAATAATCGTTTTCTATTAAAACAATATTTTAAAAAAGAGGCATATTACTGTATCAAGCAGGCGTTATAAGTATTTTAAATATTTGAATTGCTAGAATATTAAAATAACATTTTAATTTTGCGCGTTGGGAAATAGTTTAAAGTAAAAGCTAAGGGGGTATTTGAAACCGTAATTCCCAATGGTGTCTTCTGGTTTGAGCAAAAATAGTTTAAAGGAGTCTTATATTGCTCAATTCATGTGCTTTGAAAGGAAAAGACTATAGTTAGTTGAAAAGTGGGAGATCATTGTTATTTACTATTATTTGTTGTATAAGCGAATTTATTTTATTAATTATGTTTTCCTTTTTCATTAGGGCCACGGTAGCCCGGTTGGAAGAGCACCGGATTAGCAACTGGAGGTTGCGAATTCGAAACTCGATCCAACCAGCTCGTTGTGTAAGTGGGGGCTGGTGCCCGTTATCGTAGCCTGAAATGTCCTCACATTGGCGTGATGTGGAAGTTTGGAAAGTGGGGTGCCAGCTCAGGTGTTGATCTCGCCATCGACCGTTGTTCAAAATTACGTGGTGTTGTCCTCGATCTTTCCATTCGGAATTGATCCCGGACCGTCGCCAATAGCCTGTTGTGTTGCTCCAGTGTGACGCTAATTTAACGACCTACCTATTAAAATTTTCCAAGAATTATTGAAATATGCACGAGGGGGAACCCGTGCACGTTAAAACTGCCGTAGCCTGAAATGTCCTCATCGCGTGGTGTGGTAGTTGGAGAGTGGGTGTTAACCTACTTTTTCCAATGTATCGACATAATTCTTTTTTTACCTTATAATTTTTTAGTTTCCTAAACTTTATTTCGTATTCGTAGCATGCAATGCAGTAAAATGCAGCAAGTTAGTCTGACTTTTCTCGGATTATTATACGGTTACAAACTTTATTCCAAAGCAACTTTTTCATTGTACTATGATAAATCTACAAAGTACAAAGAAGACCAAGTCCTTTTCCGTCTCAAAAAGCTCTGAATTCCCCCTCTTCCATCCGGGCATAAGTCTCCATTCTGGCCCTCAGCTCTTTCTCGTGGTAGCTGTTGAACTGATACGAACCACTTTATCAATCATTTTTCTCTGCCTCTGATGGCAACACCGCAGATGGCACCGGCGGCCAATCATCGCTGAGGAGGTCCGTTTGACCTGGGAGAGAAAGAGAAATGTGTTATTTCGATCGCACGGAAGAAATGTTGCTTCACTTATTGATGTTCTCTGCGAAGGAAATGGGCAGGGGAAGGGGTCTTTCGGTTTGACCGGCGACACGTATGTATGTTGGACCTTGGATTTTTACAGATGGTTAGGCTCGTGACCCACATCTCCGAGTGATGTGAACTGTTAATTGAGACAATTCTTTTGAAGGTTGACCCAAATAATATTTCTGGATCGGTATTTAACAAGATGTCGGGTTCGTTTGGAATCCAGGTCGAAACTATTAGAAACTGCTGGTTAAAACACTGAACGTCCTTTTAAAATAATTAAGTAAGCAGTCAACCAGTTATGATTGTCAGCTCAGGTGTGACCTTGTCATCTGACAGTGGCTCAAAATTACGTGGTGTTGTCCTGCGATCTTTCCCTTCGGGTTTGATCCCGGAGTGTCGCCAATAGCCCGTTGTGTTGCTTCAGTGCGACGTTAATTAAAATACAAATACAAATACCGCTATGATTGTCTGCGGGCTGTAGGCGACGCAGGTTCGATTCCTCACTGGATGTACTTCTCTTCTGTATTAGTAAAACCTTTCTTGTGTGTGTATATGTCCATTTACTTGATGTTGTTTGGCACAGCTTGGTCAAATGTGGCTGGGCGCAATGAAATCCAACCCAATTAACTCTAATGATTGTAATCTACTTTTGAGAATTTCTTGCAGACATAGTATTATTTTTTCCCTCCAAGCGGCAACAATTTGGTTGCTTGGGTTTTATGGAGAAGGGCCATATTTGGCCAAGATGTGCCAAACACAAGACATAAAACACCAATTAATGGTGGGTAAGTAGTTGAATTAACATCACACTGGAGTAACACAACGAGCTATTGGTGACGATCCGGGATCAATACCCAAGGGAAATATTGGAGGCATTTGGACCACAATGAGATGATGAGGCCATGGTAACATAGAATCACTAGTAGTGGTTGAAGGATCATATGATCTATAAGCTGACAATGCAGGTTCAATTCCTATAACCATCTGGGTTCCTAACTCTCTCTAAAAAGTTTCCTTATGTATGGGGGCCGTCGTGGCTCAATGTGTATGCACACTGCGCTAGTAACCTGCGAGTTGTGGGCGGAGCAAGTTCGATTCCTGTCAGGTTCATTCCTCCCTGCGTGTATTACTGTGTTCTGTGTCAGTAAAAGTTTCGTTGTGTGCGCATGTCTATTATTGGATATTGTTTGTCTTGTGTCTGCCACGGCATGGCCAAATATGGCCCTTGCGTCACAAACCCCACCAACCAACATTATGTGTGTATGTCCATTTACTTGACGAAAAAAGCGTTTGTGCAACTTGATCAGATCTGGTTTTGCTCTATAATAAACCAACCATAATATGGCATTAATAAAAAAATTATATCCGGATTGAAGTATATAATGGACAAAACTTTAGGTGGCAAATAACTTCGACTGAAGTATACCCTCAAGGCTTACAATATTCTGGAAATTTATAGCTTAAAATAAGTATTTTAAAAACAAAACGACATGATTAAATAGCTCACATAACTCGATAGTCAGATTTTTTAGTACGCGATTTTGTGAATTTTCTGATATATACATTTTAGCTACTTTTTGAAGAGTGATATGAGAAATGGTTGTAGATGAAAGGAAATATATTGAAACGAACCAACCAAAAATTGCTTACATTTTATTGATAATATGTATTTGTAGACATGAGAAAAAGCAGAACCTGAGCGAGTTCAAAGAACCGTCTTCAAGTTCACGGCAGACACCGGTCAGGCTTTCGTTTTCTGTTGTTCATTCTCGGCCCATCATTCTCTGCATGCGTTGTTACTACCGTGTATCTCTTCGGTCATGGCGGTGATAATGCCGTCCAAAAATAAGAAAAATTACGTTTCGTTCTTTTGTTCGAAAAAGTAAGATCAGCGGGATACGAAAGGCAACAGGAAGGAGTGATGGAAAATGTCGAAGATTCATTCCTCCAGGTGGTTTTGTTGGAGGTCATCAGGTTATTCTTTCTTGTTTAGGGTTTTTGTTCACCTTGACATCCGACCGCTCCGTAATTTCCGCGTGTCGTTAAGGTCTGCCTGTTAACTTCTTTGACTTGTCTGAACTCCAATTATGAGGTGTATTGATCGGTTGTGTTATCAAGTCCATTCATTCAAGGTGTGAGAAATGATGCACTGATGGTCATTGACCGGTGGTACAGTTAATTTCAGCCCGGTTTTAGTAAAGTCCAAACAGGAAATCCGAATGCATAGAAATTATTGGCACAGCTTAGTTAAATATAATCTAGGTTACTTGATCTGGCATTGAAAAGAAGAGTTCCATTCCATGAATTGGACACCAGGTATCTGATCTGGAAACCGGATCTTTAAACAAAAAGTTTGTGCACATTTTTTGACTAAAGGGATTTTCTGTTTTCTATTGGAACCTAAAACTGAGTTCCACGCCCAATTTATGTGATCTTCGATCACTGCACCATTATGACGCAAATAATTGTATTATCCGTTTTATGAAATAATGAATAATAAGGGACCTCTTTCTTTTGTAGGTATCTGAAAACATTCAATATACCTTAGAAAAACTATTTTCAACCTTTTCCATTTCGTGCACACATAAACTAATTTTTAAAGTTCTGTGGCCAACCAAAAAATTATGTTTTAACCGAACTGACCAAAGCATAGGTATGGTTTAGATGTATAAATGCTAATAGTGATTACCTAATTTATTTGCTCCAAAGTAGCTTTCTGACAAAATTTTTCTGAAACAATTTTTTTGTTCTTTGTCGTGAAAGATAATACTAAAATTATTTATAAGGTATTGAAATTATTTGTGAACACACTTGTCAAAAGTTCCAAACTAAATCTTTGTAACGAAATAAATCTAACACAATTTAAACCGCTTCCTGATCCTCAAAGCCACCGGTGCCTTAAAAGGCAAGAAATTATAAGAAAAATTACTTAAATCTTGTTTGAATTGCCTTTTATCTCACATATCCTACCAATTGATTCCCTGGGTATATTTATCTCTTCTGTCAGTATAACTTTCCTTGTGTGTGAATGTCCATTACTTAACATTGTTTGTCTTGTGTCTGGAGTAGCATTGCCAAATATGGCCCTTGTGTCATAAAACCAAAAAACCAAACACCTATCAACTAACTGAATGACTCACTTTTCTCAATTCGTCATTGTGTAATTGAAAGGTTGGAAAAGTATCTAGTCTTTCGAACTACAGCGCGAATCATTCAGAGCCAACAATTAAGTAGTCTAAGTAACGCAAAATTAAGGAAGACTAACGTTGAACTAATTGAAACACCTCCAATTTCAAAATAAAAAATGAATAAGCATTGAATTATTCTATGTGTATGATTAATGATCAATTAAAGAGCGGTTTTAATCAGTGAAATCTTAACTAGCACAGGATCAACAATGAAACATTAGAATCATTTCATACTCCGCTATAAATCAATGTTAAATAGCTCTCGTTCAAGAGCTATTATGAATTGCTGTTAGCGTAGTTGACTGAATAATTGGAATCATTTCATGCTTAGGATTAACAATGAATCGCCAGTTTTGAAAGACTGACTCATTAGCATTCTTTGAAGATCGGAGCCAACAATAAAACATATGAATCCCTTAAAGTTCTAGGCCAAGGATGAATCACCGGAATCCACACAATTTCACGTTCAACAAGGAAACATTGGCATCCGTTAAAGTGCAGGACCGAACAATGAATAATTGGTCTTTCTCTGATTGAATCTGGGCCCCACG
Organism: Meta bourneti; assembly: GCA_933210815.1. NCBI lineage: Eukaryota > Metazoa > Arthropoda > Arachnida > Araneae > Tetragnathidae > Meta > Meta bourneti. The sequence continues at coordinate 70,114,437 of OW119922.1, read as the reverse complement.
TGAACGACTTTAGCTTCTTTTTGTCCTTCCGCGATGCATTCACAATTTGTTAAGCTGTATCTTGAGTTGTTTGAGGAAATGATTGATTTCTTGTTCGTGTGTTGCTTGTTAATGCGCGCGCGGTCAGAATATTTTAATATTATTTTAATCATTTACAAGAAAAGTATTATCCACGTGCCCGTCATTACCTTTCAATTTTACTGTTCCACGATGCATTCAAGGTTTGTCTGCGTCTTAACCATACTTGTGGTTGTAGATATCTTGTCATTAGCAAGACTGATCAGATCGTGATGAACAGGATTTCCTGTCGAAACCACTTGGATGGTTAAGTTGTTTGAGGAAATTATTGATTTCTTGCTCGTGTGCTGATTGTTAGTACGGTAGGATTTAAAAAAAATTTAGTTGTCTCATGTACAATAAAAGTAGTCTCTAATTTCTTTTTTTAGATAAAATTTCCCCCCTTTAATTTCAACGTTACCTGTTATAACCCGGTTTCCGCGAGAAGGTAGTCGAGTCACGTGGTTTTGGACGAGTATTGGTATTTCAAGTTATGAGTGAAGAAATGATCGCTTGTGGAATTTAAAGTTTGTCGCAGATTAACCCCCTCGATCTTGTGCAAGTTGGTTGGTAGCTACATTAATGTCGCACTGTAGCAACATAACTGGCTGTTGGAGACGGTCCGGTATCCCTCCCGATGGGAGAGATCGGAGGACAGCACCTGGTAATTTTGAACCACTGTCAGATGACTAAGTCGACTCCTGAGCTGGAACCCCACTCTTCAAACTTCCACGCCACGCCATCGTGAGGAAATATGAGGGCCCGACAGATTTAACGAGCACCAGCCCCCTACGTACACGACGGACTTTAGTTGGATCGAGGTTTGAATTCGCAATCCTCCGATTGCTAATCCGTGACTCTTGCAACCGGACTACCGTGGCACTTATCTTGTGCAATAACAAACCAACCTACATTGTCAACCTCCTTAGAGGATTCAAAATTTACTCAGATTTTTTATATTATGTTTGCAATTTTTTTTATCTAAAAACCCACACCAGGTAACTTATTTTTGAATTAAATTTTTAACTAAGAATTTGAACTAAATTAACGTTTAATATATATTGCGTAGAAGAACTAGCTCACATTGCAATTAATAGAGAACCCCCTTCGTCACTTTTAAACCAAATGTTTCCCACACATACTATGAAAGGCTCGCGATTCGTTTTCCTTTGTGTTTTAAAATACTTAGACTTCTGGCCATTTTTAAATCAACTACGCAAAAATGAATTTCAAAAAAACTTCGACAAAAAACAGAAGAACAGAATTATTGTTGACAAAAAATGGAAATGATTATTTCTGAATACATCACTAATTTCGTCGTTTCTTATTTAGATAATATCCTCCGGCAATTCGAATGAATGACAATAATTATATCTCGCCCGATTGAGTCGTATCATCGTTTTTTATTCACTTTTTTTATCAAAAGAAATATGGTATACGAGTCAAATGATCCTAATTTCAATTAAGCTTTTTAAGTCGTCTTTACAATTTTTTATCGTAATTTGTTCAGATGTTTTTCCGATGGAGAAATCAACTGGCTTTTAAAAAAATATTCGAATAACTGTTAGATTGGATTAAAATTTTTTAGCCCATGGTTTAATGTGAAAAGCTACTTCCTCCAAAAATAAATGAATTATTCGCTCAATTAGACTCTAAGATTGCCACCGAAACGATTTATAACCGGTTTTCCATTCGAAATTTTAAAAATGCACAAGGACAAAAAGTTCCAAAAACACTTTTTCCGGAGAAATTTCCTTGCCAGTGATAGACACCCTAATGCTATTTTCACTTTCGTACGTTTTGACTTTTTAAAACTCTCCAAGACGAGAATGGAATATTTTTTTTCGGTGTTCTGTAATCGTAACCTTTTTGCTCTAGTCTCTTACTTGAGTACGAAACTACTCTTAGAGCTATTAAATACAAAAAAACCAAAATCGTCTGCAAAAAATCTGCTTGCTTGATTTTACACTCCAGTAGATATTGCGAGGAAAAAGCGTTCTTTTTCCCCCGCCATTTTATTATTTTCGTGAGACTTCTATCGAGAATATCCCTCCCCTTTTTTATCTTCACGGTTTTTAATGAATTGCGCCGCAAGGTTTGACGTTAAGTAATAAAGCTAACAAAGGTTGACGTTTTTAGACGTCTCTTGTGAGTCGACGTAGAGCTCGCTTGCTGGCTGTTTATTTTCTTAAAAACTAAACCGAAACCCAAGAAAAAACACACTTTGGGTTACAAGAGGTGCTTTTTAAGAAGCGAAACTTGAAAAAAAATGTAAAACTCTTGGTATTAAAAATAAACTATTGCCAGGGTTTTTTAAAAGGTTGTTTAATGTTAAAGGAAGCGTAAAAGTACAATTTTTTAGCCCATCCCCAAGATTGCAACATTGTGTGCTTTCGCGCAATTTATCTTATTCTTCCTTGAAGTACTAAAAGAAATTACGCATTGAAAATTATACAATAGAATGACATTGTTACTTTGATTCTAAAGATAATTTGTCTTTTGTACGTTTTAGCTATTGCGTAGTATAACTTCCTTCGTTTGCATCGAAATATTATAGTTATTAAATTTGTGGTTGACGTAAACTGTATACATTACATTAAGAACAATTTAAAATTGTTCTTAAATATAATATGCCCATTCTAGTGCCTGCTAAAATAAAACAAAATACACTCCCCTCTTTGCTATCATTTTTGTACGAGGTCAAGCGAATGAATTTTTTGAAAATTTCAAAGATGGATCAAAATTGATATTTTCATTTGATCACAATCGGAGGAAAGTATTCTATTCATACAAGATGTGATATAAATACTTATTCGAGGTATTTTTTACCCTCTAAGTGTTTCGACGAGATATATATCGTCCAAGATCTGGTTAATTTTGCTAAGGACGAGATATCTCGCCTTCACAAAACCGCCCTATTACACTAAGGGGAATGAAGATCCTAGTAGAAGAAAGAAAACAGTCCCTTACTAGTGTAACAGGTTTTAACACCAGAGGCTGGCCACTACAGAGCAATTTTTGACGAGGTTTTTGAAAAAGAGTTCTGCCATTTTCCTTATTTCGAAACTCAGAATAATTATAATCGTCAATGAACATACATAAATATTCAAATAATCAGGCTTGGTAATCTTTTAATGATTGGTTATAGACCCTCCCTGGGTCGACTGGTTATTAGTTGAATTTACAACGCACTGGGACAACACAACATTGGCGACGGTCCATGATCAATCCCGAAGGGAAAGATTCGAAGAAAGTTTTGACCGCCATGTGCATGGTAACTGGAGCACGTGAAATCTGTCGTGGCCTCAAATGTTCTTACTTTGGCATGATGTGGAAGTTTTGTGAGTGGCCTGCCATCTCAGGTGTTGTGGTTTAAAATTACGATGGTGTTGTCTTCGGATCTTTACTTTAGAGATTGATACCGGTCCGTCACCAATAGCTTGCTGTGTTGCTCCAATGCAATCTCAATTTAACCACCCACCCCTATATTACATTACCTTCCAGTTTTATAACCCTTTGGTATTGATCCTGGACTGTCACCAATAGCCCGTCGTGTTTTTAATTGAACTTCCTTCCAACCCTCAATTTTATACTCCTCACCGGGATGACGCATTGTCCTGAACCTGAGAAAATTATCAACTGGACATATTGATCATACATTTGTATACCTTCCCTGAGGTTACTGCGGCGGACCCGCAGACTCTTACCGAGACGAGCGCTCATTGGCTTACAACGCGAAGATGACACTGCGTACTCCCAACGGGAATAACGCCGCGCAGAGAGAAGCCTTTATTATCTAATCTAATAACTTATTCGAAGCTACCTTAAGAACGAGTTGCACTTTAAAAAACGCTAATAGAGCCCTTTTCGCAAGCTTTTATCGAACTTCCAGCTTGACAAATAAGATTGAAGAGTTTTAATATGCACACTAGGGGTTGTGGACAGAAAAAAGTTTGTGGGCCCGAGTCCCGGATAAAGCTTGTTAAAATTTACTAGCCCCCTGCAGTTTGTTGGAGCGAAATGAGATTTGTTTCGGTGTGTTTGAAGCTGGAAAAAATGAGTTTAAAATTATTGCGGGGTTAGGGTAATCCACTTACCTTGTTTCTTCTCCCCTAACGATTTGGTGGTGACTTGTTTACGGTAAAATTCGGAAATTTTCAGGTTTTTTGTATGTTGTGCAGTGTCTGAGGTGGATTACTACGGATCGGCAGGGGACAAGTTATCAGTTTCAGAGGGAGAAAGAAAGTAAAGAGTAAATAAAACGAAACGGGAAATAAATTTAAGTAAATTAAAAATTGGTCTTTCTTTTTTAAAAATTGCCTACAGATTACGCGAAGAAACATCTCTCAGGCACATCTATGAGCTCATATTAATTTGTGAAACTGAAATCAAATCGGATCTTTCACTTCGGGATTGATCCCGGACCACCGCCAATAACTCGTTGAGTTGTTCTGATCATAGACGTGATATGTAAATAGACTGAACACTGCTATTGAGAGGAACTTCAAAAAGTGTGACCAACATGTCGACTCGTAGTCATGTGACTACTCTATGAAAAATAAACTTGGTTAGTCGATTTAGAATGTTATCGCCTCGTTTGGCGATATAGCATCTTATGACACGGTAGATGTGTGAATGCGCATTTCTATAGTGGCAAAAATGGTGAAATCGCCAAAGTCTATGTCGCGTGAACCAATCAGATGATAAATAGGCGTCTTCACCCGTCCCATGGACTAATGATATGATGAATGTTTGTTTCCATCGGCAGACGAACGTAGTCTAAGGGTCACTTACTACTAGTTTTGGTCACATGTTCCGGGACATAGAAAGTTTACCATTGCTCTCTCGCTTTACTTTTATATTTTCTCTCTGGCTCCAATATGACATAAATTCAACTACCAATTATACCAATTTTTTATACCGAGCAGTCACATGACTGCTAGTCGGCATGTTGGTCATGAAGCTCCTCTCAATAGCAATCCTCAGTCTATCTATATTTCCCGTCAATGCTCCCAAAATGGACAATCACCAACACCCATGGGTTAACAAAACAGGTTTCGAAACCAGGACTTAACTGGGCGACAATTTTCTTTCTGCTAAGACATTACCTCTAAGCTGAATATTTCGTAGGTTTCAAGTTTAGAAAGTTCTTTCTTCGTGTTGAGCTTCAAACATACTCCCAAAAGCTGATCAATCGAGTCCTTGAACATTGACAGAAACTGTAATTCAATTTATATTCAAAAATACACAAACAAAAAGAAATCCCTTATCAAATCGATTCTCGCTTCAACTATCCAATTAATGCATTCTCAATCGCGCACTTGTCCAGGCCTCAACCATCGAGCATTAACGAATGGTGCTAAATGCCCGAATGGTCATTAACTGCATTGCAGAAATCACCATTAACTGGACGAACTTTGCGAGTGAAGGCTGGGGTGGGTGGAGACAGGGAACACTTCGAACGCGCCCCTGTACGCAGCTGGAACAGCCCGAATACTTCACCCCATCCCACCACCATCAATCCCCGTCTCCAGAATCGAATCCCGAAATTCTCCGGAATTTCAAAATCTGGAATAGCCCCAGCGAGGAAGGTGGGTGTGGTGTAACTGATGATCGCCCAACAACGAGCGCGATAAATTTCGGGGGAGAAAATTTCTAAAAGTCCACCTATCCCTTTAATTTGCATAATCGGGTCGAAGGAAGGCTTAATCAAGTTCGCGGACCCTCTCCCCGCGACCCTCCACTTCTGTTCGGCCACCCTCTTTCGCTGGGGCCTCTGCTGTGTGAGCCCGGGGTCGGTAATGAAGGGTAATGAAGAGTTCCTTTGTTTGGGAGAGAGTTAATCCCTTTACGGAAGCCTTGTTACGGTTAATATGGCCGCTGTCCTTCCCACGTTTTATTATTGGTTGGGAAGAAGGTGGGGCAGGATAACCAGGTGGCTGCATCCGCTTGGAGGCTGTAATTCGGTGCTTGCTCGACACCCTGCTCGATTATTCAATTTGGGAATAGTGTGAGTTGTTTTTGAAATCAAGAGGTTTTGGACTTGAGATTGGGAAAGGGCACGAGGTAATAGATTAAAAATGTGGCAAACAAGATTGTATACATGAATCTGATTTGAGCGAATTTCAAAAGTAGATGTTTGTGAGATAACGCTTAGCTCCGATTTGCTACTTTTCAAAATATTTATTTTTTATGAATGAGTATTTTTTACGGGATGTTTGGTATCCGTGTTTATCCGCGCACATGGTAAACCTATTCACATTTTTCGGAAGGTCGGGTATCAGGCCTTAGGGCCGCGTAAATCTTTTCGGAGGGTCGGTTATGGACTGCGGATCGGTGAAACCTATCTAGAGGGCCGTATCTGACCTGCGAGAAAACATGTCCGGTGGGCTGAATCTGGACTGCGGGTCGGATAAATCTTTGTTAAGGACCAGATCTGGTCTGCTGGTCGGGTAAAACTATCTGGAGGCCTGTATTTGGTCGGCGGACCGGTTAACCTTATTTATTCAAGACCCTAACCCCAGCAATGTCTGGACTGTGGGCCTGTTAAAACCTATTTGGAAGGCATATCTGGTCTGAGGGCCTGGTAAATATTTGGAGAGTCGTATCTGGTGTCCGTGTTTAAGATCAATCTGTTCATTACTACTCATTCATCACGCATGGTTTTTATGAACGGCTGCTTAAACCTGACCCTGACAAGAAAAACAGCTATTCCTAGAAATAGCTAAGAAAATACTATATTGCTGCTAGCCTCTCCAATGCGAGGCGTATTCCGAAAATAATTGACGTTTTTTGTTTTTATCACATGTGGTAAGTGAAGTTTAAAAAGCAATCATTTCGCGAAATAAAAAATGCCCATCATTCTCAAAAACAGAATATCATTTCAGTAACTACTTTGTTGTAATTGTGCGCATTTTTCCCAGTATTATAACCCTCATTCGTCCTAAATTCCATGATATAAAGGGCAATCGACTTTGAATATAGGTTGTTCACGGAAATAAGCCACGAGTCAACCTTCATTTTGAGATATCTGGTTTTATAACAAAAAACAAGGAGAGAGAAAATTCTCTCGGGAAATACACTGCTGGCCACCATAAATGCAACACCCTGAAGGAAGCATGCAAATAATATGAAATTTACAACATGCATTAGCGGAGGTGAGATATGCAAATGATTAGAATTTCAGCGCAGACGCACATCACGCGCGCCTGTGGCGCCACTTCAAAGCGCTATTTAAGGCTTGGAGATTTCGACGATTTCAAGTACGGCAATTGTTTTTTTCTTGTGGTTTTTTCAAAAAAACGATCAATTATGCCTCGTAGAAAACAGCGATCATCTTTTGATCAAGTATCCGAGTTCGACAGAGGAAGGATAGTGGCCTACCGAGATTGTGGATTATCTTTCAGGGAAATCGGTAGTCGTGTTGGGCGAAACCAAACAACTGTAATGCGGATATGTGATCGTTGGATGCAGGAGGGTACGACGGACCGACGTGTTCGATCGCATCCACCTCAGTGCACCACTTCACGTGATGACAGGCATATTGTGCGTATGGCAGTGACGGATCGCTCAGCCACATCACGAACCATAGCACAGCACATTCAGTCTGTACCGCATCATCCAGTGTCTGCGCGTACCATTCGACGCCGTTTACAGCAGAGTGGTCTGTCCGCAAGACGTCCATTGCTTCGTCTACCCTTGACGCAGAACCACAGACGTTTCCGCCGCCAATGGTGCGATGAAAGAAGGATGTGGACGGCAGAATGGAATGAAATTGTCTTTACTGACGAGTCACGCTTCTGTCTGCAACACCACGATGGTCGGATTCGAGTCTGGAGACACCGTGGAGAGAGGATGCTGAACAGCTGCGTTATGCACCGCCACACTGGTCCTGCACCGGGTATTATGGTATGGGGCGGTATTGGATATCACTCTCGCACTCCTCTAGTACGCATTGCCGGTACTTTAAACAGCCAGCGCTACATCTCCGAGGTGTTGGAGCCAGTTGTCCTTCCTTACCTTCAGGGCTTGCCCACAGCCATATTTCAACAGGATAATGCGCGACCACACGTGGCACGCATTGTCCAAGGGTTCTTCGTCAATCGCCAGATTGAATTGCTTCCCTGGCCAGCTCGCTCTCCGGATCTTTCGCCGATAGAAAACATGTGGTCCATGGTTGCTCAACGATTGACCCAGAATACATCCCCAGCTGCCACACCAGATCAACTTTGGCAACGTGTGGAAGCTGCTTGGTCTGCTGTACCCCAAGAACACATCCAAAGTCTCTTTGAATCAATGCCGAGGCGTGTGGCAGCGGTGATCTCCAACAATGGCGGCTACTCTGGCTACTGATTTTGGCAGGAACCACACTTCACAGAAGTCTATAAATTTAATCATTTGATACTTGGTCAACATGTTATCTACAAAATAAATTTTGTTGTGATATCTCTTGTCTTTCTTGGTGTTGCAATTTGGGTGGCCAGCAGTGTATTTGAAAACTAATGGACCTTTGTTTTCAAAGATTAATATTTTGTATTTTGTTTGTGTTTATGAAAATGGAATGTATTCCCAGAAATATGTTAATGAAATTCATGTTTTTAACTGTACAATTTTTTTTCATGTTAATGAACAGCCACGTATCTGAAATTCCAATTTATCCTCTGTTCGTTTATTTTGTAATTAATTTCTTGCATCCTTGATCTGTTTAACTTTTTAATGCTTTTTTATTTTTCTTGCGTTTGGCGCAGCTTGTCCATTTTTGGACATTGCGCCAAAATACCCAAATTACCAACCATCAATCAACTAACCCGAAAATGTGTTTAACAGCAATTTCCCCAAAATGAGTTTATCACTTTAAAATAACTCCTTCAGATAAAGCATGTTCTTGCTTTATCTGATTTATGTTACCAAATTGCAATGTATGATCTTCAGTACTCCTTTACGGTACCTTTATCGTACCAATATGATTTGTAATCCTTTCATAATGAACTAAGGAAAGTATTGATAGAAAAACTGTGCACGACTACACTGTAAGGTCGTCACTTTTACAGGAAATGAACTTAAGAGGTATTCATAATTACTTCAAAACTCAAAATTTTCTTCTGTAGTACCATAGTATTATTTTTTGTACTACAGTGTGATGTATGTGAAATCGATTATATAAATGGATAAAGCAATCATACGTATTTCATCCAAAGTAAATTCTAGAAGCTATAAAAATGCCAAAATGGAGTTTAAAATTATTTTCCGCCTCTCACTTAAATTACATTTACATTTTTATTACATTTACATTGTAGAGGAAAGCTATTATTCTGATTACTTTAAATCAACGTTTAACCAATTCAATCGGAGCAACGCCGTTTAATTCTGTACCTTTTGACTACGGGCGGGACAAGTCATCCCAAATTCATATAGCGGAATAAAAGCCCCGTAGTGTAAAGGTTAATCAAGGTATTTTTACACTTATTTCACTTCATTTTGTGGTAGCCCACAAGCATAATATGATAAGCTTGGGTATAGGAATAAAGAAATCGTGTTCGAAAAAGTCCCAGCCGTGGTTCGGAACACCCTCATATTGGTTGTTCGGGAGGCCCAAAGAAAGGATCTTTCGGACAATGGTGCAGTCTCCCCTCTATCATTTGCTGTAAGGGTCAGAGGTTATGAGAGCTGATGCTTGAAAAATGCCAATATCATGCGGGCATTCCCTCTTTTGAACATGGGACTATTCACAAACTGCGTTTGCGTTGGTGAAATCGATGCGTATGAGAACATTATTAGGATGTAAAAGTGTCTGTCTTCAGTAAAACCAATGAATCATTTACTTAACTCTCCAAACGGTTTCGTCGAGATACCTCGTGCATCAAGATCCAACCATTTTACTAATGATGAGATATTTCGTCATCAAGGTATTGCCGATTTTCTGCTGATGACGAGATCAATCAATTTTCTTCTCATGACGAGGTGTCTCGTCCATCAAGATCTGGTCAATTTTGCTGCTGATGACATACCTAGTCAAGACCGTACCAACCAACCACCATTCTAAATAGAACATTTTTAACAATTTTCAGAGCACATGATCTTGTAAACGAATCAATACTTATGGGAATTTTTTCTAAGTTCTTAATTCCCCAAGAAAAGGTTTAGTCAAATGAAATTGTTTATTTTTGCGTCAATGTAACTTAGCTTTTTTATCTGGAAACTTCTAGAATTAAAGAGGATTGATTTGATTTTCATCGAATTCTACTTAAGAATTTGATTTCAACATAAAAAGACACACACATTCCATAATTTCTCTGTTCTGGTCCTATAACATAATATAGTGCGGTTCCAAGGTGAAGGCGATCAACCTTGATTTACTAGATATTCAAAAAGGTGTAAGAGCTCATTTTTTAGAACACCGCCATACGCAAAAGCATGAATGACGAATGCCAGTTGAGACCAGTTGTAGAATCGCTTTGTTTACGTTCCAACCTATCACCTAATTTAAAGAATAGACTCGTTTAAAAGCACGTGACACACCTGCCAACTCACGGTGCTGGACTACTTAACCCACCAAGTGGTTTCGACGAAATATCTCGCCCATCAAGAACTTACAAGTTTTAATAATGACGAGATATCTCGCCAATTAAGATATCGCCGATTTTCTTATGATGACGAGATGAAGATCTGGTCAGTTTTTCAAATGACAAGATATCTCGTTCATAAAGATCTGGTCAGTATTGCTGATGACCAGATAACTGGTCGAGACAACAACAACCAGGGTTAACAGATTTTTAAAATTTACCACTCAGGTAAGAATTAAAAGACTACCAAAAGCTAAAGAATAAAAATAAACACAACACAGAGAGGAATTACTACAAAATTGTACTGGAAACAGTTTATATAAAAACTAGTCAGATTCCTGTTAAAATCTATCTAACATACTAGTGTAGTGTTGTCACAATATGACGTCCACCTTAAAATAAATTTTGATTTGTATTCATTGATGTTTTGTTTCTTTCGTTAATATTCAGATTAGCTTTCTTCTGAGGACGAGATATCCATCGTCCATCAAGATCGAGTCAGTTTTCTTCTGATGACGATATATCTCGTCCATCAAGATCTGGCCAGTTTTGTTTAAATGACGAGATATCTCGCCGAGACAACCACCGGTAGGGTTAAGAAAATTCCAATTTGAATCCGTTGGTATTTTCTTGTAGCCCTAATTTTACCGAACAATTAATTGGAAATGACCTTGATAAAAGTTTTGAGGAGGCTTGGCCAATTAGAGAAAAACTGAGATAAATAATCACATTTTCCAAACGAATGAATTTATGCACAAATAACTTCAAATGTACTCTGCCTTTCCTCTTTGAAATCATTCAGTGTCAGATAAATCCAAGCACTGTTACTTCCTACTTATACAGGGCCTCAGAACGAACAAAAAGGGAAGTCTAAGCGAAGTAAATGTCTGCGAGTGATGCGATCTCCGTAGGATGGAAGACGTCTACCCAATCTTGTCAAGAACGAAATCTATTTCGAAATTAAGATGGAAAAGTGGAATTGGGACTTTATTGCCTCTCGATGCTGTAATGCATTAGCAGGATTAAGATCCCCAATATGGCAACAGTCTTATTGCATCGACTTCAGTGGCGAAATTGCCTCCTAGGTATTTCCACTTCCCCGCACATTTATTTTTGTGATTTAGTGCCCTCCATAAAGGTATCAACCAATCTTGCGAAGATGTCTTGATACGGAAGGGAGCCATTTATTGAATGGAAAAGGAGCCATTTCTTTCTTTTAAATGGCCGACTGTTTTTTTTAAAGTTGTGACTGAGAAAGAGAATGTGTCGTCTCTCTCGTCTTCAGTGGCCTGTAAGTGTGTTCTCACTTTCGCAGTAACGGCCCATTCCGAGTGGGAGGAGGTAATGGGAATTTTATGCAATAGAAATGTATTGAAGTGTAGAGTTTTATGGGATAAGAATAGAGGGGACTTGAGTGAGACTTGTGTGATGGCGGTCTGTTACATTGTTTTCTCCCTGTTATTTCGCAAAACGTTTTTTTATCTATGGGCCCCATAATGACACCCTCTATTTTTGAATGAGTGTTTTCTTAACCCTCCTGGTGGTTGTCTGGACTAGGTATCTCGTTTTTAGCAAAAATTGAACCAGATCCTGATGGACGAGTTATCTCGTCATTAGAAGAAAACTAATCAAATCTTAATCTCGTCATCACAAAAAATATCGGCAATATCTTTATGACGAAATATCTCGTCGAAACCATTTGGAGAGTTAAATAGTCGATTCGTTGGACTGATAAAGTGATTAACAGACAGGGTAGTAGTGATTTGTCTTACATGTTTTAGTGTCAATTTCTAATAATTTTTCTACAGACTACTACACTCTTATTTTACTCTTTTCTACTTGAGAGGAATTTTTAAGTTGGTATATTGCTCGTATCAACTACCCAAACTTGTTTTTGTCATTTTCAGAGCTCTATTAAGACACGTAGTCTTAAAAAGCAAATAAAAATTATTTGGGTGATAGTGATGTGGGAAAGACATCGATCGTTTAATGAAATAGACGGAGCATGTGCGGGCAGTTTTATGTTATTTCTTACGGTCGCTAGGTTTCAAGATGTGTCACGTAGTTGTGGGAAAAAGCAGGAATCCTAAATTATTGATTGGTTAAAGTGATTATCCACCGTAATCAAAAAGACCAATCTGCACTTCGATAGCTAAGTCGATTCGTACGCCGACGTGACTTACCCTTCAGAGATCTTGCGACACCGACTCCAGCCACAGGCCCTGTCTATTTCATTTGAAGGTCGATGGGGAAAGAATAATGTTGATTAGTTAGATTTTTCAAGCTCCTTATAACGCTTGAATGGAAATAAATTTTCTGTTTCATTGTTTATGGGGTTCGATTCATCCCTGGTTGTATTCCTTTCTCTGTGTCAGTAAAACTTTCCTTGTGTGTGAATGCCCATTACTTGGCGTTGTCTATCTTGTGTTTAACACAACTTGGTCAAGTATGGCCCTTGCGCCATAAAGCCAAACCCAACAACCGGCATCATTTATAGGCCACTGCTATAGAACTGCTCTCGGGAGAAGACAGTTCATTCGCGTGGTTTTGAGCGAGTCTATTAGTTAAATTAGGAGACACGTGGTAACATACACAAATCTATTCCACAATTGGTGTCTGAAGTGTGGATTCTGGTTTGAAGTTTATTATTCAATGCGGTAAACGATAGCATCGATAACGAGTTGACAGGGGTGAAACATCCACGGCGATCACCATTAATGTTTTTGAATGTGGCAACCCCTTTTCCTAACGCGTTTTCACACCAAGTCATTAATCAACTGACCCAATGTCAAGTTCCTTCTCCCGGGAGCTGTAGTATTGCAGTCTGCATGTTATAGACGGCGCAAGTTGGGTTCCTCTAACTCGTCTTGGATGTATTTCTCCCTTTTGTATCAGTAAAAATTTCTTTGCATGCTTGTATGTGTCTTGGTGTCTTGTGTTTGACACAGCTTGGCTAAATATGGACCTTGAGCCATAAAATCCAACTAACCAGCCAACGTTGTTTATGGCGGGCTTTCTCTTGAAAACAAGGTGTCCACAAAGTTACTATTTATTTGAACACTGAGCGTCACGAGATTTCCGAGTAGAGCAGAATTCCTGTATCCCCACAATACACATAATGACTAAACAACCACATCTATTGGTTGAAAGAGTCCTATGAAAGGATTCTATTGGTCAAGAAGGTCCAAACTGGTCAGAAGTCGTGGAGGGAAGACTGCAATTTGCAAAACTAATATATGCGTGTGAACCCCTCAGTGGGTTAATGAAACACATGAAAAATAAAAGTGTAACCTGCAATGAAAGATTTGTAGTCTTTTCCCATCATGTGTACAAAACTAGTAAATTTGCGATTGTTCATTTATTTACGTATAGTCGTATCATTTGAGATCCTGATTTATTGAGTCTCATTACAAACTTATTTCTGATATAATTTCACTTCTTTCCTTCGATTCTCCAGATTAATCGGAAAATTTGTGACATAAAAGAGAACTGACTAGAGAACCTTTTCAAAACCACCTTAAAAGAACAATAAATCACCCCAATGCATCTTTACGAAAATCTATTATGGGATGTAGTATCTTTCAATTGAAGAACGTGCAATGTTTTCGTTTGCAGCTCTCTAAACAAGCTTGGGAAGAATGAGTTTCTTTTCTAATTTCGCAAGCGCCTATTCGAATGAATCGAACACTGATATATATCCCTTAAGTAACTGACTTGCATGTTTGATCTGTTCCAACTTTGTTTCTTGAACAGAAGAAGCTTCGTTCTTACTTTTGACTCGAATCTTAGAGCTGGATTATTTCGTGGAACATGCTACATTCATTTATCGATTTGTGCATTGTTAGGTAGGACTGCATACCAGTGGACATCTTGAAGACTTCATTGATTTGTGCATTATTCTCTCGATAGCACTGTACATTAGTGGATATCTTGAAGACTTCATATATTCATCGATTCGTGCATAGTTCCTTTGTAGACCAGTGGATATCTTTAACGCTTTATCGATTGTTGATTTGTGCATTGTTCTCCGTCGTAGCATTGTATACTAGTGGACATCTTTAAAACTTCATCGATTGTTGATTTGTTCATTGTTCGGTAGCACAGCATACCAGTGGATAACTTGAAGACTTCGTCGATTTGAGCATAGTTCCACTATATACCACTGGACATCTTAAAGGCTTTATCGATTTGTTAATTTGTGTATTGTTCGGTAGCATGGCATACCAGTGGATATCTTGAAGGCTTCATCGATTTGTGCATTGTTCGGTAGACCTGCATATCAGTGGACATCTTGAAGACTTTAACGATTTGTCAATTTATGCATCGTTCCTTTGTTTGAAGCCTTAAAGATGTCCACTGGTATGCAGTGAAATTATGCACAAATCGAGAAATAGATTATCTTCATGATATCCATTGGTATGCAGTGCTATCGAACAATGCACAAATCGATGAAGTCTCCAATATGTCTACTGGTATGCAGTGCTAAGAAAAGCAAATTTTAAACGGAACTTTGCAGCACTTTTACAGGCAAAGAGCTTAAGAATGGGCATTCATAAACACTCCCAAACTCAAAATTGACTTTTGGAGTACACCTTAGTATCACGGTTTTTAAATGGCGCAGCTTGTCCGCTTTTGGGCCTTGAGCCATAAAACCCAACTATCAATCAATCACGGTTTTTAAAATTTTGTCTTACAACTGGGAGGCGATGCATATAAAATGGATTATTTGATGGAGATATACATGCATACAGTTTGAATCCAAAGTAAGTTATAGAAAACATAAAAATGTTGAAAAGGTAAAAACTTACTCTACAGTCACTTAAATGATATTTGCATATTTCTACGAAAGAGAAAAGTGATTATTCTGGTAAGTATTAAGACCTACTGTAAGGTCGGATAATTCTGCTAGTAATAGATAATTACATAAAAAATTATACTTTTTCAATAGATAATACATTATTTGTAGCATTAAATTAATAATTTAGTGTATTTATTGTTTGTTATTAAATATTTTATATGGTGAATAACAATTTATTTCTTTTCTCGTTTCAGGTAAGATTTTGCAGTATTTACACTCAATATAATACCATATACTGTGAGTAAACCAGAATTTACTTTGCTATTTATTTTCAGCCCCAACTTAAATCGAATTTTAGTTACAGTGTGTTATCCGTACCTATTTACAATTACTTTAAAACATATTATCGTTTTCTTTACTTGAAATATTCTTAAAATAATTTACCACAAACTACTATAGAAGCAGTTTGATTGTACTAGTATAAAAAATATAAAGTATTAACATGCACTCACTATTGTTTATTAACCCACCAAGTGGTTTCAACGATATATCTCGTCCATCAAGATCTAACCAATTTTGTTAATCACGAGATACCTCGTCATCAAGCTCTCATCATTAGAAGAAAACTGGCCAGGTCTTGATCTCGTCGCTAAAATATCTGCAATATATTGATGGCGAGATGTCTCGTCATTAAAAAAATTGATGAGATCTTGATGGACGAGCTATCTCGTTGAAACTACGTGGAGAGTTAATGACGAGATATCTCGTCCAACAAGATCTGGTCAGTTTTGCTAATGACGAGATGAAAGCCCTTGAAAGTGGGTGTATGATAAGCTGATGAAATACAACGTAAGATTTCACAATCTTCTAAATTATGCGAGTTTTACTTTTGTTGATTACGCAGAACAAATTTATTTTAAACTTTACAAACACTAAATTATTTTATTATTTATTTTTATACATTGAGTTTTAACCCTTCAAGTGATATCAACGAGAAATCTCGTCCATCAAGATCTGATCTATTTTCCTAATGACCAGATATCTCGTCGTCAAGACATTGCAGCTTTTTGATGACAAGATCAAGATCTGGTCAATTGTTTCTTCTAATGATATATCTCATCCATAACGATCTGGCCAATTGTTTCTTCTAGTGATATATCTAATTCACCAAGATCTGGTCAGTTTTGCTAATGACCGTTTTTAATTACCTCGTTGAGACGACCACCAGGAGCGTTAATATTAGGCATGCAATATGCAGTTAGTCCCCTTATATTCCCAGAAGGAGAAGGACAGCGCAAACGCAGTCGCTTTCCAGAAAAACAAGCCCACGGGAAAACGGGAGAAGTATTATCTCCAGTAAAAAAAAAGATCCGAAAAATACATACCGACCATTTAGACGGCTGTGGGGGAGGTACTGGATCAAAACATATTTGTCATTTATTTTTTTTTAAAACAGACAGTGTATTCGATTTTATGCCCGAGGAAATGTTTCTCGGGAACATGTACTTCCAAAATCTTGCACAAGGTTCACGAGATTTTACCCGATGTCTCTTTGTCCCCATGTGCGCTCCAAACCTGCCCGTTTTTTTTCCATCAATAGAAGTTTTCGTCGCTGCCTGTTCTCAATCTCAAATCCCAGATTTGGTCCCGGGCTTAAGCTTGTCCCGGAAAAGCTTTCTTACCTTTTGTTTTCCCCCGTATTGAAAGCCGGTTTTTAGCTAGTTAAGGCTTTCCGTCGTGAATCGCTAACATTTCCGTTTCTTGGGATGGGAGGATTTAGTAAGAGAGAAGAGGATAACGCGTATAGGTTTCTCTTTAAGTTTATATGCAGTGTCTGTCATGGGTTTGTAATTTTTTTGTGTTTTAATGGAGATGGGTACGTTTCGGTTGGATTCCTGGAAGAAAGCTCTTATTTAACGTTCCGAGACGGAGATTGTGTTATTTGTGAAATACGAATCGGGTTTTCTAAGAGAGGGAAAGCTGTTATTTATTGTTTACGTGAAAACATTTTTAATGCGAACTGTTATGTAAGGAAGCATAATGAAACTTTAACCCTTCAAGTGGTTTGGATAAGAAATCTCGTCCATCAATATTTGGTCAATTTTGCTAATGACATGTTTTCACGTCATCAAAATATCGCCATTTTTTATGATAACGCTATCAAGGTCTGCTCAGTTTTCTAATGACGAGATATCTTGCCCATTAAGATCTGGTTATTTTGCTAATGACGTAATACCTGGTCATCAAGGTATTGCCGATTTTTTTATGATGACGAGATATCAAGATATGGTCAGTTTTTTCTAATGACGAGATATCTCGTCCATCAAGGTCTGGTCTGTTTTGTTAATGTCAAGATACCTCGTCATCAAGATATTGACTATTTGTTGATGAAGACTAGAGCCAGATTTGATCCGTTTTCTTAATGACGAGATATCACGTCATGAAGATATTACCGATTTTTTTTCATGACGAAGAGGTCAAGATCTGGTCAGATTTTTTCTAAGGATGAGATATCTTGTCCATCAAGATCTGGTGAGTTTTGTTAATGACGAGATACCTTAGCGAAATAACCAACAGGAGGATTAAGCAATGCATTATTTGTTTCAGTTTAAACAGGTGTTGTGGTCAGTTGTCTTATACGTCCCCACTACATTCTACAGTGCTCGTTGAGAAGAGTTTTGAAGATAAGTTTTGTATTTCAAACCACATACCAGCTGGAAGAGTACATCAGAACGGATATGTTATACCAGTTATTTCGGTCTGTTATAATCGAAACAACTTTATTGCGTTAAAGCAGAAATAACTTTATTGGGTTAAAGCAGAAATAACTTTATTACGTTAAAACTATCAAATTATATGAATACACATGGAATCAGATGAGAAAGATTCAAAAATAAATACATATCTTTAACTATTGTGGTAACCCCCGTAACATAACCCCCGTAAATGGAAAAGCGAGTAAACATACTTTTAACTGTCAAAACAATACGCGAAGGAATACATTTAAAGAAAGAAAACTGGAAAAGTATTTTCCTCTTTAATATTCATTTCATGTAAAATATGTTTAATACATATACATATTTTCTGTATTTAAGTTTTATTTTATACTTGCTTGAGCTTTGCCCGAGAGTTTTTGCTCCTTAAGGTAAACCAACTCGCGCCTCTGTTTCGTCAGCAGTTTCGTTGCGTCATCTAACAGCTTTTTGAGCTTTGTCCGCTTTACGTGCTTGTGTTCTTTCCTCTTCCGCTTGCTCGGCTCGTGATAGCTTTTTTGTTATTTCGTGTTGATTGGAGTTTTATTTAAATTATCATCTTACGCAATATTCTATATTAAATTTGCTTCTGTGGTCTTAAGAGAACGACTTAGCGAGCTGAAAATAGTTGCGTTGACCTAGAAATTCCAGACAGAATAAGCTGAAAATTTCATTACCTCAGAGGTTAGCGTTATTTTACAGCTTCAGACAAACATATTTCCTGCTTTCTATATAAAAGAGACTTCATGTACAAAATCACAAGAGTTAACTCCGTTTTGAGCGACATTTTAAGGTTAATTCAACGGATCTCAATGTTATGCAAGTGGGTTGTAAAAATTTAAATGCATAAATATATAATATGTTGTCAGTAGGATATAATATATACTTTAAAATAACTTTACTAAACCAAAATTTTAAAATTTTCTTTCAGATGGAATTCTAGAATTTATCGAATAGGCCTTAGTAAAAAGAATTAAAAAAAAATATTTACTTTTCGCAAATTATGCTCAAAGTGTTTTCAAGTAAACAACTTTGAATTCAAACGAGACGATGAGCATATTTATTTCATACTTTTATGCGTTTTGATTCTCTGTTCAAAAACTAATATTTGAAAAAAATGTTTGCCCGGGAATATAAAGTACATCGATCTCTTCTGTAATATATGAGTTATAAAATGTTCATCTGTCCTGTGTTGGTCTGGCGAGAGAGGATTTCTATGGTGGTCCACAAATGTAGTTTTAGACTTTAAAACCGATTTGGCCTTGTAGTCTTGGTCTAGCTGCTTAGATAGGCATTAACAAGTAACAACACATATTTCGGAATACGTTTGCCTATGTAGCACATGCCAACGACATAGATTGCTTAAAAAATATCTGACCAAATTGTAACACGGGTGATAGAGGGGCCCAAAATAAACATTTTAATAAATTTAAAATTAAGTTCTTTTAATTAAGAAACATTTGAAAAATAAACAAAGTAAACAATCGCTCGCTTCCGTTCGCAGCTCCATACATCAGATGCATAGCTGCGACCTCTGAATTCGTGTAGTGATGCATGCCATTGAAAATCCGAGCTGGGAATGACGCCTTACGCATCAAAAACGATGTTGTTCACTGATATAAATTGCACCCTCTACCACCTAAGCGAGACATTTCCGGACACACAATCTTTGAAAAAATGTTCTTTTGGGCTCCTCTACATCTGGGCTCCTCTTTACAATTTGGCCAAATATTTTCGAAACGCAATATAGTACTCTGGTATTAGCTCTTTGTCACTCCTGTTGAAAAACCGTGCATTAATCGAACATGCACCTAGTCTGTACGGAAATAGCTCATGACCACTCAGAACAAGCACTGGGAGAACGAAAAATTACATCCTGCTAATTCTTTTGCATCGTTTTAAACCCTACTTTAATCGGCAGTCGAAAAAAGCCCACCACCTATCAACAGCCAGCTCGCGTCCAACGAGCGGAGGTGGTGTTACAAACTTGTTAACATTCAGGACTGTTGCGTCGACAACTGCGGGGCGGAAAAGGGAATTTTGCTAATTAACTAGTTAATTACTGACGGGAATGCTTTTAATTAAAAGGGACTGGTAGCGGGAGGGGTCCCCTCTCAACAGTTGCTTCCGGTCCGGTGATATCGACGAAGTTGACGGAAGTGGCATCGAAATGCCTGACGCGAAATTGAAAAATCCATTTCGTTCAGTATCCGGCAAGTGTTGGTGATGGCCTGGTGAATGTGATAAGTTGAGTATGCTATATCCGATAGGGTGATGGGCACTGGAAATGTCTGGCTCGATCACAAAGCGCATACATACACTTGGCGAAGATTGCCTTTCGATGGTATCTGCTTCACGATTTCTGGTGTTTGGAGATTTTCACGCTGGCGTATTGGAGAGATTCCGTTGATAATGGAACGGATTTTTATTTCCATCTTGAGGCTAGAGAGGATCATGTTTTAGGAAAATGGCGTTTTATGTATTGTTGAAGTATTATCGCTGGGTATTGTCATAAAAATGAAAGTATGCGTGTGGGTCGATGTCTTTATCTAAAGTAAGACGGCAATCTCTTCTGTACAATGGAACAAGCTGGGATGAAAGATTTACCCGTCACTTCCGGCGCTTAATTTTGTGATAAGGATCTTTCTTCACTCTTAGTAATTTAATGAACTAGTAAATTTAATTTACTTGGTGTATGGAAATCTAATTAGTTAATGCATAATCCATAACTAATTTAATCTTCCGTTTTTGGTTCAAAGAAAAGCTTTTCCGAGCTATAGAAGAGTTTCACATTGATTCATTAATGGCGATTTCCAGTTATATAGCTTTCGGATATCTACTTTGTTTTATGGGCGTACTTTAGACAGCAGGATTCGATGAAGAGTAGAAAATAAATGGTTGGTTTCCTTTCATTTCTTTTATTTTAATATTTTTTCCCATTTTTCTTCTTTTCGTATAGAGTTGTGGTAGCCCGGTTGGAAGGGCAGCGGATTAGCAACCGGAAGGTTGCGAGTTCGAAACTCGATCCAACCAAAGACCGTTGTATACGTGGCCTCAAATGTCATCATGTTGGCTTGGTGTGGAAGTGGAGAGGGGGTTGCCAGCTCAGATGTGACCTCGTCATCTGACCGTGGTTTAAAACTACGAGCTGTTATCCTCGGATCTTTCTCTTGGGGTTTGATCCCGGACCGTCGCCAATGGGTCGTCGTTGTATTGCTCTAGTGCGACGTTAATTCAACTACTTACCTCCTGTCTTATATCTGTTTTGCACAAAAATTCACGTGCTGAAACTTAACCAGTCATGGAGATTGGAGTGTTTAAAGTTCAAGTCAGGTTCCTAAGTTAAATGTTATTTCTAGAAATTTTAGCAAGGCGTGTGAAAGACAGTACAATTTTGACAACCAAAAAGTACTTTATGGTGTAGATAAGTTACACTACCACTGGTAATGTAATTTAATTTTTGTATTAATGGCTATGTTACCACAATACTCCCCTCCAGAGTTTAGCAGTGGCTGAATTCGATAGATGCTACCACTAGTGGATAGATTAGTAATTGCTTGAGACCGTGAGAGCTGAATAGATCACAGATGTACTTTCGTATGCTTGGTCATGTAAAGGATGATCGCGACCATTTGACTTCCTGTATTGCCTTTAGCAGCCAATTGTGAGGTGCCGAGTGAAGCGAAGGCTGAGTGCCAACGAACAGTGAAGCCGTGATAGGAATAGAAGCAGTGTCTGTTACTACAAGGCTTGAAGTAGTTGTTAGAAGTGATTGGCATCGAAATGTTTATCGTGGAACATCAATCGTAGATAGCTCTGATTGCGGCGTGCCATCTGAAATTTGTAAAAGCGCAGTCAGGTTTGTTTATAAAAATGAGCGTATTCACATCCCGTCCGGGTCCGTCCAATTCAGAAAGATGTGTGAAAGACGGTGCAACCTTTGTCTATAAAAACGTACCTCAGGATGGAGATAGGTTACACGATATATTACTGGTTAACTTTTATTGTGGTGGTTAAGTTTATCATATATTTGTATTTGTGTCAAATATGTACAATGTAATGGCCAAAAAGAAAAATTGGTGTAAAAAAATTCGATAATACTACCGCAACAATCGGGTGGTTAGAGTTTGGTTAGAGTGGGGTAGACTGAAGCGCTTGGTTGCAAATTCAATCCTCGCAGGTATTGGGATAGATTGCTGTTTCCCAGTATCTTTAAATGAGCCTTAAATTTTAGTCAACTTTCCTTTAAAAAGGCATTTATACCTCACTGCATTTGAGAAACGATTAACGCAAATTCGAATAGTCGATTTAATTCATGATTCGAATCGATTAAATTCATGATTATTTGGGGATATTTATCTGGAAAAAGAAGGTTAGATTAGGCGTGATTTGACCAATATTCACTGATAAATCGTAATTAGTATTTCTATTATCATGCTGTAATTTCATATAGATACCAAAGTATTATTTTTTCAAAATTCATTTTGAAATAAAAAGTATCCCTCAATCTTTAAACATTTCTTTAAAATATAGTATTGCTTGAAAAACGGTATAGAGATCAAATTTAAAAAATGTAATTAATGTAAGACTTTTGTGATAAATAAAAACTATTCAAGTTTTATTATTTTCTAACATATTATTGCTTGAAAAGCATTAAACAGAGGCATAATATAAAATTAAACGTAATATTAAGTATAAATACTCTCCATGCGACCTTTTCAATATTCTATTCCTGAAGTCTTTTTGCGGGCATATTTTAGATCGGATTATTATGTATAAAATTTTGTTCTCTCTCTCAATAGAATCTTATCTTCAAATTAAATAAAAATTCTGCACTAACTCGCTCATTGTTGACACTTTAAAATAGGTTGAATTTCAAATCTTCAAATAGAATCGAAAATCTTTATTTTGCTTCTACAAGTCTCAGATTTAAATGTTGGTAATTTCAGAATTTGTATTTGTATTCCCTCAAGTTTTTTCAGGCTACAATATTTAGTCAACGAAATCCCTAAAATTCTTTTAAGTGACACCATTGAAATGTTTCTTACGCGTCTTTTTAAAATTGTTTCTTTTTGAGTTGTCTTCTTTTAAGTTTATAATCCATGTGTGGTGGGGTAGACATATGAGGTACCTTCGGAGATAGTGGAATGAATGAAGCAGATATAGGAAGTTTGAACGATTGTTTACTGTGTGAATAACAGTTTGAACGATTAAAATTCATTTTGATAATTTTTGTTAAGATATTGTTGCTGTCCAATATTAATTGTAGAGTAGCTTGGTAATTTCGAATGGTACCACTTACGCAGTCCTCACTCCACGTAATTCAGTTACATTGGCCCAAAGTTCGCCCAGCATCGTAGAATTTCGACATATTGCAGTCCCCCCGCTCTCAGTACACCCGCGCACTCGGTGTAAAGATCATATCAGGTACGCATATCGTTCGTCTATACGACTGTATATTTATCTTCTGGATGTTTCTTCTGATTCTAAAATCTTTATAACAAACAGTTGTAACATTAGACTTTTCATGTATGCCACTCAGTACTGTTCCGATTTTAAAGGAGTATTCACATCAAAAGTGGATTTATAGTTTTATGTGTAAAGAAATACTAAATAAATTCTTTTCCATGCTGGTGATACTTCTCGGTTTCTCCATGCTTTTTTATTTCTTAATAAACTTATTATCATCTTTATTTCATTCTAATCTTCATTATATTATGTTTATAGCATCTATTCATTCCTCTCATTATTTTTTCATCTCTGTTTACTCCATGTATTTTCTTTCTCAAAACTTTAAAATTGTCGTTTACATAACATATCTTTCTTCTCTCCTTATACAGGAATAACTACTGATACATCGATATCGTTACTTTTGGAACAGAAATCGATACATCTTTCTTTTACGACTTGAATACATTTTAGCCTACAATTTACGACACATATCGGAAAGAATTATGTTTATTGCTTTTCTATCATCTTCACGAAACTCATATTATTCCAGGAGAATTTATTTGTTATCTATTCAATTCTATTTTTTTAATGGAGAAATTATTCTGTAGATATAGACGGGTATAGAAAGAAAAATCTTTGTATGCGATTTTTAGGAATAAATCTAGTACTGTATTGTATAGTTCTATCTAGAGAAAATGTTCTGAAATTGTATTCGCTTATCTATTATAATGGGGGTATTACAATGCTTGAACTTTTCAGAACAATTAAATGTATGCGTGTTTCAGAATTTGTTTTATCTTTGTTCCATAATGTAATTGGTTACGGATAAGCAATTCGGACAAGATAGTGGATAAATAACGTATACGATATTTCCCTTACTCAATTATGAAAATATTTTCTCTCAGTTTTTCTCGATAGTTCGTTAATAGCCTCATCTATCGAAGTTGATAATAAAAAACAGCGTTTTCTGACTTACTTGAAACAAAGGCACCTTATTCAAATAAAGGCGCACGGAATGGTGTTATGGAGCGCTTTGAATTAGCAACCGATCCAACCAAAAGACGATCGTGGACGTGGGGACTGGAGAACGTTTAATCTTCTGTGGCCCCAAATGTACTCACGTTGGCGTGGTGTGGAAGTTTGGAGGATGGAGTGCCAGCTCAGGCGTTGACCTCGTCATCTGACCGTGGCTGAAAATTGCAAGATGTTGTCCTCGGTTTGATCCGCCATGGTTCCCTTCACCATAGATCCTGGACTGTAACCAATAGACCTTTGTGTTGCTTCAGAGCGACGTTAATTCAACTACCTACCTCAAATAAAGACGCCATGTCGTTTAAATGAACTAAATTTATTTTAATTATATTATACGCCACAATATATTTTAAATTCTCATTTGTCATACGTATTAAGTGGAGGTGGGACAAGTGCAGACCCAAATCTTCAAAATTAATAGTGAATCCTTTCTCCAGTAGTCTCTCCCAGTAATTTTTGGAAATTTTATATTTTTCCACTCTACCAATATATATTCACATTCTTATTTCTTTAACCCTACTATGGATATTATGTTAAAAAATGCTTTCCAATGCTATTTCGCCCTCGGGCATATCTTGAGATGTGTACGGGCTTCATGGACTCGAGGAACTCAAGTGATCTTTTCTTTTCTCATGGGGTTTACTGTCTTTAGTGGCCACGTGGGTCGCATTCCCAGGACACCCAAGCTATCTTTTTCTGGTTTCACTCCACTAATCTGTTCCCCAATCCCCCTTTTTTCTTCCTTTCACGACATTTCCCCCTTGAAGTTATCTTGTGCGGTGCAGCGTGGACAAATATACCCCTTGCACCAGACAACGCCAAAACAATCAGCCAACTAATGCTTTTTAATGAGGATGCACTTACCGCACATGATGGGCAAGTGCCATGAAGTGTTTTCGTGTTTGCAATTTATAATAGTATTTCGAGAAGGACGAAAGAGCACATAATTTCATTCATAAATTCTTTGGTCTGCACAACTTCCCTGCCGAAATTCCCTGTGAAACTAATCTATGCCTTTAAGCGATTCCAGCAGGTGGCAGCTCTTAATTTAATCACGGACACATTTTATATACCACTTACCCCGCAAAGGTATTTCCCACATCTCACATTAGTTTAAATACACGCACTACAACAATGCATACAATCCGATGATATTTATTCCTTAGTTTTTAATCGATCTGTTTGAAAACTTTTCTTTACAATTTGTATTGAAAAACAATTTCAAACAGATCGATTAAAATCTAAGGAATAAATGATATGAGGTTGTATGCACTGCTGTAAGGAGGTGGAATTTAATTTTTATTATACTAATGTAATTGCAAGTTTATCAAACTTGCGATGACGTATGTGCATCACTTTATGTACACGTATAACCGCAGAAACACTACCGCCACCTACATTTAAGCTTGACAGAAAATGCCTCACATAGGAGGATCACATGCGGAAGATGATGGATAGGTAGATAGTTAATTGCACTCGAGAACACAACGGGGTCTTGGAGACGGTCCGGGATCCATCCAGAAGGGAAAGATCCACGGACAACGCCTCGTAATTGTGAACCATGGTCAGATGAAGAGAACAACACCTGAGATGGCAGCCCACTCTAAGAACTTCCACACCACGCAACTTGAGTACATTTGAAGCCACTACAGATTCAACATGCACCAGCCCCACGGTCTTTGGTTGGAACGAATTTTAAACTCGCAATTCTCCGGTTGCTCTTCCAATTGGCTACCGCGGTCCTCTCTTAGTAGGATCACATGCTTAAGAGTTCCGAGCGAACCATGGTTTGAGGTTTTTCAGATTTAGTTAGTAAAGTGCGATAATTAAAATTAAATTAGTGCAATTATTTTAGTTTCATTTTTTTCTATAAACTATCGCCGCCTGCTTGGAAGAAAATGCCTCTCATAAACCGGTATTCGAACTCGAAACCTACAGGGTGGCAGACAACTGCCATGGCCACCATACCAGTTAGGCAGTTAATGAATCTGCTGAACTAAAACAAAATTAAACCAATTCTCGTGTTGCCATTAACACTCGAATAAAACGCACTAGATACTTCGGGGAGGAAATAAAATTCTTCCGATGCGGAAAGTTTCTTGTTTACCCACCAACAGGAAAACAAAAGTTTGTTTTGTCAGATTGGAAGCATAAAGGACAGCAACTCACAACAAAAGAGAATTATTAGCTTAGTGGACTTTCTCTCCTGTCCATCCATCGATCTATACTATGTATATATATATCAGGAAACATTTTCTAACTTCTTTCCCTCAGATTTAGCTCTTATCGGCTTCTTGACTCGCCCCATTTTTGTCTCTCCTCTCCAGTTTTCTAAGTCATTCCGTCAAGAAGTTTAAGCTGTGGTGCAATCACAGTTATCGACAGGTTATCAACCGGATTTCCGTCAGCCCCGAAATCTTTTCCCCCGAAAGCTTATTTTTAGGAAAAAAGTAAATTGCTGGTTGGTGATGTTGGAAACAAAGTTTGATTTGTTTCTGTCGACGTTCTGATAAATATTACCCGCATTTCCTTTCATTTGTTCCGTATCTGATGTAAACAAACATTTCAAAGAAAATTTGTGGGATATGTGTTATATTGCGTTAAATATTTCCTGTTTTGAGAACACAAAATCTACAGCAGTGAATTTTTTTTTCTGAGGCATTAATTCTCCAAGTGGTTTCGACGATATATCTCGTCCATCAAGATCTGACCAATTGTGCTAATGACGAAATACCTCTTCATCAAGGGATTGCCGATTTTTTTATGATGACGAGATCAAGACCTGGTGAGTTTTCTTCGATGACGAGATATTTCGTCATTAGAACTCTGAAGAAAACTCTTCTGACTTCAAAACTCGTCAATAAAACTCTTCTGACTTCAAGACTCGTCAAGAAAACTCTTCTGACTTCTGAAACTGATTTCTAATGACAATATTTCGTCATTAGAATGACTTCTAATGACGAGATATCAAGATCTGGTCATTATTTTTGTAATGACGAGATACCTCGTCGAGACAATCACCAGGATGGTTAAACATGTTGGCGTGGTGTGAAAGTTTGGAGAGAGATGCCAGCTCAAGTACTGACCTGGTGATCTCACAGTGGTTCAAAATTACGAGGTGTTATCCTTAGATCTTTCCCTTCAGGACTGATAGCAGACCATCGCCTATAACCCATTGTGTTGCTCCAGTGCGACGTAAATTCAACTACCAACTACCGCTTGAGTCTTTAAAATGCTCTATTATGAACTGGTCGGTCCGTTTGCCTGATCTGCGAGTTGTAGGTGGAGCGTATTCCTCCTTGGATGTATGTTTCTCTTTTGTGTCAGTAAAACTTTCTTTGTGTGTGTATTAATTACCATTACTTGGTGTTGTCTGTCTTGTGTCTGGTGCAACTGGTCAAATGTTGCCCCTGTGTGTAAAAACGCCCTTAGAGAATGGACGGCACTAATGTTTATAACTGGCATTCTAGCTTAGTATATACGTTAAAATATTTACATTCAAATTATGGATAATAAAAAAAATTCACTTTCCTTTCACCTACGCACATCACACACTCTAACATCACCATCTGCTACAATTTATTAACCCTAAAAGTGGTTTCGTTGCGATGAGATATCTTATCCATCAATTGTGCTAATGACGAGAAATCTCGTCATAAAATTATTGACGATTCTTTTTAATGATGACGAGACCAAGATCTGGTCAGCTTACTTGTAATGACGAGATATCTTTCATGAAAATCTGGTCAGCTTTGCTAATGACGAGATACCTCGCTGAGACAACAACCAGGAGGGTTTCCCCAATCTCGATGACCTACAACCTATGAGTTGTAGGCGGCGGAGGTTCGATTCTTCCTTGAGTATTTTTCTCTCTTCTGTTTCAGTAGAACTTTGTGTTGTGTTATGTCCATTTACTTGACCAACCGCAATGTCTGCCTTGTGTCTGGTACAGCATTTCCAAATATGGCCCTTGCGCCATAAAAACCCAACCGCCCTTGCGTCGTAAGCAATTCCGAGTTGAACGCATTAAAAACTCAACCTGCCCTTTTCCACATCCGCAACTCTCACACTGATTGCGGTGTTCCTACGAACGATAGCGTCCTCTTCCGGCATTATTTTCAACTACACACCAGACACCATCTATATAAGTTTCATCTGGGCAGAGACTAAGAGTAATGGTGCATTAGGTATGGAGATTGTTCTCTGAAGCAGGTCCATATCTTTCATGGGCGGTCGAAAGCGGCACCAAAGCAATTCGTCATCGCTTCATTTCATCCGTCCATTGTTGCCGTCTCTTATCTTCTGCAAGGAGAAGGAGGGATCGGATGAAAAGGAAACCTTTCAATTGGAGCCGAGAGGAAAATGCGGGCCAGTGATTGGTTTTTGGAAGCGGAACGCTGGGATGAACTGCGTTTTCTCGGGTTTCCGTATGATATAGATGAAATGCTATATAAAAGGCTCTTCTGGAGCAACGTACGGATTCTTTTCAGGTGACTTCCATGAATAACGTGAAGATGGTTATGGATTTGTGAATAGAGATAATGTATGGATACACATTCTATCTTTTTCAAATGATTTTTAGTGTTTTTTGGAATTTTAATTTGAATGTAGTATTATTTCCTCCGAAACGAGTTTTTTTTTAATTTTATCATTCCGGTGTGTTTTGTGGTTTTGGAATAACGTAAATATGGTTCGGTAGGTAGGTAGGTATTTTAATTAACGTCGCACTGGAGCAACACAACGGACTAGCGACGGTCCGGGATCAAATCCGAAGGGACAGTTCAGAGAACAATACCTCGTCATTTTGAACACAGTCAGATGACGAGGTGTTGAACTGATTTTGAAACCACGGTCCAATGACGAGATCAACACCTGAGCAGGCACTCCACTCTCCAAAGTTCCACACATGCCATCGTGAGAGCATTGAGGGGGGTCACGATAGATTTAACGTGCACCAGCCCCCACTAACATGACGGTCTTTGGTTGGATCGAGTTTCGAACTAGCAACCCTCCGGTTGCTAATCCGCTAGTCGTCCAACCGGACTACCGCAACCCGTGAAAAGAAAGTAAAAGGGGAGGATTGGTCGGTTGATTTAGGGGTTTTATGACGCAAGATCCTAACATGGATAAGTTGCGCCAAATGCAGGACCAAAATTCAACTTATGAGGAAGAAAAGCTAAATGATAGGAGAGGGTAGAAATCAAAGGGAAAGAATCACTAGGATACAGGGGGTTGTAATGCCCGTACACACCTGAAGATATGCCCCTGAAAGAAAATATTGGAGGGAGAGGATAAAGTAAAGAAAGACCACTTGGGCATCCTGGGGTCGCGACATCCATGTTTACCAGAGCAGTAAACCCCGTGGAAAAGGGTTAGATCACTAAGGTACCTCCTGTTCGTGAAGCCTGTACACACCTAAAGATGTCCCCTGCAGGATAGGACTTAAAGGAGTAGGGATTATAGGCACTAGAAGAAGTATTCTTTCTTGGATATTTCTTAGGCAAGTGAATTTTTTCATTTTTCAGACGAATTTTGTCTGAGTTATAGGATGGATTAGCAGCTGTTAACGATAAAGCCGCCATGACAATCAAAACTGCAAAAGGTGTGGATTCGTTAACTAGATCTTCAAACCCTTTGCACGATTAGAGCGAAAATTGACCAATTGACAAGTCGAGTGGTTATCATCAGACAAGTCAAGACACATTCAGGAGATGGTAAACGATCATCATGCATGAAAAATTGTTCATCTTCTCGTGCAAATGAGGTAAATACTAAACTCTGCTAGCATCATGCACGATTTGCTAACAAGGCGAATACGTGCCACCGTGCAGTTTGCATGGACCTTCTAATGAAATAGACAGAGCATGTGGGCGAAACACGACCTTCTAATGAAACAGACAGTATGTGCGCTCAGGTTCATGTTATTTCTTCCCATTGCTCGGTCTGACGACATTGGAAGTGAGGTACAGCAATATGCCAACAATATTTTTATTACGAAATTTTACATTTTGACGTGAGTTACACAGGGAAACCACACATTGGTTCAACACCAGTCTTGGGACAGCAAATTGCTTGAAATATGCTTGCGTACCAACGCGTGTTCTATATTAGAAACGAAGTACACATGCGCATGTCGTATGTTTTGTCGCATGTTGCTACAGTGTGAGGCCGGGCTTACAGTTTCAAGTTTTCAATGGTGCGAGCATCAACCGTAGTGCACGTTTGACCATCGACCTTCTAATTAAATAGACAGTGCATGTGGACGGGGTCGTAGGATCTCAGAAGGGTAAGTCATGTGGGCTTACGAATAGACTATTGGCTATTGAAGTGTGTGTGTTTTTAATCACGCTGGATAATCACTTTAACCAATTATTAATGTTTTTCACATTAAGATTCATGCTTCTTCCTACAACCACGTGACAGATCTTCAAAACGAGTGATCGGCAGAAATAACATGAAGCTGCCCGCACATCCTCCATCTATTTCATTAGAAGATCGATGACAGTTTGTTGGAAAACTCCTTGGCTCGTCATTTTTTCAAAATAGTCAATTTATTTTTCATTACACCTTAACTCAGGGTTATATTTTCTCGTGGGTGCATCTTCTTTCTTTCCTTTTTATAGCGGGGACCATATCACTATATTAATACCTAACAAAGATTGTAGTTTATATGTTGCAAATGGGGGAGGCTTAATTCATACTTCCCCAATACTAATTAATACTAACGGCCATAAAGATCTTACTTCAGATTCCGGTTTACGTCGTGATTTTATTTGGAGTTTTTCAATCGCCGATGTTTTCCCACCTACTTTGGGAGCGGAATTCCCCGAGAGATTTGAATTATTGGTGGACAATAAAAACTGTATGATTAAACCACTTAACTTTCCTTAAAATATCTACAGCCTGATGGTCAACTAGGATTAAAAACAATTTTTGGCGACTCGCCCCCATATCAATTACTTCAGAAACTTCATAATATCACGAAGCCTTCACTAATATTAATACTATTATCTGTACATTTATAATATTCATCCTTCATGTCTGGGGGCCCAGCTATAAAACTATTTGCGGCTTGGCGCCCGTCTCGTGATATTGAAGATATATAAGATAATGGGTGAAGATGACCATATATGGCCCTTGCGCCATAAAAACCAATAAACCATACAATAAACTAATGGCGAGTTCGAGACATACTGGTAATTTGACTACCCACTTTATCTGAATATCTGCAGCATTTCTTTGGTAGAAAAGGGCCAATGTCCAAATTCAGTGATTTTGTGTTATGTTCACAAATAACTTCAGGGTGATGAAAGTTATAATAGAAAAGATGCCAATGTCCTCCTATCAATAGATCATGAAAATATCAAAACATTGGAAAGTATTTTTTTGTACACTGAATTCAAAATTAAAATACAAAAAATTACTAAAGCAGCTGTGCCGTGGTCGCTCAGTTGGTAGAGACGCGGATTTGCAATCGGAAGGTTGCAAGTTCGAAACTCGATCCAAGCAAAGGCCATCGTGTGAGATGGTGCACGTTAAATATATTGTGGCCTCGAATGCCCTCACGTTGACGTGGCGTGGAAGTTTGGAGAGGGGTTCCAGCTCAGGTGTTGACCTCGTCATCT
Source organism: Meta bourneti (assembly GCA_933210815.1). NCBI lineage: Eukaryota > Metazoa > Arthropoda > Arachnida > Araneae > Tetragnathidae > Meta > Meta bourneti. The sequence continues at coordinate 70,082,159 of OW119922.1, read as the reverse complement.
GATCGTGGTACCAAGTTACGATGTTGTCTTCGGGTTGCCCTTCGGGGCTGATCCCGGACCGTTTCTTATATCCGATTGTGTTGCTCCAGTACGACGTGAATTCAAATATCTACTCAATCAGGTGTTGCCAAAAATTAGCAAACCGAACATTGGCCCTATTTGTACCAAGGTACAGATTTATACTTTATGTTTTGGGTAGTTAGGTAGGTAGTAAATCAACGTCCCCCTTAGCAACATATACAGCACTGGGATCTATTGGAGACGGTCTGGCATCGACCCCGAAGGGAACGATCCTAGAACAACACCTCGTAATTTTGAACCATGGTCAGATAACGAGGTCAACAACTGAGCTGGGACCCCACTCTCCAAACTTGCACACCACGCCAACGTGATTCATGTTTTGGGAAGGGAACTATGAAGACATCGAGAAGGGTCTAGGCCCCTTGGAATTGGCACTGCTGACACCTTATCCTCAACTATATTTTTGGCTTTTTGGAATATTAATTTCCTGATGAATAACTGAATAGTGATCCCAGTGAAAACCGTGGTTCAAAATTGCGAGGTGTCCTCGATATTTTCCTTGGGTATTGATCCCGGAACTTCCTCAATAGCCCGTTGTGTTGCTCCAGTGTGAGTTAAATTCAACCATCCAGTGAAACTAAATTCCCCAATGATCGTCATTGCAAAGCCTGCTTCAGCTACCACAAATTCCATTCTATTACCCTTAATCTGAAATCGAAGGAGCTTTTACAGTCCGCACATACTTATCCGCTCCCATACTTAAAAACGCAGTCCACCAATCACCCAAAAGCACGCTGCCCCGGTCGCCAATTACAGACCGCATCCGAGATCTTCCTCGGAGCAGCGATAAATTTACATATTTTCAATTTTGATGCCGAATAACGATCCCCGCTTGGTTTATTAGCCTGTGTCGTACGGAGCCTGATTACGGTTTCCTCGGAATGAAGCGAAATGAAAAATGACGTCGAAGTCGGCATTAATAAGGGCTTCAAAGTCCCACGGCCAATTTGTTAACGCATGTTCCTCTGGATGTCGGGTCATCTTTGTTGTTACAGTATCCCTCGCCTCGGAATAAATTACGCCCAATTACGGGACGTGAAGGGCTCTTATTTGGAGTCTTTATGCAATTGCGGATGTGTCTGAAGGTGACCTCGGGGAAAAAAAGATGCGATGCTCTATCAGAGAGTGACTCATCCTTCCCTGTGTCGAGAATGATGAGCTCGAGTTCCTTCATTTATGACCACGGGATATGCATTGTCTTTTTTTAATGCTCCGCTGTTTTTCCTCACGGGCTCTGGATTCAAATCTCGTCCTTGGCATTGGTTGGTTGATTGGTTTTGGGTTTTATGGTACAAGGGCCATATTTGGCCATGCTGCGCCAGACACAAATACAATATCAACCTTGGCATTGGTGTTTCTAGTGCTTCTGAATCCCCATGTTCAGCAAAATTACCGTAAAACGACAAACTGAACTGCCGCAAATAGGGTTAACGGTGATGAACAAGTTTAACCCTCTCGCTGCGTAATTTTTTTTATCAAAATAGGTTCAAAAATTGCGTATTTTTTTTATTACATATTTCAAATCTACATATATTTTAGAGTTAAAATATACAAAAATTTTTTGTAAAAGAGTTTTTTTTCAATATAGAATTAGATCATAAAGAAAGGTTGTCGGAATATTGAAATTGACGAATAATCATATAAAAGCAAAATTTTGAAAATTAATCTTGGTTAAATTATGATTTATTTTATGAAATACAAAGGTAAAACGTATATACTAATGAAAATATGCAAAATACTTACAAAACATTTATTAGAAATGAAGAATTATTAGAAATCACTATCCGCAGAGGAATCCGAGAAATTCTCATCAGTTTCGCTATAACTATCTTCAATATACTTGATATCAGAGTCAGAACTGCTATCAGTGTCGGAAATATTGTCAGGAATGTAGGTTATATCACTCGCGAAACGCTTCCTGCCAGACATCTTTGAGCTTTGAAAAGAGCGCGCAAAATGCTGCAAAAAATGCTTGTATGTACACTGCTGGCCACCCAAATTGCAACACCAAGAAAGACAAGAGATATCACAACAAAATTTATTTTGTAGATAACATGTTGACCAAGTATCAAATGATTAAATTTATAGACTTCTGTGAAGTGTGGTTCCTGCCAAAATCAGTAGCCAGAGTAGCCGCCATTGTTGGAGATCACCGCTGCCACACGCCTCGGCATTGATTCAAAGAGACTTTGGATGTGTTCTTGGGGTACAGCAGACCAAGCAGCTTCCACACGTTGCCAAAGTTGATCTGGTGTGGCAGCTGGGGATGTATTCTGGGTCAATCGTTGAGCAACCATGGACCACATGTTTTCTATCGGCGAAAGATCCGGAGAGCGAGCTGGCCAGGGAAGCAATTCAATCTGGCGATTGACGAAGAACCCTTGGACAATGCGTGCCACGTGTGGTCGCGCATTATCCTGTTGAAATATGGCTGTGGGCAAGCCCTGAAGGTAAGGAAGGACAACTGGCTCCAACACCTCGGAGATGTAGCGCTGGCTGTTTAAAATACCGGCAATGCGTACTAGAGGAGTGCGAGAGTGATATCCAATACCGCCCCATACCATAATACCCAGTGCAGGACCAGTGTGGCGGTGCATAACGCAGCTGTTCAGCATCCTCTCTCCACGGTGTCTCCAGACTCGAATCCGACCATCGTGGTGTTGCAGACAGAAGCGTGACTCGTCAGTAAAGACAATTTCATTCCATTCTGCCGTCCACATCCTTCTTTCATCGCACCATTGGCGGCGGAAACGTCTGTGGTTCTGCGTCAAGGGTAGACGAAGCAATGGACGTCTTGCGGACAGACCACTCTGCTGTAAACGGCGTCGAATGGTACGCGCAGACACTGGATGATGCGGTACAGACTGAATGTGCTGTGCTATGGTTCGTGATGTGGCTGAGCGATCCGTCACTGCCATACGCACAATATGCCTGTCATCACGTGAAGTGGTGCACTGAGGTGGATGCGATCGAACACGTCGGTCCGTCGTACCCTCCTGCATCCAACGATCACATATCCGCATTACAGTTGTTTGGTTTCGTCCAACACGACTACCGATTTCCCTGAAAGATAATCCACAATCTCGGTAGGCCACTATCCTTCCTCTGTCGAACTCGGATACTTGATCAAAAGATGATCGCTGTTTTCTACGAGGCATAATTGATCGTTTTTTTGAAAAAACCACAAGAAAAACACAATTGCCGTACTTGAAATCGTCGAAATCTCCAAGCCTTAAATAGCGCTTTGAAGTGGCGCCACAGGCGCGCGTGATGTGCGTCTGCGCTGAAATTCTAATCATTTGCATATCTCACCTCCGCTAATGCATGTTGTAAATTTCATATTATTTGCATGCTTCCTTCAGGGTGTTGCATTTACGGTGGCCAGCAGTGTATATTTCGCAGAAATGTGGACATCTAACGCCATCTGTTAACCCAGATTTGAATAAACAATTAAACATCACAGAAAAGCCAAAATGAAACCATGAATGGGGAAAGAGCGGGTTGCACAGTTCAATAGACGGTAAAAATGCATCCCCGCGGAAATCGCGGGCTGCGCAAATTTTGCTACTTCTACGTTGCCCGTGGAAATCGCGGGATGCGCAGCGAGAGGGTTAATGTGCATCATTCATAACAAGCTAAAGAACGTAGTGGGTAAAATATCCCAATTTTCGTATGATCCAGAGACAATCTCATTGAAGAATTCACTGGGTCTTTCTTTTATTTAGGTTGTAGGTAGGAATTAAGGTAGCACTGGAGCAACACAACGGGTTATTGACGAGACAGGTTATTGGTCACCTCGTAATTTTGAACCATGGTCAGATGAGGAGGTCAAGATCTAAGATGGTACCCCACTCTCCAAATTTGCACACCACGCCGGCGTGAGGACATTTGAGGCCACGACATATTTAACAGGCCATAGCCCTCACGTACACTACGGTCTTTGGTTAAATGAAGTCTCGAACTCGCAGTCTCTCCGGTTGCTAAACTGCGACCCTACCAACTGAGCTCCTTCATTTATGGGGCCGCGGTGGCCCGGTTGGAAGAGTAACGGACTAGCAACCGAAGGGTTGCGAGTTCGAATCCAGCCAAACACCGTCGTGTACAAAGGGCGCTGGTGCACGTTAAATCTGTCGAGGCCTCAAATGTCCTCACGTTGGCGTGGTGTGGAAGTTAGGAGATTGGGGTGCCAGCTCAGGTGTTGCCTCGTCATTTGACCATGGTTCAAAATTACGTGGTGCTGTCCTCTGATCTTTCCCTTTGGGATTGATCCCGGACCGTCACCAATAGCCCATTGTGTTGCTCCAGTGTGACGTTAATTGAAATACCCCCCCAGTTCGACGTAGAGCCATGGTAATCCAGTTGCAAGAGCAACGGATTAGAAACCGGAGGGTTGCGAGTTCGAAACTAGGTCAAGCCTAAGACCGTCATTCGTTCTCTGACCATGATTCAAAATTACGTGGTGTTGTCCTCGGATCATTTCCTTCGGGTTTGATCCCGGACCGTTGCCAATCTGTGTTGCTCCAGTACGACGTTAAAATACCTATAATTAAAATACCTAAGACCGTCGTGTACACGGGGCTTCTGAACGGAAAATCTGTCGCAGCCTCAAATGTCCTCATGCTTGCGTTGTGTGGAAGTTTGGAACATGGGGTACCAGATCACACATGTGTTGACTGCGTTATCTGACCGTGGTTCAAAATTACGAGGCTCTGTCCTTGAATCTTTCAATTGGGGATTGATCCCGGTCCGTCTCCAATAGCCCGTGTGTTGCTCCTGTGCGACGTAAATTCAATCACCTACCTACCGTTTAGGCAGAAATGATGGTACAGTGAAAAACCAAAACGCAGTGTAGTATCTCTGGTATAGAATAAGTTTAACTGTCATCAATCATAGGTAGGTAGTTAATTAACGTCGCACTGGAGTAACCTTCGAGCTATTGGCGACCGTCCGGGTATTTGGTATTTGGTATTTTTCAATTAACGTCACACTGGAGTAACACAACGGGCTATTGGTGACGGTCCGGGATCAATCCCAAAGGGAAAGATCCGAGGACAACACCACGTAATTTTGAACCACGGTCAGATGACGATGCGACCGTCCGGGAGCAATCCCTAAAGGAAAGATCCAAGGACAATGCCTCGTAATTTTGAACCAAGGTCAGATGACGAGATCAACACCCACCATTCATAGGTAGGTAGGTATTTAATTAACATCGCAATAGAGCAACGCACGGGCTATTGGCGACGATCCGGGATCAAACCCGAAGGGAAAGATTCGTGGACAACGGTAAATTCGAACTATGGTCAGATGATGTGGGTCAACACCTGATCTGGTACTCCCACTCTCCATACTTGTACACCGCGCTAACGTGACGACATTTGAGGCCACGACAGATTTAACGTGGAACAGTTCCCGTAATCAAACAGCGGTGAATAGGGTTAACGTTGTAGAATAAGTCTAATGTTCATTCCTAGAGAACAAGCTAAAGTAGGGAGTGGGGAAAATATACCAATTCCGTATGATCCAGAGACAATTTCACGTCAATTCTCTGTCTTTTCATCATTTAGGTATGTAGGTAGTTTTATTAACATCGCTCTGGAGCAACACAACGGGCTATTGGTGATGGTCTGGGATCAATCCCTAAGGGAAATATCCAAGGACATCTCGTAATTTTTAACCAGATCAGATGAAGAAGTCAACACCTGAGCTGGCACCCCACTCTCTGAACTTGCACATCACGCCAATGTGAGGACATTTAGGCCACGACAGATTTAATTTACACGAACTCACATGTACACGTCTTTTGTTGGATGGAGTCTCGCTCAAACTCGCAACCCTCCGCTTGCTAATCCCCGACTCTACCCCAATTGGGCTCCTTATTTATGAATTAACATTTAATAAAAGTGAAGCTCAACTTTTAGAGTACAAAAGTATAGACATTGGTTGGGCTGTGTTTGATAACCCAATCAAAAGAAATTATAAAAGAGAGAGAAATTATAAAAGAAATTATAAAGTAAGAGTTGTTTGGGTTTTATGGTTCAAAGGTAATATTTGGCCAATCTGTGCCCAACATAAGACAGAGAACGTCAAGTAAATGGACAAACACCCAAAGAAATTTTTTAGTGATTCAGAAGAGAGAAATACATCCAATGTAAGTTATAATAGTACCTGCGCTGCCTACAACACACAAATTGCTAGCGGTGCCCTTGGGATTTATGCTGTGCATCACCTTTAATCACCTTTGGAACTCATCCGGATTGCAGCATTACGTCATAAACCTCAAACCACCCAGTGGTTATTAAAAAAAATTTTAATTTGTGGTTTGAACTAAAAAGAATTATGATAGGATGGGATTCATGGAAAAATGTGGTGAACTTAACCACCATCTCTACAGAAAATCGCACGCAATGCAATAGTAAATGAAGCAGTTCAACCATGAAGTACTATTTGGTAGACTAAAGTTGCAATATTTTATAATATTCTGTTGCATTGGTGACCTGGACGCGATCTTGAGTCGACGTTTTTCATTCCACACTTATTTTTTAATAAAATTAATCAAAACCTTCCGATTCACTTATTTAATTTGAACTATGCAGTCAAGAGTAGTCATTTATGTTACCTCGCATATTGGTGATCCAGACATGATACGAGTACGCATATAGAAGTACTTTTTTGGAGACTTAAGTTGCTGTCTTTCCATAATATGCAACAATGGCGATGTGATTATGAACAAACAAGCTAGGGCTTATGGTGCGTCAAAGCGTTTTTATACTTTTTATAACAGCACGTATTGGAAAGCAGTGTTTCTTATAAACCAAGACAAAATGTATAAACAAGCAAATTATAGATGACCTGCGCTTACTATGCTCCTGATATCGAACCACTTTATAATATAATTTTATTCCAAATGTCAATAAATAAACGCTTACTTATAAAAATTGTGAGTTTTGCAAGATACGTTTACTTATAAAAATTGTGAGTTTTACAAGATAAAATCTTGTCACTAGTAGGTTTCAAATGCATTTTTTCTTTGAATGTTTATTCAAATGTTATGCTTTGAGAAACTTGTAAAATTAAAAAAAAATATCACTACTGAATGTTCATGCAGCTTTTTAGAAACCAATGTGTAAGGAAGGAAAATTAGAACGACAAAAGGATCCCATTAAGCAAAATAGAAGTATTTTAAGGCAGAAGGGATATTAAAAACTAATTTGCATCAACTCAAATTTCTAAAATCTTTCATTATACAATAAGTCCTGACAAGAAATTAATAAATAAATAAAGAACAAGAGTTTAATAAACATTGGCGATAAGTTTAACTTTCCTTTCTTTGTAGGTGGCTCAGTGTGTTTACCCACTGCTTTAGCAACCTGCGAGTTGTAGTTGGTGAATGTTCAATTCCTCCTTCGATATATTTCTATCTTCTGCGTCAGTGAAAGATTTTCCTTGCGGATAGATGTCCATTTATATTTGTTGTTTGACACAAGTTGACCAAATATGGCCCCTTGCGACGTAAAACCAACCCTGTTTAGTGGAAAATATTTTTAATTTTAAGGACATCATTTGTGCGATATTGATGTTCAACGAATGTTGTAATTGATTTTTTTGTGAAATTTTAGTTTCATTTTTGGAAAGTTCGAGTTATTAAAAATTCCTATGCCTTGGTGATCTAATTAGATCTCCAAATATTAAAATGTATTTTTCTAAAATAAATAAAACCAAAAATGTGTCGTGTATGTCCAGTTGAGCCTGTTAATATGACTTCCACGAACCATCCTAATTAGTCTTAGTATTTCCAATAACGAGCCTTTTTTAAAGGAGGTGTATTAAAGTAATGAAACTCATTGCTTGTTACTTCAGATAACGCATTTCGTTGAAATTCTTAAGGTATTGAATAAATAAAAAATGGAAAAATATTTCTGCGTGATATTGTATGAAAACTTTTAAAAATACCCTGGAAAATTGAGGATATTCATGAGGATATTTTCTAATACTATTTATTATTGTCATTAGTTTAATGCACATTCAGTAAAAACTATCGCTAAACAAGAATTTTGGTATTATTATCATCGAGATTTTTATGTTGATGAGGTTGAACATTAACACTTTAGTAACATAAGGATAGTCGGCTTATTTGTCAATTAAAATCCTTTCACTTGGATAGCCCTGAATTATATTAAAATTTTTGAAAAATAAAGAGTGATCACGTGTGGTTTTGCATATTACACTAAGGTTTTAAATGAATCTTTGACTCAAAAGTTTGAAGTAAGAGTAAGTTATTGCTGTGCTATTAATGTGATAGTAAATAGCAACTTTTATTGTAACAAACATTAAGTACCCTTAAGCAGTAAAATTATATTCTTGTGTTTTTAAACAATGTTTTAAAGTATGAAATGTATATGATATTTGCGTTATGTAATGATAGTGATGTTTAAGGCAAGCCATACGTTGCTCCAACATTAGTCCTGTGACACAAAATATGCTGAAACATGTTTTCTATGGAGGATACGGAGTACGCATGGATATGTCGCATGTCCGATCAGTGTGTTTTTGCCTTACTGTAAAGAAAATGTGACGATATTGGATTCTTGTGGGCAATGTATTTTTTACACTGTAAAACTGTCTTTGGGTTGAGTTTTATGGCGCAATGGCCCTATTTCGTCAAGTTGCGCCAAACAACATAAATGGACACATACAGAAAAAGTTTCACTGACACGGAAGGGAAATAAACCCAGGAAGAAATCGGACTTGAAAAGAATCGAACTTGCGCCGCCTAAAACTTGCAGGTTTCTAGCGCAGCTGGTAAAACTATAGACGTGAAATATAGGTAAACTAAGCATAGTTGTTGAGAGGAGCTTCAAAAAGTGGGACCAGCATGTCGACTGGTAGTCATGTGACTGCTCTGTGAAAAATGAATTTGGTTGGCCGATTTGAAATCTTTTCGCCTCGTTTGGCGATATAAAATCTTATGACAGGGTAGGTGTATAAATTCGCATTTCTATAGAGTGGCGACAAAAGTGATAAAATCACCAAAATCTGCTACTATGTAGTGCAGGCCAATAAAATGATGAATTAATGAACGGGCGTTTTCTTCTATTCTGCCAACCAATCAGATGATGTTCATTTCAACGGTAGACAGAATAGTCTAAGGGTCACGTTACTACTAGGATTGGTCACATGATCCTGGGCACATAGAAAGGTTAACATTGTTCACTCTACTTTTATATTTCCTCTATCAGCAAACCCACTGAGCCACGGCGAGCACGTAATACGTGTTTCTCTTTCTCATTACAATAAGTTAGAATTACTGTTAATAGCAATTTTAACTGTTTTAAAGAATGGCAATCCTTTGGGCGGTATAAAAATGTATAGATATATGATGAATTTTTTCTTTTGTGTTTGATGTGTTTGGTAATTCTGCTTAACCAACTATTATATTTAAGGTTTTACTGAATGAAATGTATTGAAATTAAAATGCCCCATTGCTTTTAGTTAAAATGTCTATTGAAGAACTATCGGACTACTTTTTAATATTTTGCAAAAAAAACAACAAAAAGCGAAAAACAAGTTTAAACGTAAATGATGCGGAAAATAAACGAAAGTTCTTTATTTCCCGAGAAAGAAGCTAAAACAAATCTGATTTTTATTTGAATTTATCGCAAGCAAAGAAGCATTTCTCTTTATTTGCAAAATACCCAAGTTAAAACTTAAAATTACAGAACACATTTTAAAGTAGTTTCTAAAGATGTCAGCTTTATCTTTAATTTTTTTTGCCATTTCCACAAATTTTTGATATTTTGTAAGTTATGATACTTAAACGTGTGTAGATCTTACTGCATGGCGAAGCAACTTTTTCAGTATTCTCGTTTGCGCTTCTAAACGCATTATGTAAAGCACTTAATCAAACATTCTTTTTTCCTCTTTCAGTTTTCCATTACAAATGGTCGAACATAAAAATCGGTTCTTCCTCTCAAAAGCACCTTCGTTCTCTTGAAGGAAAATTATAATTTTTCGTTCCAAGTCGCAAACGATATGAAAAAGCAATAAATTATTAGTGTTTTTATCGTTCTGAATAAATTCTTTTTAGAACACTCGGAGCATAATTCTTCTGGATCGTTGATACGGGCTTTCTTTCAAAACCTAGTGATTTAAAATAGAGAAGTTTAGAAGTAAATATTTGTGTGTTGTAAAAGAGGGCTATACAAGAAATTCGATTCGTTCGGAAGATGAAAAATATAATAAAAATAAAAAGAAAGAAAATCTGTCCCCGCAATGTGTGGAACGTTTTGAGTATGAATACATTTTTTCTTGTCTTTCTTTCTTAAAAGTGACATCGTAACGCGTATTTTATTTATAAGACGTCCGAACCAATAAATATAAATTTCTTCTTTGTATTCTTACAAGAATCTAAAAAATTCTCAGAAGAGGCTGGATCAGTTTTGCCGACTTTTACGAAGCATTTGAGATTTTCAGTTTAACTTGAAAACTGGCAGAGCTACGAGACGTTACATTTCGGTAGCAAACTACAAAATGTGTATTTGTTTTAATTTTATTGCGTGAACAACATTCATTTGTTTTATTTCTGTAATTTAACGGTACGTATATTAAAAGTTTTGCTAAATAAGATGCTAAAAATTTTAAACTAATTTTAAAGTTTTCATCCCATAAGGCATTAATTCATCAATTTAATTAAAAACCACAGGCATTATTCCTTGTGATAAACACTCGGTCCAGCCAAAGACCATCGTGTACACGGGGTCTGGTGCCCGTTAAATCTGTCGTGGCCTCAAATGTTCTCATCTTGGCGTGGTGTGGAAATTTGGAGAGTGGGGTGCCAGCTCAGGTGTTGATCACGTCACCTGACCGTGGTTCAAAATTACGAGGCTTTGTCCTCGAATCTTTCCCTTCGGGATTGATCCCGGACCGTCACCAATAGCCCGGCGTGTTTCTCTAGTGCGACGTTAACTACCTACCCACCTTATGGTCAGCACTTTTAGAGATTTAAAAAAATTTGTATGAGAGGGTTTTCTGCAAAGTTAAACGTAGATGGTGCTAGTGTTTTGTGGCAGAACGTGCTTTCTGTGCGTATTCCCGTATTGGGTGAAATGTTCATCTTCTTATGGCTTGTTTGCACTATAAATCCCTCTCATAGAGTAATATACAATTTATTTTCTTGGATCTTTCCCTTTTGGATTGATCGTAGACCTTCCCAATAGCCTGTTGTGTTGCTTCAGTGCGACGTTAATTAATTACCATTGCCATCAATCTATTTTCATAAAAGGTGTATTTGTCGGTTGCACCAAGAACTCTGATCAACACTGAAAGGTATTCGGAAAAAAATAAAAAACCCAAAACCAAGCAGAAAATACGAGAGGAATTTTCGCTTTACACAAATCACTGGAAGACGAAGGTTTTACAAAACACGTACCGGAAGCACGTTATGCCACAAAACACTAGCGACATCCATATTTAGCTTTACGTTAATAGTTATAGGACTAGGATAATTTTGTTGGACAGAACACTTTGTGGGATGTCATTCGTACAAGCATTACGTTTAATGAATTTGAATTTTATTGTACATGTTTTTTCGTGGTAGAAATTTTTTTTTCATTTAACATCTGAATGAAACAATCTTTTCTTGTCGGAAATATTATTGTGAGCTGTGTATAATAAAATATTGATATTAAAGAATCCTCCATTGTCTACATATCACAAAAGCTCAGTGAAGTCTGATCAATAAACATGAAATATAAGTAGACTGAACATTGCTATTGAGGGGAGCTTGAAAAAGTGTGACCAACATGTCGAGTAGTAGTAGGTGACTGCTTTATAAAAATTGACTTGGTTGGCCGATTTGGTATTTTATTACCTCGTTTGGAGATATAATATCTTATGACAGGGTAGAGTGGGGGTGAATGCGTATACTTATGGAGTGACGACAAAAATGGTGAAATCACCAGATCAATCAGATGATGAACAACGTATGGGAGTCTTCTCACTTGAGAGGATGATGAATGTGCTTTTTTACCTGCAGACAAAAGTAGCCTAAGGGTCACATTACTACTAGTTTTTGGCCCATGATCCTGAGCACATAAAAAGATTAACATTGTTCACTCTTCTTTCATATTTTCTCTATCGTCTGAACGAAGCTTTTTATTTACGAGTTCAATTACATTCGTTACGAGTTCAGTTACGTTCGTTACGACTTCAATTATGTACGTTACGAGTTCAATTGCCGTTTGTTACAATATTAACAATTATAAGATTAACAAGATAAGATGAAGTTTCTTCAGTTTTTAATTTTGTAAGTGGACGAAATTTTTGTTCCCAGTTGATCTTGTGTCCTACTAATTGCTTAAAAAGGACACATAATTTTGCTCTATGCTTTTAACTAATTGTTTTTGGTAATACCAATGAATATTCCAAGAAAGGGGTTAAAAGTTGTTTGTTTGTTTGGATTTTCTGGCGCAAGGTCCAAAGGACATGCTGCTCTAGGGCATTAAAGGAAAGGAATGTAAAAACAATTCGTATATCAAATTTCTTAAATGGCATAACTGCATCCACGATTTAGAACGTTTGACGTTACTTGATCAAGAACTTAATTGAACTGCCCGCCTCAGCTGAATCCAGGTCAAGTCGAATGTAAGTAGAACGACTAACGCTTTTTGTTTGCGCTTTCTTTTTCAGTTCAAAGTCTCAGCCCTAAAACATTCCTCCCACTCCAATCGCTGGGGATTGGTGTCAAAAACATTTAACAGAAAGATTAATCATTGTGTTGCGCAGTACACCATAATTAAAGGATTCGTCAACGCAAAGTGAATTGAATAAAACACGTGTCCTGAAAGATTATTGTGACATTGGAAGGAAAGGAAAGGCCAAAAGGAAGGCGGTCAGCAACAAGAGAGAAAGGGCAGCTCCAGGCTTGACCTCGATAGTGAAAAAGAAACGGAAGCAAAGTTCGCGGCTGCTAGGTCGGGACAAGCCCGGAAGGATGATTCAGACTTGATTCTTTGTCTTCTTAGGGTCAGCTTTTGCTTTTGCGTGTCTACAGGTAATCGGAAAGCTTGACTGATCTTTGGGATGGATTGGAATTTTGAGTTTGGAAAGTTCCAATCGCTTCTGGCAAACTTATGTCACACTCGAACGTTTAATGGATTTAATGTTGGTATTTCATGATTTTTGGGGTTTTTAATAACAAAATTTATCATCTCATGTACCACAAAGTTCTACTTACATTCTCCCCTGTTTTTCTCTTTATGAAAGATTTTAGAGTACATGTTATACCGGGCAATGTGTTAAATTCAGGCATATTGTGTATAATGTCTAGGATATCTATAGATTATGTGACGTTTTTTGCAAAAGCATGAAATTTCTGTGTTACTTTAATATACTATATCCTTTCCCTGGGCCTTACTTATAATACCAAGGCATTATACCAAACGACAAGTAATATTTAGGCAAAGTATGGAGAAAGTCAGAAAAGACCTTTATTGAAAAGACGCATATGGAATTATTCACCCTCCTGGCAATACAGTGCCTATTTTACACATTGAATGTGTAAATTAGACACTGTTTTACATGCCTAATACAATGCCTCATTTCATGCAACGAAGGTAATTCTACATATACAATGTTTAATTTCACACATTGACGGCAACATATTCAATTCCTAATTTCACACATTGACGTCAACATATAAAGTGCCTAATTTTACACATTGATGGTAAACAGAAACAGTGCCTAATTTCACACATTGACTGTAACATAAAATGTCTAATTTCACACATTGAGGGCAACACATACAATGCATAATTTCACACATTGATAGTAACATATATAATGCCTAATTTCACGCATTGACGGTAACAAAAACAATGCCTAATTTCACACATTGATGGTAACGTATATGATATGCCTAATTTCTCACTTTCAGGATAACATACTGTTATAGGTAATATATAAATTGCACTATCTAACAGACTGAAGTGAAAATAGTGCAAGCATTCAGTACTCTCCACTTAAGGCCTTTACTTTGCAAGTACTCAATACTCTACAGTTCATACATTAACGGTAACGTATTGTTACCGGTAATATGTAAAATGCACTATCTACCAAAGACTGAAGTGCAAATGGCGCAAGTACTCAATACTCTCCAGTTAAGACAAGGACTGAAACTCATGCGCCTCTCCATGTGACAAGTATTTTATACTTTGCTGGTTTGCCTTTTTAGCATTGCATGGAATGCCTAGGAAATTAGAGAAATTATAAGCGTTTCATACTTTGACGTCTCATTTACGGCATTCTATAGATTTCCTAGGCATTGTATTCAATGCCTAATTTTACACACATTGATGGTAACATACATGTTGTAAATATACAAACAAATCAGACGGTCTGCGAAGATTTTACTTCTGTTGTCCAAACCCTCTCGCATGATACATATCGGGGTTACCTTAAAATGTAGCTTATCGCCGTTTTGGTGACATTTGGCCTTTAATATAATTGGCGTTGGCCAATGACGTTGGCCATCACATCGATTCGGAATTAATTTTATGGAATTTTTATTGGTGGAGGGCTGAAATAGTGTTCGAAAAACAAGCCAACTGACGTCATATTCAGAATACGAATAACAAACAAGCTTCGCCACAGAACACTATTGTCACCTAAATTTAGCTGGACAGAAAATGTCTTTCATACCGTTTGTGTGGTGAATAAGAAAAAAATTCTGCTGATAAACTTGTCTTAAATCTACTCGAATATATTTCGAGTTGAGTAAAATTTTTTTTCTAAACGTATCAACGTTTTTTCTAAACCTTCAGCTCATTTTTTAAACGAAACTTTTTGTTTTTAAGATGGCACAACACAACTGATACACATCATAGAAGACATTTTTTTTTACTAAGCCTAATCTCGATTTCTAGATTTCATGACTAATAAAAGAAACGACTTCATGTGTTTCTCGCAAATGTTTCTAAGCGACTAGACATTTTCTAAATCGCCATTTAAGATCGAGGGAAGAAGCAATCCTTCCAATTGCGGGGAAATAATCTGCGTTTTACAACTTTTTTTCACACACGTTAATCCTCTTATGAAACAAAGTCTCCGTTTTTTCTTGTGCTTACTTATTATTCAGGTACAAAAAAGAACAAAAAAGTTTCACTTCGGAGAAAAAGTAAGAAAGGTTAGCAGGCGGGAAAAGAAGGAACTCATAATCGTTTGAACAAGAGAATCAGCATAACATTAGCCAGAGTGGCCATTAAAACATTTGACGTTCGTTGCCCGGTCGCTAATCATTAATTTTATAGCAAAACACGTTCGTCGATGTACACAGTCGTCGTGATTCATCTTTCTTTGTTCTTTTTATGCATAATTGCCGTTCCTAATTGTCTTCTTTACACGGGCAGACGATAAAAAATATAGTGGAATAAAAAATAAATTCGAACCGCCGCATAAGTGTTTCGTCCATGAGAGTTCCATTATTGGATTTGCGGACGCTTTTCTGCGCAAATAATAACACCGGCCTTAGATAAAAGATGCACGGGTAATTCTCAACTCCGCTCACTTTCGGTTTTTGATTGTTCTATCGCGCAAAGTGGAATACAAAGAGAGACGGGTTTTATTTTATTCTTAGGAAGCTTCGGGAAAGTGGAATTTTTTCGCATGCTCCGTTCACTTAAAAGAATATTTTCGTTCGGTTTAATCTTTCTTAGGGTTAAAGGTTTTTCTTCGAACGTCTTCGAGGTATTATTGTTCACGTATGTTTCTTTAAAACTCTCATTTCAGAAAATTTAATAAATTATGAGTACTACTTTCGGAGGCCCTGTTTAGACATGTGATCACAGTAACAATAACTTTTAGAGTTTCGAAATCTTGTTTTTTTCGGGGTAAAAGAACAAAAATATGAAAAAAAAAAAAACAATATTTTTATGTTCCTTGTTTTTTCTCGGAAATCACGGAAAACGTAATGTTTCCCTTTGATTTTTTTTCATTTCAGTAAACTAGGAATGTAGAAGAAAAAAAATCAGTCAATAAAAGCGAAAAGAGAACTCAAATTTTATGTCAATATTGGAAAGGATTCGAGCAGTAAAAATGTTACTATAAGGAAGGGGTGGGGTTCTTCTAAAGATTTTACCAATGGTTTCTTTACTTATTTCCTTAAGTTGAAGAAATGCCTTATGTTAAAAGTATTTCCGAACCACACTAAGACATTTTCCACAACTAGTTTGTATACACACGCTTTCAGAAAACACTATGTTTGAATTGAATTCTAGTCTTGGTTTTATTTTTAATTTCATACTTTTTCCATATTTCAGTTAAGTGTATTGGGGTGTAGTTTTTCAGCCCCAGTTATGTAAGCGTCATTCGAATTTCAACCCCAGTTTGAGTAAATCGTTCGATTTTGAGAACCGAAGTTATATAAGCGTAAGAGTATGACTCCATTTTTAAATAAGGATCGAGTTCTAGATATCCTTTTAAAGCTCCTTTATATGCATAGACTGCAAGTTTCCAGCAAATTTTAAATGTTGGAAAGAAATATTAATATAAATTAATAGAATGGAATATTAATGTACATGATATACTTCATTATACAAGAGAGTCAGATTTTGGGATTATTTTTATCATCATCTTAAGCTGCTTCTAAAAATGGGAAGATTTCGAATATCTGAAAATATAAAATAAAAAAATGCATTTGTTGAAATAAATGTGTTCGACTCTCGCCTTTCAAAAAAATCAAATTAGAGTGCGATGCAATGTGCTTTGCATATTTGATCGTCAGGTGTTTTATCTTGATTCGTTGTGAATTTAATATGTAATGTTAAATACAGAATTTTCTGATCGTTTATGTAAAACTCGTTTATGTAATCCATTTATTAGATTTCGGTGATCAACAGTTAAACTGAGATAGACGAGTAACCTTCTTGGTCTTTGTCTCGACGATTTATCTCGTCTTTAGCACAAACTGAACCAGATCTTGATGGACGAGATATCTCATCATTAGAAGAAAACTGACCAGATCTTGATGTCGTCATCATAAAATAATCGGCAATATCTTGACGAGATATCTCGTCATTAGCACAATTGGTCAGATTTTGATAGACGAGAGATCTCGTCATTAGCACAATTGGTCAGATTTTGATAGACGAGAGATCTCGTCATTAGCACAATTGGTCAGATCTTGATGGACGAAATATCTCGTCGAAACCACTTGGAGGGTAAAGTTTAATGCACTTTAAAATTTTGTGTTTAATATATATGCAAATTAAATGCAGAGGAAATTTATCGCTAGAAGCAGCATAAATGAAAGAAAAAGTATGTTTAGAAAACGCATTCTATTGAAGGAAAAAAATAAAAGCAAATAGGTTCAGTTCTGATCGAGCCGTTAGTTTGGAACGCAGGACTACGTAGTTCGGAGGGTTGAAATGACCTAGTCGAGTATTGTTTCAAAACGTTTATTTAACCCTCCTGGTGGTTGTCTCGAAGAGGTGTCTCGTCCATTAGCAAAACTGACCAAATCTTGATCTTGTCATAAAAAAATTCGGCAATATCTTGATGACGAGATATCTTGTCGAAACTACTTGGAGGGTTAATTTGCAATAAAAGTGCTCACCGGTTCACAAGAAAACAATTTTTAAAGTGTTTAATACAAACCACAGCGAAATTGTAAAGATCTTTAAGACGATATCAAGCACAGTCATGTTGTGCTCGCGATGGTCGAGATAGACCGAGTCAAATCCGGCGGCACACCCAGGATTACACCGAGGAAATATTGCATTATTTGCACCGCCCATGGGAAGGAGGGGAGTGTTGTGCGTACAATGTACTGCG
Organism: Meta bourneti; assembly: GCA_933210815.1. Taxonomy (NCBI): domain Eukaryota; kingdom Metazoa; phylum Arthropoda; class Arachnida; order Araneae; family Tetragnathidae; genus Meta; species Meta bourneti. The sequence continues at coordinate 70,064,252 of OW119922.1, read as the reverse complement.
CATTACGCAAATTGAACACCATGCTATTTAGGTATATGCTAATAGCTCGTATTTTTAACGATGTAACGATTTCAATTGTTACCTATTTCTCACAGGCGGTTGGTCGTAAGACACCCCATTCTATCCACTGAGTTAGACATATTCTCACTCCAAAAAATGAAATAACGGCTGAAAACTATGGAAGATAAATTCATATGTCCTCGGATTTCAACCGACCCGAATCCAAAAGTGCAGTTTTTATCCCATTACCCACAAACTCAACAACACAAAAACCACCGGCGCACCAAATCTATATCTCTAAAATTAAACAAGCGCCTCCATTTCACTTAAAAGTCACTCCAAGAATCAAAAGAGCGGGATCAATTTCCATCCATTTGTCATCAAATCTCTCCTCACATATCGAACAAGAAAAATGGAAAAGAAATCGTGATTCCAAAACCAAACATGCAATCGACCCTTCCCAAGCTCTCAACAGCCTCCTTTTCGTTCCAGAAGAAACGAAAAAAGGCAGATACAATCTAAATTTCCTCCATCCCACCTCGTTCTCCCCGAGTATCTTCGAGAAACATCACTCCCACCCGAAAGAAACAAACTTATCGGTGCCAATGCCATTAGCCCGGGCAAATAAAAACACCCCCCTCCCAAGCACACAAAAGCCCCCTAAGACACTCGATGCAGGAAAGCGAAAGGTGAACGCAGCCCTTTCATTCCTCCCAACAGGTAAAAAGTTGAAAGTTAAGGAGCATCGGGGGAGTTTCGTCGAGGATTGCCTTACTCCTGAAAGCACTCGCCCGCCTTTGTTCTCTGGCAGAGGACGTGCTCTGGAAAGAGATAAAGCGGTGGACAAAGGAGGGTGCGACTTGGATTGTATGAGAATCGGATACTTTTTGTGATTGGATTATGTGCTGAGATCTTGATCGTTGCAATTTTTCTAATCCCTGATTTGGATGTGAAACCTTCCAATGAGATGAAATGGAAAAGCACGCCTTCAAACAGTCGACGTGGTAATTCTAGAGCTCTGGCCCTCTGTACTCTTTGTGATTGGATTATATGCTGCGATTATATATACATATATATGACCGAAATGTAACCAAAACTGAAAACGATTATATCAAATTTTTCTAATCGCTGATATGGATGGGATTGGATATTTGGGTTTTATGGTGCAAGGATGATTTGGATGGGAAACCTGGCATTCTAGATGAAATGGAAAAGAACGCCTTCAAACAGTCGACGTGGTAATTCTAGAGCTCTGGCCCTCTGTACTCTGTGATTGGATTATATGCTGCGATTATATATACATATATATGACCGAAATGTAACCAAAACTGAAAACGATTATCTCACATTTTTCTAATAGCTGATATGGATGGGATTGGATATTTGGGTTTTATGGTGCAAGGATGATTTGGATGGGAAACCTGCCAGTGAGATGAAATGGAAAAGAACGCCTTCAAACAGTCGACGTGGTAATTCTAGAGCTCTGGCCCTCTGTACTCTTTGTGATGGGATTATATGCTGCGATTATATATACATATATATGACCGAAATGTAACCAAAACTGAAAACGATTATCTCACATTTTTCTAATCGCTGATATGGATGGGATTGGATATTTGAGTTTTATGGTGCAAGGATGATTTGGATGGGAAACCTGGCATTCTAGATGAAATGGAAAAGAACGCCTTCAAACAGTCGGCGTGGTAATTCTAGAGCTCTGGCCCTCTGTACTCTGTGATTGGATTATATGCTGCGATTATATATACATATATATAACCGAAATGTAACCAAAACTGAAAACGATTATATCAAATTTTTCTAATCGCTGATATGGATGGGATTGGATATTTGGGTTTTATGGTGCAAGGATGATTTGGATGGGAAACCTGGCATTCTAGATGAAATGGAAAAGAACGCCTTCAAACAGTCGACGTGGTAATTCTAGAGCTCTGACCCTCTGTACTCTGTGATTGGATTATATGCTGCGATTATATATACATATATATGACCGAAATGTAACCAAAACTGAAAACGATTATCTCACATTTTTCTAATAGCTGATATGGATGGGATTGGATATTTGGGTTTTATGGTGCAAGGATGATTTGGATGGGAAACCTGCCAGTGAGATGAAATGGAAAAGAACGCCTTCAAACAGTCGGGGTGGTAATTCTAGAGCTCTGGCCCTTTGTACTCTGTGATTGGATTATATGCTGCGATTATATATACATATATATAACCGAAATGTAACCAAAACTGAAAACGATTATCTCACATTTTTCTAATCGCTGACATGGATGGGATTGGATATTTGGGTTTTATGGTGCAAGGATGATTTGGATGGGAAACCTGCCAGTGAGATGAAATGGAAAAGAACGCCTTCAAACAGTCGACGTGGTAATTCTAGAGTTCTGGCCCTCTGTACTCTTTGTGATGGGATTATATGCTGCGATTATATATACATATATATGACCGAAATGTAACCAAAACTGAAAACGATTATATCAAATTTTTCTAATCGCTGATATGGATGGGATTGGATATTTGGGTTTTATGGTGCAAGGATGATTTGGATGGGATGAAATTGCCAGTGAGATGAAATGAAAAATCAAAAAGTACCCGTTCAAACAATGACCTGGTAGTTCTAGAGCTCTGGCACTCGGTTTCCACTTCCTGTGATTAGATTATCAGCTGTATTTTTCTAATCGCTGATTTGGATGGGATATCTGCCAGTGAGATGAAATGGTTGGTTGGTTTTGGATTTTATAGCACAAGGGCCATATTTGTCGAAGCTGCGCCATACACAAGACAGGCAATGCCAGGTAATTGTGAAAAGAAGGAGAAAGAACGCTTGGACATCCTGGGGTGACGACCCCCATGTTTACCAGAGGCAGAAAACCCCATGTGAAAATGATATATCTCTTGTGTAGCTCGGGTTCGCGAAGCCGTACACATCTAACGAAGATGTGCCCATGCAAATATTCACAGTCGACTTGGTAGTTCCAGAGCTCTGGCCCTCGGTTTCCACTTTTTGTGAGTGTTTATGTAAAGATCGTGATCGCTCAAATTTTTCTAATTGCTGCTCTGGATCGGAAAACCTACCAGTGAGATGAAATGTTAGATGAAAAAGAAACATATTCCGAGTTGGTGTAGTAGCAGGGTGATTTGAGGATTTGGTCATAAGAAAAGGTGCTGTCTGTTTGGTTAGGAAACTTTTATTTCGATTAAGTACAATGAGTCATCGAATTATAACTAATGAATGGAAATGAATAAAGTATTTACTGTTCAACCACTTGACTAGCTTCAATGGACGAATCCAAACACGAGAGGGAGTGTAGGATGATGGTACGCTTTGGTACTACGGGAGGTGTTAAATCTTTCCAGCTTTCCGTTCGCATGTTTTTCATTGTTATTATTTTTTATATTTGTCTTTGGCATTTTTGCTTTATCTGATGTAAATTAATAAGGTTTACAAAAAAATGTAATGTATTAATATGACGCGGTGAACACTTCTTTATACTAGAGCAATTTTTGCATAATTAAACATACCAGCAGATGATATTCTTAACATTAAACCTATAATGCACATTAATCTTGTTTAATTGAAAAAAGGTGAGAAATTCCGATCATTCTCGCAAGTTTATTCGCTAGTGAATTACCTTTAAATGTAGTTTATCGTCGTTTTGTCAACGTTTGACGCTTAATATAATTCGCGCTGACCTATCAAATGTCAATTCGGTATTCATTATTTGGAATTTTTACTGGTAACGTGTTGAAATCGTATTAGCAGAACAAGTCGAGTGACGTCACGTCCGGAATACGGACAGGAAGCTCGTTTCCCCACAAAATACCATACTACCACTACCACCACCTATATTTAGCTAGACAGAAAAAAGTATCTCATAGTTTGCAATAAAACCCAGTAAGTTTAAATAGTTTCTACTTATTATCCATTTCAAAACCTGCTCTAACGTGACAGCTCATTATAAAAATTAAGAAGTCATACCACGTTTTTTATTAAGCTCGCCTTTTTAGAATCCGAATAGAATGCGAATCACCTACTTTTAACCAGAATTTTAAGTTAAAACTGGTTAAATTAGTTCATGGGTAATGAAAGAAAAAATTATAAAAAAAGCTTATGAATTTATTACGTACTCCTTTTGCTGTCTGCTACTGGAATTTAATTTGCTTTCGGTATGAATTTTATAAAGCAGTTTAAAAAGAAATAATTGCTTAGTGTATAACTTTGTGAAATGGAATTAAGTGTAATTTTCACCTCTAATTTAAGATTTTGGGAAATATGCAGTGGAGAAAATGTAATTGTTTTTGAAAACGTTTAATATAAGAAGTAACATTCAGCAGTTAAAAAGATTCCCTATGATGAAACTATGGAGGAGTCTCAACAAGAACAGAAATTTTTGCATCAAACTTCTATTTTTTCCTGAAATAAAATGCGAGATTTATCAAAACATAAGATCTGAAACTCAAAAAAGAAATCACTGCTTAGCGCTTTCAAAATGCGTGTATCCAAATTCACTTTAAATAGTCATGAAAAGTGATAAAGCTTTGCAAAATCAAATTTTATTACAAAACATACAAATTTTCATCCGAAAATTTTACTAAATCTTTATTAGGTAAATAGCATCTTCGCAGGTGTATCGTATCTACAAATTTAGAACTAAAAATACGAGCTTTTGTCTTAACATCGTAAGACATCTTTGCCTCTACTTAGCAAAACTAAATATGAAATTTACAATTTTAATACAATCATCAAATGCATTATTTACAAATTTTAATGAAATCGTTAATTTTTTGTAGTGCTTTTTGTAGTTCAAAAGAGGAAATATCTACTATTTAGTAATACCTAATTCCATTTTAGTTTACTAAGCATGGATTATTTAGTACATTTAATTATTTAATTTTATTAAAACCTTATAAACATATTTTCTGCTAGTACGGATATATTTCTCTGTAAAATTAGATTTAGTTTTAATGTAATTATACATTTTAACTGATAATTCCATTGTTAAAACTTGAAGATGTTTATTACACTAATATTTGATATTGACCGTAAGAATTAGTTTCAACCTTTCTACCTGTGTTAAAAGTTTTGTTGCTCAAGGTACGACGTAAATTCCATCAACCAACCCAGTGTTCAAGCAGAATCTACTTAAAAGGTCCTGTTTCCTTTCTCCTACTCAGTAGACAAATTTCTCTCATCTCGTGTGGGAAACTACATTAACTTACATTAACTTCAAGTCTAAGTTAATTAATATCCGACTCCTTTCACACTAGCTTCAGAGTAGGTGAAACTATCAACCTACACTTCTTAATGTAAATTAAATTACACATAATGCAAATCATGTATCTCAACATAATGTTATAGCTGATTTCACAATGTTTTAGCCACAGAAGGAATCGAACTTTTGTACTAAGCATCCAAGTTTGGAGCGTGTAGTTGCGTATTTTTACTTTAATGTTTATGTTAAATTTAAGTGTTTTTAAATTTTTAATTGATTGTATTGTGATGCGTGCAAGCGATCCGAGAATTTAATTTTTTTATTGCTGCTGCTACTTTCGTATTTGTAAACGTCATTATTATATTTACTAAGAACGTGGAAGCTATAATATATAATATTAGTAAATATATCTTTCACAATGCACGCGGAAATTGATATTATGAATGTATTTTAACTATTTGAAATTGATATTATGAATTTATTTTTAACTACGGTGAAAACTGTTACCATGATATGGAACGTGATTAAAAAAATAATTTGAAATTTAGAATTGGAGACGGAGTGAAAAAAGAGAGTTGATCGTTGTTCTTTGTAATTTTGTATCGTCTTTAATTTTCTTAATAAATGTTTAATTTTTTCAATAAGCGTTCGTTTTCATGTATGCAACCGTAAAGCTTATCTACAGCTATTTAGTGTTATTGAACTGGTATTATGATCATCCAAAAAGTCAAGTCTTCATTTCCCAGGTAAATTGTACTAGGATCACCACGCTACTTCCCGGCATTTAAATATATATTATGATTACATCTAATTTGATTCCTTTTGTCCCAAATAGCATAGTGCACTTTTTCATCAGAAAATCTAACTATTCACTTTGGTTGAAATTAAAATAACCAGAGTAGAAATTGATTACCGGATTACCTTAACCCTCCAAGTGGTTTCGACGAGATATCTCGTCCATCAAGATCTGACCAATTTTACTAATGACGAAATTATCGTCATCAAGATATTGCCGATTTTCTGATGATGACGAGATCAAGATCTGGTCAATTGGCTTCTAATGACGAGATACCTTTCGAGACAACCACCAGCAAGTTAACAAGTAGGCCTAAATTGCATAATTTGCACTTCTGAATAATGGGCTGGTATAGAATCTGACGAAAGAGACAACACAAATCATTCTCACATTTATCCACATTGACATGAGTAGGGTTCTGTTCCAAGTTCATAAGTTTCCACTGTCCACTGAATATCCCCTTCATTACGTTCCAGAACTTTTGCTTCCCGAAAAGGATACTCCCGATACGTCCTGACAGTTGACGCTGACAAATGACCACTCGGCATCGTCGCATACTTTCTCTCCTATCCGATCTGTATACGTTTTCGGATGAACGGTTATCTCTGAGAAAATTCGCGGACTCACGAGGGGGGGGGGAGAGGTAGGCTTGACCGTTCGCGTGGACGGCTTTTGTTGAAGAGACCTACTTTCCAAAGCAGCCTCCCTGAATAAGGAAACAGGTCTCGGCACTTTCGCAAACTTCAAGGATTAGGTCACCGAGTCGTGAAGGGAGAAGAAATGGGATGACCAGCGTCTGAGAAAGGGAGGTCACATTTTAAAAATCTATGAGTCCGCCGTTTTCGTGTTGCGTAAAGTGTTTTGTAAGCAGACTTTGTTTTGGCATGAGATGAATGGATCGCTAAGCATTTCCGGTCAGTTAAGCAAGCATGGAAGTGTGAAGTCGGTTTTCTTGCTTCATTTTGCAATGTATTAAATTTAATCGTAAGACACTGACATATTTGGTTTTTTTGTTTAAGGAAAAAAAAAGTCACCTTATGTATTTTTTGTATTAAACTATTAGATTGATGGCTCTGAATTCTTGGACCTTGGAGAGCATTAGTGGAACACCGTATACTGTTGTTAATAGTTGACTGACTTAAATTTGGAATTTTAACCCTCCAAGTGGTTTTAACGAGATATCGCGTCCATCAAAATTGGTAATTTTGATGGACAAGATTTTTGGATCATGAAGATTTGATTGAAAATGAACAAGGCACATTTTGCTATTGGCGAGATACCTCGTCAAGAAGATATTTCCAATTTTTTGATGATGACGAAATAAAAATCTGTACAATCTTCTAATGACGAAATATCATCTCGTTTATCAAGATCTGATTGGTTTTGTTAATGACGAGATACCTCGTCGAGACAACGATTAGGAGGGTTAGCCATCCTGGTGGTTTTTCTTCGAGTCGAAAACTTCCCTGTAGTGACCAGCTTCTGATGTAAAAAATCTGCACCTTGTCATTCACAAAACCGACTAGATCTTTATAGATTTGATAAACTTGAAGACCCCAGATTTTGGACGAGATATCTCGTCGAAACCACTTGGAGGGTTAAGAATTTGATTATTTATCATATACACTGCTGGCCACCCAAATTGCAACACCAAGAAAGACAAGAGATATCACAACAAAATTTATTTTGTAGATAACATGTTGACCAAGTATCAAATGATTAAATTTATAGACTTCTGTGAAGTGTGGTTCCTGCCAAAATCAGTAGCCAGAGTAGCCGCCATTGTTGGAGATCACCGCTGCCACACGCCTCGGCATTGATTCAAAGAGACTTTGGATGTGTTCTTGGGGTACAGCAGACCAAGCAGCTTCCACACGTTGCCAAAGTTGATCTGGTGTGGCAGCTGGGGATGTATTCTGGGTCAATCGTTGAGCAACCATGGACCACATGTTTTCTATCGGCGAAAGATCCGGAGAGCGAGCTGGCCAGGGAAGCAATTCAATCTGGCGATTGACGAAGAACCCTTGGACAATGCGTGCCACGTGTGGTCGCGCATTATCCTGTTGAAATATGGCTGTGGGCAAGCCCTGAAGGTAAGGAAGGACAACTGGCTCCAACACCTCGGAGATGTAGCGCTGGCTGTTTAAAGTACCGGCAATGCGTACTAGAGGAGTGCGAGAGTGATATCCAATACCGCCCCATACCATAATACCCGGTGCAGGACCAGTGTGGCGGTGCATAACGCAGCTGTTCAGCATCCTCTCTCCACGGTGTCTCCAGACTCGAATCCGACCATCGTGGTGTTGCAGACAGAAGCGTGACTCGTCAGTAAAGACAATTTCATTCCATTCTGCCGTCCACATCCTTCTTTCATCGCACCATTGGCGGCGGAAACGTCTGTGGTTCTGCGTCAAGGGTAGACGAAGCAATGGACGTCTTGCGGACAGACCACTCTGCTGTAAACGGCGTCGAATGGTACGCGCAGACACTGGATGATGCGGTACAGACTGAATGTGCTGTGCTATGGTTCGTGATGTGGCTGAGCGATCCGTCACTGCCATACGCACAATATGCCTGTCATCACGTGAAGTGGTGCACTGAAGTGGATGCGATCGAACACGTCGGTCCGTCGTACCCTCCTGCATCCAACGATCCCATATCCGCATTACAGTTGTTTGGTTTCGTCCAACACGACTACCGATTTCCCTGAAAGATAATCCACAATCTCGGTAGGCCACTATCCTTCCTCTGTCGAACTAGGATACTTGATCAAAAGATGATCGCTGTTTTCTACGAGGCATAATTGATCGTTTTTTTGAAAAAACCACAAGAAAAACACAATTGCCGTACTTGAAATCGTCGAAATCTCCAAGCCTTAAATAGCGCTTTGAAGTGGCGCCACAGGCGCGCGTGATGTGCGTCTGCGCTGAAATTCTAATCATTTGCATATCTCACCTCCGCTAATGCATGTTGTAAATTTCATATTATTTGCATGCTTCCTTCAGGGTGTTGCATTTACGGTGGCCAGCAGTGTATATATATGCTACTTTTCAGTTCACTATGTTGTCCCCTTAGAACCATAGAGGTAAAATTTAATACTGAAAGCTACCAAGAGACCAATCAACACAAAACGTCAAAACCTGCCACGATTCGATCAATCGGGAGTGAAAAGAACAAAAGCAAATTACTGGAGCAAAACTCAAAACTGTTCGACGACGCATGGAAACTGGTGAGGAAACAAGCGAGACTTGTTTGAGGCAGTAAAATTCTCTGACGAAGCCGGGTGGTAAAGCTTGTCACTATATAATTAATGTTAATTAGGACGAAAAAAGTATGCGAATCAAAAATCGAAAGACATCAAATTGGCGATTTCGGGACATAAAAATGTTGTCAGTCATTAGAAATCGGAGTGATGCAATTATTGATCATTCTATATTGTGAATGTGGGTCGCCAATTAAATTGAAACTCTAGACTAGAGGGGAGATAGCAAATTGAATGACAAAAGTTGTTCTTGCTTTCTTAACTTAAACTGCATTTTTAATTTCAAAACAAAAACTTTGCGCCCTTTCAAGTTTAAGCAAATAAAGTTATTTTACCATTTTTAAGGATGCCCTGTTCGTATTAAACGATTGAAAATATTTTATTTTTATAAGTTTTGTATGTCAGAGGAAACAGATTACTTTCTAAAAAATTATGCAATTTAAAAAGCTTTAGGAAAAGTGGCAGTAAGAAATAAGAAGTTTTAAACACCCATTTAATTTTTTGTGCTATTTATAAATTATTAATTTCGCAGATACTAGCTTTGTAGTCTGCGCCACCTAGGAGGGTGCAGAAGGATTATAAGGGGGAGGGGTCAATGGTTTAAGTATTAAAACAATAAAAATCATCCTTTTAAACTTTTTTTATAAAAGCTTTGATTTGGTTTATTGCTATGATGTCTCCTTTTGCCACACGAGATTTTTAAGAAAAGATATAAAGGTAAAAACATTCTGAGCTCTCATCACATACTACAACTTAACCCCTCAACCATATTACCGTAGAACGATGAAACTGCTATAAGAAAAAGAAATCTTTGGAACCTAGTTGGTAATTGATTTTGACATTTTACTACTTTGGTTGTTGTAGGTGGTACATGTTTAATTCATGTAACATACACTGGGTGCATTTCTCTCTTCTGTGTCTGTAAAACTTTCCTTGTGTGTGTATGTCTATTATTTGATTTTGGCCTGTCTTATGCTTTGTACAGCTTGGACAAATATGGCCCTTGTACCATGAAGTCCAATCCATCCAACCAACAACCCACTTTGCTATCAGTCCTTCAAAAGACTGAAAACAAATGCTTTCTTCACTATTAAAACAATGATTCGCTGATAATTTACCTAAAGTTTCAATTTATACGTATTTTCTGATTTTAAGGAATTGGATTGGATTAAGAATCCCTATGAAAACGATTCTTCACTAACAATTTTAAGGTAGGTAGAATGGTGAATTACTATCGTACTGGAGCAACACAACGGGCTATTCGCGATGGTCTTGGATCAATTCCCGAAGGGAAAAATCCGAGGACAACATCTCGTCATTTTGATCCATGGTCAGATGACGAGGTCAACATCTGAGCTGGCACCCCACTTTCCAAACTTCCACACCACGCCAACGTGAGAACATTTAGGCCACGACAGATTAAATGTGCACGAGCCCCCACGCACAAAACGGTCTTACGGTGGATCGAGTATCGAACTCGCAATCGTCCAGATGCTAACTCACCTCTCTTCCAACCGGTTCATGCACTTTCTTGAAAGGTTAGAGAACTTTTGAAGCATATGGTCTCTTTCAGAGTTGATCGTTTTACTATCTTTTCTTTTTGTTCTGTGCTCTAACTTCATGTAACAATAGTGACGCATGGGAGTTAATATATGTATTTGTCTAAGTGCCTGTGCAATGCAAAAAATATTTGTAGATTTGAAGGGATCTTAGCTTAAGGTACTTGAGAACTGCTGAAGTATCGCTATTTTTTGGTCTCACTGCTGAAAACGCAGATCAAATTTCATACAATAAGCCTTATTATTATCTATGAAGACTGGAAACCTTTAGCTCTATGACTAACGATAAAGTAAATATTCGAGTTTAAACAATTTGCTCCCCATTGCCATACGCTATTCTACACTTAATGCCCAATCAGAAAGGCAAATAATTTAAATTAATTTCGCAATCTCATTGATGAAGAATGCAAACTTTCAAACATTCTCACAATAAATCACTTCGCTGTCAGGTCTGCTTCCAATTAGCCTTCAAAATGCTTGCTCGTCAGATTATTCTGTTTTAATTACGCGTTCTAACATCAAAATTTGAATTTTTGTCTGTCCTGCTCATTAGAGCGATGTGCTGCCCCGTCTAACACTTTGAAAAGTACTCGTTTAATCTGTTCCCACCTCTGGGCAATTCATTTGAGTTAGTTTTTGCCACAAACAGGAACTAACTGATCTGGGAATAGAGGCGGAAATGATCGTTCCAGAACATAAACAAACGACTCCAAATGGAATGATCGAGAAGAAGACGTCAGTCTTGCTTAGCCTCGCATCAGTTACTCCCATGTGCACAAATTGCTTTTTGATCGATGGACCGACTTAACTTCTTCTGTCTGCTTATCATCCACTGGTGCATTATCAAGAAATTGAGATTACCCTTTCGTCATGCCCCCAACATGGTTCGCTGCATTTTGCCTTCAATATCGGACAGTTGGCATGTTTGGGATTTTTGGCTGAAGAACTCTGTTTCCATCTTGGACGCAAAACTCATTAGAATCAGAATTTTTACCCGAGTTTCCTGCCGAGTTTCTTCCTTTGATAAGAAACGAGTTTGTCTTCTCGTTGATGATGCTTTCGGTAATTACTTTTGGCCAGGTTGGCTTGTCTCGCGCTTTCGAGGTGTCGTGAATTTTCGATTTGCATTTGTGTCGCGCAAAAGCTGCAAGTGCAGTCGAGTAGTTCTGACAAGCGACGCGGTAGTGGAAGGTAAGCAGTCTATTTTTCGGTGCTAAGTGATGCGAATAGTAATTTAAAACTTGTCACGAAGGTATGGTTATGTAATGTAAGTAGCGGAACAAGCATTTTGATTTCCCACCGTTGTTAAACTTATAAATTATCGTAAATCTGAATTTAAGTTTCGCTTTTTTCCCAATGCAGCGTCGTCGTTAAGAATTCGTTTTTTTCGTTGATTCTTTGGAAACATTAGAAATGCCTTTCATTAACCAATGTGAAAACTAATTATGTTTTAAAAATGGAATGTTTTCAGAATTATCATATATTGAGTCTAAGGTTGGTAGGTAGGTATTTTAATTAGTCACACTGGAGCAACACAACGGGCTATTGGTGACGGTCCGGAATCAATCCCAAAAGGAAAGATCCGAGGATAACACCACGTAATTTTTAGCCACGGTCGGATGACGAGGCCATACCTGAGCTGCCCCCCCCCCACTCTCCAAACTTGAGTCTAAGGATAAATATCGTATATTTTCTAGGTTCCTTTTATGCGAGTTGTAAGATGTGCAGGTTCTATTCTTGACTATTTCTCACTTCTGTGTCAGTATGTCAGTTTTCTTATGTTTATGTCCATTTCCATGAAGTCGTATGGAGCAGCTTGGTAAAATATGGCCTATGCACCATAAAAATTCAAACCAACCAATCTAGGTTCCCTAAAAATTTGAAAGCGAAGAAAAGTTGTAGTCATCGTGTTTAGAAATCAATGTTTTTTTCTAAAACCCGGCATAATATTTATAATTTAATATTTTAAAATAAAAAAATCTTCTAATCCTCTGATCTTTCTAACTTTCTTCTTTTCTTTTAAACCATAAATATTATTGTTTAGTAAAATATGCTGAAAAAATAGACTAAAATAACTGCATAAAACTGAAAGAAACTAAATAGAAAATTTCAACTTTACGGTTATACTAACATTTGTAAAATGTGAAATGAATACGGATAATTTCCTTCATTCACGGGTGGACGAATTTTTATACATTAATATGGGACTGTTTTGTTGGTGCAGAAATTTTTCTTAGTTCTACAGACACGAATTTTCTCAGAGGGAAAATAAAGCTGAGTGTCAATGACTTTAATAATACTTAGATAATAAAATTAGAATATGTATATTCTAATTTTACCTAATTAGAATAATTAATATCAAAATGTGTCAAATATGAGTACGAAACCGATTTGAACAAACGGAAAAGGAAATTACTTGCTTAGTTCCGTATTCAAAGAAAGAAACAATGCCTGAATCTTTGTTCATCTGTCCAAACAAACATGCAGACACGTCTGAATTAATATTGGCTTGTGCAAGTTTCCGCATTTTGATAGCAGCGGTTATGTTACGTAATACGAGAACTGTCTGATATTGTCTGAGCACAGCCCTGTGGAGTGGTGTTGGCGCCTGGAATATTGCACATCATCCTCTTTAGATTATTTAAGATAAATTTGTTTGACTGGGAACTCCACTTTCGATAAAACAACTTGAGTTGAAGAGGATAGTATTTGTGGTGGCGTGTTTCTTTCCTAACACTTCTACGACATTGCATCATAACCGAATTCATGAATTCTTATCTCTCTTTAGGATAGAACTGCTGTAAATTTGTGTGAAGGTATATGCATTTAAATTTTAGGTATATTTTAACCCTCCAAGTGGTTTCGATGAGATATCTCGTTCATCAAGATCTGTCCAATTTTATTAATGGCGAGATGTCTCGTCATCAAGAATACCAATTAAATTCCGAATGATGAAATTACTGAAATTTTTCAAGATCACGAGATCAAGATAAGGTCACATGTTTTATAAACGAGATATCTCGTCCCTCAGAATCTGGTCAGTCCTGCTAATGACGAGATGCCTCGTCGAGACAGCCACTAGGTGGATTAATCATTTGTATTAGGGATGAAATATATTTAAACAGGTGAAAATTTCAAAATTCGTTTTCTGGTCGATTCGTTGGTAAAAATAACTTTTAAATGCAGGGAATATTTTTAATCAACATTTAAAAACTACCATTTGGTGCATTTTTATCTTTTTTGAAAATAACGAATGGCGGTAAGTAGCCATACTACAAATATTATCTAAAAGTATTAATTCAAAATAAAATACATATGATGTAGATACAATGCATTTATATGTTACTTATATGACAGTATTTCGAAAATATATTTCTCTTACGTAAAAAATAGATTTAAAAATAAAACGAGGTGATCTCTAGGAAATTCTTACAAATTTGAGGTTTTTACTTTATTTAAAACTGTACAAACACTTTTGACAATTATTGATTATTACTTTTATGGAAGTATTATTAGGGAAATTTGGGTATTCGAGTACTTAAGGTCTAATTGTGTTATGACAATTTCTTCGATTTAGTATTTGTCCATGCGATATGGTTGGTACAGCAAAGGACAGTTTTAAAACTTTGTTTATAAAAATTCTATACACATATCCAGTCGCCCGTATAAATAATTTGCTCCAAAGCATAGAGATCGATGTAAAAATGTCGAAAAAATTCTAACGCTGACGAAAACAAAAAAGTTCTAAAAATATTTTTTAAATGTTGCCACAACTGGCTTCTAAAGGATAATACAAAATTTATTGAAATGAAAACTGACTGTTGCCACAACTAGCTTCTAAAGAATAAAAAAAAATTAATTTTTAAGAAAACTTCCCTTTATTTTCCACAAGCCAATGTGTGCACGCAAACGATAATTTATTTAAGAATAATTATTTGGCATGCTCTCACAAACAGTACAATTCCATTAACCATATATCAACTTACTGTTAAGCGTAACGGATATAGTCATTTTTATTAGTACTCGTGCGGCGAAATGGTCACGATGCCCAGTACCGCTTTGTACTCTCAGCATGTCCATGCATCATGAATAAAAGATAAATCCACACATAAATATATGATGTGTCAACGTCCTTGTGACACATGCCATTAGCAAGGAGTGCAGGGCTTCTGGTGTACGTGACGCATGTGACCCTCATGCCATGATGCATAGGGACTCAGATCCATTTGTTTATTTTCCATATATCCCAGATCATCCCAGATAGAGAAAAAATTACAATGTGAAGGTTCACTATGTCAAAGGGATGTAGATTGGTCTGTCTACGTTTCATTAGCAGGGATCGTTACCGTTAACTTCTTCGACTTGAATAATGCATGCAATCTGATCGTCGGACTGAAATTTAATGTTTGACAAAATCCTTGCTTTTAACTGTAAATGTGAACAGAATTCTGGTACAAGTATGTTCTCAATAAAACGCATATAAGGAATAACCATATATAATAAATTGATTTTTGTAATATTCTTGCCGCCCAGCATTGCTTTGGGTATTTGATGATTTTTAATAGAAGTTAAATTAAATTGGTACTGTAATTTCACACAACTATGGTTCAAACACTCGCGCGCACGAAAATTCCGATGTTTGAAATATGGACGGCATCTGGTGAATAGTTTGAGTACTAAATGACAGAGCATAAGTTGAATGATATTGTTATAGTTTTGGAATGCACTTTGTCCGCCATGTTTTCCCATTTGTCAACTGTCAGTGCGAGTTAGCTTTTGCATCTAACCTATTGGCAAAACATTCTCTCAACTTTCCTTTCTACCTTTACGTGTTTATTAAAGGAAATATTCAATGGACTATAGATGTGTACTTCAAAACGCAACTGTGGGCGAAAGTTCGTCAAAAAATTAGATATATAAACTATATATAGAATAACAATCTACAGGTAATATCAGAAAAAAATCTTTTGAAAAGCTTTATTTTAGAAGCTATAACGAAATATCTAAAAAAATAAGGTAATTTTGGACCTTAGTTGTATGAAATTAAGGTACCTAAAATGAGGTCATCTATATAAAAAAGTAATATATATATAAAGTAAAAGAGTGAGAGAGATCAAGAGTGCAAAGATTGTTGGATGAAAAATTTTGCATTTATTTTCTGTTGAATTATGGTAACCTGTTGACTTATGCAAAGGTATTCCGTTGATTGTTGATTAAGTAAGACTAAAGGTATGTTGTGTTAGGATGTGTATGTAGATTAATCTTTTTATGATAAAATGATTTAAAACTAAATGGTAGTTTGTCAATAGCTTGTTTGAACGGCAATTCACTACAAGCGGAAGTGAAACATAGCTTAACGTTGTCACGTGTTGAGTTTTATGCAGCCCATATCACGAGTTGTACGAGTTTAAAATTATAATTATCATTTATTTGGAATTAAAAGCCTTCAACTCTGCACTCCCGTAAATTTACGCCTCTGAGGAGGAATTGCGAAACACTTCACTTGAGATTGCTCTATTTATATTCGTTATTCATTTCTCGATCTGCATAGCTAGGCACATACTCATTATTAATTCAATATTATAAATCCTGTGAACAAACCATTACATTTTCTGTCGTTAATAGCCTGTTGTGTTGCTCCGGTGCGACGTTAATCAACTACCTACCTAATATAACTATCTTCAGCATGTGTTTTTGATAGCTTTTTAATTCAAAAATCCTGCCCTTGATGAGTACTTTTTGAATATACTAATTTGAATTATGAACAAAATATAAAGATTCAAAAGTACCTTTAAATTTCAATCAAAAAGGATGTACAAAACTTAATAAGTATAAAATTAATAATGTAGGATAATTTATTGATTGAGCATGTTTATATTTTAAGTTTGAGGCGTACCACACCTGTCTATAGGCCTCCCCTATTCTTTTTATATGTTCAAGTACATGCCCTAGCACACCACTCAGTAACGGCCCTTACCTCTGGCTCCACTATTCATAATTCATGTTTATAATAGCGTATTATAATGCATACATTATAATAACGCTTAATAAAACAGGTTTTTTTTTGTCTTATCCACTAGGTCCATGAATGGCTTCGTTTAAACCCTCTTGGTAGTTGTCTCTATGAAGTATGTCGTCATTACCAAACCTAACCAGATCTTGACGGATGAGATATCACGCTTAAAAGAAACTGACCAGATCTTGATCTCGTCATCATCAAAAAATCGGCTGTGTCCTGATGACGAGAACCACATCATTATCAAAATTGGTCAGATCTTAATTGACAAGATATCTCGTCTAAGCCACTTGGAGGGTCAATAATGACTACACTGTGAAATAACAATGCAGCATTGTACAAAATAGGAGTTATTCTATTCTTTATTCTATAACAATTGCTTCACCGCTTTGAAATCTCATGCATAATCGCAAAATTTGTGGTCCACGAAAGGGAACTCGACTTAGGAACCTTCTCAAAACCACTTTCATGATACTATAAGTCACCCTGCAATAAAAGTTATTTTAGTCTTTCATCTGAGCACTCGCGCGCATTGTTTTTGTTTATGGCTCGGTAAACAATCACGAGAAGAATAGATTTCTTTAGTAATTCCCCGAGCAATGAATGGGGCTCTGACAGACGTTTCGTTATTGTGACTGACTCGCGGGGTTTTTGATCTGTCCCAACTCTGCCTCTGAACAACAGAAGCTTTGTTCACGGGATTTTTTGACTAGAATGCTAAATGTCGTGAAGCACAGTTACTTGTCAACCTCTGTATTCTTCGGTAGCACTTACGTAACAGATGACATCTTGAAGATTTCATTGAATTGTTTTTGTTGTATCAGATTTTGTGGTAAGATAGTGTCTCCGAGTTCATTCATTCTATTGAACTTCACCTTTGATTTTTCCTAGGTATGAAAGGTCACAGTAGCCCACTGGAAGTGCAACGGATTAGCAACCGGAGGGTTGCGAGTTCGGAATTCAGTCGTCAAAGACCGTCGTGTACACGGAGGCTGGTGCCTGTTGAATCTGTCGTGACCTCAAATGTCCTCACTTTGGCACGGTGTGGAAGTTTAGAGAGTGAGGTGCCAGCTCAGGTGTTGTTCTCGTCATTTAACCGTGATTCAAAATTACGAAACGTTGCCCTTGGATCTTTCCCTTTAGGATGCATCCCGGATAGTCGCCAATAGCCCGTTATGTTTCTCCAGTGCGACGTTAATTAAGTACCTATCTACAACCTAGGTATGTAGGGGGAAGGCAATGGGTTTCGCCAACTATGCTAGCAACCTGGGAATTGTAATCTCTCAGATTCAATCCCAGAACTTACGGCTTTAATTGGATTCCTATACTATTCCAGACATCCATGTCCATACAGAGACTGTTACACAGAAACTGTTAAGCCTAGAGACAGCTCTAACCACTCGATGATGATCTATATAGATAGGGTAAAACAATACAATGAAACTGAGAAGAATATGTACTATGTAAACCATGAGACTAAAATATTATGACTTCTAAAAATCACCAATGAAATTATAGATTTCATGTGCTTAAATGACATTTAATTAATTTAACTAACATGGATAAAAAAGAAAAACATCTATATATTTTCTTCATGACAGAAGGATTTATAGCCAAAAAACCTGCACTCATGAAGCAAACGCTGATTAATGAACAAGGTTATTGTGTGAAACAGAACATCGCATCTAGAATGCACAGCCCCACATGCTTCTGCGCTTGAATTGAAATTGTTGAAATGTTCTGAATCAGATTCAGAAACAGATGTCAGATGGTGACAGCTAATGTTCGTCTAGCAATGTAAATAATTCTTTAACTTGTAAGTATATTGAATGTGGAATACGCATCCTTTATTCATAAATTAACAAAGCAATCTTCATACACCCACATCACTGTTAAAGCAGATTTTATGTAATTTTGCATAGTTATGGATTCCTATTTCAGTTTCTCTCGCAAACTTCAGAGAACACTTTAGATAATTTTTTAAATCATTAGTTTTTGTTAATTTTATTTCTTGAAATGATTTCTTGCACAGTATAATCTTCAAACTTGGATACTATACGGAAGTCTTGATGCTTCATATATTAATTAACCGGTGAAATTTATAGTGAGTACGGATTAGAAACAAAGGAAGTATCAGCGATTGAAATGCTTTAACCCTTCAAGTTGTTTCGACGAGATATCTTGTCCATCAATATCTCACCAATTTTGCTATTGGCAAGATATTTCGTCATCAAGATATTGCCGTTTTTTATGAATAGATCATGACTTTTCTTCTGATGCAGAGATTTCTCATCCACCAAGATCTGGTCGATATTTTTCTAATGACGATATACCACTTCGAGACAACCACCAGGAGGGTTAATGTTTATTTTTAAATAGCGTTTTGTGTATTAAACCAATACTTTGAGACTTCAGAAAATTTAATAAGGTATTTTTTAGAAAATATCGTCTCCTTTATGAAATATTCGAATATTAAAAAGTACCATAATATTTCCAAAAAACGTGTTATCCTTTTTATAAAAACTATTCCTAAGTTATGAAAAACAATATTTCTTAAATTTCATAACTAAATTAATTGAAAATGAATTTATTTTTAAATTGGATTATTTAAGTTTACATATACTTTTCCTTTATTTTTTTTCCGTTAAAAAGTTGGTAAAAGATTACAATTTTTGTTGGAAATATTAGCTACCTAATTAATAAACAAATTTATATTTGTTTATAATTAATTTGTTTATTAACTTGGTCAACGTAAAACATATAACATGATCAACATAAAAAAAATCGAATGCTGTAAATTAAGTTATTCAGCTTTTAAATACATAATTATGCGAAAATGCCACGCTATCTATAGACTTAGTATGTTATTACATTAATTAATAATTTGTGTATTTCATGTTAATATTTTTTGATTGTTTTATGTGTTGAATAAAAGTTTATATCTTTTCTCGTTTCAGGTAAGATTTCGCTGTATTTGCATTCAAGATAATAATCATTATCTGTGAGTAAATCATATTACTTTTACTTTACAATTATTTTCATCACAAACTTAACCCAATTTTCAACTATCATATTTCATTTATTGTTCATGGTTTATTTATTGTTTGGTATATTTCATTTACCAAATCCTTAAAATATGCTGTCTTTTTCTGTTAATTTTGATAACTTTGTAGAAATAAATGTTTTGCGATTTTCTAGTGTAGAAACTAGAAATAGGACTGCTGTACAATATGTAAATTGCTCCAACATGCGGACTGGTGCTTCACTAAACTGTATATTAAACCTTTATAAGATTAGTTTTATTACCGCACAATGTCCAAATACCAGTTTTATCCATGCGCATCCGACTCACTTCCGTGACAGCGCTTGTGTAACTTGGTTGAGAGTGGAAGGGGTCCTCATAGTAAGCTTGGAATTTAAAAATAAAGGTAAAATGACTCAAATATTTGTCACCTTTCATCACAATTGAAATTAATTTCAATTAATTATCACCGGAAGGTAGTACATTCCAATTTGCGGAACTGCTTTTCATCCACCCTCCAAAAAATCCAAAGCAAATATACTTTCAAATCCTTTCCATCCAGCATGAGATCATCATTAATCCGCTTACTTTGATGGCTCCTTTTGCTCCAAGAGAGTGGCTCCGATTATGGTCCTCTTGTGAGATACAACAAGCTTATTCAGTTGGGGATTATGCATCTCAGTCTTCTCATCAACATGGAATTGCCAGAGACATAGTTCGACCAAAGAAGCTTTTTTAAGCCCAACCACTGACCTCTTCAGCAGTGCAATAGGCGAGCTGTCAGCTATTTGAGACGATGTATCCAGTGGGCAATAAACGCTACTCCCCTAACAGGGACATTCAGGAGCTAATAAACCTGGATTTGAACTCGGAACCTATCTGTGGAAGATAATCATCGACCATCTAATGAAATAGATGGAGTATGCGCGCGCAGCTTTATGCCATTTCTTCCTATCTCTCGGTTTAAAGATCTGTCACGTGGTTTTGGGGTAAAGCGTGAATCCCTAATGTGGGACAAATTATTGATTGGTTAGAGGAATTATCCAGCGTGATTAAAAACACTAGTCTGCGCTTTGGTAGCTAATTGGACAAGTCGATTCGTAAGCCCACATGAATTAGCCTTCGGAGATTTTACGGCAGGGACTCCCCACATGCTCTGTCTATTTTATAAGGTAGATACAGACAACCGCTGTTCCCACTATAGCCATCGACCTTCTAATGAAATAGACAGCATGTATACTGAGTTGCTGTCGTAAGATCTTTGAAGGCTAAGTCACGCGGCTTGCGAATCGAGCTGATTGGCTATCAAAGTTCAGACTGGTGTTTTTGATCACAGTGGATAATCACTTTAACCAATCCATGATTTGTTACTCATCGACCTTCTAATGGAATAGACAGAAGTTGCTGTCGTAAGATATCTGAAGGCTAAACATGTGAGCTTACGAATCAATTTAGCTGATTGGCTATCGAAACGCAGACTAGTGTTTTGGATTACGGTGGATAATCACTTTAACCAATCAATACTTTAGGTAGGTAGGTAATTGATCAGCGTCACACTGGTGTAACACAATGGGTTAGTGGCGAAGATCCAGGATCAATCCCGACCGGAGAGATCCGAGGATAATACCACGTAATTTCGAACCACGGTCAGATGACGAGGTAACATATGAACTGGGGCACCCCACTCTCCAAACTTTCACACCACGCCATCGTGAGAACATTTGAAGCCACGACAGATTTGAAGTACACCAACCCCCGTGTACACGATGGTCTTTGGATGGACAGAGTTTTGAAATCGCAACCCTCTGGTTGCTAATCCGTCACTCTTCCAACTGGGCTACCGTGGCTCCAACAATAATTTAGGATTCATGCTTTTCCCCACAATCATATGACAGATCTTCACATTGAGCGACTCGAAGGAATAGCATAAAGCTGCGCGCGCATGCTCCATCTGTTTAATAGAAGATCGATGACTATACCAGGTAGGCAACTTAACAATCGAAGCTGTTAAGATACAATTAGGTTACGGTTGCCGTCTCTTAGGGTTGTGATTCCTTTTTCAGTTTTTACGACTTCTGCACAAATCTAAAAGAGTGAAAGTGCATTGATAAGTTTAGAAAGCTAAGTAAATATAGATATCTATCTCAGAAAGCGAAGTAAGGCTTCACTCGTTTGAAATTTTTATCTACATGTTTTTTTGACTGATAACCTATGGCTTTAAACAAGGGTAGTTATGGTTGCTTCTTTTCGTACGAATCCTGTTTCTTATTTATTTTCCGCTTTTTAGTTTTGTCATTGTAAGCAATATCGGAAAAACTAACTTTTGCTTTAGAAATTCCAGACTATTCCAGTTTCGGTATAATTTTTTTGTCTACTGTTGCAATCTTTTCACGAAATTCGCTTCTATTCCTCCAAGTTTTATCTGTAATTTTTTTTTACTTACGGAGATAAACTCGTGCGGTACCTGATGTTATTGCTTACTCGTGCTTGATAGCTGTTCTTTCTTATTTTTACATTTGGTTTGGTGGTTTCTTGATGTAGAAAAGTCAATTCTTGTATGAAGCTGATATTGCACATTGGCCTAGTTTCGATGTTACTTTTCATTTTGCTGACGCCAGAAATCCGCATGTGGCATTGTAAGCCTATGCTTCTGTGGCTTCAATAAAGCGCTGTTATCAAAAAGTGTTAAGGGAATTGTAAGTTGCCTTTATCTGATATAGTTTGAAGAAATGAAGCCCATGAAATGTACCAAAGAAGGATTTTTCAGATCTCTGTTTATTTTGTACTCTCAATTTTAAAACATAAATTTTCCCTTTTTACGTATAAACTGATACTGGTCATGGTGAAAAATAAGAATATAATCGAATTAAAAAAATTAAACCCTGACTGAAATTATCTCAATTTTTATCTACTTATATCAACTTCGTTTTGTTTGCTGTGTCAATCACTATCCATGGTAATGGTAATTAATTAATGTCACACTGAAGCAACACAGCTGGCTATTGGCGGCGGTCCGGGATCAATCCCCAAGAGAAAGATCCAAGGATAACACCACGTAGTTTTGAACCAAGGTCAGATGACGATGTCAATACCTGAGCTGGCAACCCGCTCTCCAAACTTCCACACCACGACAACGTTAGGGTATCTAAAGCCACGACACATTTAACGAGCACCAGCCCCCGTGTATACGACAGTATTTAGTTGGGCCGAGATTCGAACTCGCAACCCTCCGTTTGCTAATGCGTTACTTTCCAACCGGGCTACCACGGCCCCCACTAACTAAAAATTGAAACTAAGAGTATGGCACTAAAAGAAGTGCAAAAACAAGTGAAAATTTTAAGAAAAATTTTTGAACATGAAGCATGAAAGAAATAAAACCTGAAATCTCCGCAGAAAAAGTTTTTACTTTCATTGAATATGCATTCATTCCTTCCACTTCTAAAGTTTCCAGGGAAATGTTCAAGAACATTCTAACACAGTTTCAAACAGCCTTTGCTTTTAAGCTTTGGGAAATCCATAAAAGATTCTTTTTTGTCCGAAGTTTCCCATGCTACTTTTAAAAGCGTATGGTTTTCGTTGTTTTTGCAAATTTTTATGCACGCATAAACTCATATGTGAACTACTCAAGTGGGAAAAGTTACTCTGAAGTTAGGATGGTTTTATCACAGACAAACCAGTGCTTATATACTATAGTATTTCTTAGCAAAAAAAGTCAAAGTAGAAATTAGTAAAGGATAATTTATTTCAAGGCTTTTCTAAATGAATAGTGGTTATACGCACGCATTTCAACCATTCACAATCATTTTCTCTTTTAAATTTAACTAAAATGACAAACAGATTTATATCCTACACATAATTTGTATGAATGATTGAAAAATTGTTCTTCCCTTCGAATAATTCTGTCACGGAACAAAATGTAATGCAAGTTCTTTTTTAGAAACTTGAGTACATTTTGTTTAATTTTGTTGCAGTCTGAAGAAATCCTTGCAATCTATAATTGCGGTATTGGGTATAAGGAACTTTTTAATGCTCCTTGAAACTAATCTGCCAAATAGTTTCTTAAGATGTTTGAAGAATGTTTGAAGAGTATCACATGGTGCAAAATGCTGTAAGAAATCTACTGTGAAACAAAACACAACTTTCTCTAACTTACTTCAAATATTCTTTTAGAGTTTTTCAGTGAAATTTATCTTTATTGCAAGAATTAATTCTGTTAACAATAGAAAATCAAAGTAAATTAATTTTTAAATAAATAATTTCAAAAATAAATATAATGTTTGTGTTTGGTCGTAGTTTCGTGGTTTCAAAAATAAATCTCCATAGGGTTCCTTTATTTACAAAGCAAATAGATGTTAGTCTTCCAACTCAAGATTTGATCAGTTTTGTTGAAACGATGAGATATCTTGTCCATCAAGATCTGATACTGGTTTTGCTTATGAGATACTCTGTCAAGACAGGAGGGTGGAGGTAGGTAGGAGGGTCATTAATTAACGTCGCACTGGAATAACACAACGGGCTATTGGCGACGGTCCGGGATCAATCCCGAAGGGGAAGATCCAATAAGAGGATGGAGTAGGATTAAGTATTGAGACAGTTTGTGACACTCTTTCTAAAGTAATTTTTTCAAATAATCAGGGGAAATATGACATGGAGCTGAAATACTTCAAGGTATTTCTAACCAGATGTTCTGTATGAAACAAAATTTAAATGTTTCAAAAAAAAAACCATGACACTTTTCGATTATAGTCAAAGTAGAAAAAATAAAATAGCTGATGCATTATTGAAGGAGCATGACCCACGGACTCGTCTTATTTTATTTACAATCGATCAAGTAGGTTTAACTGTACAAATCTCAGAATTCATAATTATATTTAAATCTGGGATGTTATAGGACAGAGTCAAGATATTAATTTTTCCTTTTTCAAACCACTGTACCGTTTCGTAGCTTTAAGCGTGGGAATCGATGTTCCATTGTGTTTAATCCTCCTGGTGGCTGTGTCGAAGACATTAACAAATTTTACTAGATCTTGCCGGACGAGATATCTCGTCATTAGAAGAAAACTGGACAGATCTTGATCTCGTTTTCATAAAAAAATCGGCAACATTTGATAGATTTAATTTGAACTAGTCCCTTGTTTACATGACAGTCTTCAGTTGGATCGAATTTCGAACTAGCAACCCTCCGGTTGCTAATCCGTGACTCTACCAACTGGGCTACTGCGTATCAACAAACATTAAAAAATGAATATTTGTTTAGTTTGAGTTTGTTACGTGCAGGATAAATTTTATGTACGTTTTCAACTTCTGCAAACTGTTTTTTGTTGAAACTCTCTTCAATTACCATAAGTTCTTGATGAAACAGATGTGAGATGAAAATGCAAATGTAATTCCATTTTCTTGTATGAATTTTTTAGACCTATCCTTGTTTGTAGCGTAAGGGGAAATAATAACGCTCCTTTATTCTTAGTTTTTTGGGACAAAAAAGTAACGTTTGTTTTGGTGCGACGATTGTGTCATTTTTCTTTTTCTATGAATAATTTTGTTACTTCTCAGCATGTGTTTATGCCTCCCTTATCCCTTGTCGTATCGACCAAAATGGAAGCAAATACTTTCATGGATTTTGATAGGATTTTTAGTGCATTTATATATACAGGGTATTGTGCCAAATAAGATTTAACATTCCTAGCTGTGCCATCAAGAGATACATTTTCCTGTTGACACAATTGATGCCTAGTCTTTTACACACAGATTATAACGATCATTTTAATATCCATACTGATGAGTCGGTAGACCTAGAAAAATCCATTGTTGGTGCAAGCTATTTTATAGAAAAATTAAACAGTGTTTCTTGTTCCGGCAGCTCCATGATCAAGTCGTGATGCAGATATGATGGCAGTTAATATCTCTTTAATGCTTTCTTTCTCTTTGAATGATTGTTTTATTTGTATACTGATAAATTCCATGGCTGCTTTTCACTGTCTTTGCTAGAACAGACGAGGCATCTGCATTTTTAGAATTAAAGAAATCAGACAGCTTCTTGTCAAATTAAAAGACAAAGACATGGCTTTGCAGTGGGGTTCTGCGCATTGCAAAATGCTTGGCAGATACGCTAGCTGCACTCTCATGTCCAAGAGTTAGGTATAATTGCTGTTTATGTGAATATTTCAGAAAATCCACATTGGAATGGAAGGAAACGCGGTATGCAGGTGTAATAGGGTTATAGAAGAAGAAAACGATGCAAAACAAGGATAATAAGACTCTTATTATCCAAAGAAAAGGATTGAAGGAGAAAGGTTCACAATACGAATGTCAACTTTAGTGTAACAGAATGATTTAAGCAGTGTGATGCTGAAGTTTAATACGGTGTGGGAACCAATGGCAGCCACGCATGCTTAACGATTTTCCATACTTTCGATGAGGGTATGGATGAGTTGTGTGCTCAAAGAGTTCCAAGCCTCACGGAGAACAATTTTCAATTCCGGAACGGAGCTTGGTCGGTGGCGGAAGGCTGCAATATATCTCCCGAGCATATCCCACACATGCTCTATAGCATTCAGATCAGGATAGTTGGCAGGCCACTGCATGCGGTGGATATCTTCACTTTGAAGGAAGGCGTTGACCAGGGCTGCACGGTGAGGAGGCGCTTTATCATCCATGAATATGAAACCAGGACCAACAGCACCTCAAAACAGGCGAACGGTAGGCACAAGGACTTCGTCTCTGTATCTTTGACTGGTAACAGACCCTGTGTCAAGGATATGGAGGTTTGTGCGGCCATCCAGCATGATGCCTGCCCTGACCACGACTCACCCTGAAGGAAAACGATGTCTTTCCGCTATGTTTCCAGGGTGAGAACGCGTTCCACGTTCTCTCCAGATCGTGGTACGATTAGAATCAGTTTGCAGACTAAATATGGACTCATCACTAGGACTGGCCACTGTTGTCGACTCCACTGCCGATGTTCCAAACTCCACTGTAAACGCGCGTGTTTCTGTGCCGATGTCAGGGGATGCAAACTGCTGGTCGTCTGGCATAGAGACCAAGGTGTCTGAGTCTCCTGTAAGCAGTTTGTCTCGAAACTGACTTCTGTGGCAGCTGTCAGGGCTGAACCCAGTTGTCTGACAGAACGGTTCTTCTGACGTCGGGCAGTTATCGCTAAATATCGGTCTTGCCGAGCGGTTATTACCCTTGGCCGACCTGGTATTCTTCGTCGGGTAACATCTCCAATGGTTTGAAACCTCTGCTACAGTCTGGAGATCACACACTGAGGCACATTCAGAATTGGAAACGCTTCGGTTTGGAATTGACCGGATTCCAGCATTCCAATAATTCGTCCCTTCACAAACATATCCAGTTGGCATCTTTGTGACATCTTTCGTCCTTATTGATTATTAACAACGCTCCGTACCACAGCAATTGCGAAATTTCTGTCTAAACTGGCCATGCCGCTCGAGGCCGTTTTGTACTCTTTCCGAAGTGCGCCGGTGCTTTACGCATGTCGACGTCGACTGAACTGTTTTGGATGTGCACAATTTTTACCTTCGTCCCAGGATTCTCCACAAGTGATTTTGAACAATTATACTTGTATTTACTCCGATTTTTTCGCATTTTACCAATTATGCTTAACTTTTGGACATAAGTATATTGTCAACCACAATCGTCCCAGTTCCTTGGTTAGCAACTACCCGCTCTATGTAGTTGTCTGGGAAGGGTCAGGAGAGAGGCTTCATTCCTTTGGTGTACTTTATGAAGGAACACTGGAATGAATTACCATATTTTTCAATTGCAGAACGAGCCTAATGACCTCCATTAAGTAAAAAAATCGCTAGAGCAGTTGTCACTTTATGCTAAAACCAGAATAGGCCGCATTGTAACTCAGGCCTATTTGAATCGTTTTCACCCGGCTGACTCCAAGTGCTTTATTTGCCTTGATGAAGAGACTATGAAGCATATTTTATTCGACTGCACCGGATAGAACGCTTTTAGAATATAAGCAGCATTTTTACCAGCCATACTTTTACAGTTTAGCACTAGTTTTTAAAAATATTCTAGAGATTGTTCCGGTTTCACATATAGTCCGGTTCCGACGTTTGGTAGTTCGGCACAGGTCTGTTGGTATACAGTTCACAATACTATCTCTCAAAGGCTCGTCCGATTTCATTATCTGCCCTATTTGCGATCCATGTTACCCGTACGAAGTCAGTGTCTAAAATAACGATGGTCCAAACTGTTTAACTGCCGCGTTGCCGAATTGTACTCTTACCAATCAAGATGGCTCTTACCGACATAGGTCCTTATTGAAATACGGTTTAATTTGTATTCTCTACCTCCCCTTAACCCTCCAAGTGGTTTCGATGAGATATCTCGTCCATCAAGACCTGACCAATTTTGCTAATGACGAAATATATCGTCCATAAATATCTGACAAATTTTGCTAATGACGAGATATCTCGTCATCGAGATATTGCCAATTCTATGATGATGACAAGATCTGGTCAGTTTTTCTAATGACGAGATAGCTCGTTATCCATATCTGGTAGGTTTTGCGAATGACGAGACACCTCGTCGATACAACCACTAGGAGGGTCGAAATTTGTATCGGAAGTTATTGCTGGTTGGGTTGGTTTCTACTGTGCAGGGCCATATTTGACAAATCTGCGCAAAACACACGCAGACAGCGTTAAGTAATGGGTATACACATAACATGCGTCAGTTTGGTGACATGCTTTTAATTCTAAAAGCTTAGAGTAGAAACCAGCTTTATTATGCATTGCTATCAGAATATGTTTGAATGTCATGCTCAGCAGATACAACATGGAAGTCAATGAAAAGATGGAACATATACTTGACGTAAGTGCTACATTCTGTGCCGTCAAATCCACGTATTTTTTCTCGAGAGAACATGATCTATTCAAGTACAGTGCATATTTAATGAGCACGAGCAAGAACCGTATACCTTTCATTTTTCATATCTCTCTGCAATGCATGAGAGTAAGAAAACAAGAATACCGTATATGTTGACGTTCTGCATCAAGATAGCCGGAATTGTTCGACACAGGAAAGGAGAAAATCCAGACCTATTTTCTGTTTAGTAACTTTTGCGAACAACGCACGAATAAATCTTTGCTCTTGTCTATTTGGAGATGCTGGATAACAAGCAAAAACATGAACGTTCATATTTCTTTCATTTTTCATATACTTCCTCGAATGCTTTTCTTCTATTCTTTTGATGTGAATTCTTATCACCAAAATTCAGTTATTATTCGAAAAAGTATGGTTTCTTTCTCGAAAATATCTTTAAAATATTTTCTGTGAAGCAATTTATATTATGTAATATTTTTACTGTTAAAAGATGTGGTGAAATCTTGTCCACTTGTACCGTGTGGTGATTTTTGGTATCACAGACACTGACGGAATTGTTGTCGAAGAAATTATTGCCTTGCCTTAATTTACTGTAAATTATTAAATTGTAAGGTTTCGTAAATGTGAAGCCAGTGTCTCATAAATGACAGGAATTTATTATCTATCTACAAGAAAACTCCACAATATTTCGACAAAGGTATCGTCTTTTTCAAGCAGATTCATTGCATCTGGTATAGAGTTTTGGATGTTGGTTGCGGGTAAAATATTCTTAACTTCTTTTCTTCGAAGGTCGACATAGGTGGACTTTTGGTTTTGCCACCTAAAACCCGACTCAAAGGAAAATTTTGTTATTGCAATCGCTAATTCCATTTGTGAATGCTCAACGAACATGTGTTACAATAAATAATTTTGTCCTCTGATGTATTTCAAGGGGAAAAACGAAAGGTCCACACATATGTCGACTTCCAGAATGAAGAGGTTACAATGTCGTCGAAATGTCTTTGTAAGGAGTACGAGGGTGTGGAAGGTAGGTATAAACTGTATGGTGGATGTTTCAGTATATCAGCGAAATTTCAATCGGGTGACAATAACTACATTAATGAGAGAAAGAAAAGCATTGTCGTGAAGGAGAGACTTGTTTTTGAGGAAAGACTATTGCTTTTTCTTCATTGGTTATCGTTGTGTCAATATCGTGCGAGATTGATTTTGTGTACAGCAGCAAAAATTCAATCGACACTCTTCAGAAACTGCCTTTTTGTCTGTTTGATTATAAAGTTCCTTTTACAATTTCATTACGCTTCCCACCAAATCACTGATCAATCCAACATTCTTTAACCCTCTAAGAGGTTTCGACAAGATATCTCTTCCATCAAGATCTGACCAATTTTACTAATGACGAGCTATCTCTTCATCAAGTTATTGACGACATTTTTAACTGACCAATTCTTGATCTCGTCAGTTTTCCTAATGACGAGATACCTCGTTCATCAAGATCTGGTTAGTTTTTTGGAATGACAAGATACCTCGTTGAGACAACCACCAGGAGGATTGAGCATATGTTAATATTAATAAAAAAAATGAAAAGTATCTTACTACTAACGGGTTGTAGTAAAAACACTTTACTACCCGTTATGCAAAGCAGTTGAAGCGTTGCTCCAAAAACAGAGAGAACGACTTTGTCGAAATTCCAAGTTAACTTTCATCAACGATCGATGAAAGTGCCTCAAACACTTCTACTTTTCCACACCAGTAACAGTGCCGTTTTCGATCCAAAAGGACGAACAAACGAAAAGAACAAGAGGTAACGGCAATTCGATATAGGATTGTTAAAAGCGAATAGCAGCGGCACCCAAACGATCTGCAAAGGAAAAGTAAGAATGGAATTCGCCACCTTTCCACTGTCCCCTTTTGTGCAAGAGCACAAGATGCCGTGCCGTTATTGGATAACAGAATGAAAACATCCTCGCTCCTTGCGTGTTCGCCCCAACAATGGCTTTGCCATTTTTTGTTACCAGAGGACCTTTTACATACGCTTTTCCCCATTCGCTTTCTTAGGCTGGCCAGCTGGCGGTTTTCTCAAGCAGACAATAGCCGACGCTCCCTGCCAGGTTCCACCGCTTTGGGACGAAAATTATTATTTGTGTTCCGGTGGTGGCATTAGCTTTTATAATCTTTAGGGAAGCGGTTATTAGTGAAATGGGAATTATTCACTCGGAATGTATGGGGCTTGTCGGATTACAGGAAGGTGGTTTCGATGAAGACATCTACGGAACCATTTATGTTGATATCAATAAGAATTGTATTCTTTTATGTTACCTATTAGTCACCTTTATGACCTTGAAGCCTTGTTCTGTACTGTAGGTACTAGAATTAACTTCGCACTGGTGCATCACAATGGGCTAGTGGTGGTGGTCCGGTATCAATCCCGAAGGGAAAGATCCGAGTACAAATCCTCATGATTTCGAGGCATTGTCAGATGACGAAGTCAACACATGAGCTGGCACCCCACTCTCCAAACTTCCACACCACGCCAATGTGAGGACATTTAAGGCCACGACCGATTTAAAGTGCACCAGCTCCCACGTAGGCATGTTTCGTATGGTAAGAAACTGGTTGGTTTGTCACTCTACGGCCATTTTTTGCCAGACGAAGGATAATTAGACTGGTACCTCGGTTTAATCCTCCATGGAGTTCACTCGCATATATCCGTTCTGTAGCCTGCAGCCTTCCCTGCAGGATTCCTAACCATTTTTGACCTTCTGAACTAATAAAATTCTTCCTAGGGCTATTTCAACCAATGAGAGGCATTTTCAGTCAAGTTAAATGTAAGTGGCGGTAGTGTTTCTGTGGTAGAACGTGTTCCCTGTATGTATTCTGAACGTGACGTCACTTGACTTGTTTTTCGAATACGATTTCAGTACTTCGCCAGTAAAATTCCAAAAAACGAATTCCAAATCGATATGATTGTCGATTAGTTAATGCTAATTAGATTAAACGCCAAATGTTACCAAAATAGTGATAAACTGCATACAAAGGTTCCGATATATATAAGGGGGCAGTCAAATGAAAACGAGACAGACTATATAACGAGCATGGCGCGGAAGTTGGTAACGCAGGTAGGTTTGTGCATAGAAGCGCCCTCTATTGGGAATCAGGAAGGAACAGCGCGAACGTTCACCGCTGTGTCATTTGTCTGTTAGACGTGCTCGAAGTAAGGTCAGCGAGTCGTGTGTGCGCCCGACATCACTATGGAGGCCGGGAAAGAGGAACAGCGTGCTGTAGTGCGTTTTTAGACTGCAGAAGGAGTGTCAGGAAGTGGAATTCGTGGAAACTTTGCAAAAATTGAAGCGCGCCATCAAGTCCAAGCGCCCAGGAATGTTGACGGACGGCATCATTCTGTTGCAGGATAATGCCCGCCCACATGTTGCCAAGGTTAAGACTACGCTGCAGAAGTTTCGCAGGGAAGCCCTTACACATCCTCCATACAGTCCAGATCTCTCCCCATGTGATTTCCATATTTTTGGAACCCTGAAGAAAGACATTCGTGGCCGTCGATTTGCTTCGGACGAAGAGGTGCAAGCCTGGGTACAATTATGGTTCCGTAGGCAACAGCAAACATTTTTCCATGAAGGCATTGACCGTCTTGTCTCACAGTGGGATAAATGTATTAACAGTTATGGCGATTACTTTTGAAATAACAAACAGTTTACTTACTTTTTTCCATCTGTCTCGTTTTCATTTGACTGCCCCTTATATTATGTAAGACCACTCGGGTAATGGAAGTAAAATCTTTGCATTCCGACTGGTTTGTTTGTACTGAAAAGCCTTCTTATTGTCGGGGGACCGCTGTAGACAGTTGGTAGAGTCGCGGATTAGTAACTGGTGGGCTGCGAGTTCGAAACTTGATCCAAAAGACGGTCGTGTAGGCTGATGCCCGTTTAATCTATCGTGGCCTCTGATGCCCTTACTTGTGAAGGAGCACTTAGAAGTCGCCGCTGCTCCAAAGATGAGCAATCATTAGCATCCATGCGTTTGGATTCGAACCTGAGTACTTTTGGTTTGCAGACAAACGCTATGATCACTAACTATACCAGTTAGGCGGCTTGTTACTAAATTAAATTAAGGTAGCCTAAATGGTACACATGTTCGAAATAAACTGCTTTATATTCAAATAGGGACAAAGGTGAATAAGGATATAATGACTTCTTGGAAATCTCATTTGTCTATTGTCAACAATAGATGCCGTTTAGCATCTTATGGGTATTAAACTAAATGCTTAGTAACCGCTTTCTTTGTCTTCATAATTTCTATAGGTTCAAGAGAGTTAACAGAAGTAGTCTGGAGTCAAAAATTAACTGTCTGCATTGGTAGTACAGACTCGTTCTCCCTCGACCACCCACTACTGGTTAGTTCCGCTGCCATTTCCCTTTTTGGGCAGGGTCCAAAATAGGATAACAAATGCCCCTTTCTGACTGTGCCCAGTAATTATAAAGTGATGGTAATTCCCTAGCGTGGGTATGTGGCGTGGGGGGTAAAAGAAATGAACAAATTAATTTTCCGTCCGTGTTGCTTTGTATTGTGCGCAAGATATTGTACTTGAAGCACGTATGAACCTTTTGTTTGTTTGGCCGCCCTTTTGTTCTTGCCCTATTGATGCTTTCTCAACAATAGCTTTATTTTTATTTTCAATGAAAATATTCTTATTCATCCGTTTTTTAATATTATGATTCATCCATAATTTTTTATCATTAATTTTATAGACTATCCAAATAATAAAATGAATTAGATTATTCTGGCAGGCTCCATCCTTTGTTTAACGCATTGAGCTTAATAAGTAACGAATGTGAACGCAATGTTAACTATTATATTTACACATGTATATCATCGTCTTGCAAGTGACACTGAGTAAAAATTTTCAAACATGAGCTTTTTAGTTTTTCTTGACCAGAAAGTGGCGATCTTAGACTGGTTACATATTGAGTCATTTTTTCTTTCATAGAATTTAGAATTCTTCTAGAGAACCAAACTTAGAAAACACAAGCAATTGAATAAGTATACATTATTTACTATAATTTATTAGAACAGATAGAAAACAGAAAATTAGGTGACAGGGTAAAGGGGATGCATACAAAATGTTCTAACGTTGGTAATCTGCAATAAAAAACCCAACATTCGTTGTTACTAAAACATTTCCCTGAAAGTTCTTTTCCATATTTACCATGCTCTTCTATTGGGAGAAAATACCACTGTTGCCATATTTTATTCCATCTACGTGCTCAGTTTTCTTTGTATCCAATAAACAATAAAAGCACCATTTGTGTTTATTTAACTGCTTATGATCTTGTGCATCTGACTGCTTATCTGAGTTCTTTGCTGATTGTGCTGCTGTGATATAAAACGACAATTAGAAATTCTAGCTCTCGTACATCGCGATACTCTGAACAGATTCCTCGCCATTATATTCTTTTACATTATGATATTTTCATGGAATATTTAGAATTCTTTTAATTCTAACCGTACACATCTATTGAACACCTAGATTTAAGACGATGTTTGAACATATTCCATAGATTATGTTCTTGTACACTCGAATATGTTGTATGGAATATTTATAATTTGCTTAATTCTAATCGTATACATTTGTTGATCATTGTTAGATTATAGACGGCATTATGGAATATGTTATTTTACACACAGATATTTTTCATGGAATACTTAGAATTGCTACATCTGTTACATTTGTTGAATACTTAGATTTAGGACGATACTCTGAACATATTCCATAGCTTATGTTCTTGTACTCTCGGATATTTTTTGTGTGGAAAATTAAGAAATCGTTAAATTCTAATAGTATATATCTGTTGAACACTATTAGATAATAGATACCATAGAACAAATTGCTTGGATTATGTTATTTTACGCTCGTTTTTCTTTGGTGGAATATTTAGAATTCCTACATCTGTTGAATACTTAAATTTAAGACAATACTCTGAGTATATTCTATGGATTATGTTCTTGTTCACTGAAATAATTTCTCGTGGAATATTAAGAATTCGTTTTATAATCGTATATATAAACATGAGTGTATACTGTATATTCTTTGGAACACTTGTTAGATTTATGTCTACACTCTGAACATATTCCTTGGATTATGTTCTTTTACACTCAGATATTTTTTGAGGAAAATTTAGAATACATTTAATTTTAATCGTATACATCTATTGAACATGTTACATAAAAAACTGCACTCTGAACATACTCCTTGGATTGCTATTTTACACTCGGATATTTTTCGTGGAATATTTGGAATTCTTACATCTGTTGAATACTTAGATTGAAGACTATACTCTGAACATACTCCTTGGATTGCTATTTTACACTCGGATATTTTTCGTGGAATATTTGGAATTCCTACATCTGTTGAATACTTAGATTGAAGACTACACTCTGAACATATTCCATGGATTACGTTCTCTACACTCAAATATTTTTGTGGAAAATTTAGAATACGTTTAATTCTAATCTTATACATCTGTTGAAAATTTGTTAGATTTAAGATGATAATCTTAACATATTCCATGGATTATGCTCTTTTAACTTTGGATATTTTTCGTGGAATATTTAGAATTCCCACATCTGTTACTTCTGTTGAATACTTAGATTTACGACGATACTTGAACTTATTCCATAGATTATGTTCTCTTACATTTGTATATTTTGAGGAATATTTAGATGTATTTAATTCTAATCGTATACATTTGTTGAGCATGGTTAGATTTAAGATGGTACTCGAAGCATATCCATGGATTATGCTCTTTTCCCCTCGGATATATTCAGATTCGTTTAATTCTAACCGAATATATCTGTTGAACACTTAGATTTAATACGACCTTGGGCAAACGCTCATTTTTTCTCTTTCCCACTTGATGTTTAACGAACCCCTAGCAATCCTTCTGTGCTTACCTTTGGTAGTTAGCCTGTTCCCCCAAGGAAATCTATCGATCTGTCTCAGAAATCCGCGTTCCTGGAAGAATTGTTGCCTCGGAGTCAGTAGACGGATTCTATGTACATTCGTATTACCATATCTTTGCATCCGGGAAACGTCTTCAAATAAACTTGGATGACTCGGGTGAAATAAAATTTCCCTGCCGGATACTCGCAATCAATCAGAATTACGCCATCTTCGGAAAGAGTAGGGATTGTCAAGAATATTCGGAAATTTGAGCTCGCTGTGGGGAATATTCTATTGGTTTCGGGTTTTTCTAGTGTTAGGACCATGTTTGGCCAGGGTGCACCAAACACAAGGTAGATAACGTCACGTAATTGACTCAATTTCAATCTATAGACTGATGAACTGTATAAAAATTTCCAAACATTTAACCAAAAACATGGTATAATTCTAACGTATATGTATATGGTGTATATATGGATATAGATATGTTTATGTATGTATATGCATGCTTCATTATTATGCTTACTTTTTCCATTGTCTGATTTCTACGTTCACTTTCTTTTTTAATCTAAATTTTTTAATCACTAGTCTCTAAAGCAGTTACGTTGTACTATGGGATGCAGTGTCTATGTAATGTTACTTTTGTTCATTATTTGTATTTGTTCTGTATGAATCTATTGTATTTTGCTTGTCCAATTGGATTAAGGACCCTGAGGATCGTATGGGATCTCAAATGTCCTCCTGACCACCTCTCGTGTAGCCTTACACCCTCTGGGTAAGCTGGGCGGTTAGGGTCTTAAAAAAGTAATGTTTGGTTGGTTTTGGGTTTTATGGCGCAAGAGTCATATTTGGCCAAGCTGCGTCAAACGAAAGACAAACAATGTCTAGCAATTGTGAAAAGAAAGGATGACGTGAGCAGATAAATATCACTTGAGTCGCCACCCCATATTTACCAGAGGCAGTAAACTCCATGGGAAAAGAATAAATCACTAGGCTATCGGGTTTGTGAAGCCCGTGTACACCTCAAGAGACTCCTGAGATGCTATTGGTGACGGTCCGGGATCAACCCCCGAAGGGAAAGATCCGAGGACAACACCACGAAATTTTGAACCACGGTCAGAAGACCAGGTCACACCTGAGCTGGCACCCCACTCTCAAAACTTCCACACCACGCTAACGTGAAACTCGCAGGTGAGATATTCGAGTGTAAGTCTAACTTTGTAGGTATTCTGTAACGGTTTAAAACTGATAGAATCCGGTTTTGTGGATTGGTGAGAATTACCGTTTCGAAACATTACTTGATTTTTTAGTTACACTTTATTATTACCTGAGGTTTATTTAGTTTAAGATTTTAAAATCATACTTTTGTGATCAATTTATTAGACCGCACAAGTATCTACAGATGATGTCTGAAAGAGACATAATGTCACCATATGAAAAAACAACTTCACGCAAAGGCATTCTCTCATTTTTTATAAATCGTTTTCATGATTTTGTGAGAAAAAGATTACTATTCCAGAAAAATAACCTTAAGCTTTTTTTGCAGTTTATAAAATATACTTTCATGTAAGAAGTAGGTCAACTGCTTGTCGCCGTAAAAAGTAGTGTCAGGTTTGGTGCTCCTGTATTCAATACACAAAAACCTTGAGATATTTTTCGCATTGGCTGTTGTAATTTGGTACTTAAACTTACATCATTTTGTTGTATATGTTGTGGCTTAACCATTTTCTGAAATTAGAGCTTCCAGTTTCCAGTAGATTGTCGTACAAGCTTTTTCGTAATCTTCGAAGAAGTATTTTAGCCAATTTTCTTTCCAAACCACCTCCAAATACTTTTTTCTTGAAATGTAGTGTCTTTGGGCCCCTTTCGTTTTAACTGACCGTGGCTCCTAATATTTTAAGGAAACTGACGAAAAGGGGATTCAAGTACAATTTATTGATCAAGAATCAATAATAATCCTTGATGAATAAAACGTATTAAAATAGGACAGATAAAGCTCTCCTTATTGTATTTTAGATTCTCGATCTTTCCTAAATTATTTCGTGATTCAAAATTACGAGTTGTTGTCCTCGATCTTTCCCTTCGGGATTAATCCATAGATGCGAAATATAAGTAGCCTGAGCATTGTAATTGAGAGGAGCTTCAAAAGGTGCAACCAACATGTCGACTAGTAGTCACATGATTGCTCTGTGAAAAATTGACTTTTTTGGCCGATTTCATATCTTATCGCCTAGTTTGGCGATGAAACATCGAATGACTGGATAGGTGTGTGTATCCACATTTCTATAGAGTAGCGACAAGTGGTGAAATCACCGAAGTATACTATTATCAGATGATCAATATATGGTTTAATGAGATAATGAATCAATGGATGGGCAGCTTTTCTAACAAAATTCGTATATCGGTATTTTATAGTATTCTTTTAAGACGTTTTGCTTAGAAATTTTCTTTGAATATGCATCCTTGTTCATTGTGTATCGTTCCAGTTAAGTATATAGTTTATATTATTATCATAATTTTATTCTCTGCAATTTTAGCAAATTTATAGTCTTTTTCTTACGTCACAGTGTATTTTTGTGCTTACATCTTTTACTCTTAACTTACCTTTCGCTTTTTATGTACTATATTAAATGTTTTATATATATAGTGGATTGCTCAGCTTTTCCTAATCCCTGAAACTCCTCCGTAATGTGGTCTATATGGCTGAAAGCAGCACAGGTGGTACAGTGTCCACCTACTACGTCCAATCTAATCCAATCTTTTCCCGCCTTGTGGACCAATCAAACGATGGATGTTAGATTCCATCCAACCGACGAAAACAGTTTAAGGGCCACGTTACTACTAGTTTCAGTCACATGATCCTGGCTCTTAGAAAGGTTACCATTGTTCACTCTACATTATAGGCGGTGCAGGTTCGATTACTCTGGGCGTATTTCTCTTTTCTGTGCCAGTAAACACACTCCTTGCGTGTGTATGCCCATTTACTTGACTTTGTCTTGTGTTTGGTACAGCTTGGATTGGCTTACTTGCCGAATTAGTTGGCGCAGCTTGTATTGTTTTGGTTTTATGGCTAACGGTCAAATATGGTCCTTGCGTCCTGAAACCAAAATAACCAACCAAGCTAGATTACTTCTAATATTTTAAAAATCTTATTTTAAATATTGCGAGGGATTTTTGAAATCGTTTATTAGAAAATAATGCTAACTCGAACTTATAAATATTCCAAATCATAATTATAACTTTCAACACAAATTTCGCCGTTTTGTGAACGTAAAATTTCTCTCGAAAACCAGAAAATACCCAACTTTGTGACTGCCTATGTATTCGTACTAGTAGAACACCAGATTCCGCTTCAAATCAACCCTAATCGTCCTTTGCATGCAACCAGATATTTCTAATTTCGAGAATACTTTTGCAAAAGCGACGAACCATCGAACTCGTAAAAGCTTGGTTTACTCTTACGAAGTACTCTTTGGAACTGATTACCGAACTGAGGAAAACAATTTGTTTTCTGTCTAGCTTGAGAAAAAAGATACCAATGTCGCACTTTCTACTAAATTAAGCTAAAAGCTTCGGATAATCGCAATTCGAATTGCTCTCGCCCCTTCTCTATCTGGCAGGAAAAAATGCACAAGCAATTCATTCTTTAAGAACGAACTAATTCTAATTTCACTCCCTTCTAAGAGGTAAATGAAGTGGAAAATATACTTTAAGGACTTCAGTCGGACTGTATATCCTGACCTTGGTATTGTGATGGTGTTTCTGTGGAACATTTTTTTACGTTTTTTCTGTCGAGTTCCATGTCTTTCCGATCGAAGGTTTCTATTAGATGAAGTACTTTTAGTGAAGGGAAGTGTTTTCTTTCCAGGGGAAGTTTGTTGGAAAGTATGCTTGGAAGAATGATTTACTTCTGTGTTCGCGATTGGTTTGAGGCTCCTTTAGGCAAATTCTACTAGTGGAGAATCGAAATCCGATGGCATCGCTGTTAGTTTAAATAGATCGTGTATCAGGGTTTACAAATTACTGACATTCTTACTGACTTTAATCCGACTGTATATCCTGATCTGGTTCTTGTTATGTTTGTTTTGAAACATTCTTATGTCCTTTTTTGGTGGGTTTCCGTGTCTATTCGCGCTTGGTTTGATACTGCTGTTAAGCAAATTCTACTAGTGGAGAATTAAAATCAGATGGGTATCGCTGTTAATTGTCTGGTTTAGAGAATTTTAAATATATCGTGTACCAGGGTTTGCAAATTACTGATATTGCCGTTCGTTTTTCTTTACCAGGGAGCTGCGAAGACGTGTGGGTTACAAGGGACAGGTATTTGCGTTATATTTTTCGCAAAGACAAAATGTTTAATGTGAAAGATAAATGAAAGTAACGCTTAAAATACTAGAACCCAGATAATACTGTAAATGTTCAGGAAGACTGAAAGCTTTCAATTTACATTATGTTTACGTCACATTTTTTTCTCCACTACTAGCTTATGAACATTTAGTCGTTCAAGCATTCCGTTGGCAAGGACGTTGTAATCTCAGTGTTAACCCAAGGCACCATGGGAGCACCTCCCATGCCTGGCCAATGTGGCATGCTTGGCACTGCCACATTGCGCCCACCGTGAACTGAAGGAAGAGACCTGTCTTCCCGGAGGATGTTGTGGAAGCTGGACCGTATTTATGAATGTAGTCTTGAAGAAACTAGAAAACTTCAAGCAGCCAACCTGATTTCGACACAGGAGATTCAAATTCGTAATCAAGCCCTTCAGTTTACAAGTTTCATAAGGTTTGGTTGGGTTGTTTTTTGTGGTGCAAGGGACATTTTTGGACGAGCTGCGCCAAACACACATAATTACGTAATTATGTACTTATAGAAGATATACGTATATTCGTAATATTTTTTGAAGTGGAATACAACAGTAAGGCCTTAGTTCCAGCTTAAAGATTATTAATAGAGAATGAACAGATTGTCTTGTTTTTAATGATCACATCCCTACACAGTGACAGTAAAACAATTACTAGAACAAAGTGACAATAATTTTGTTTGCGTTGGTTAAAGTATGTTATAATACCGACAAACTACATTTTAAGTTAACAGGAAGTAACATTTTTGTCTTCCATCTGCTTTGTTTATTTATTTTGAAAACTCAAGTTCATTTTACACTCCAAATTATTTGAATTTTTAGAAATCTACTTAAACATTTTCTGTTTTCTGAATCTGGTATTTGTGTATTGAAATATTTTTGCGTATTTTATATACAACCCCAGCAAAATAATAGCATTTTTTCCTCTCGGATAATTCGGGGCATTATAGGTTTTAAACTCCTTTACCAAACATAATACTAAAAAATTGAACATTGAACGAATTTCCATGGCCTTAAGACGAAAAACAAATAAAATAAGTCCTCTATCTCGAAAAGAAATTTCCCACAATACCATAATAACCATGCTGTAAAAAACAAACAATCATTGTTTTCGGATATCGCAAGAATTGCCAAACTGCACACAGAGTTCATGTGACTTTTATTTAAAGTACTCGATTTGGCAGCAGTGATGTTCCCTCCCCTATCTCTGGAAAAGAAATAATAACCACAAATATTCCGTAATATTTTGGTCACTAACAGTTTGCTGGAAGTTCTTGCTGCGAAGTGTGAGATACGGCTGGAATATTGAGGACGGAATCGTTCCATAGCCATTTCATTCCATCCGCCATTTTTTATTTACCTTTTACGTTTCTTTTGCCCCCACGTAGGCCATTACGGCTGCTGAACAAATGATTATGTAACGTGCATTAAATCTTACTGTCGCGACAACGTGTCGTTTGGGAGAGGAAGATATAATAGTGGGTAATATTAACAGAAACTCTTGGATAATGTTCTAGCAGAATAGAAATGAATCGTTCGGGGCAGACTTTTTCGAACTTTTTCGCCCACTGCTCCCTTTGTCTAACGGTAAATCTTAGAGACTTCTTTGTCTACAAAATTCATTTATTATATTATTAATTGCAATATTGATTCAATTAATTACATTTCATTAGATACTCGAATACATACATTAGTGTTGCATTAATTAAATTAGTTATATTACATTAAATATTCGAGTATAACGGATTTTATTACATTAATTAAAATAAGTGCATGACATTAAATATTCGAATACATCTAATTTTGTTTTATTAATTAAATTAATGATATATTAAATATTCGAGTATATCCGAATTTATTACATTAGTTAAATTAAATGAATAACATTTAATATTCGAAAAAATATATCGATTTTTTTACAATGATTAAATTAAGTGCATAATATTAAATGTTCAAATGTTCGTATTTTATTCCATTAATTCCATTATATTAATTGCATGACATTAAATATTCTAATATATCGAATTTCCATTAATTGTATCAATATAATGAACATAAAGTAATTGCATTTTAATTTCCTGGGAGACAGAAAAGGTAAAACTATAAAAAAAACAAATAAAAAACTAACTTTTAGTTCAAGATACCAAACATTTTATCTTTGGTTTTAACGACGAAATAAAAAATAGCAAAAAATTGGATGTGACCAAAAATAGGAAAATTATGACTAAAATTCAAGTGTATCATTCCACGTCATTTTCAGTTTTTGAGGTCAGCCGTTAACCGCCTGGGATTATGCCGACAGATTACGCCTCAACCAACGACGTCAACGTAACCAAACGCAGATTCTTATAAAAATTTCCAATTACAAAAGATTTACGTTTTCGTTCTTCATTTTAAATAACGAGACACCTATGCCCCATAGCTCCCTTAGGATTCGCAGCTGCACAATTTGAAAATATCTGGCTCAGAAAAAAATTATTCTTTCACCATTCGTAATAATATAATTTCACCTTTGAAGAGAAAAGGTTTCTTTTGAAAATATGTTGCTTTCAGCAGCGTGAAAGAAATGATTAATTTTAGTATACATTTATAGATGTTGGTGACTTGAATTTTCTGATAGTAAAATTATTAATTTGGAGTTCGAGAGATTTAATCTGAGGAAACATTACTCAGATTGTTCGGAAGTAATTTTTCATTCCAAGTGGGGGAAATAAATAATTGTCTGTGTCCTGAACACTGAGATGATCGATTGTGCTGAGATTTTTCCAATTAGCGTATACTTTTTGTAGAATTAACGAATAGATTTTAGAATTAATTTGTTAAATTACATGTTCTGTTTGATGTGACTGATATGCTTTGTACGCAAGACATTGCGTTGAGCACAGTAATTTATATGCGATGAATGTGGTGAATTGTATTTAAATATTTATTAAATATATTATAAAAAATTATTAAATAAATTTTCAAATTCTATTAAATGAATAAAAAATGTATGAAATAAATTATCAAATATTATTAAATGAAAGAAATATTATTAAATAAATTCCCAGATATTATTAAATAAATTATAAAATACTATTAAATGAATTATAAAATACTATTAAATGAATTATAAAATATCATACAATAAAAGCTTTTGGCAAAATAAAATTTACTTACAAGAATTCC
The DNA here is from genome assembly GCA_933210815.1 of Meta bourneti. Lineage (NCBI taxonomy): Eukaryota > Metazoa > Arthropoda > Arachnida > Araneae > Tetragnathidae > Meta > Meta bourneti. Next base: position 70,021,015 of record OW119922.1, on the reverse strand, counting down.
GTCTATTTCTTTAAAATGAAAGCCTAATGTACAACCAGCGAGTTTTAAACAAGCTGAAAGTTATTTACTATAAGAACGCAATATTATTATACATAAATATTTTGTTACATTCATAAATGAAGATGTACTTAATTTGAAATTTGAAATGGATGACCTCTTCTGGCTTCACTTATATATATTGTGACTTCTAAAAAATGGTTGTTGCTTTACTTAAATATTGTGGTTGATATGTAGCTTAACTTCAATATAGTGACTGATAAGGCTCGTATGCAATACTTGATCGAAAACAGCAATTTATATAGTTAATGTGTTGAATTGTGTTTAAATATTTATACTATCCATTAATCCAAAATATCATCCAATAAAAACTATCCATTTTCCTATAAGTGCAAGAATTCCATCTATCTCTTTTAAAAGGAAGTCTAACATAGGCAAACGAGTTTTATACACAACTAAAACTAATTTACTCTAAGAGCGTAACATTATACATAAAATCATAAAATGTAATTATCTTTAAAGTGATGTTCTTATTCTTAAACGCATATACCTCATCTGACTTTACTTGAATATATTATACATGACTTACGTAGGTAAATACAGATTATATGGATCTTAAAAAATCACATGTAAAATTAGTTTACATAATACTTTCTATATAATGTACGAGTCGGATATTTTTAAACATCCTGATTTGTGTTGAATACATAAATATACATAAAAGGCATATTTGAAAGAGATAAATAAACGAAAAATTTAAATCTCATTAAGTGTCTTATAAAGGGAAGGACGAAGAGAAAGGTTTCTTTTCAGATGCAAATTTTCTATTGAGATTATTTTTTCTGCTATATTGTGCTACTTTTCTTCTATATTATCTATGCAAGCTAAGATTTTAAAGAGCTGTTTTTAGTTTTTATTCTTTTTATATGGCATAAATAACGTAAATGTTTTAGGAGAAAATATTCTATTGTAAAAGATTTCTATCGGCATATAGTACTAGAATGTTTCTTTTAAGAAAAGGGGGAAATACTGTGGTGAGAGATGTTTAGGTAATATAATTCTAAACTGGACATCGTCTGAGCAAAACCAAAATTAGATTTGAATCCTATTACCATACTAGCAGAATTACCTGACCTTACTAGGATTGAATTGATCAAATGTAGATTGAAAAGTGACCAGAATAATCGATTTTATTTCGTAAAAATATGCCAACATCACTGTCAGGAAGTGTCAGGAAAATAATTTGTTAACACCTTTTCGACATTTTTAAAAATTCTACAATTTATTTTGGACGTAAATCGAATAAATGCATATCCATCTGTTTCACATACATCGTACCCCAATTTTTGCCAAAACTACAAGACTAAGAGACAGACTTGACTCTGAGATGACTACTAAGACGATTTTGATTTTTGTAGAGGGGAGGATTAGGAATGCCCTTTCTTAAATTAGTTTCCTGTATCAATTCATAAAAATATCGAATCTACGGCGAATACTCTAGCACTCAGTTTTCCTACAAATATTTTTGGCTTGTGATACTTTTGCACCAGACATGCGACGTATCTGTCGTATCAATTCATAAAAATATCGAATCTACGGCGAATACTTTAGCACTCAGTTTTAGTACAAATATTTTTGGCTTGTGATACTTTTGCACCAGACATGCGATGTTTCGAATTTTGTTATCTTTAAGGGAAGGATGACAAATTAATTTGATAAGATATTCAAGCCTAATTTTTTTTAAAAGCGAATGCATTTGTTTCTTGAAAATTCCATTTTGTGGCACGTGCAATAACAAAAGAACTTGTTTTAAAATTGAATGTCCTTAGTACAGACAAAGCAAAGGTAATTTAATGAGTGTAAAAGTGATTAGTTTTAATAAATTTAATCGTAAAACAAGAATAAGTTAATTTTCCTTGTTAAGTCTCCTATTCTAGTAAATATCATTCACTAATCTATACATATGAAGAAGAGTTGGCGTCTGTCTGTATGTTCTCTATACAAATCTACACCGTTCGACCAATCCACACCAAATTTGGTACACTTATACTTTGGAACCTGCGAGTATCGCAAGCTGCATATTAATCCCCGTTCTCTTTAACCTAGGAGTGCAGAAGGGGCTAAATCAATTCACATTTTCTAATAAAATTGTTTTACCAGTATTGCTCGAAAAACAGTTTTTTTCCGAAACGTTATATTTAAAAAATTTTAAATTATAATTATGTTTAAACTGATATTTTATTTCTTTCCACAATATAAATAATTTAGGAATATTTGAATGATGAAAAATGGATATTCAAAATACTTAATTTTACACAACTTGCATTTTGTAATGGAACACGAAAAGACAAAATAAAAATAACTCATTGCGTAATTTTGCAATTAGGTATCTGGCAAAGCCAGAATTAATGTTTTATTTTATAAATTATATTTAGAATTCCTTGTTTGTGTATTTGCCTTAAGACAGAAATGTTACGGTCATATTTGAGCATTTCTGAGTTTTGTAAAGTTGTGTTTTTTTGTAAATAATTCATTATTGTCTATCAATATTTTTCAAGCGTCTTTTTCGAATTTCTCTATTTCGGAATAATCTCATGACGTCGAAATACGACACGGTTGCTCAGATCTTTTGTTTTTCAGAATTCTACATTTTTCAATGACCAGAATTACGTTTCTGTTTGTATTTATATATTCCATTACTTTCCATTTTACAGATATATTATTTAGGAGTTAAATTGTAAAGAATTAATTTCTTTTCTGCCAAATACCACTAGACATGGGTAATTTCTTGGTTGAATATGTACATTTCGACGAACTTCCCTTAAGACTTTGGTTAAATACGTTATAGTTTGTAGAATTCTGTTTCATAAAAATAAGTGGAAACCTTTTTGAGTAAGATGTATAACTTCTTATTTTAAAATGAGTGGTAAAGTTAAAATAAAGTTATTCTAAAATAAGATATGTTACGTTAAATCAAAACGGTAGCCATGCGTTGTAATTCATAGACATTTCTAAATTTTGACATATTTTCATTACAAGACGATTAAATAAATTTAATTTACATTTGTTTTTCATGTTTCATGGGTATTATTGAAAGCTTTACTCCATAGTCAAGTAATTACATCTATCATTCTAAATAGGTACGTGGTTTTCATATAGAAACTGAGTCTCTCAATTCAACAAATACCTTAAGGCTTCAATTTAAATCTAAATTAAACGAGTTAAACGAGGAGGAAAACGAATTTTAAATAAGACTTTGCTGATCTTGGAATAATATCATAGTAAGGAAGGAAGTAAAGTAGGATTGTAGAAATATAGAAATTGTTTGTCTTAAGTGGCAGAAGGTCGAGATTGCTTACTTGAAGTTGAAACTATTCGTATATAAAGCTGTGAAACATTCATTGAAAGCAGTGATTTTGTAAAAAGTGTCATCGATTTTGAGTTTGCTTTATCTACACTGATGACATTTGTTTTAAAAACAAGCTCCGTTCTTCCAAGTGCAGCTGAATAGAATTTTCAAGAAAAAAATGTGTGCTTCAAAATAAATTAACCACGAATGCCGTAACAGTTTGATTTGCCATCCTCTCACAATGATAATGTAATTGGAAAACATCGAATCCATGGAGCAACGGTACCAGAAATAAAAAATATTGATTGGAAAACTGAGTGCAAGACTATACGCTGAAAGTTCCTCATTTTTACTGAAAATGAACTTAATTGGCATTCGTAATCACTCCAAAACTCAAAATAGGCTTCTGAAGTCATCTCAGAAAAAGCTTTTGTAGTTTGTCTTACATCAAGACTATGTATACGTATTTTGGCCGAAATAAACTGTAGAAGTTATGAAAAAGTTAAAACTATGTTAAAAAATATTTTCTGTACTCTTAAAGGATGCTTCCATTTTTCTATGAAATAGAATTAACATTTAACCAATTCAACCCGAGCATCGTCTGGTAATTCTGCTAGTGCCATATGATCGAAACAGCATGTAAAGAGGTTTTAAAATTTAAAGGGAGGTACGAAACTCAAAATTAGACCGTATTCATAAAGGAATGCATGTCCTCAAGTGTAGCCCAGATCTACTAGAGGGCTGTTGGGTTGGGTTTTATCACGCATGGACCATACTTGGTAATGCTGCACCAAAGACGTGAGCAGCGGTAGCTGGGTTGGAAGAGTAGTGAATTAACAACCGGAGGATTGTGAATTCGAAACTGAATCTAAACAAACACCGTCGTGTTCGTGGGACTGGTGCACTTTAAATCTGTCGTGGCCTAAAATGTGCTCACGTTGGCGTGGTGTGAAAGTTTGGAGAATGGGGTTCCAGCTCAGGTTTTACCTCGTCATCTCACCGTGGTAAATTACGAGGTGTCCTAGGATCTATCCCTTCGGAATTGATCCCGACCGTCAACAATAGCCCGTCGTGTTGCTCCAGTGAGACACTGAATCAACCTATATTTTAGTCATCTTGTACTGTTTCATAAACTCTAGAGGCAAATAAAACGCTGCGCATTAATCGCTGTGTTCTTTACGATAACAAAAACTTAAGAATAACATTATTTTCGCGATCTTTCATTTCGAATCTTAAAGAAACTTTTCACTTGTAATGCTCAATGCGAACCAACAGCTGCAAACGCTAAACGAAAAGAATAAAACATATCCGACGATTTTGTTCGCTGAAGAATTACACTCAGAAAATGGAAACAAAAAATTCCGAAACTGTAAACACGTATTCTTAATTTTAATTAGAACGATGTTTCGTGATACTTTGGAATTTTTTTTGCATTTCGGGAGATAGATTTATTCCGCCTCAAAGTGGCTCGATAAGGTTTTCTTTAAAATACGTCTTGAGACGAAAAGGAGGATTTGAAATACATTTACTCGATAAAAATGTTTGCCGTCACATTTCACGACGATGTAAATCCGCGTGCCAATTCATTTATCATTGTTCTATTGGGGTTGTTAAATTTGGCGAAACGTGAAAGAAAAATGGCGCTCTCAATAGAAGAGGAAAATTCTCGAATCCTGTTCTCGCAGAAGTAGCTTTTATGTCCTCTCTATCATTCTCCAAGTTGCGGAAAGAAGAATGATATGCATCCTATGCCTCGAATCAATAGTATCGGAAATCTTTCCGGTGTTTTCTTGTTTTGGAAGCTATTATTGTGCCAAAGCGTTCGAAATTAAAGAAAAAAAAGATTAGGACATCGAATGAAAAAATGAGCTACGCCCACTGAACAAATTTATTAGAAATCTATTAGACGCGGGCTTTGGAACGAGATGAGATGGTCCGGATCGACGAAAAAGTGCTCGATAATAACCTGCCTTTAAAAAGGGATTTTTTACTCTTATGAAAAATTCCGAAGCCACGCGGGATGGTGTGTTGAAAGATTCCTGTATGCAGTTTTCAATTTTTCGTGTGGCGTGCCAGAGGATAATTTGCTCGAACGGATAAAGCGTTAAATAGGCTAGTTATAGGGTTTTGATGGAAGTGCTGATATGTTCGGAGCTGATGAAAGAGAGGGACATGTACTATTTTTATTTATTTTGAAGTGTCGCTTATGTAGCTTCGTATGAAATATTAAAATATAGAAAATAATATTTCATTATCCTCAAAGGAAAAATATTGTGTCAGCTTTTATGTAATAACTAGCAGAATTAACCTGCGTTGCTCTAGTTGATTTGGTTGATATAACGTCGCACTGGAGCAACACAACGGGCTATGGACGACGTCCGGGATTAATCCCGAAGGGAAAGATCCCAAGACTCCTTCGCAATTTCGAACCACGGTCAGATGACGCAACACCTGAGGTGGCATCCCAATCTCCAAACTTCCACACCACGCCAATGTGAGGAAATTTGAGGCCATGACATACTTGACAACGTGCACCAGCTCCATCGACGGTCTTTGGTTAGATCGAGTTTCGAACTCGCAACCCTACGGTTGTTAATCCTCCTGGTGGTTGTCTGGACGAGCCATCTAGTCATTAGCAAAACCATTAGCATATCTTGATGGACGAGATATCTCGTCATTAAAAGAAAACTGACGAGATCTTGATGTAGTCGTCATCACAAAATCGACAATATCTTTATGATGAGGTATCTCGTCTTTATCAAAGTTGATCAGATATGGATGAACGAGATATCTCGCCGAAACCACTTGGAGGGATAAAATGTAACATAAAAGTGTCGTTCTACTAATATTTATTCAGTGTTACAAAACATCTGATTATTTCATGGAAAAGGAATTTCTCGACACTAGTCTTCAAAATTGTCTTGGATTCTCCTTCGTTAATTTCTAAGAAGAATTTCTTAGTACATACTATATTTTTATTGTCTGATCATTTTAATACCTTCCTGTATTTTATGTAGTGAAGAAACAGTACTTATTCCTTTTATTGTATAAAAGGTCTCATTGTGCTGATTGTACATCACTTAAGTTCATATGATGTGATGGTCACTAAATACTTGGAGAAAGCAAACACGGGAATACAACTGACGAATTGTTTATAAGATATAAACTATAACACCCCAGCAATTTTCTATACCATCATACACTTAGGTTGAGACAGAACTGTGATCTGCTGAAAGCAATTTTAAAATATCCCAAAAGAAATAAAAATGTATTTGAATGATTGAATGAATATTTTGACGAATCCTTTAAATTTAAAACTAATTAAGTTAATTTACTTTTTATGCTTATTTTTTTAAAAAAGGAAATAAAAGTATTAATAGCATTGAAAGAAAATTAATTACATGCGTACAACTTCATAATAATCTGGATAATTTTGTTTTTATTTGACTGAATTTGATTTTATATCTTACAACCGCCTTTTAAACATAAAAAGATAATTTTTCTTTAAAAACGGTTAGTTACAGGAATGTACTACCATTTTAGATCTGTTAAACACTCATTGCGCGTATATATTATCTTCGACACAGAACAGGATAACGTGTGAATGAAATTCGTAATTTGTATACGTTATTTATTATTTCGTTAATATATTGAACGAACTTTTATCGTATCCACATTTTTTGGAATATGTGTTAAGTGTTTTCCTATTCATTCGTGTTTCCACATGGCAAGCGAACATTCACTAGATAAATAGGCAAATTTAATTCTTAAACTTTTAAAATTATAAATATTCATAAAAATCGCATACTAAAGAAATTCGTGATCCTCGTATAAAAAATTAGAGGGATTTTCAATGTAAATAAATAAACCACCGGATCAAGAGGATTTTTTTCCGGTTTTCCAATGAAAACAGGACAGAAAGGAACCGTATATACGGAATGCGTACATACAAGAAATCTACAAAAACATTAGAACCATCTACATTTAGCTTTACAGAAAAAAACCACTCAAATAATTATTGTTTCACCAACTACGGGAGAATTTTTCTGGACAGTTAAAGAGGGCTGTAGTATTTTGGTAAACGTTTTCATAACTTTCAGCATAACTTAATATCTCGAATAAAATTTCAGCATGTCGCTGGCATTTCCTGTCAAGCCAAAGGTAGGTCGCAGTGGTGTTTCAGTTGTGCGACGTGTTTCCGGTACGTATTTGCTTGGCACGATTTTAGTCCTACACCAATAAAAATTGCAAAGAATGATTTGACAATTGATTTGTCCACGCCAATTAGATTAAACTCCAGGCGTCGTCAAAAATAGCTGTGAACTACATTTTAAGGTAACCCCATATGTATTATGCCGAAGCATTTAGATAGCTTAAACCTTCTGGTGGTTGTCGCGATGAGGTATCTCGTCATTAGCAAAACTGACCACATCTCGATGGAAGAGATATCTCATTATTAATAAACTTACCAGATTTTGGTCTCGGCATCATAAAAAATGCGGCAATATCTTGATGACGAGGTATCTCGTCAGGTGCAAAATTGGTCTGATCGTGATAGACGAGATATCTTTTCGAAATCACTTGGAGGTTTAAATGCAATCTTCAATTCTGTACCTCAGAGGTAAACTGTCGTAAGTCCATTTTTGGCGGTTTGGAGTGAGATCAACAACTCTACATAAAAAATGCGCTCTATCTAGTGGTAAAGTGTGGTAACTGTCAGGGACTTCTATTCTGAATTAGTCATCGATTAGAACGACGTATGTCCATGTTCCATAAATAAAAAGCTAGTCTTTCGCTTCCCTGAAAAGTAGCCAATTTGGACTTACGACACTTTACCTCTGGGGTACAGAATTTGCGTCTGGTTTGCTTGTTCAAACTGAAAATCCCTCTTAAATTAAAAATAAACGTCGAACATAATCAAAGCGGCTATAAATCAAATTAATTCTTATCCAGAAATACAATTTCTTCGGCGGTTAGTTGGTCTACACACTAAAAGACCCACTCATATTTCACATTTTACTTTAAAATAAATAATCACCATTTATCAGAATTGTTTTCTTTTAAATATATCATTTGGTAAAATATATAAAACGTTTCACTCAAAGCAATTTTATTTGACTAAAATTTAGAGTTAAAGCAGACCACTGCATCTAACTACTGTACTACACCCAACTGCAAATGTGCATACTCTTTCTCTTTATCGAGTATCCCCTGCCACCGTGTCTACATGCAACGCTGCGTTTAGTAATGATACGCTTTGGCTGCGCACCGAGGAGCTGTCAGACGCACGTATCATTGTCTAGTGTGTCTGACGACCGTAATGATAGGGTTCCGTACTTGACAACGCGCATTGATCTGCTGATGTCTTTAGTAACAGTGCAAATCTCCATGCACGGGCGTCTACTGTAATGTATAGGAATTATGTAGGTTTTCAACGGTAGGCGGAAATGCTCGGATGTCTATAATGGAGGGACAAATGTCTATGGCCGCGCGAACAAAGAGGGGGCAAGGTGTGAGGATTTCTGATGGAACAAAGATAAGCCACTTCGAATTCTTGGTTGTCCTCTTGTTTAATCATGAAATTCCATTATTAAATCCATTGTGTTCCAGTTCATATAAACTACTAATTCACTTCAGAACTTATTAAACTAGTTTGGGCCACGGTGGTAGCTTAGGAACCGGAGGGTTGTGAGTTCGAAACTAGGTCCAGTCAAAAACCGTCCTGTACACGGGGATGGTGCACGTTAAAGCTGTCGTGGCTTCAAATGTCCTGACGTTGGCGTGGTGTGGAAGTTTGGAGAATGGGGTGACAGCTCAAGTGGTGTCCGCGTCATCTGACTGTGGTTCGAGATGACGTGTTGTTCTCGGATCTTTCCCTTCAGGATGGATCCCGGACCATCACCAATAGCCCGTTGTGTTGCTCCTGTGTGACGTTGATTAACTACCTATCTACATCCATTATTAAATTGTTCCAATTTATGTTTAGTTCAGAAACTACTAATCTACTTCAAAACTTTCCTTTAAACGAGCCATTTTGGGTTTCCTAATAATAAAATCGGGGCCGTCATGGCTCAGTGGGTGCACTGCGCTAGCAACCTGCGAGTTGTAGGTGGTGCAAGTTCGATTCCTCCCTGGGTATATTTCTTTTCTGTGCTAGTAAATCTTTCATTGTGTGTATGTCTATTACTTGCTATTGTATGTCTTGTGTCTGGCGCAGCATTGTCAAATAGGGCTCTTGCGCCATAACAACCCCCAAAACACCAACAACAATCTAATAATAAATTCAGTAGACTTAGAACATTGAACACTATAATTAATTTTTAGGCATTTAATCAATCGATCATTTCTTCTCATTCCGGGAATTTCGATGTTCTTAGTTTTTCCATCAAGCTTCATTCTACTACTTCTGACATCATCGGAATCGAGTGAAACACATTTATTAAAAAATATATTTCTGAGAAACTATGGGGAAAAATTCTATTACGCTAATTATCATTATGCTAAACTCGTTCAAGGAGAAATCTATTAGTACAAGGAAAACATGACACACACACACTCTTCACCAGTCTAAAAATCACCACATTCTGGTCAAGAAAAGGGACAGTTGTACCTACGGACATTTCGTTTTAAAATTCGAAAGCAGGTGGGAATGTAGGGTGGAGGTTCCTACCGGATGTAAAATAGTGATAGTCAGTTGCTCACGGGAAGCCGGCTCGGGGAAGACTCAATTTAAAGTAAATATGATGTTTTTACTCATTTTTGAAGGTCAAAGTAAAAAAATGCATCTCATCTTTATTTTTTTCTTCTAATTTTTTATGATTATTTGTCATTGCCGTAATTTATTATCGAGGTTTTGATGATTTATTTTTGATTTTAAAGTCATCGAAATCTTAACCTATCTGTTGCTATCTCCCTTTAGGAAACAAAATGGCTTACGTTGTACCTTCGGACACTCTAAGGTGATGTACCTGCGGACACAATCGTCATTTTTTTAAAATTTATTTTTATTATTAATTCGTCATTGTCTTTGGTTTTCTTTAAATTTCCCTACAAAATAGTGTTTTATTTTTGGTTTTCTGTAAAAACCATATAATAACATAGTTGTAAAGTTATAAAGAAGTTAAGGTTAGGTAAAGAAGAATAGGTCCTCAAGAGTTTTTAAATTGAGTTTTTTAGATACGAAATCACTAAAATTGGCTATAATGCCTCGGAGAAAGGAGGGAAAAAAACTTTTTATATTATGTCCGCAGGTAAATCCGGGTGTTCCCATAGGTATATCAGGTTGTTGTACCTAAGGACGAAAATTGCATCTCTAAATTTTGAATTTTTAAAAATTCAATATTCAAAACTTAAGAATTTAAAAAATATGACTTTATTCACAAAGGTTTAGAGCATAACCTGAGCGTTTTACTAGGTGAAAATATGTTTCTAGCTGCTGAGAAAAATTAAAATGTGAATTTTGTCCGTACGTATAGTAGTTTCCCCTATATTCTTCCCATTTATGTTTGCTATATCTAATATTATTTTGGAATTATAGTGGCATGCATGACGCATGACTGCGTATGCAAATTATTCACTTGGATCTGGAAGTAGATCAGCGCAAGTTAGCAATTTATAGCAGTCATTCTGCGCTAGCTGACAGCAAATATAATATCTACTGTGTGCATCGATCAAGGTTAGAAAGTTATTTAAATTAACTTAGTTCTGGAGCAACACAACGGGCTATTGGCGACGGTCCGTGATCAATCACGAAGGGAAAATCCGATGACATCTTGTAATTTTTAACCAGTCAGATGATGAGGTCAACACCTGATCTGGCACCCCACTGTTCATACTTGTACACCACGCTAACGTGACGACATATGAAGCCATGACAGATTTAACGTAAATGAACCCTATGTACAGGACGGTCTTTGGTTGTATCGAGTTTTGAACTCGACACCCTCAGGTCGCTATTCCACTACTCTTTCAACTGGGCTACCGCGACTCCGCAGTGATCAAGGCTGATCGGGGCACATTAACCTCCACGCAAAGAACTTTATTTGAGGCAAGACGCTCGAAGACTAGACAGACTATCATGTTTATTGAATTTTGATTAATTTCTATTAAAGTTACTTTATACCCTTATCAGTCTAATTATGTATTGAACCCGGCGACATCTTCATATGGCTACTAGTTATAATAGCTACTTACCCATAGAATTAAAATTAAAGTTACTTTCTACGAAATAGAGTGATAGTTGATGTTCTTTATTGGTTAGACATTCTACGGTTATATCGTACAATAAGGGTTGATTAACGTACTATTTTTAAAGTGAATTCGGGGGTATGAAACATGGTTAGGATAAGTTTTGAATTCTACAGCTTTACTACGAATTCTTCGTGCAGTAAAATATTTAAAGATATCGTCTTAACTTAAATTAGCGTTAAAACAAGAAATAGAGATGAGCCATTTTGATTTCATTTTGTAATAAATAGATATGAATGCGTTTCAGGTTGATAATCATCAAAGAATTAATAAACTAAAATGGGTAATTTTGTTTTCGTAGTTACCGGAAATGTAAATATAATAGTCACTTATCTAATAGCTCTAGTACAAAACCCTCAAGTGGTTTTGACGAGATATCTCCTCCACCAAGTTCTGAAGAATTCTGCTAATACTTAACGAGAAATTGACAATTTTTTTGACATTAAGATCTGATCAGTTTTACTAAAGACGATATACCTCTTCGAGAGTTAAGGAAAATAAAGGATTCAAATAAAAGTACCCGGAAAAATTCCATCGAAAAACTAAACACCACGATTGAGATCGAAAGTCAGCTTTTCAACTGATTTTGGAATACATTGGCTTGCTTGAATCATTCAAAATCTATTATGCACTGAATCATTTTATTCCCCGACTACTGGAACATAAAGATTTATGGTTTTCCGAATTCTGGGAGTTTCTGAATGCAGAAAGTGTTTGTTTTTTGTGCAAGGGAAAGTTTCTCCTGAGCCCTAAATAAAAAAAATCGAGACTCCACTCCGCATATAAAGAGGGAAGAAGAATGGACATACCTGTACACCATCGATTTGAAGTATCCCCACTCACAGGGCCTGAAACATTTACAGAAGTCGAACGAAGTTCTGATCCCCATACGGAATGAGCATTCCCATTCCATCTATAAAAATCAGACACATGTTCCACATCTTCAGTAAGTCTTACGGTATCAATACGTGAGTCAGTGGGGTCTTGCAGTTTGTAACACGTGAATGGAAATGTAGAAACGATCTTGTTCTTTTTGCTTTCATGTGTATTAAGAACTGAGAAAAGTATTGGTGTGGTTGTAAAAAATGCAACACCGTGGAGGAATTGTTACAGAGAGTTTTTAAATGTATTCACAAAAATGTTCACACAAATTATGCATGTATGTATCGTCGGCTTAGAGCAGAAACTCATAAATTGTCATTTTTAGGAAAGGCATTTTCTTTACTCTAAATAATTAATTTCATGATGATATGAGAAATAAATTGTCATATTGGTATTCGGTTTTAAAGAAAATATAATACTATCAAAATGTTTATAATTCTTATTTTTGACTAAAAACTAATAGCTAGTCTTTAATCGGCTGTGATGTAAATTTTTTTTGCCAGCTAATGAATTTTTGCTCTAATCCGACGATATATATATATAATATATATATAGATATAGATAGATATGTTACCACATTTGAATAAAAGGTATTGTGCACAAATCTAGTTTCATCGAGATCCACACTTAACTTAAAAGCGCTGTCTGTGAATAATTCATGTAATTTGTCATATAGGTAGGTGTTGGGGAGCATGATAGTTGTTAGGCATGGTGAGGGATCAAATATGGATGGGAAGTTCAAGAGAGTGGTATTCACCGACTGGTCTTTGGCCCTTCCCAATTCCTTATATTTTCTATAATGTAAGTCGTTCCATTCGGTATTGGTTTCTGAGTTTATGGGTTGTCTTTCACCTTTCAGCTTGTCACGTTATGGTTACAGGAATGATGGTAATCATTTGAAACTAATAGAATATGCAGATCAGGGTATGAAATGAAAATGATTAGAATTGCAGTCTTTGCTCATGCCTGAGGCCCAGCAGTGCCCTCTGCACTGTCATAATAGGAGTATAAGAGCGCTGTTTCGGAGCCACACAAGTAGTGTATTATAACAGCTTGGTGTAAAAGTTTCTCAGTAGCAGTTGGCAACAAATCAACAAATAAATTTGAAACTATATAGCTTACGTATGCACATGAATGTTTACATGGTGGAAACGATGGACCCACCTTTGAAGACACGTTTGTTGCAAACTAAACTCAGAAAAGCTACTCTCCAGTATGCTTCTACCATAATGACTAAATAACCACATCTATTGGTTAAAAGAATCCTAGTAAAGATTCTGCTGGTCAAAAGGTCCAGACCACTTAGGAGTCAAGAGGGAAGACTACAGGTTGCAAGGTGGAATTATGTGTGTGAACCCCTCAGAGTATTAAAAGAGACATTCGATTATGCTTCTAAATCTTTCTGGTGGCTTATCTTCGAATACAAAACTGCCCTGAAGTGGCCAGCCTCTTATACAAAAACCTGTTCGAAATGGTCACCAGTTCTGGGCAAAGGACAATTCGTTTTTCTTACTTGGATCTTTATTGCACTTGGAGTAATGCGATAGTTTTGTATTGGCGAGGTATCTCGTCAATAGTAAAGCCAAATCTTGATGGGTGAGATATCTCGTCAAAAGCACTTGGAAGGTTAAATAGTTGAACAGAAGCTTTCGATTCGGAAAGTTCCAACGGTATGCCTCTAATTTCCTGGTGTTACGTGGCTTTGTGTCGTTGCAACAGAGGAGACAGCTGTAAATAACAAATAGGATATAACTTGTGTTTACAAAAGAGAGTATTTAAAGTTCTATTGGTAATCCATTTTACACTCAGCAGGGATTTTCCGTGCTACAGAGAGACGAAATGAATCCATTTTGATTCCAGCAGGAGGTCTCACCATGACAGGGAACCCTGTCGACTGAATATATCAAATACACAGCGAATGCAAGTCAAACAAGCTTCATAATGATCTAGCAGTTTTATTCACGAAAGAAATAATCAAAACCAACATCTGAAACATTAGGGAAGCGTCTGGGTCACTGGGGAAAACGGACCACTACTTTTAACTCGGTTTGAGAGTTGGAGCAGATAAAGGAAGGGGTAGAAGTAATATAAGTGTGCTTCACCAGCTGTGACTTAATTGCACAGACGCGTTCAAAGGACTAGCGTCAATTGAACTGAAGCGAATGATATATAGCCTCATTTCTGCCGTGGAGGACACTCATTACGAGAGTAATAAAATTAAAATATTAAAGGGATTAAGTCTAAATACCATAAGACTACAATTTCGCAGAGTGGTTGGCGTCTCGAATGCAATGCGTCGAAAAATTTTAAGTTCAAGCTCTGGAAGGTATATGGAAACGACTTACGAGTATTATAATAATTATTGGGAAAGTTTTCAATGGGATGTTTGAATCGAGAATTATTTATGAGAATATAATCTGTCTGATTATGAGGGATTTTCAACCAGGACTTGTGAAGCTTTTACTTTTGCTGTCTAAATGCTCTCTAATATTTGGCGTTTGATCTAATTGGTGTCAACAATAAACTATAATACATCAATTTCGCAATTTATTCTTTGGGTAGGTAGGTATGTAGCTAGTAAATTAACGTAGCACAACACAACGGGCTATTGGTGACGATCTAGGACCAATCCCCAAGAGAATCTTTGAGTAGGTAGGTATTTTAATAACGTCGCACTGGAGCAGCACAATGGGCCATTGGCGACGGCGCGGGATCAAACCCGAAAGGAAAGATCCGAGGACAACACCACGTAATTATGAACCACGGTCAGATGATGAGGTCACACTCCTCTCTTCAAACTTCCACACCAAGCCAACGTGGGAAATCTTTGGGTAGGTAGTTGATTGGGTATTATATTTATCGGAATTACCTTGAAATGGCAGTTTATCGCCGTTTTGACAACGTTTGGTGTTTAATATAATTGGTATAGTCAATTAACTATCATACATCAATTCGAAATACATTGTTTGGGTAGGTGGTTGGATATTATATACTTATTGGGGTTACCTTAACATATAGTTTATCGCCCTTTTGTCAACGTTTGATGATTAATCTAATTGCTTTATACGAATCAGCTATCATACATCAATTCAAAATCCATTCTTTGGGTAGGTAGGAAGGTTTGGGAAGTTTTGAAGTAGATTAGTAGTTTCTGAACTAAACATAAATTGGAACAATTTAATAATGGATGTAGATAGGTAGTTAATCAACGTCGCACTGGAGCAACATAACGGGCTATTGGCGACAGTCCAGGATCAATCCCGAAGGGAAAGATCCGAGAACAACACCTCGTCATTTCGAACCACGCGGTTCAGGTGACGAGAACAACACCTGAGCTAGCACCCCACTATCCAAACTTCCACTCCAAGATACCTCGTCGAAACCACTTGGAGGGCGTGCACCACCCCCATGTACACGACGGTCTTTAATTTGACCGAGTTTCGAACTCACAACCCTCCGGTTGCTAATCCGCAACTATACCAATCGGGCTTCTGAACTCCTTGCTGATACTATAAAAAAGTTTTGGTATTGACATTACTGAATATCAAAAGATAAAATGAAAGGCAAAAGCGTAATGTGCAATATCTAAATTTGTGAAATATTTTGCCCTTCACTTTATATCTTTTACTGACGGAGAATGCAAGAGAGCTCTCGCTGTAGACAACCATTTTTCATTGAATATTACATCCTTTGCAGCAGCGACATTATCTAGATCAAAATAAACCGACTGGAACCAAAGAAGTTTAAAAATAATGAATCAATGCAGAATTGGGAATTCAGAAGTTCAAGAGACCTGGATTTAACTTTCCACTGACACCTTCTTGACAACACGTATGCTTTTACCAGGTCCCCGTGTTATTTATTTTTACGAATACCCATCCCCACTAAAAATGTGTGATAGCAAAAAATCCCCTGGGGATCATGGGAAGATTTAAATTCCTTCCCAGAAAATACCTCGATTTTGCAACAAATTGCCATCGATTGTGAGTCAGAGAAAGACCAAACTGCGCACCTTTAGAAAGCAGCCTGAGGGAGTAAAGAAACTCATATTGCTACCAATTGGATCCTTGCAGGTTTGTTACTCCCCATGACAATCGGAGATATGTACCTTGTCAGTGGCAGATACATACTTGATGCCATCCGTTTAATACACTGCTTTAAGCGGGTGGGTCTGTGACCAGGAAAGCGGACGCCGTGTTTTTGGCAACTTGATGTATTTTTAAGGCCGCTTAATCCGAGTCGTTTCTTCAAAT
Source organism: Meta bourneti (assembly GCA_933210815.1). Classification (NCBI taxonomy): domain Eukaryota; kingdom Metazoa; phylum Arthropoda; class Arachnida; order Araneae; family Tetragnathidae; genus Meta; species Meta bourneti. The sequence goes on along the minus strand of OW119922.1, from coordinate 70,004,287 downwards.
AAAAAGTAGGACATCAGTGGGATTCATGATCTTCAAGTATCTGATAAATGCGGGAGGTATTGAATGCTATTCTTCACTTCTTTGTTTTCTTCTCAATGTTAATATAATCTTTCGAAATTTTTTAGCAAACTCGATATACTCGGAGAATTTTTTTTGAGATTCAAGTGTTTTGTATTTTTGCATTACACATAAATGCTAAAAAAATGTCATTTATATTCACATGAAACCATTGTAATTTTCTTCTCTGATTCGAAATATGTTCATAAAGAGTAAATTTCAACTGAATCCTAAAGGTACTTCAATAAAGTTGAATAGCATTTACTTAAATATGTCGTTCCAAATGTCCTCACGTTGGCGTGGTGTGGAAGTTTAGAGAGTGGGGTGCCTGCTCAGATGTCCTCGTCATCTGACCGTGATTTAGAATTACGAAGTGCTGTCAGATCTTTCCCTTCGGGATTGATCGCGGACTATCACTAACATCCCGTTGTGCTGTTCTAGTGCAACGTTAACTCAACTACCTACCTTCACAAATATTCATCATGTTGGCGTGATGTTGAAGTTTGGAGAGTGGAGTACTAGCTCAGGTATTCAATTCATCATCACAATGGACTATTGGCGAACATTCTACTATTAATGTTAGTTGAATTTACGTCGCAAGTTCATTTAACAATATTAATAGTAAAATGTTTATATGAGATATGAACATTTTATATGAGAGGAATGAGATATGATATGTGTGTGAGATCTGCCATATGAGAGGAATTTTGTGTGTAAAAAAACAAACAAACCAGACCATCTGCGTTTGCTTTTGCTTGTCAAATGCTCTCAGATAATAAGTATCGGGGTTACCATAAAATGTAATTTATCATCGTTTTGGCAGTGTTTGGGGATTAATATAATTAGTGTTGATCAATGAACTATCATATATCAGTTTGGAATAAATTATTCGGAATTTTGTTGCCAAAGTGCTGCAATCGTATTGGAAAACAATTTAACTGACGTCACGTTCAGAATACATATAGAAAACGCGTGTCACCGCAGAAACACTACCACCACTTATATTTTGCTCGACAGAAAACACCTCTCGTATTGGAATATAGAAACGTGTTGCTCAGTTTCTATAATAAACTCAGTTGTAACAAATAATATTATAAATTTAAAAGTTGAAACTTAACTTAGAAAATTGCTTTTTATTCGTCCCGTTTATCCTTTTCAAATCATTATAAATGTTCCCCAGTGTACGTTCAAACGTATAAAATTTTCAACTGAAAAAGTCAACCCCTAATGAGCTCAGATTTTGAGTTATTTTTCTTTTAAAAACAAATTTAAAAACATCCGAATGGCAAATTCGCAATCATTACGTACAAACCAAAATGAAGTAGCCGCTCTCAAAACAAAACATCACCAAATCAACCACCCCAAAACATCGATAAAAATGCCTTTCCCTTATTATCTTCAAGAGCTCTTCCCAAGTCCAAAGTTAGTACAACAGTTAGAAATCAATTTAAAACAAATCTTGGCAATTACCGGGAAATTTCGGAAAGACGAGGGCAACTCAAAAATATAAATTGAGCAGTCTCCCTCGATTCGAGGTTTTTCCTTGAGGTCTGTTTCCAGAGCATTAAAACCGGCATCGGCGTGTGAGGCATAAGTTGTAGTATGGAGGAAATCTCAGGCATTTAATGATCATTTCCAGAAGAAAATTAAATTCCTCCTCAGAGGAACTGTACTTCAGGTTATTGATTAAATTGAACCGGAACTGCTTTCGTTTTATGAGTGAAAAATTACTTCGAATTTGAAGTAAGGATGAAGATATTATTTAATTTGGAACCTGAAGTTGCTGTATTTCTGATTGTTTCCATTTTTTCCCGAGTATGACGAATTTGGGAAACTAGGTAATGATTTGAAGAAAAACAAATGTTTTCAATTTAGTTATGTATTTTTTCTAAACTAATCCAGTTTCTCATTTGTAAGTAACTCGTTAGTTTTGTATTAATTTTCTAGGACACTAAAGAAGTTAATTGGATTTGTATGTTTATACCTTCCTTTATTATCTGAGGTTGTTTCGAAAACATCTGGCCAAATTGGTATTGGTATTGGTAGACTCAAAATGAGCATTTTTTGTCAAAGAATGTGCGTCCGGAAATGCTGCGTTTAGGTGGTAGAGGGCGCTGTTTAGGTCAGTCGATAACATCGCTTCTGTGGCATCGACCTTCTGATGAAATAGAAGGAGCAAGTGCGCGCAGTTTTATGTTATTTCTTCCAGTCGCTCGTTTTGAAGATCTGTCACTTGGTTCAGGGTAAAAGCATGAATCCTAAATTATTGATTTGTTAAAGTGATTATCCACCGTAATCATAAACACTAGTCTGCGCATCGATAGCCAATCGGCTAAGTCAATTCGAAGCCTACGTGATTTACCCTTCAGAGAACTTACGGCAGCGATTCCGCCCACATGCTCTGTCTATTTCATAAGGTCGATGTTCCGTGACTTAAGGCGTCATTTCCCTCTTGCATTTACAACGGCAAGCTCCGAATTCATGTAGCGATGCATGTGTGGTGTAGTTCTCTTGGTTCTCAGAGTCACTTTATTATATCACGTAAACATAAAACAAGTAATTATTTTTTAGTTTTAATTTCTGACTTTATTAAATTTTTTTTATGAAGTTCATATATATTATTCATCCCTCATACATATATTTAATTCCGTTAGTGTATTATATATTTTTTGGGTTTCATGCTAAAGTGATGCATTCTATTACGAATGTCATAAATATTTCATGTACCTCAATTTTTCTAGTCGAAAATAGCTTTCTGATTATTTTCGAGTCTATTGTTGGTGTTGTCCTCGGACTTTCCCTTCGAGATTGATTCCAGATAGTCACCAATAGCCTGTTGTATTGCTCCAAGTGCGACGTAAATTCAACAACCTACCACCGACGACATCAATCTGAAAGAGATAGATTATTTAGAAAAACTTGCAAAGGATTCCCTAAGTGCTGCGACTTTCGTAACCTAAACGGCCTAAACAGATTCCAACTTGTACTTACTCTCGCTTGTTATTGTGCCATTCTTTCTTTTGAAAGTGTGCCTTAAAACCACTCTTTCCGGTGCGTTTTAATTCTCGACTTCTTCCCTCGAGATTCGGCGACAGATCTTCTTTTGAAAGAAAAAAAGATCCTGAAAGAGAAGAGCTTACTAATAAAGTCACTTTATGTCTTCGGATTTACGGTTGGGGGAAAACGGAAAAGATTTCACATTTTTCTAGATGGAGAAAATGTCGAAGGAAACGAGTGACAATTTTTTCTGGTGTTGCTTTCTGCTCTTCTCAACCGATTCAGAAGCGTTTCTTTCTTTTTGAATCTGTTATCGTTTCTTATCCATAAAAAGAAGATGAGATTGAATTTAAGAAATTTGGAATTTCTACATAAATTTTGTTTTGGTACATTTGTACTAATCTACAACTATGAAGGCGTCCGCTTTTAATTTTTTCTGACCCAATAAATCTTGAAATTAAGTTTGAATCTTTTAGATAGTTTAGTCTTTTGTTTGGCTAAAATAAAATAAATTAATAATTATGTGTTTTACTTAACTCTCCTGGTGGTTGTCTAGACGAGATATCTCGTCACTAGAAGAAAACTTAACAGATCTTGATTTCGTCATCATCAAAACATCGGCACGAGTTTGATGACGAGATATCTCGTCATTAGCAAAACCGATTTGACCTTGATGGACGATATATCTAGTTAAAACCACTTAGAGGGTTAAGTGTTTGTTTTGCAGGTAATCAATGCAGTGTGTGTGTAAAACACTATACAATCATTAAATCCTTGTATTGATTATTATTTGCAATGACAAACTTGACGCAACAATACAAAACAGTAAAATACAAAAGGCTATTTTCCCATACGGCCTCTTCACTTCCAATAAAGTTTCACCATTGAAGACTTTCGGAGAGATCTGCGGTGGATAATATGGTAGATGTCTATAACAGGGAGCCGACGTGGCTCAGTGGCTTTGCCCACTACAACCTGCGAGTTGTAGGCTGCCCAGGTTCGATTTCTCTTTCGATATATTTCTCTCTTCTGTGTTAGTAAAAATTTCCTTGTGGGTTTGTGCTTTTGTACCATATGAAACCCCAACTGACAGTCCATAATGGAATCGCCTTCACAGAGCAAAGCACCAATACGAAAGGGGTGGGCCGCGAAGCAGTCATAACCTGTGATAAGTAGGCGAAACAACGCCACATTCTACCTACAATATAGAACAGGGATGTTTATTCGAAGTAGGGTTATCCAGTCGTGCAAGTAATACTGTTGAGCAGTTCATCGTTCTTCAAGAATATCGATCTCTTTTAATGCGTTTTGACGTCACAAAATTGAATTTTATCATTTATTAACTTGAGCACTTCTGCACCTTTATTTTGGCAATTTGTCTGATTTCTTACAATTCACTCAATACAATATATTTACCTCCGTTTGACGTTGTTTGGCGCACCTTAGCCAAGTAAGGCCTTTACATCGTGAAATCGAAACAACCAAACCAAATCCTTTCCGTTCTATTTGATATTTTAATATATCGCTGGAAGATGGATTTTCAATCATCCAATGAACCGAAGAGCAGGTTTAGGATCAGATAAGATCAGAACTTTATTGAATTTATTTTGGAAGTGGTGAAATCTTTAGAACGTAAAAATGGGCAATATATTTGCTTTTGGATGTTAACATATTTTTCTGTAGTTTGTGATTACTATTCTGCTAGTTTTGGTCATTTTACCAAAAGATGTGTACTAATTACTTAATTCCAAGGAAACCTCACGCGGTTTTTCGAAGTTACGATTGTGCCTGCTACAGGTTCCATGGTGGGTGAAATTGCACACATATTTGAATCATCAACGTATCAAAAGTGTTCATATATGGGAAGCGAAAGTCGAAAGGTCCACTGGTGAAATATAAAAAATAAATTATCTTCATTCCATAAGACATCAATGTTTTATTTCACAATATGCTGTTTCCATATTCATATTTCGGTATTTATTGTTTTCATGGTTGACCAATAAGTTTTAAATCTACTAACTGTTGTATAATTTAAAGTTTTTATCTTTGCTATATTTTGTTGTTTTTTATCTTAATTTTCCTTTTGACACGTTTTTGACCATGCGTCATTAAACTCAAACCAACTCGCATTTATAAGGGTTGCGAGTTCGAAACTCAGTCCAGAAAGAAAAGACCATCGTGTCCAAAGAGTCTGATGCATGATAAACCTGTCGTCGCCTCAAATGTCTTCACTTTGGCGTGGTGTAGAAGTTTGTTCGAGAAGTTGGCGAGGTGTCCGGGATCTTTCCCTTCGGGATTGATTCCGGACTGTTGCCAATAGCCCATTGTGTTGCTCCAGTGGAACGTGAATTCCACAACATTCCATAAAACAATAGTGATTGTTTTGCAGACAAGATGGTATAATCCCACTTTTACATTACAAGCAAACTAGTAAACATGTCTAGAAACTAAAACACTACGCGAATGTGTTACGAAATATTCATTCAAATCGATTTTGACTAGAAATAAAATGACGAGACAAAGCATACCTAACAATATGAAATAGTTGGATTAACTTCCTGCTTACCTGATTGTCACAAATTAACTTTATCAGTACAACATTCTACTAGATGAAATCACGAGCGTCATTCGTCTTTGGAATTAAATCTATTGTTTTGTATACTGTGAGTTTAAACTTCCAATTACATAATAAGATACCGATAACGTCAGTTGCACGATGTCGTTATCAAAATTTTAACCACGAATTGTTTCTTACATGAAGGAAAATCTAATGTGCTTTATGTAATTTTCTAAGTGGGTAGTACGCACTAGGAAATATTTTCCATTTTAGTTCTACGTTTGAATGACGGATTGCAATCTATTAGATTTTCACTCTATTAGTATTGTTTCAAAAGATGCAATAGATGAATTACTAAAGCGTAATTGAATTAAAAGGTGGATGTTACGCAAAATTTTCCATCAAATGTTCATTCTCATTGAGGGAAAATAGTATAATATAAAATTATCACAAAGAGAGGAAAGGAATTAATGGCTAAAAATTGCTTTCTCATGACCGTTTGACCAGATATTTGATTTTATATTTTTAAAAGTAAGTAGGTATTAAATTAACGTCGCACTGGAGCAACACAACGGGCCGAGATCGAGCCCGAAGGAAAAGATCCAAGGACAACGACTCGTAATTTTGAACCGCGGTCAGATGACGAAAACACCTGAACTGGCACCACACTCTCCAAATTTCCGCACCATGCCAATGTGAGGACATTTGAAGACACGGCAGATTTAACGTCCCCCAGCCCCCGTGTACACGACGGTTTCTGGCTGGACTGAGTTTTGAGATCGCAATCCCTCCAATTGCTAATCCCTTACTCTTACAACTGGATACCGTGGTCCCTTATAAGTTTAAAGAGACGAATTGAATATTCTCAAGAAACAATGGGCTATGAAGTTGATGTATGCCTATACTGTACAAACGAAGATATGTTGTGCTAAACAGCATTTCTGAAGCTTTTAGGCATTGTAATTATTTATATTTGCTCAATCATTCGTTAGTTACATTACCATTTCAGTCAATGAAAACATAAGCTTACCTTAAGAAATTATCTAAACTAGTTTAGACAACTCTAAGTAATAATATCAATTTAATCTAGTTTTAGCACCTTAGTATACCTGAAGCGAAACTAAATGAGGCTAGTTTTAACTTGAATTTTCACTTAAAACCAGTTCTAAGTCGTCTGATTAAAACAGGTTTAAGCCAACTGATTTATAGTTATTTGAAGCAGCAGCTCAAGGATAAAAATTCACTTATAGAGATCTCACATCTTACAGATTTTGTACAAACATCGTTATAAAAATCATTAATTTGTCCATTTACATATTATCCTTAACTTAGGAGTGTAGTTCGGTTTCCAGAACTTCTTATTCAAGCGGATTTAATTTTAGTCAGACGAAAAGATGTCGCCCTATCTAGTTACTGTTAACATTTCTAAGTAATGGTTAATTTATAATCTTTTAATTGCTTCTCATAAATCAACTTTTGTATAAGAGATTTTTCTGTCAAGTTAAATGAGGTGGTGGTAGTGTTTTGTGGTGGAACGTGCTTCTTGTGGTGGAGCGTTCTTCTATTCCCGACGTGGTGTCACTTGTCTTGTTTTTCGAATACGATTTCAGCACGTCGCCAGTCGAAGTTCGAAAGAATTCCGAATTTGTTTTCATTGATAAATTAAGGAATCAAGTCTAAAGCAAACACATGCAGGATTATGAACGTGAAAAAAACCTTGAATTTTATCAGAGATTTTCTTCAAGTAAACAGAAACGCCTTAAAAACTCTTATTTCAGAATATTAGGGTTTGTAAATTACCTACGTTCTCAACACCGGTAAGTTGCCGAAGAACATTTTCAATAAGAAGCTTTTACCTCAAGCTAATTTTAGGGGACTGTAGTGTTTCTGGTGTACGTGTATTCCGAACATGACATCACATGTCTGCCAATAAAAGTTCCAAAGAAGGAATTCCGGTTTTATGCTTGAGATTCGGGTAGCACGAAGTAAAATATCCCTCTTCCATCTGGTTTGTTTGGATACAAATCCTTCTCATAGCGTTACAGACTGCTGACCGTCAATGATTGTTGAAAATGATTAACAATCAACTCTCCCTGTAGCATCACATCTTAGAAGTCAATCTGTCCCAACCCAAAATCTACCAAACTTTCAAAAGAGAATAAAATCCCAATTCTATTTGCGAAGACAGTCGAGTCGCAGGCAGATGCACGCTAAATCTGTCGTGGCTTCAAAATGTCCTCACGCTGTTGTGATGTGGTAGTTTGCAGAGTGGGGTGTCAGTTCAGGTGTTGATCTTGTCATCTGACTGTGGTTCAAAATTACGAGGTGTTGTCCTCGAATATTTCCCATCGGGATTGATCTCGGATCATCACCAATAGTCCGCTGTGTCCTTCCGCTGTAAATTCATCTACCTACATAACCTATTGCAGTCACATTGCATTGAATTATAATGGCCACTGAAGTAAGATGTATAGAGTTGCGACGTAATTTCTCCACGTAGATTTCTTGTCAGACATTCGTCCTGCGGGTTTTCCTCAAAACATGCGTTTATGCGATACTTTCCTTTTGGGGTGTGATCTGTTCCTTACACAGAAACCCTAAACAAAACAACCCAACCCGAATCAATCTGAATCCAGTAGAAACTGACAAATTCGGGCACATTGAAGCGGAACGCTCCTGATTCAGGCTTTTCTGAATCTGTTAGTCAGTTTCTTCTGGATTCAGATGGATTCGGATTGCGGATTCTAATGGGTGAAAAGCGTAATGCGTATACCATGTTGATACACGCAAGCTTAAATAATTTTCTAAAAAGTAACCGATTTTCTAAAGATAGATAGGAAAGTGCGTGTAAGTAATATCCGCGATTATATCCGTCATACTATTCCATTAATTCAGGGATCCAGGAGCTCCCAATTCCCTTTCCAGTGAAAAGATAATCTTAACCACCCTTTCACTGAAAGACGACGACATAATCTCGTCTCCTCCGTGGCCCCGTTTTCCTGGAACATGAATATTCATAAAGTTTTAAATCTTTCGCCGCTTCCGTCGCAGTTAACTCGGCTACTTTGCGCCGTTTCAAGTTGTTTCGTCCTCTTTTTTTTCGTCCTCTTCTTCCATTATTGTCCTCATATTCAATGAATGTTAATGATGCTCCTCTATGATGTCGGGGCCGTTTTATTTAAATCGATGATCTTAACGCATGTTATAAATCCTCATTCTCTCTCTTATTTATTTCAAATTCCTCATTTCCAGAAAATGGCGGGGGAAAAAAATTCGTGGAACAGTGTACATTTTTATCCGCAGATGTTTTTCTTTTTATTGTTTGCGCGCTGGGTTTATATTCGAGTTAATTCAGTTATATTCCTTAATTCCCGTTGCTTAAAGTCCCTCTAATAATGTATTATTCAATTAATGTACTTAATATATTCCGTCGTGTTTTTGATCGTTAGTCAAAAAAAACTTTTGTGTTTCTGTCGTTTGCCATTGTTTTTCGTCCATTAACTTCTAAGCTGTGGGTTTTGCCCTGGGGACAAGAAAATGAAAGGAATTAAATTTAGTCATGGTTGTAGGAGCATTTAATAAACGGATGCTGTGTGACATTTCAAAATTGTTTTCAGAAAAGTGGGGAATTTGGGAAATGTGTTGACAACGTTTGAGTAATTTGGAGGCAATTTGCCTTTTGACATTTACGAATATTTCGCTGAACTAAATCAAGACAAATAAAGAAATTTGATTATAAATATTGTGATGTTGAAGGGAGATGAAAATACTGTGAACAGGAACTTCAAATATTGAGTAAATTGACCATCGAATGAGTATATGTATGGGAGTCTAATATGTTTGGGAGATGCAATTATTGCATGTTTAACCGACATTTAAGCAAGTGTATGAGATAGTGTTTGAGGTTTAAAATCGGAGTATTACCATCTGAACCTTCAGTCCGTCAAAATACAGCTGTTTCCTGATAAGCTTTCTGATTACATATTTTTGCATCAAACCCGAAATTGGAAAAGAATGATTATCTTTTTAAAAATGCAATATTAATTTAATGAAGTGATGTTTCTCATTTTTATTGTTATATACAAACTTTTCCTTTAACATGAGTTGAAATTTCAGAAAATTTTCGGCCATTAACAGGAGTTTAATTTTCGATTTAAGTAGGTTTCCCATTTCAATTAATTATGCATACTGTGCGAGGTTTTCTAATCAACTAGCTATACTACCCGGCTTCGTCAGAGAGTTTTAGCTACAGGCAATCCAAGTCTCACCCCTGTTTCTCCAACAGTTTTATTGCATCGTCGAAAGCTTTTTGAGCTGCACTCGCTTCACTTGTTTGTGTTATTTCTTATTTCTATTGGTCGGCTGGGCACTGCCTTTGACGTTGTGTTGATTCGACATTGATAAAAATTGTCCTTCTTTCATGGGTAATTTTCTATGTTAAATTTTACTTCTATGGCTCTAAGGAATACTACGTAGCGAGATGTAAATTTTTAGGTTGACCTAGAAATTACTGAAAATAAACTGAGCAAATTTCGTGAAGCCAAATATCAGCTTTCGAGAATTTTGCTGCGTCAAGCAAATTTTCTGTTATATCTACAAGATTGTATGTGTTTTGTTTTATGTATAATTGGAACTTAAATATAATTTCATCTAATTATATTTTTCTAGTATTCAGTATGTTTGAGTTTTCTTAGTGTATCTTAAAAATTTTGCTTCCTTTTTTATTTTGATAGAATTAAATCTATTATACAAATATAAATATATTAATTATTCCTCTATTCTTATAACAAATGTCTTACATATATTAAATACTGTTGTGCACAATATTTGTAAACAACTATCACACAAGGGTTGAATTTATTTCCTTGTATGTATACTTTTTAAAATTAATGTAGTTAAAAGTGTAATTATATTTCTCAATGTATTAATAATTCAAGTAACCCTTTGTTTGACTGAACTGCCTTACAAAATACATTACATTTTTTTCTTACTCCATAATTAATTGAGAGAGATCTTAGGGAGTTCACAAAAATGGCATAAAGCGTTCCAAAACAAAGACAAATCTCATTAAGTTATCGTCTGCTTAATTTGATGAGGAAAATTAAATTTCTCATTCAGATCAGAAACCAGAATACACTTATCGTTTATTTGCATCGATACCTTCCTTGCCATAACATGCACACACACAACCATTTTTTTGCAATTCTTCGATTACCATACATAACTTGGAAGAATGAGACATGAATAATGGAACATTAAACGCGATAATTTTATTAATTCCAGAATCAAAGCCTTTTTTCTTTGCCTTATCGCAACGGTAACGGAATAATTTATGACAGAGAAAACGATAATAATCTTTTGGAACAAATAATGACTTTTTTAATTCCAGCATGTATGTTTTCCACAGAATTTTTGCGAGGTAGTTAGCAGCGATCATTGATAAAAGTTAAGCATGCAATAGTCTTGTTTTCCTTCGTTTTTACTTTTCTGTGAAGGAGTGGGAAAATCGCTTTACTTTAATTATACATCATCAAATTATTAAATTATTCGGAAACTCTGTCTTCTATTAAATAGTGTTCTAATAAAATAAATTGCTTAAATTATCTTACATTCTCTAATACTAAGTTTCCATCCTTGAAAAACTGATACATTGTTTGTTTTATTGCGTTCAAAATTTGCTTATCAATATATAAATTAAAACAACTTCAAGTTGTAGCTGTATACAATCAAGAAAAACTATATAAATACGAATGGAGTGTTTGTACATTGAATATTTTCGACCAATTTCAAGTTTTCTATCCGTTTTGAATCCTTCTGATGCAAAATCCGTCTCTTGTGCGTTTGGTGTCGCCTGTCCATCTGTCTCCCTGTATGTATGTGTGTGCCCATGCTACATCCGAACGGTTGAATATATTTTCATGAAACTTTGTGCATACTGTGAGTTCTTATATTCATTTAGTGACTGAACTTGGTTGCGTGTCTGTCTGTCCGTCTTCCGGTTCTGTGTTCGATTTTGTGTCTCTGTTTGTACAAGATAAGTTCGATAAGTGTCTCTGTTTGTACAAGTATCACATAAGATTTATTCAAAACATTTTAATGAAATGTCATAATTTGATAAACTATATTTTAGTGTAGTGAATGCATTATGTTTTAAAATTCCTATGCTTACGTATTTAAGCAAGTTTCATGTTAAAAAATCTGAGTAACTACTTAAATCACCATACTTTAGTAGTTTTGGAGTTGCTGGAAGGTATATTGAGCATGCAATTACTTGGATTGTTTTACCAGTACTGCTGAAAAATCAATTATTTTCAGTGATATTTTTCTGTTTTTTTCGCTCGGAATTAATTTCGTATTTTTAAATTTTGTTTAATTTTTAGTTGTAAGTTGTGCTAAGTGTGCGAGATCGAGAGATACAAAAGAATCACGAATTTATATCTTTAGAACTTTTTCCCGCCAACTTTTTTTTTCTGTTTTAAATATTTATTATTTTAATAAATTGTAATTATTTTTCATCACACGCAAAGTATTCTGTTTAAATCGGCATAAGTTAGAATAAATCCTTTTACGTGGAATTTTTCCATCATTGAAAGAACGTTAATGTTAAAAATATCATAACTAGGACTTTTGAAATATTACAAATTCGTTGTCATAGTGACAGGTGGCCAAGGTAGCTTATTTTACGAATTGAAGTTGTACTTAAGCAACTTATACTATAAGGAAAGTTTGTTTAAAACAATGATTTTCTTTAGAAGAAACGCTGCCAAATTGATTTACCATTTAAAAAAATGGTAATAGGTTACCTTTGCTTCATCTGTACTGAAGACATTCAATTTTAAAACAAGTTCTTTTATGTCACAAAACGGAATTTCCGAGAAAAACCGTATTCGCTTTAAAACAAACTGATAAATATCTTATCAAATTACTTCGTCATCTTTCCCTTAATGGTAGTGAAATTCGAAGAGTGCCATAAATAAAAAAATATTGACAGGTAAATTATGAGTGCGAGAGTATTCTCCGTAGATTTGTCATTTTTACGAAGCTGACCAATTTTACAAGAATAGAACTTAAGAAAGGAAATCCTAATTCTCCCTGAAAATTGTTTTTGTAGTAGTTACCTTAGTGTCTCACCTTTCGCCAATTTGTACTTTTATAAGGAGTGCGATATATATGGAATGCATTACATGGATGGATATGCATGTATAGAATTTGTGTCCAAAGTAGGTTGTAAAAATTATATAAATGTCGAAAAGGTGTTAAAAAATAATTTTACTCACACTTAAATGATTTGGCATTTTTCTATGAAAGAGGAAAGTAATTATTTTTTGGTCACTTTCAATATATTGTTAACCAATTCAACGAGGTCGGGCAATTTTGCTAGTAAAATTATTTAAATAAGAATGGAGTGTTTGTACATTGAATATTTTCGACCCATTTCAAGTTTTCTATCCGTTTTGGGCCCTTCTGATGCAAAATCCGTCTCTTGCGCGTCTGGTTTCAGTCTGTCTGTCCATCAGTCTGCTCTCAGTTTGTATGTGTGTGCCCGTGCTACGTCCAAACGGTTGAATATATTTTCGTGAAACTTTGCATACTGTGAGTACTTATATTCATTTAGTGACTGAACTTGTTTGCGTTACTCTATCTATCTACCCGTTCTATGTCTGATTTTGTGTCTGTGTTTGCACAAATATCACATAAAATTTATCGAAGATATTTTAATGCAATGTTCTATATTTTATACATTGTATTTTAGTTTATTGAATATGTTACTTTACATTCCTATGCTTACATATTTAAACAAGTTTCATGCTAAAACATCTGAGTAACTATACTTAAATCAACCATAATTTGGTAGTTTTGGAGTAGCTGGAAGGTATACTGAACATTACAATTTCTTGGAATTGTTTTACCATGCTGCTGAAAAATCAATTATTTTTCCCAAAACTAGTTTTACGGAATTTAAATTCTAATACTTTATTTATTTCGAGCCTTATTTTTCTTTACGAAATATAAAAAAATTCTGAATATTTGGGACAGACAATGAAGAGAATAAAACATTATAAATAAAATATACAGAACTATACCTTTGAAAATAGGACTGGTAGCTAATATGGCCACCTTGGTAATTTTTTGCTTTCTTTAAAATTTGTGTGTTATATTCCAAGAATCTATTTTGTAGGGAAAAAACAGATACATTCATTGCTTTTCGTTCGGAGTTTTTTAAATCTGTTTTAAGATGTATTTCTGGATTTTCAATTTGATGGCTTGCGTTCCATAACTAATTTAGGAAAGTGGTATAATTAGTTTTAAAAACATTTTTAATCATTGTATGACAATTTTGGGAAACGCTTTTGTTTTTAAATGACATACAAGGCATTTATATGCATCCTCTGAACTATTCTATGGATTCTGGGAAATATTGGCACTCTAGCGACTTTTCTTTCTTACTAAAAATTTAAATGCATACTATGAGTTCTTACATTCATTTAGTGACTGAACTTAATTGTGTAGGTCTGTCTGTCCTTCCCGTTCTATGTTTGTTTTTGTGTCTGTGTGTTTGTACAAGTATCATATAAGATTTGTTTAACATATTTTAATTTAATGTTTTATATTTGATACACCACATTTTAGTTTAGTGAATGCATTATTTGAAATTTATTTGCTTCTATATTTAGACCAGATTAACGTTAAAACATCTGGCTATACTTAAATCAACCATAATTTGGTAGTTTTGGAATAGCAGGGACGTATATTGAGCATTGCAATTACTTGGATTGTTTTACATGTGCTGCTGAAATATAGATTATTTTCCAAAACCATTTTTACGGAATTTAAATTCTAATAGTTTATTTATTTCGAACTTTATTTTTCTTTACGAAATATAATAAATTCTGAATATTTGTGACTGATGATAAAGATAAAACATTTTAAAATAGGACTGGTAGCTAATATGGCAACCTTAGTATTTTTTAAATCGTTTTCTTTTTTCAATTTGAGTCCGTTATACTCCAAGGATCTATTTTGTAGTGAAAACAGATACATTGATTACTTTTCGGTCGAAGCTTTTGTAAAATCTGTTTAGGATGTATTTCTGGATTTTCAATTTGGTGTTCGTTCAATAACTGTAATCAAGGTAAGTAATGGTTTAATTGATTTTAAAAACAATTTTAATCATTGTATGATAATTTTGGGAAACGCTTTTGTTTTTAAATGACATACAAGGCATTTATATGCATACTCTGAACGATTCTATGCATTCTGGGTAACATTGTCATACCTCTAGAGACTTTTCTTTCTCACTAAAAATTTAAATTCTACAAAAATGTTAAATATGACATTTATTTACATTTGTGAAATTGTGTATTTAACAGTTGTGTACCTTTATTAGAGTGTGGTAGTCGTTACATGTGATGAATAGGAATTACAATTTATTAACGAAAACGGAATTTAGTTAACCGATTCAACACGAGTAACGCCGAGTAATTCTGCTAGTATTGTATAAAAATGTAGGTTAGCTAATTACAACTTCGATCGTTTTGTTCTACATTACAGTTTGTAAGGCTTGTTTATATAAAAATTATCAGTGTAGATTTTAAAGAACACGCATTTCATAATTTTAAATAATTTTCAACAAACAAAAGCAGATGTTGACATTCAAATACTTAATGAACGGGTTTGTACTTATAACTTGCTCATTTTGTTCTACATTCATTATATGCAAAAATAGTATGGATATAACTGAATATGCATTGAACAATTTTAAATGATTAGTATAACAAAATAAAATCAACAATTTAATATACAATGTTAATGAAATTACTAGTAAATTTCTTTCAAAGATTCAAACACCATCAGAGATAAAGGTTGAGTTCTATGGCGCAAGGATTATATTTGGTAGCGCCAAATGATGCCAAGGAAATGAACATACAAAGAAAGCTTTACTAACACAGAAGAGTGAAATACATCCAGGTTAGGAAACGTACCTGACAGGAATCGAACCTGTGCCTCCTACAACTCGCAGGTTGCTAGCGTAATGGGTAAACTCATTGAGTTAAGGTGACCCCGATATGATGCATGAAAGAGAAACTGACTTTCGAAATGTCTGTAGTTTGAAATAAACTAATTCATAGATAAAAGTTTACCGTAGCTAAAAACTTATACTTACCGATGTGTTTATTTTATGATACGAATAATAAAATAACATTTAAAAAGAGAAAGGGGTTTATAGTTGAATTACTGTCCCACTGGAGCAACACAACGTGCTATTGGCGACAGTCCAGGATTAATCCTGAAGGGGAAGATCGAGGACAACACCTAGTAATTTTGAACCACAGTCAGATGGTGAGACAACACCTGAGCTGGCATCCCACTCTCCAAACTTCCACACCACGCCAACGTGAGGATATTTGAAGCCACGACAGATTTAACGTGCATCAGCCCCCATGTGCAAGACGGTCTTTGGTTGGAGCGAGTTTCGAATTCGCAACCATACGGTTGCAAATAGGTTACTCTTCTAACTGACTTAACGATGTCAATGAAATGAACATGCAAAGAAAACTTTACTGACCCAGATGAGAGAAATACATCCAGGAAGAAATCGTACTCGACACGAATCGAACCTACGCCTCCTACAACTCACAGGTTGCTAGCGCAATGGGTAAACTTAGAGCCACAGTGACCTCGTTAGGATGAATGAAAGAGAAACTGACCTTCGAAGTTTTCGGAATTTAAAACTAATTCATAGTTAAAAATTTTCTGCAGTTAAAAACCGTGTACTTGCCGTGTGTTTATGTTAGGAGGCGAATAATAAAATAACATTGTAAAAAGAAAGGTTATTTCTCTTTTCTTTTCGTTAATTTTCCTTCGCTCTTTCCTAAAAAATTCGTTACACAATACGCATAAAAAGTTTAATATTTCACTGAAAACATTAACCACGCAAGCAAATCGAATTTGAAAAGTAGCACAACTTTCGTGTAGTTTCTCATGAAAATTCACGTTCAAAGACAGTTTTAAAGATTTCATCTAGAGTTCTCCAAATAGCGGAACCACTCCACTTTATTACCAAGAGCAACTTTCAAAATGAGGCCCACAGAAATGAGGGAATATACATTATTTATACTTCCAGAACTTTTTCCGAAGTATTTTTACCTCCAATATAACAGCCGAGAAAAACAATAACCGTTCAAGATAATCTGATAACAGGTGCTTTTAATGAGACACAGTCAATTACCTTGTCGCGGCTGGAATATTATATCACAACAACCCTACCACGGTTTCGAGTAATTCGCTGATGTTAGTTTCTGAAATACTCGAGGATCTTTTTATTGGGAGGAATCTTTCCCATGGGGGTCATTCGAACAAACTCCCTGCGTCAGGGGTGGAGAAATGTCCTGGCAAAGAACTCGCATCGCTCATGCAAGTAGGTCAGACTTAAGAGATGTTTTTTAGAATGCATCGATAGAAGATATCGTTTGCTGCTTTTTATGCTAGCTGAAATTGAAGGGGGATGCGCTTATTTCACATGCATTTGCAGCACGTCGACGCATCTATCATGGTCTGTATTTGGTGATGTAGTTAATTAACGTCGCACTGGAGCAACATAACATGCTATTGGCGACGGTCCGGGATCAATTTCGAAGGGAAAGATCCGAGGACAACTCCTAATTTTCTACCATGGACAGATGACGAGATAAACACATGAGGAGGCACCCCACTCTCCGAACTTCCACAAGACGCCAGCAAAGTGAGGTCATTTGAGGCCATAGCAGATTTAACGTGTACCAGCTCCCGTGCTGTTTGGTTGGAAGATGGTCTTTGGTTGGACCTAGTTTCGAACTCGCGATCCTCCGGTTATAAACCGTTACTCTTCCAACTGTGCTACTGCAGCCCTTTGGTGATGTGGAAGGGTAGACTTTGAACAACCAGCTAGGTTTGTCCCTTTTTTCAATTATTAGATTATTCTGCATGATTAATCAAATGGCCCCCATATCTGTGAATACTTGGTTTTCCAGTCTTGCCTACGAAATATTTTCCGGAATTTCCTTTTGATAGAAAATTTTCAAATAATGCCAATTTTGAAGTTATGACGCCATGAAAGAAAGACATCGGAATGAGTGGTTGCGAGATTGTCACTTAAACCGTTTTTTTTCTCATTAATTTCAAGAAAAACAACTTACAAATATACCTCTAAAGCATTCAAAGAAAGAGTTTAGTTGCTAATGTTGCATATATTTGGCGCCATTTTATGTAAAATACAGCCAAATCGTTTACGCCGAGTTCTAACTGCCTTCACACATATAACAGCAGTAGAGCAGTTTTCATTCTTCGTACTTCTTTCATAAAGCTCAATTGTAGCTAATTTGGTGCTTTTAAGTATTTTTTATATTAAGAATTATTTTTAGGCACTTGTTTTATTGGGCCCGTTGATTTTATTCCGTAAAAGTCTTCCGTTGTTTTTCTTAGAAGCCATTGGCAGGTATTAAATAAAGTATTTTCTTATTCTGTACCTCTCATAATTCGCTTAGTTTTTCCGTTTTTCCGATAACTAATTTATTTTGCATACAAATTTCATCAAGGTTGTGTATTTTCTAATTGTTATCTCAGGGATATATGCTAATAAATCAACTTCAAGTAATGGTCATATATATAAGGAATTTTCAACGTATGGAATGGAGATTTTATAAAGATGTTCAAATCGATCTAGATCTCTTCTTGTACCCACTTTCAAAAGTTATTTCACGCTCCGCTTTTAATATACCATCAGTTTGACTACTGTTTAATCACCCATACCAATCTCTGAGATATTTTAAGCATGTCTTAAAACTTTCAACAAAAATAATTTTTGCAATGAAAGCTTTTGGCACAAACATAGTTATCTGACGAATTTGCATATTTGATGGGAAACTAATGCATGTGTTATTAGGGGATCACAGAAAATGTTATGTAGTTAGGTATATCAAAGTAATATTTCTGACGAGTGGCATTTTTTTGCAAAGTAGTGCGCAACGCAATGTAAAAATATACTTTCTATGAAATAGTTTTTCAATGTAAAACATAACAAAAACTACCAGGGAAGAAAAATTACACCTGGTTAAGAACTAATATTATTTATCACTGTTTGGGAGCTGTTTGCAGTTAATTTTCTTATGCGATATGCTGAAAACGCTGTAACATGCCCTATTACGCCACAACTTACCAAACACTATGACAGCCGTTTTCTGTTATGTAGGTAGCGGTCATAGAGGAAACATAACAGAAAAGTGATCAATGATAACCTTTTTATGTACCCAGGATCATGTGACCAAACCTAGTTGTAACGTGACCCTTAGATTACTTCGTCTGCTGGGTGGAAACGAACATTCATCATCTGATTGGTCCACGGGACGGAAGAATACGCCCATCCATTGATTCATCATCTAATTGATCTGCACGACATAGTAGTAGACTAGCGATTTCACCATTTTTGTCGCCACTCTATAAAATTAGTATTCTCACATCTACCCTGTCATAAGATATTATCTCGCCGAACGGGGTGATAAGATGCCAAATCGACCAACCAAGTCAATTTTTCACAGTACAGTCACGTGACTACTAGTCGACATGTTTGTCATACTTTTTGAAGCTCCACTCAATAGCAATGCTCAGTCTACTTATATTTAACGTCTATGGTAGCTGTAGTGTTTCTTCAGCGATACATGATTCTTATTAGTATTCTGAACGCGATGTCACTTTGCTAGATTTTAGAATACGATTTCAGCACTTCACCAAGAACATTTTTTTTCAAAGAATGAATTCCGGATTAAAATATGATAGTTGACTGGTTAACACGAATAAGGTTAAATGTCAAACGTCATCGAAACTGCGATAAATTACATTTTAAGGTAGCCCCGATATTTATCTTGAAGGACATCGAGGTAGAAGTAAAATCTTCACTTTCTGTCTAGTTTGTTTATTCACATTGAGAATTCCTCAAGCTTAACGCGGATAAACCTTCCCACAGATTAATCTATTTCCCAGCAAAATAACCTTTACTCATTTGAAACACGGATATATTAGATGTAAAATGCCCGATTTCAATCATCTTTTTAAAATTATTAGCAAGAATAAAGTGTGTTTGTTTGTTCCAACGATCAGTAAACTCTCGTAGAATATTCAATAGTTCAAAGAAGTGCAAATATTCGAATTCACTCTTATTACGCCCGATAGAAAGAAAAATAAAACCTCCGATCGGAAAAAGACGTAGCGAAGGGCATTAGACCGATTGGAAAAAGGGAATTGTTCCTCTTTTCGAACGAATTCCCCTTACTTTATTTGCTTTTTTTCGTTCGCTCCCTTTTCTTACTACTCCAGGTTATTTTCTTCTGTACATGCGGCCGTTTAAATGATGGGTTCTTCAGTTCTCAGCGGCGCTGTGATCCTGATATGTGTGCCACTAGAACTTCTGCTTCATTTTCTCAGCATTAGTAAATGACTTGTGGTTGGATTACGATCCAGGACTTTGGCAAGGAGGGACCATATACAACATTTGGGTGCGTTTCGTCCACTAATCTTCTAGTGGATGATATGCTTTCGAGAAAGAACGCTTTTGCTCCTGTTCCAACGTCGTTTATTCCGTAATCGGCTCTTGAAGAAATGTGGTTTCTAGTTTTGGTGACCGCAGGTAAATTTCTATTTTACTGAGTCTTTAAATATAAATATTTTTAATCCATTATTTATTAGTGCGGGACAGCGGTAGCCCAGTTGGTAGACCATAGACGTGAGATATAAGTAGACTGAGCATTGGTAATGAGAGGAACTTCAAAGTGTGACCAACGTGTCGACTAGTAGTCACGTGATTGCTCTGTGAAAAATTGAGTTGGTTGGCCGATTTGACATTTATCGCCTCGTTTGGCGATATAACATGTTATGACGTCGCAAGTCGCTTAAATGAAAAACGAACGCCCAAAATCATCAAAACGGTGATGAATGTAATTAGTTCTCAATCAGTAGTATTTTTTCCAGTGGTTTGTTTATGTTTAGTTGAAAACCGATCAGAAATTTTACAAAAGATATTTATCAGTCATTTTTAAATCGAAAGTTTCAGTATTAAATTTATTTATCTTTTTTAAGTCTTGCGTGGCAACACAATGTTTTCTATTGTTGAGTGATAAACACCAGCAATTAAATACAATAGATGTTTCATAAAAATTTTGGTAGAATTTTAGTTTTCGTAAAAGGGGAATGGAATAATTTCTGATGTGCAAACAACATTACTTTAATTATGCTCTGTTGTTTCCATTATCAATTTTGAAAAGATGTACGAAAATTACAAATCCATCAAAATTATATGTGTGTTTAAGACCAAAATTTTTCATGAAAATATTTTACCATGTACATTATTGTACCAGTCTATGAACAAGTGTTCTGTCGTTTACTATTGCTATGTAGCCATTTTTATAATTTATTATTACCTTCATAGAATACACGTTGCACCTCCATGACTGGAAAATATTTAAGTAAGAAAAATGCGAGTCATGAATTATACGTGTTAGTTCAAAAGTATTTTTGATCCATTTGTCATCTGTAATTTTTATTTACATATTTCTTTACGGATAAACACATTTTAGAGTACACAAAACTCAACTCCCACATTGTACAACAGAAAAAAGTCACATCCAGTCACAACAGAAAAAATTCCAACAGCAGCATACCCAGAAGGAACTAAGACCAAGATGTTATAAAACATTGAATAACATTTCTAAAAATGTAAAGATCATGGTAAAACATCTAGATTTCAAGGTAACGATTTATATATGCTGTACAATTGAAATAGTGATTGATGTCTGCATATATTTGAACAATAGGAAGGTGTTTTAAACTGGGATCTGGGCTTTACAGCTAGTGGAACATTAATATGAATGAATGAAACAATTACCAGGAACTTGACTTTACGTCATTCACAATCTGGCTTCCCAATACTTCTTGTACTCTATTACCAAAATTATTAAGTGCAGTGCACGTGTCTTGAGTGTTTAGTCGTCATGGGTTGTCTACTATTTCATCAAACACAGCCATGAGTTAACAATATTACAATAAAATAAGTGCACTCAGTCATGCCCAGTCAGGAAACGAAACTCAGCAACTGAAGCCTTCCTTGGAGTCTGGGATTACGTCATTGGAGGAAAGAAGACATTCTTAAGATTTATCCTTAGCAGCATTGATATCTAACATGAATATATATTTTATTAAATAGAATAGCTGTTTGTCCGTAATATTATCTAAAAGTAAAATATATCATTGCACAAGTCAAAATAGTATGTAAATGCATACCTGCAACAGCATATGGTTTGGATACAAGTTTAATCCTCCTGGTGGTTGTCTTGACGATGAATAGATTTTAATAGACGAGGTATCTCGTCATTAGCAAAACTGATCATATCTTGATAGACGAGATATACACGTCATTGGAAGAAAACTGACCAGAACTTGATCTCGTCATCATAAAAAAGCGGCAATATTTTGGTAACGAGTTATCTCGTCATTAGAAAAATTGGTCAGATCTTGATGGATGAGAGATCTTGTCGAAACCACTTGGAGGGTTAATGTTACGAACTTTAGATATACCTTGAAGACAGTGACCAAAGTAAGTGTGTGTTTAAAAGAAACGTACATTTATTTTCAGTTTTTTCGAGAGAAAGTAAGCTATTCATTATTTCCATGGAATGAGTTTTTGATCCGTATTATTTCGTGAACGCCTCCTTTCTGTAAATCCTTTATTTTGAATGATAAATCCTCTACCTAATCATTACTATTAAGTTTTAGCTGAAAGAAGGAAATGAAACCTTTATGAGGGAAAGACTTTTCTTGAAGAATTTTAATTTTTTAAAAACAATGGGAAGAGGAAAAAATGCCGGTTTATGATCGCAGATGCTTTTAATGCTCGGGAATAAATTATCCCGAGTTAATTTTTATTTCATATTTCTTTATTCTTTCCTCTGGATTTTTACTTGGGCCTTCCTTTCTTTACATATTTAATTTCTCCAACTTTCGAATCCAATCATTCTTCCTTATTTTTGTAATAAAAAAACAATATTGAATATTCTTAATGGGGAAGGTACTCTTGCCATTCCTTCAATAAATTCCACATTCCATTTAATTCTTTTCTTTGTTTTTATCAAATGAAAGTTAAAATCGCGAGTTTCAGAGAAAAATGTTCAGTTTTCGAAAGTTTTGCGAAATCCCCTTATTATTTTCCATCAAAAATAAATTGTGACGCTTGACTGTTCATTTTTAATGGATAAAAATTGAAATATTCGTTTTCCATTGAAATTAAAAATGCAATACGAAATGTTTATTTAGTTGCAAAAATATTCATCAGTGGTATTTAGATGCTTGCTGTGAATAAATTTGTCTTTTATTTCTACTCATCGGGATAAACAAATTAAAACAGGCAGGTAAAAGATTACTTTAAACTGAATACGAATGCCATTCAAAAACTGTGTCACCATTATTTTTAATATAGTAATGTACTGCTCTGGTTGCATAAAATAGGTTTATGTTCCATACCGTGAGTCCATCTCTATAGTATATATATATAAGGCAGAATTGGCGTCTGTCTGTCTCTCTGTCATTTTGCCTGTCTGTTCTCTATTCAAATCTATCATTTGATCGATCCACAACAACTTTGGTACACGTATACTTCAGAACTCTGCGGGTAAAGTAGGTTACATATTAACATTCGTTCTATTTGTCCTAGGTGTGCAGAGAGGGCTAAAAACAATTCGAAATCCCCATAGTAATAACATTGAGTATAAAATGAGGGTTCAGCACATGAAAATTCGAAAAAAAATTATTTTTGAGATTTTTGCTGTTTATGAAAATTTGAATTGTCCTGCTGATAACAATACCTCATTTGTAGAAATCCGTTAATTGGAAGTATTATTTCTTAAAATATATACACCATTATCTCGACGTACGTTTGAAGAATCCAAAGGGACTTTTTCTGCTCCAGTGTGCGATTAGTTTCGGTTTCGCATTGGGAAAGAAAAGTTTTATATCCAGGATTATATTATCTTTCTTTTTATATATTTTTATAGAGAGAAGGAAGTAAACCTCTCAACCTTATTCGATTTGTAAACAGTCTCGCGTTATTTTCAAAATTTATTTTGGATTTGTGCGTGATATAGTTCGCTAAGTCACGTTTGCAAAGTTCTGAGATTGCAGAAAGTTCTCATTTATTTTACTCTGTCTTTTCCTAGCTAATTTAACCCCTAAATTAAGCTAATTTAATCTAAAATTGCTGTAAAAATGGCTCGTAAAAGAACTGTATTTAAAAAGTGAACAATCGTGGAAAAAAATTCGACGGAGCTTATGTCGAAAATGAAAACGCGATCCCTGCAACATCTAATGTCAAAGGTAGTGCTTCCAAGAAAAAACTTGCAAAATAACTCTTTGTACGATGAATGGAAGATTAATGATGAAAATTATTCGAATAATATTATGGATTTGTCCTTGTTGATTCATGCTCAAGAGGAATTTGTTGTATGCAAGGAATGTGGAAGTAAAGTATCCTATAGAACATTGCATCGAAGTGGTATAGCACACAACTCTCTTGAAACTTTTTATGATTATTTATGAAGAACTTTTAAACGCTTTAACAAAAGAAATAGGCTATAAAATGCAGACTTTTCTAAAAATATTTTGTCTAAGAGAAAAGTAATATTTTCGTCACAATTTAAAAAATTCATAATTTTGTGAATTTTTTAAAAAAATTAAAAACTTTGTGCTAGTCTTTAAAAGTATTACAATATTACTCTGTGAAACTTTCAGATTGTTCGAGTAATTTGTTATTAAATGAGACGCCCCCAAAGTTAGTAAATTTAATATCCACCATCACCGAAGTTTAAAGCCTTATTTCTCAGAACATACTTTTTCATGTTTGGGGGCACATTACTTAAAAACTACTTGAGATACATTCTTGAAACTTTTTATGATTGTTTATGAAGCATTTTTAAACACTTTAACACAAGGAATAAGATAAATGCATACTTTTAAAAAATATTTTATCTAAAAAATTTCTAATATTTTTTGTCACTTTTTAAAAAGTTTATGATTTTGTGAATTTTTAAAAAAATTAAAAAACCCGTATTAAAGTGTTCAAAAGTATTCAAATATTACACTGTAAAAATTTCAGATTAATAGAGTAATTTATGAATAAATAAGATGCTCCCAGAGTTAGTGAATTTAACATGGGTGCCTATGGAGGTGCCGGAACCTCTTAACACTGTTTTACCAGTATCGATGGAAAAACAACTTCTCCAATAACACTGTTTTACAGGTATTGGTGAAAAAACAATTTTTTCCAAAACAAATTAAATTATAATATTTATGTTTGAACTGATTTTTTTATTTCTCCGCACCTAAAACATAATTTATGAATATTTGATTGATTAAAAAACAATACTTAAAATATTTAATTTTAGATAACTTAAATTTTGTAATGGAACACGAAAAAATCCCAAGCGGAAAAACTCATCGATCATAAAAGCGTAATTTTGCTATTCGGTATCTGGCAACGCTAGAATTTTTGTTTTATTTTAGAAACTTTTTTAGAATTCAGTGTTTGTTTATTTAAGTTAAGACAGCAAGAAACGTTAAGGTTATATTTGAGCATTTTTAAGTTTTGTAAATAGGTTGTTCTTTTTGTAAATAAATCATTATTGCCTTTATCAATATTTTTAAACGTCTTTTTTCGCCATTGCTCTACTTCAAAAAGAAGTTCGACGCGTTTGCTCATTCTTTCGTTTTTTCAGAATTCTGAATTTTTTCAATGATCGGTACGTACTAGGTATTTTAATTAACGTCCAACTGGAACAACACAACGGGCTATTGGAGACCGGTGCAGAATCAAAACCCGAATTTTCAATGATTGAAATTTCGTTTCTGTTTTCATTTATTTGTTCCAGTATTTTACATATTGCAGATACATTATTTAGAAGTTAAATTTTAATGAATTATTTTTTCTGCAAAATATCACTACATGGGTAATTTCTTGGCGGTATTTGTATATTTCGACCAATATTCCTTAAGTGTTTGGTTGAATATGTAATGGTTTGCAGAATTCTGTTTCGTAAAACCAAATTAAATATGCAAATCAAAATCTTTTTAAGTGAGGTAACTTCTTATTTTAAAATTACCGGTAAAGTTGAAATAAAATTATTTTAAAATCAGATAGGTTAAGTTAAATTAAAACGAGTAGCCATAAGTTGTAGTTCAAAGATATGTCAAATCGACTTCTGGAGTAGTCACCTTAAAAAATACTTTTGTGCTTTGTCTTACAGTAGGAATGTGATGGTAGTGAAATGGATTATATGGATGGATATATCATGTAAGTATATATGCGTCCGAAGTAAATTGTAAAAGCTATGAAAAAGTTAAAACGACGTTAAAAAATTATTTTCCTTACTCTTAAATGATGTTTACATTTCCTATGAAAGAAAAGTGAATAGTCTAATCACTTTTCAATTAACATTTAATCACTTCAACCCGAACAACTTTTACCCTGGTAATTCTATTAGTATATATAAAAAGCAGCGTTGCGTGTCTGTTCTCTATACAAATCTATATTGTTTGACCAATCCACAATAAATTCGGTACACTTATTCTTTAGAACCCTGCGGATACATACTAACCCCGTTCTATTTGTCTTGGGTGTGCAGTGGGAGCTAAAAACAATTCGAAATCCCTATAGGAATAACATTGAGTATTTTTATGATCATTGTCAGACCAATTCACACCAAGTTTGGTACACTCATTCTTTAGAATTCTGCTATAAGCATAGGCTATATTAACCCCCGTTTTTTTCCCCTAGATCTGCAGAGGGAGCTAAAAACAATATGAAATCCAAATAGGAATAGTTGAGTATCCTTACTATCACAGTTTTACCGATTCAGAAGAAATTTTATACACTAATTCTGTAGACTACTGCGGATAACGCAGACTAGATATTAAACCTCGTTCAATTTGTCCTGGGTCTGCAGAGTGGGCCTAAAATCAATTCGAAACACCCTAGGTATAACAGTGAGTATTTTTACCACCACAGTTTGACCAATTCACATAATATATTAAAACAACCATTCTTTAGAATCCTGCGAGGGACATAGGCTAGATATTAACCCCCGTTCTATTTGTCCGGGGCCTGTATAGGGGCTAAAAACAATATGAAATTCCCATAGGAATAGCATTGAGTAATATTACGATGAATTACAAATAATTCAACTCGGGCAACGGCGTGTCGGCGGGTTATTCAGCTAGTATAATACAAAATAATTTTGAACTGACAGACACGAGCGTAGCATCTGCTCTAAACTTTCTCATTTACTTATATCCATTGGTGGCAAAGTGTCGTTACTCACATTTCATATTTTGTTACAAACCATTTATAATGAATATAGAATCTATATTCACATAAATGGGTTTCATACCTCCTAAATGATATAAATTCTTCCAAAAACATGTAACAGCATTTCGTTTACTGTTACTGATATCAATTCTTATTTTCAATAAAAGGCATGCTCCATCAATCATGTTACCATGAATTGATTCTGAACGTCTATTTCCATTTCATCCATTTGTTCAAAGGGGTCCGCGGTAGACAGTTAGAAGGAGTAACGGATTAGGAACTGGAGAGTTGCGAGTTCGAATCCAACAAAAGACAGTTGTATACATGGGGGATGGCGCACGTTAAATCTGTCGTGGCCTCAAATGTCTTCACGTTGACGTGGTGTGGAAGTTTGAAGAGTGGGATGCCAATTAGGTGTGATCTCGTCATCTGACCGTCGTTCAAAATAATGTGCTATTGTCTTCGTATCTTTCCCCTTGGGTTTGATACCGGAACCTCGCAGTAGGCCATTGTGTTGCTCCAGTGTGACGTTAAATAAATACCTACCAACCTACCCTTGTTCAAAGGCGATTCGTTATTTTTGACGCTAACCTATTTTCACTCGCATTCTTTCCTGTGTGATTTCTATATTCCAGATTTCTCATTGCTTTCCTAATCAAACTGCTTGCATTAGATTGGTGAGCTCTTCCATGTAGTTTCAGCAATATGATGCAGCTCCATAGTTCAAGTCAAGCCTATTTAAACTAAGCGGAAAAATTGACGAAAGAGTCCCGTAACGGTCGATTTTATGTTTACACCCGTTGTTGCCATTCGGCAATAATACGACAATGATAACACAAGATAGTGTTTTCTGTGTACGAGCAGAAAAAATATTGCAAAATGCCCATACTCTCCCCCAAACACCACTGTGAACGATGAAGGAACAGTAAAGTTTCCATTGCGATACGAAAAATTAACATAATCAGAATTTAACTCTCCAAGCGGTTTTAACGAGATATCTCGTCCATCTTGTCCTCTGGTTGCTAATCCGTTACTCTTCCAAGCGGGCCATAGCCACCGCGACCCATACAATATTAGAGATCGTTTGCGTTTGTCTCCTACTTATCGTTCGTGTTTGTTTTCTTGAATAAATAATGAAGCTAGAGCATAAATTTAGGTATATTTTAAGAAACCTCTTGAGTAAAAGATTTCTGGATATACTGAATTTTTTTCAACGTGTTCTTCCAATTCGTGCTACTTTTTACGTTGATTGAACTCTTCCAAAGTTAAAATTCATAATGGATTCGCGCGCGACTACTGTTTCTAATCAGTATTCTGTTTCTATTCTGCAGTTTTTACGACTCACCCAGGAACAAAACATGGGTTACTTTGCTGTATATTGCTTTACAGCAAGAAAATAATCATCACGTCGAAGAAATTTCCTTGTGAGCCCACAATAGCTCGTCGTGTTGCTTCAGTGCGACGTAAATACAACTACCTACATTGTGCTAAACAAAAGACAACAACGAGGGAAGAAAAAAGGCAAAAAGCAGAAGGGTAGGCGAGGGTAAAACCGAAGAGAGGACAGAACACTCGGGCATCTCGCCAATTTCATTTATGATAACAAGATCAAGATTTGGTCTGTTTTCTTCTAATGACGAGATATATCGTCCATCAAGGCTTAGTCAGTTTTGCTCATGACTATATAATATCGCCGAGACAACCAGAAGATTTAGAAAATAAAAATATAAAAGATAGCGTTGAATGGAATTAAAAATCAGACATACCCCACATGTCTCTGAGTTATTATCCTAGTCGTCAATAGCCAGCTGCGCCGTGGGCTATTTTGAGTGGCTTGTGTCCAGTTTTGCTTTGATTCATAGAAAAGACAGGAATTACAGGCTTATAAGTTCATGCACCCCAGTCGCTCCAGGCGCATCGTAAAGACATTGCCTGCGAAAGTAGATTATTTAATGATTTGCTCCTGATGGCAGAAACGTGGACGATATGGACGAAGAGTTCACCTTTTCCGAGTTCAAAAAGATTATAGAGATCCATTCGAGCCAGAACAGGGCAAGCAAGTGAATCGATGTCACCATTTTCCCTAAAACCACATCTCGGTCCAAGACATCGAGGTGATTCAAATTACGATACAGGCGTTCATGCTGCTGTGGTACATCTCGAGAAAAATGCCCAATCAAAAAAATGCGAAACCAAACCAGACCACAGAAGACATCTTGGATGCTGTGGGAGAAGAGTGAAAAGAATGAAGGGTAAAGAATGGAGAAAACAACCCTATCAGATTTTAATCTAAACATGGCCTCGAAAGACGGCAGAGTTCTACGAAGTTCAGTCACCTCAGATGGCTGGAGCTTCAGACTAATCCACGATATTGGACTACTAGAGGCCTGTAGGTAATTGGTAGGTTGTTCAATTGACGTAGTAATTCCGATGGGAAAGATCCAAGAACGACACTTTGTAATTTTGAATCATTGTCAGATGACAAGGTCAACACCTGAGTTGGCGCTCCATTTTCCAAACTTCCACACCACGCCAACGCGAGGACATTTAAGGCCTCTAGAGATTTAGCGTGCACCAGCCCCCACGTACACGACGGTCTTTGGCTGGATCGAGTTTCGAATTCGTAACCTTCCGATTTCTAATCCGCAACTCTTCCAACTGGGCTACCACAGAGCTGTTTCATATTTTAATACACATTAAAATATGAAATATACACATTAATATATACATACACAAAGCAATAAACTAAAAACGCACAACTAATTGAGTCGAATAAGTTGGTCCGTGTCATTGAGGTTTTCTTTAAATCCTTGATGGAAATTCGATTATGAGGAGTTGCCTCTTTTTTCTGATAAACCATTAGAAAATTGCTGCATGATAGTTGATTAATTAATGTTTACTGGAAGTCAAATCGATACTAATATGAGCCTTATAACACGAGCTATAAGTAGTACAGCAGCTGTCAGTTTGTTCTCTGATACAGAGCGCTCATTGAGTTAATGTAGCATGTTTCAAACGTTATTGACGATTTTTCGCCAGGTAATTAAGCCCATTCCCGAGAGTGGAGTCATGAAAACATCTGATATCGGCACTTTCCAGACAAGTGTCGTAAATAACGATTTGGAATGTGAAGGAGTATTCTCTAATAAATATCGACTACTTTCATGTAGATAACCGTAAAGTATACAAAATATTGTTTCTATGCTTGATGTCTTTGATTTTTGACATAATGAAGCATCAACCTTCTAATGAAATAGGCGGAGCACGTGTGCACATCTTTGTTATTTCTTCCGGTAGCTCGGTTTGAAGGTCTGTCACGTGGTTGTAGGTAGTTAATTAACGTCGCACTGGAGAAAAACAACGGGATATTCGCAACGGTCCGAGACCGATCCCGAAGAGGGACCACGCCTCGTGATTTTGAACCACGGTCAGATGACGAAAACAACAACTAAGATGGCACACCACTCTCCAAACTACCACACCACGCCAAAGCGAGGACATTTAAGGCCGCTAGAGATTCAACGTGCAACAGCCCCGTGTACATGGCGGTCTTTGGTTGGATCGAGTTTCGAACTCGCAACCCTCCGGTTTTTAATCTGTTGCTCTTCCAACTGGGCTACCAAGGCTCCACGTGGTTGTGGGAAAAAGCATGAATCCTAAATTATTGAAGAGCAGTGGTAGCCCAGTTGGAAGAGTAACGGATTAGAAACCGGAGGGTTGCGAGTTCGAATTCAACCAAAGACCGTCGTGTACAAAGGGGGTTCGTGCATATTAAATCTGTCGTGTGCCTCAAATGTCCTCACTTTGGCGTGGTGTGGAAGTTCGGAGAGTGGGGTGCCAGCTCAGGTAAAACCTCATCATCTGACCTTGGTTCAAAATAACGAGTTGCTTCCTCAGATCTTTCCCTTCATGTTTAATCCCGGACCAATAGCCCCTTGTGTTGCTCCAGTGCGACAAGCCTACCTACCTACAATATCTACCTAAATTATTGATTGTTTGAAGTGATTATCCACCATGATCTAAAACACTAGTAGGGGCCGCGGTGGACAGGTTGGAAGATTAACGGACTAGCAAACGAAGGGTTGCGAGTTCGAATCCAGCCAAACACCATCGTGTACAAAGGGGGCTGGTGCACGTTAAATCTGTCGTGGCCTCAAATGTCCTCACGTTGGCGTGGTGTGGAAGTTTGGAGAGTGGGGTGCCAGCTCAGGTGTTGCCTCGTCATCTGACCGTGGTTCAAAATTACGTGGTGTTGTTCTCGGATCTTTCCCTCTGGGATTGATCCCGGATCGTAACCAATAGCCCGTTGTGTTGCTCCAGTGTGACGTTAATTGAAATACCCCCTAAAACGCTAGTCTGCGCTTCAATAGCCAATCGGATAAGTCGATTCGTAAGCCCACGTGATTTACCCTTCAGAGATTTTACGATAGCGACATCGCCTATATGCGCTGTCTATTTCATTAGAAAAAAGGTCGATGGTGCAACACTATGTGGTGATTATTTATCACATTTATATGGGTAGGGTATTTCAATTAACGTCACACTGGAGCAACACAATGGGCTATTGGTGACGGTCCGGGATCAATCCCAAAGGGAAAGATCCGAGCATTTATATGAAGCTTAATTCTTGCATACATATGAAACTCAAGATGAGAAAATCAGAATTTTAAAAGTCTCTATCTTTATTGTTGCATTGATAACTTTTGTATTTTTACATGCATTTACTGAACGAAATATAGGTAAACATGCGCCACCTGAAACAATTAAATAGGCGAACTGCAATAAAAAGTTTCAATTCAACACGTATTTTGGGCTTTGAATTTCCTTATTTACGTTAATTACCTCTACTTTTTTTGATAACTCAGGCCCCCGGCCTTCCAACAAAGGGCTTGAGGCCTGTCAAGGGATGACCTGGATGCATTTATTAAAAAAGAAAACATAAAAGAGGTGCAATATCAAAAGAAAATGTTTGTATGCTGCAGCAACAGAAACAGATTCAATTTAAATACAGCAATTAAAACATGAATGGAGAGATCAAATTAATCCACTATACACCGCCGTACCTACATGGCGGACAGACACACGTCTTCGCCGTAGGGATTGTTTATTATTGATTACATTAATTATCCATGATTGATTATCAGATAATGGTTCAACCCTCCTGATAGTTGTCTCGGCAAAGTTACCAAATCTGACAAAATCTTGATGGACGAGATATTTCGTCATTAGAAGAAATTTGACCACATCTTGATCTCGTAATCAGAAAAAAAATCGGCAATATCTTGATAGCGAGGTATCTCATTAGGAAAAATTGGTTAGATATTCATGGACGGATATCTCATTATTAGCAAAATTGAAGATCTTGATGGGCGAAATACCTCTTTGAAATCATTTGAAGGGTTAACCATATGAAATTCTTCAGAGTATCCATTTACATTTACATTACTTATCCCATTTACATAATTCTGCTTCACTGCACGATGGCTAATTAGACCGGGACCTACGGCTTAAAGTGGATTGCGAACGATTACAACCATCCATGGGACTCGAACGCACACCCTGTTGAACAGAGGGCCCAGAGTGATAAACACTTAAATATCAGGCTCCAACACAGGTGAAAATTATTGTTAACTTTTTTGACGCATCGAATTTAACCTTCCGTAGATTCAAACCGCAGATTCCCTGCATGACTTCTTGGAGAATCTTTCTTAGGATTCTTTCAATCAGTAGATGTGGCTATTTAGTCATTATGTGTGGTACAACGTATGTAGGTAGCTGAATTTACGTCGCACTGAAGCAACACACTTTTCGTTTTGAATCAAGGTCAGATGACGAGGTCAAAACCTGATCTGTCACAACACTCTTCAAACTTCCACACCACTGCAACGTAATTACATTTGAGGACACGACAGAATTAAGTTGTCACACCACTCTTCAAACTTCCACACCACTCTTCAAACTTCCACACCACTCTTCAAACTTCCACACCACTCCAACGTAATTACATTTGAGGACACGACAGAATTAACGTGCACAGCATCCGCTTATACGTCGGTTTTTGGTTGAACCAGGTTTCGAACTCAAAACCCTGCAGTTATTAATCTGTTACTCTTCCAACTTGTCTACAATGGCCCCCGTGTGATTCAAGCACAAAGCAATAATACAGAACTCAGAAATCTCGCGACGCTCAGAGTCAAAACACAATTATTAATTCCATGCGGAAGGAATCCAATGCAAAATGCAATATTTCAAAATGGAATTTTCCGAAAAAGCTTTTACCCAATTGGAAAGAAACCCTTTACTCCAACGCGACTTCTGACATTTTCGACAGGATGACAGCTAAGGTGAGTGTTTTATTTAGGAAAAGGCACCGAGCAAACCAAGCGTGATATTGCGCCTACATGCATCGTCATGCCGGCTCTCAATCCACCCAAGTGCGAATGTTAGTGTGATGAATGTTCTCTCAAACTAAGGAACCTGAAAGTATACAAAATTTTCAACGCGTGCTAATTTAAATGTGCTGGAAAATTCAACCGTTTGCGGAACGTATTCGATCACAGGCTGCATTGCATTAACGTCCGGTACTGACAGTGAAGTTTCGCAGGTGTTTTCGAGTGTGCAGATTTTAAATGGATGCTTGCAAAATAGTTTCTGTGAGAAACGCAATTAAAGAATCATTTTTATTTTTGTATTCTTGTTCTATCAAATAATATAACCCGTGCTTACGACAGATTTATACATAACTATTAAGCAATTTGAACTGTGGTATTAAAATTATATTTTGTTTAAAAATGCAATTTATTAGCACACACTAAAACAACAGCTCAAATTACGAAAATGAAGATGCACAAACAGACGGAATTATGGTTGGGAGATTGCAACGAAAAAAGTGTCAAATGTGAAAATTAAAATAACCATTCGTGAATAAATCAGAAGTATAAGAATAATTGGTTATGGAACAAGAGTAAATTTTGAATTGAAGCAAACAACCTAGATTTTTTGACTTTATCGTATTGTTTTTAAAAAAGTTAGCCGATGATTTAGTTTTATACTTTAATGTTTATCAAGAATTCAAGTTTACTTTTATAAATTAAAAATGCCTCGAATATACCTTTTTCATTAATGTACTTATTTTCGAGATTCCACAAGAGGTTTCGATCTCGGGGAACATCTCCTTTAGGTGGATAAGGGCGTCACGAACCCGTGGTACTCTAGTGATCTTTTCTTTTCCCATTTGATTACTGTCTTTAGTAAACACTGGGGTCGCGTTTCTGGAATACCCAAGCGATCTTTACCTGCTTTCATCCCACTACGTTCCAATCTCCCTTTTCACGACATTGTTTTTATTTAACGTCGTCTTGTGTTTGGCGCAGCTTAGCCAAATATGGCCCTTGTGCCATAAAACGCCAAAGCAACCAACCGCAAGAGGTTCCAATTCCACCTTGTAGCACCAACACGTTACCCCTCTTTCCTCCTTTCACGTTGTAGAGTGGTGTGCCAGCACAGATGTGACCTCGTCATCTGATTGTGGTTCAAAATTACGTGGTGTTGTCCTCAGATCCTTTCCCTTGTGAATTGATCCCCGACTTTCGCCAATTGCCCGTTGTGTTGCTCCTGTGCGACGTTAATTAACTACCTTACCATTGACCCTCTTTCACGACATTTTCTACTTGACGTTATCTTGTATTTGGCGCAGCTTTGCCAAATATGGCCCCTGCGCCACTAAACGCCAAAACAACCAACCACAAGGGAATCGCCGCATCAATTGATTCCATTCGCACCGCACCATTGATTACACCGACATATCCCATTCGGCAACATCACACCGACCGCAACTTGCTCACACTGTCAACGTCGAGACAGAAGAAACCCATCGATAATATAATTAAAGGTATTTCCAATAACTACCCCCGTGGACATTTCCCGAAAACAGAAAAGGTTTTCACTCAGCGAGAGAAGAGCGCTTCGATCGACCAGAACTACCAACCTGCAATTCTTCCGAACGGGAGACGAAGTGTGTTTCAGAAATCGCGTGAAAAGTATCCGGCATCGATTTTCGGTAGCCCCATCTCTTTTGAGATTTTAAACCTCCCCATTCCAACTCCCTGGTTGTTATGAAAATCCATAAATCCCATCCTGCCCATAAAGTGAGGATTTAGAGATCTGGATTTCTTCTCGATTCGCATCGACCCTGATTGATCGGTCCTGGGACAAAACGATGCAACTAAGAGCTTAATTTTGATTTGTTATCTGGGGATAAAAAGTTTCGGTTTCCTTTCTTTCTGCTCTCTGTGATGCCATCCGTTGGAGATAAATCTCTTATGAATCTTCGGGAGCAGGGATTCCGATGCCGAAAGGGATGTAGTAATTACGAGTGGATTGTTTTGTCTTAATTAGCTAGCCGATGCTTCAAAACTAGTTTCCTTCTTTGTTTTCATTAAAAAAGTATTTTCTAGATCGATATATGATTGTTACTTTTAATTGAATACCATCAACTTACTCTATTTACTCTGGTATCCAACTATATTTAACCCTACTAGGATCTGAACAATTTTGCTAATGACAAGATATCTCGTTATCAAGATATTGCCCGTTTATTTTATGACGAGATCAAGACCTGGGCAGTTTTCTTCTGATGACGAGACATCTTGTCCATCAAGATGTGGTCAGTTTTTCTCATGACAAGTACTTCTTAGAGACAACCAAGGACGGTTTATTGATTAGATACAAAGATGTTGTGTACTACTACCTTGTACGTACCATCGTTGACATACACGTGGTTCGTTTATTTCGGGATTTTATGGCGCAAGGGCCATATTTGGCCAAATTGCGCCAAACACAATACAGACACACACAATGACAGAGGAAGAAAAAGAAAAAGTAGAATATCCTGTCAGCAATATAAAAAGTCAGCAATATCCTGACGACAAGATATCTCGTCATTAGCAAAATTATCAGATGTTGGACGAGATACCTGATTAGTAAAAAAGAATACAGTAAAGGAGTATTTGATAAAAATGTGTATTTTTTAAAAATCACTTTGTCATAGTAATTGGTTTACTATGATCTCTGAAGATTTGGGTTTGCACTTGCTCCACATCACCCTACTGATTTTTTTGAACGCGCTAATTTTTTGTTTACTCTTTTACTGACAGTCTAAAAGTGTGGATTCTTCTTACGCGATGCTCGTGATTGCCTGATAAGCCCCACCTTAGTTTTGTTTTTAACATTTCGTATCCTTTTTGAAAACATGTCGCAGAACAGACATACCTTCTGTCCCCATAATAACGCCCATTCTGGAAACCATCACGCATTATGTGATATCTGTTGTAGCCCAGCAACATTGAAAAGACCGGTGTTATGTACAGCACATTGCGAAACATTACTCAACAAGCAATCTAATACGCCCTTTCTGTGTTTTACCCGGCATTCAACTTCATCACCCCTCCCTTCCTAGGATTTCTTCGGATTTTCTTTGCTGTTATCATTGATTTACACGGGCCATTACAATTAGAGAAGGCCGATTATCACGCTTTTTTCCCACCCTCACAAAGCGTGTGTTGCAATTACGGCAGTACTCTAAAATTGGGCAGTATTTAAAGCTGTAATTTGGCCATAGAAAATAAACACGATCGGCCGCATTCAATAATTGCCGCTTCTTTCCATGATTTACTTGATACCCCGTAATTATTCCTTCTAATTACGTTCATTACGGCAGCCACGTTGGAACTGAGCGACAATCCTATCAAGGATCACTCGGTAACGGCGCATTTAATAACCATTCCACCCTACCAATTCGTTTCAGTTTTAAAACGGCAGAGATTGACATTTTTACGATTTTGCTCTCGTTTCGCGCGAGAGGGCCGTGGCGGTTGAGGACTCCATCAACCATTTCATCCGAGAATGAATCCCGCGGGTGGAATTTAGCCGGCTCCGGTGGCAACGCTTGCGGAGGGGAGATTTAGTGCCAGGGTCGCTTAAATAATTTTTCCGCGAGGCGAGAAAGGAAGGGGTGATTTCAGGAGATTTATAATTCCGTATTTATGGTAATTTGTCGCGCAGTCGTTTT
Source organism: Meta bourneti (assembly GCA_933210815.1). Classification (NCBI taxonomy): domain Eukaryota; kingdom Metazoa; phylum Arthropoda; class Arachnida; order Araneae; family Tetragnathidae; genus Meta; species Meta bourneti. The sequence continues at coordinate 69,967,228 of OW119922.1, read as the reverse complement.
GGTGGGTAGTTTTCGGTTAATATCCGGGTGAAAAATCCCGCCCGGGGAAGAAACTTTTGCCCGGGTTTAATGGTTAATATTGAGTTTTATATGCGGGCAATAGGGGACATGATGTCTTGCTCTCTTTAGTGCACGCCGGTTGAGCAGAACTATAGCATTATTTGCATTTTCAGGACACGTCCCGAAAGTTTGGGGTTGCCTTGGAGATTAATTCATGCGGAAGTTTATCGTTGTTGATTATTTATCCCCACTTTGATTTGTGAATCACTGCGCTATTTGAAAAATATTTAAACTCCGTTTAACCCTATGTGGGCTAGAGACGTATACAACCGTTTTTCAATTTCCAGTCTTCCATGCATGACTTCCAACCTGTATTTATTTGTATGGTATTTTAATTAACGTCATACTGGAGCAACCCAACGGGCTATTCGAACTTGCAACCCACCGGTTGCTAATCCTATACTCTTCCAACCAGGCTACAGCGGTACCCCAACATGTATTGGTAGCTCAGTGAGTTTGTTCACTGAGCCATCAATACAAGTTGGAAGTCATGTAGGGACTATTACCCACTACACTGGGTAACTAACTGCCCACTGAGCCACCAGTAGGCAGTGGGCAAACCCACTTTGGTGTGTTTGCCCACCGCCCTAGCAAGCATTGAGTTGTGGAAGGCACATGTTCGATTCCTCCCTGGGTGTATTTCTCCCTCCTGTGCCAGTAAAGCTTTCGTTCTGTGGTAGGTAGATAGGCTGTTGCATTAACGTCGCACTGGAGCATTACAACGGGCTATTGCAGATGACCAGGGATCAATCCCGAAGAGAAAGATCCGAGGATAGCACCTCGTAATTTTGAATCACGGCCAGATGACGAAGTCAATACCTGAGCTGCCACCCCACTGTCCAAACTTCCACACCACGCCAACGTGAGGGCATCTGAGGCCAGGACATATTTAATGTGCATCAGCAACGGTCTTTGAATGAATTGAATATTTGATCTCACACACTCCACTACTTATCTGATACTCTACCAACCGGACTACCGCGTCCCCATTCGTAGTGAGAAAATGCCCATCTGATGTTTGGTGCAACTTGACCATATATAGCCTTTTCGCCATAAAACTCAACTAGTATCTTGACCAATAGAACCTTTTCTAGGATTCTTCCAACCAATACTCATTGTCGTTTTCGTATATGTATTGCGATGGTAGCATTATAATCGAATAGTTTCATTCCTCAAAATGTTTTTCTATGAAATTATTAACCATTTACCGGTGACAATGCAAATCGCTATGACAATAGCATTTTCAAACTTTGAAAGTTTAACTCTTAACCCGCCAAGAAGAGAACTCGACGAAACCACTTGAAAGGTAATAATCACTCCAGTTCCCCTAATCTTTAATATCACCGAAAGGTTAACACATATTTTCGACGTCTCCGAGCCTCTCGGGAGACGAGGCTCACTTTTCCTATTTCCCTAACCCCCACATTGGTGACTTATACACATCCATTGAGATAATTGTCATCCTCCTACGTAGCCTGAATGTTTTGTGTATGAGTAAAGACCGGACCAATAGCGTTTAATCGTCTTCCGGGCGTCGCTCTCGGCTACTTATACGAAACTTTATTGGCCCGTAAGTAAGTGACCAATTTATCATGGGGATCTTTAGTGCGTTGCCATAGCAACGGTCGCCACTTTTTTTTTACCCGTTTGATGTTATGGCATTTATTACAATGCTGTCCGAAACTTTTCTCCTTTCACTGCGTTTTCACGATTTTAATGGTGAAATGAGCTGAAGTTTCTTGAGGATATAAACCGATTTTTCTTCTCGTGGACTACCGATGGGTATTTGCAATTATTTGGTAATATTTACTGCAGTTTTCTGTTTGCATTTCGAGTAAAATTTTATTAAAGTGAATTCTTGCTCCTAGGTTTGAGGATTCGTCAGGGGAATAAAATTGACTCATTGTGGCTTACTTAATTTATTTAGAGTTTTATTTCTGTTCCAGTAAACGAAATGGATTTTGTTGATTCACTGACTCTAATACATAGAAAAGTCGCAATTAACTTTTATGTCCAAAAACTAATCTTGACTTCTTTTACAAAACTTTATGCTATACAAACTCATAATTTTTATTTATATTCTGTTTTCATTTATTTGAAGCGTCATTAACATTTAAAACTATGTTACTTACCTTTGACTTTGTTCGAAGTATTTTTTTAATTATTGCACAAGCAATAATACTACACTATTCATAAATCGCGTGACACTCAGATAGCTATATATATATATAATATAGTGATCAATATTATACAACTTTTAACCTTCCTGGTGGTTAAACGAAGAAAGATTGGTGCGATAATGACGAGGTATCTCATCATTATCAAAACCGATCAGATCTTGCTTGACGAGATACTTCGACGTTACAAGAAAACAGACCAGATCTTGATCTCGTCATCATCGAAAAATAGGCAATATCTTGATAGGGGAGGGGGAGGGGGGGAATTTCAATTAACGTCACACTGGAGCAACACAATGGGCTATTGGTGACGGTCCGGGATCAATCCCAAAGGGAAAGATCCGAGGACAACACCACGTAATTTTGAACCACGGTCAGATGACGAGGCAACACCTGAGCTGGCACCCCACTCTCCAAACTTCCACACCACGCCAACGTGAGGACATTTGAGGCCACGACAGATTTAACGTGCACCAGCCCCCTTTGTACACGACGGTGTTTGGCTGGATTCGAACTCGCAACCCTTCGGTTGCAAGTCCGTTACTCTTCCAACCGGGCCACCGCGGCCCGTATCTTGATAGACGAGATATGTTGTCAAAACCACTTTGATCGTTAATAATCAACAGTATACAAGCTTTTAACACTCTTGGTGGTTGTCTTGACGAAATAACACGTCATTTGCAAAACCGACCAGATGGACGAGATATCTCAACTTTAAAAGAAAACAGACCAGATCTTGATCTCGTCATCATCGAAAAATAGGCAATATCTTGATAGACGAGATATGTTGTCAAAACCACTTTGATCGTTAATAATCAACAGTATACAAGCTTTTAACACTCTTGGTGGTTGTCTTGACGAAATAACACGTCATTTGCAAAACCGACCAGATGGACGAGATATCTCAACTTTAAAAGAAAACAGACCAGATCTTGATCTCGTCATCATCGAAAAATAGGCAATATCTTGATAGACGAGATATGTTGTCAAAACCACTTTGATCGTTAATAATCAACAGTATACAAGCTTTTAACACTCTTGGTGGTTGTCTTGACGAAGTAACACGTCATTTGCAAAACCGACCAGATGGACGAGATATCTCAACTTTAAAAGAAAACTGACCAGATCTTGATCTCGTCATCATCGAAAAATAGGCAATATCTTGATAGACGAGATATGTTGTCAAAACCACTTTGATCGTTAATAATCAACAGTATACAAGCTTTTAACACTCTTGGTGGTTGTCTTGACGAAATAACACGTCATTTGCAAAACCGACCAGATGGACGAGATATCTCAACTTTAAAAGAAAACTGACCAGATCTTGATCTCGTCATCATCGAAAAATAGGCAATATCTTGATAGACGAGATATGTTGTCAAAACCACTTTGATCGTTAATAATCAATAGTATACAAGCTTTTAACACTCTTGGTGGTTGTCTTGACGAAGTAACACGTCATTTGCAAAACCGACCAGATGGACGAGATATCTCAACTTTAAAAGAAAACTGACCAGATCTTGATCTCGTCATCATCGAAAAATAGGCAATATCTTGATAGACGAGATATGTTGTCAAAACCACTTTGATCGTTAATAATCAATAGTATACAAGCTTTTAACACTCTTGGTGGTTGTCTTGACGAAGTAACACGTCATTTGCAAAACCGACCAGATGGACGAGATATCTCAACTTTAAAAGAAAACTGACCAGATCTTGATCTCGTCATCATCGAAAAATAGGCAATATCTTGATAGACGAGATATGTTGTCAAAACCACTTTGATCGTTAATAATCAACAGTATACAAGCTTTTAACACTCTTGGTGGTTGTCTTGACGAAATAACACGTCATTTGCAAAACCGACCAGATGGACGAGATATCTCAACTTTAAAAGAAAACTGACCAGATCTTGATCTCGTCATCATCGAAAAATAGGCAATATCTTGATAGACGAGATATGTTGTCAAAACCACTTTGATCGTTAATAATCAATAGTATACAAGCTTTTAACACTCTTGGTGGTTGTCTTGACGAAGTAACACGTCATTTGCAAAACCGACCAGATGGACGAGATATCTCAACTTTAAAAGAAAACTGACCAGATCTTGATCTCGTCATCATCGAAAAATAGGCAATATCTTGATAGACGAGATATGTTGTCAAAACCACTTTGATCGTTAATAATCAATAGTATACAAGCTTTTAACACTCTTGGTGGTTGTCTTGACGAAGTAACACGTCATTTGCAAAACCGACCAGATGGACGAGATATCTCAACTTTAAAAGAAAACTGACCAGATCTTGATCTCGTCATCATCGAAAAATAGGCAATATCTTGATAGACGAGATATGTTGTCAAAACCACTTTGATCGTTAATAATCAATAGTATACAAGCTTTTAACACTCTTGGTGGTTGTCTTGACGAAGTAACACGTCATTTGCAAAACCGACCAGATGGACGAGATATCTCAACTTTAAAAGAAAACTGACCAGATCTTGATCTCGTCATCATCGAAAAATAGGCAATATCTTGATAGACGAGATATGTTGTCAAAACCACTTTGATCGTTAATAATCAATAGTATACAAGCTTTTAACACTCTTGGTGGTTGTCTTGACGAAGTAACACGTCATTTGCAAAACCGACCAGATGGACGAGATATCTCAACTTTAAAAGAAAACTGACCAGATCTTGATCTCGTCATCATCGAAAAATAGGCAATATCTTGATAGACGAGATATGTTGTCAAAACCACTTTGATCGTTAATAATCAATAGTATACAAGCTTTTAACACTCTTGGTGGTTGTCTTGACGAAGTAACACGTCATTTGCAAAACCGACCAGATGGACGAGATATCTCAACTTTAAAAGAAAACTGACCAGATCTTGATCTCGTCATCATCGAAAAATAGGCAATATCTTGATAGACGAGATATGTTGTCAAAACCACTTTGATCGTTAATAATCAATAGTATACAAGCTTTTAACACTCTTGGTGGTTGTCTTGACGAAGTAACACGTCATTTGCAAAACCGACCAGATGGACGAGATATCTCAACTTTAAAAGAAAACTGACCAGATCTTGATCTCGTCATCATCGAAAAATAGGCAATATCTTGATAGACGAGATATGTTGTCAAAACCACTTTGATCGTTAATAATCAACAGTATACAAGCTTTTAACACTCTTGGTGGTTGTCTTGACGAAATAACACGTCATTTGCAAAACCGACCAGATGGACGAGATATCTCAACTTTAAAAGAAAACTGACCAGATCTTGATCTCGTCATCATCGAAAAATAGGCAATATCTTGATAGACGAGATATGTTGTCAAAACCACTTTGATCGTTAATAATCAATAGTATACAAGCTTTTAACACTCTTGGTGGTTGTCTTGACGAAGTAACACGTCATTTGCAAAACCGACCAGATGGACGAGATATCTCAACTTTAAAAGAAAACTGACCAGATCTTGATCTCGTCATCATCGAAAAATAGGCAATATCTTGATAGACGAGATATGTTGTCAAAACCACTTTGATCGTTAATAATCAATAGTATACAAGCTTTTAACACTCTTGGTGGTTGTCTTGACGAAGTAACACGTCATTTGCAAAACCGACCAGATGGACGAGATATCTCAACTTTAAAAGAAAACTGACCAGATCTTGATCTCGTCATCATCGAAAAATAGGCAATATCTTGATAGACGAGATATGTTGTCAAAACCACTTTGATCGTTAATAATCAACAGTATACAAGCTTTTAACACTCTTGGTGGTTGTCTTGACGAAATAACACGTCATTTGCAAAACCGACCAGATGGACGAGATATCTCAACTTTAAAAGAAAACTGACCAGATCTTGATCTCGTCATCATCGAAAAATAGGCAATATCTTGATAGACGAGATATGTTGTCAAAACCACTTTGATCGTTAATAATCAACAGTATACAAGCTTTTAACACTCTTGGTGGTTGTCTTGACGAAATAACACGTCATTTGCAAAACCGACCAGATGGACGAGATATCTCAACTTTAAAAGAAAACTGACCAGATCTTGATCTCGTCATCATCGAAAAATAGGCAATATCTTGATAGACGAGATATGTTGTCAAAACCACTTTGATCGTTAATAATCAATAGTATACAAGCTTTTAACACTCTTGGTGGTTGTCTTGACGAAGTAACACGTCATTTGCAAAACCGACCAGATGGACGAGATATCTCAACTTTAAAAGAAAACAGACCAGATCTTGATCTCGTCATCATCGAAAAATCGACACTATCTTCAGAATGAGATAACTCGTCATTAGCAAAATTGGTCAAATCATGTTGAACGATATATCATCGAAACCACTGGGAGAGTTAATACCAATGCTTGTGCAATAATCAATATTGCACAAGCATAACACGTTTAATTACAAATATCAATATGCTTAATGCAATTTCAATTATTACATGAATTTAAATTTAAGTTTTTAAAGGATGCCGCTAACCAGACATACAAAACTATCATTTGATTTATGCCTGTGTTATAGATTTCCTAAATATTTCAACGTTAACATGGACTTACAAATTTACATGGCGTCGTTCTGAATAATGTTATTGAAGTGGGTATCATTTTATATACGGCATAGCTGGGAAATGTCACATATTGCGAAATTGGTCTAGTTAACTTTTGATATTTTAACATTGCATTTTCATATTTGTTACTGCAATATAGTTATGCATGATTGTGAATATCGCGTACAACTACCAACCAATAAGACCTAACTTCACTCTCCAAGTGGTTTCGATGAGAAATCTCGTTCATCAAGATGAGGGCAATTTTGCTAATGACGAGATATCTCGTCATCAAGATATTGCGATTTCTTTGATGATTACGAGATACGTCGTCGAGACCACCACTAGGATCATTAATTTGTTTTGTACTAATTTTATAACAGCAACCTTATGAAAAGCTAATGTTTGATTTTAAAATACACCTATATAATAGGTTCTAGAACAATATTTTGCAGTTTTGTGGTCGAATTTTGTTTGTCTAGAAAATGATAGACAGAAACTATAGTTGTAGTTTAATCAATTTTAAATAAAAGCTTAATTAATTCTAAAAATTCAAAATAAGGAAATCAATTTTTATTATAACACAAGCTTTAAATGTTTTTTTAGATATGAATGTCTTAAAAAGGTATTCCAATTTAAACTGCATCGAATTTTGTTTTCAACTGTTCTGAGCTTTATCAAAAGCGTTCGTTTTGAAACCTTCAAGAAAAGTAATTATGAATTCATTGTTTTAAACTTTGAATACATCATTTTGAGGCCTTAGCATCTGTTACCCTTTTTCTAAACTAATTTACTGTAATATTTTTTGTACAAGTTATTAAACAAAGGGAAAGTAATTTTTCAATTTTGAGATGAGAGTAAAATGAAATATGATTATCTTTAGAAATGGAGACGGCTTCTCTGTAATGTCTGAGGTATAAAATATGCAGATGTTACTGTCTAAAAAATGAAAAAAAAACTTGTTATTAAATTTGGAATAATAATAAAGGATTACTTTTTAATTCCGGCCGTGCTTATTTATTATTTATCGTTTTTAGTTTAAAAAATTCAATGATTTAAATCCTATTTTGTAAGTGACAGAAACACCATTTGATACTTTGAACATGACTATTCGATACTTGAATATATTTTATCTTTATTTTCTTTTGTTCTTTATCTTAATTTTTACGATAGTATAGTTTAACGAATTTCTTTATAAAAACTCGTTTTTAAAAAGTTATTTTCTTATACTAGAAAAGAAAAACGAATCACAATCCGTTATTAAACATAAACTTTAGTAGTTATGGAAATTCCTCTTTGACGTTAAAGGGAAAAAATGGGCAATACAAAGAAATTTTGTGTTTACTTTCATGCCATGATTGCATGAGATTGCACAGAGTACATAATGCTTTAATCTTCTTACATGTAATTTTTTAAGAAATGTAACAAGATTATAACAACATAACAACTGTTTATATCTGGATGTTTTCATACTAAAGAGGTCTAAATAAAAGTTAAACTCAAAGTTAGGTAGGTAGTTGAATTTGCTTCGAACTGGAGCAACACAACGGGTTATTGACGACAAGCCAAACACAAGACATTTGTTTTACAATGGTCTTCTTTCAAGTCAATAGCTAACCCTCCAAATGGTTTCGAAGAGATGTCTCGTTCATTACGAGCTGACTTTTGTTAATAACGAGATATCCATTTTAGATAAAATTGTGCTATTGCTTCTTGGAAGTGAAGATCTAATTGGGAGTAACAATCTCCCTTGCCTAATACTGGTGACAATTTGGATCAAATTTTTGCATCAGTGACTGGTCACTACAGGGCAGTTTTCGACGCGAAAATAAACATCAGGAGGTTTAATCATAATATGTAAACACGTATGAACTTTTACTTAATGTTCGACCACACCTCTTCGGAACTAGAAAGGGCGAAAGTACTACTAAGCCATCTTTACTCCTCACAAACATTCATGCCCTTACGAACCGAAATTCGAACCTGATTACTAATCCAGATTACTAATTTTTTCCAGACTACTAATTTTTTTGTCGACAGTTCAACATAAATGTGGAGGTTTACCTTTTTCGAATTTAATTTATACCTATTGGCTCTCATATAATGGTAGAGTACATTATTTAGAAAATGTTATGCTACGTAAACAGTAAAATTAAATTTTTATGTTTTTTTGAAGTCGAAGGAATTGTAAAGGACATTTTTTATCAGTTCGGTTTCAGTTTTCAAAAGTTCGACGATCCAAAATAAAATGAACTTGTATAGTGATAATTCAGTCTTTCTTGATTATCTGTTCTGTTTTGTCAAGAATACCGCTTACCGCGTTTTGTTATTTGTCTTCCTTGTGACTTGCTTATACCTAGCGCCATAAAACCCTAACGAACAATCCAAATATTACAATTTTGTTAAGAAAGGAATAGCCCGTTGTGTTGCTCCAGTGCGACGCTAATTAAATACCTGCTTACCTGTTAAGAAAGGTACGTATCTAGGTAATTGAATTTACGTCGTACTGAAGCAACACAACTGGCTATAAGTGATGGTTCGGGATCAATCCCGAAAGGAAAAATCCGTGAACAACTAGTTATTCTGAACCTCGGTCAGATGACAATTTGTTAACCCTTTTAGTGATTGTTTCGACGAAGTATCATGGGCCGCCGTAGTCCAGTTGGAAGAGTAAGATTGACAACCGGTGGATTGTGAGTTCAAAACTCGGTCCAACCAAAGACCTCCGTGTACACGGGGTCGATGCACGTTAAATCTGTCGTGGCCTCAAACGTCCTCACGTTGGCGTGGTGTGGAAGTTTGCAGTGTGGGATTCAAGCTCAGGTGTTTATCTCGTCATCTGACCGTGGTTCAAAATTTAGAGATATTTTCCTCCGACCTTTCCCTTCGGTATTGTTCCCGGACCGTCGTAAATAGATCATTGTGTTGCTCCAGTACAACGTTAATTAGCTATTTACCTCGTCGAAGTATCTTGTCATTAGATAAAAACTGGCAAGATCTTGATAGACGAGATATCTCATCATTAGAAAAAAAATGATCTAATCTGGATCTCGTGATCATCAAAATACCGGCAGTATCTTGATGACGAGATATCTTGTCATGAGCAAAATTGGTCAAATCTTGTGGATACGATACCTCGTCGAAACACATGCAGGATTCAGAAAGGGAACACCTAAGTAAGATAAGCTGTTTAATAATGTAAAATAATAAATCCCAAGCCCAGACTCTAAATTCCACTTCCGAACAGGAGCTACCGTGTGAACACATGTATGACAGAGCAATCCAAAACTCCTTCCCAAATTAATTGCGTTAAAAAGGACCATTTGAAAGGATTTGTTTTACAGCGGATAATAGCTGTCTGCAAAATTACCCGTAAATTCTTCCGGTTTCTCCCATTTCTCCCGGATAGCGAAACGGGAGCGAGCAAAAGCCTGCGCCTTGTTGATGCGCCCGAAGCTGAAACTGTTAGCTGAGAGTCTGTTCTACCTGAATCCTTTTTAAGATAACTGGGGGAGGTTATTTTTTGTTATTAGATTTGTACAGAAATGAAGGTCGTAAAAGTGGGGTGGGAGTCCTTGCCGAGAAATATGCAGCCTCCTGTAGTACTTGATTAGCCTTTTTATGCGGTGGAAAGAGCAAAAAAGGTGAAAAAATATTTCTGCAGGGGCCATAACTTGGGAGAGGGTGTTTTTCTTTGTTTATGTTCAGGGTCGCCGCGCCGTTTTATTAGTGAAGTCATTGTTTCGAACGGCGCCCGGAATATTTATCAGGCAGTTCTAAGTTCTAATGTGTTGAGGAATTCTTTTGTTCGAATCGTTTAAAACGAGGCAATTAGTTTGGGGTTGAAAGGAAAGCGGAGGAGAAATCGTTAATTGCTCTAATTATTTAACAAACCCTCCTTTCGTGAAATGTTGGCGTTTATTTAACAGGGCGCAACTTGGTCGAATGGAAAAGAATTGGGACCGAGTTTTCTGGGTCCTTTCTTTTAAATGGTAATTCCTATCTGCAATGATTGTAAACTTGGTACGGATGCATTGTTCAGTAGTAATGGTGGATAAAAACTACAATCAGAAAGGAATTTAAATCTCTTTTGAAAACGATTAGCCAAACTTCCAAATAGTGTATTGTGAATAAAATACTAGTTTTACGAATCCTATTACTCATGAACCACTATCAGCTATCTCGTCTTTTTGTTCTCTGGCTTATGGACTTAGTCTAGCTGTCAAGATAGACCTTAACTCTCCAAGTGGTTTCGACGAGATACCTCGTCCATCAGGATCTGACCAATTTTGATAATGACGAGATATCTCGTCACCAATAATGCCGATTGAATTCCGAATGATGAAGATACTGTCGTTTTTTGATGATGATGAGAGCAAGATCAGGTCAGTTTTTCTAATGACGAGATACCTCGTCTATCAAGATCTGGTTATTTTTGTAAGGACGGGATACCACGTCGAGACAACCACTAGGAGGGTTAAGGTATGAGTAACATGTCTATTTTTGTACTTCATATAAATACAATATACAAAAAATGAAAATTTCTTAGCTTATTCAACTATCTAAGTAGATTATAAGAGAAAACATAAAATCCAAACGATATAACTATGACATAATTCAGAGATGAATAAGCATTGAATCATGGTCTGTAAAAGCATTTAACGTTCTGAAGTTGCCTACAATGCTAAAACGACCTTTTACGTTTTAAACTTTACATTGAAAAAGTACTCTATAAGTCATACAACATTAAAGTAGTTACTAGACAAAATGCAAAATTGTTGAACACGTACCATTAATCTTCTATCATAATGCTTAACTCAAGTTTGATTACAGAACATACAAAAGCTAAAATATATATTAAAATCAAAAGTTTATAATAGTCCCTAAGATAACAAAAATACCCAAATATCCCAAGATTTTACCTGTAAAGCAATTGCTTTACATATAATATATATTACCTGTAAAGCAATTATTCCTACAATACCAAAACGACCATTTTAAACTTTACACTTGAAAAGAGAATCCTATAAATCAAATACTTTGCATTTGAATAACTCAAACATTATTTTAACCATTGTAATACCGTTAATAGAATTGTCACTCTACAACACATGTAATGACTAAATAGCCACATCTGTTGATTGAAAGAATCCTAGAAAGAGATTCCATTGGTTAAGGAATTTAAAATTGGTTAGAAGAAATATGTTAGAAAAACTGCAGATTGCATGGTGGAATAATTCTTGCATGGGCCCAGAGGGTTAAATTAAACATTAGTTTAATAGCAATATGAATGTTACATCAATTATTTATACGGGGCAATTTTAGTTGACGTTACTGAAATACCTTCTAACAAGCAAAGCCCCTTTCGTCTGAGGATAGAAAGCACAGCAATAAAACCCTTCCGATACGCAGAAGCGATGCAAAGAGACAGGACCTATTAGAATCGTTGAAAGCCAAGACCCCTCTGTACATATAACTTCCGGTATCACTGACTGATTACGAGCAAGAGAAACTCGACGGTTGTTACGTTCATCTCGGCTATACGTAATCTATTATCCATAAACTATACATATCAGAATTCTGAAACGATTAACCAAGTATTATTCTCCCCTTTCGATAGGATGGGAGCAAACAATGCTCGGATTTTGGAACACACGAGTTTTGACAATTTTAAGGCGAATATATGTTCCATGGCAGGGGAGTTTATGGGATTCATTTCCAAAGGCTATCCCGGAAATTACGCTATTTGATTTATCGTAAGAGCAGATGCATATTTAGGGATCTGTGGGCTTGGGTCTGTATCCATTTGATACGCGTTTTGAGAGTTAATATAGTAGTAATCAACCTGTTCTCAAACAAAGCAGGGATGGGTTGTGATGGGTTGGATTATCTCGCGGTCTGCAGAAAGTACGTTTGGGACATGTTTAAATGAATTTGTGTTTGGAAACACGGTATCGGAAACACGGTAGACAAATTTTGTTTAGGAAATTAAATGAAATAATGTTTGTTTTTTTAATTTTAACATGTTTTTTAGATATAAATCGAGGAGTATAGTTATGGAGAAATATCTCATCTCATGCCTCAAGTCACTTCATCAGCTCATGGACCAGAAAGTCAAATTAAAGGACTTTGATCTAAGGATTATGATGAACTAGTGACTTTCTGATCATTGAGGAGCCGCGGTGGCCCGGTTGGAAAAGTAACGGATTAGCAACCGGAGGGCTGCGAGTTCGAATCCAACCAAAGACCGTCGTGTACAAAGGGGGCTGGCGCGCGTTAAATCCTTCGTGGCCTCAAATGTCCTCACGTTGGCGTGGTGTGGAAGTTTGGAGAGTGGGGTGCCAGCTCAGGTGTGACCTCTTCATCTGACCGTGGTTCAAAATTACGTGGTGTTGTCTTCGGATCTTTTCCCTTTGGGATTGATCCCGGACCGTCACCAATAGCCCGTTGTTTTGCTCCAGTGTGACGCTAATTAAAATACCTACCTACCTAATCATTAAGGTTTATGAATTTAACCCTAAAATTCAATGATGTGTGGATGTCGTGAATGGTTCGCCACTTGGGATTTAAAAATTCATGTATTTTCTGCACTTTGCTTTTGCAACTTGCGATGTGACATGTTTTAGGACCCGACTCAATTTCTTACACACGGGACGTGTGTATTACCATACCATTGGTTACAAGTAAAGTAATTTTTAAATTATCTATATTCTCATTTTAAAGGAAATCCATTAAAAATAACTTACTCCATTTTAAACTTTCATCCAGTTCATCCAAATTCCGTTGAATTAATTTTTATTCCTTTTTCACGAACTTTTTATTTCGTACCTTGACTACTATCTGAATTTAAACATTACACAAATAGAATTACCTTCTGAGGGGCTCACCCGCATATATCCGTTCTGCAACCTGTCTTGCCTGTATGACTTCCAACCACTTTTGTACTTGACCAACAGAATATTTTTTTAATTCTTTCAACCAATCGTACGTAGTTATTTGGTCATTATGTGTTTGTGGGGTAAAAGCAATACTTTACTATCACGTAACGCTCAGAGGATTAAGAGGATCACAACACCAATGCGTTAGTTAGGTGAAAAATTAGACGAAATCTTCAAATAAAATTCATTTGTGATGCGCAAGATATCATACTGATGCATTATTACAGCTGTTATTTGTTGATTAGACTAAGAATTTAGAAGTCTGCATCTTTGACTGAAAATTAAAGACACTGAGTTTAGCTGGATTATATGTCGCATTTCATTTAACTGCATTCATGAAAATCTACCGAAAGAATCGAAGCAAGTTTTATGCCTACTGAAATTTAATTTCTTCATTTTCCCAAAGCAAAAGTCACCCTCCTTCATGAATCCATAAACCTAACTAACAGATCAGTTCGAAATTTGCATCGTTGTGTGAGCTTGCAAACATAACTACAAAAAAAATCAAGTAATGGTGAACTAAGTTGCATAATTATTCAAATGAAAGTAATTATCAAAATATGATTTTCATATCCAGTACATAAACCTAGATGGATGATGGTACATTGTAAAGAGGAATGGAGTTTCCTTTGAATGGGCAAGCCTGCTCGGACCTCCCATGATTCTTCACAGGTGGTCCAAGAGCTCGTGTGGAGCAAGTCTTGTGAGAAGAGCAGTTTGGTTTTCCAGAATGGATCTTCCTAGACTTTAATGGTCTTTGCCTCAATGCGTTCTCTACTGGATTCATATTGTCATATTTTCAATTTAAGATATTGTATTATGCTGGTACGCTATTGATTTTTTTTACTCTGTTTTATAGTTGGCTGTTTTGTCCACATCTAAAAAATGTAGTTCTTTCTGAATTGAATATGCTTATAAATTATGGGAATAAGATAAGTGTAACTAAACACTCCACATAAAATGTTAATATTTTAAACATAGTACTCGTATGTATAGCGACAAACTAATTGAAAAACCCTACTCAGTCTCATTTTATTCAGTATTCATAATCTAAGGTTCATTTTTATAACATTTCCCTGAATTGAAGTAATTCAGAGAAAAGTTTGGTTCGATGAAAATGTCTAACCCTATGAAGAACAACCTGTTGAAAAGTTTTTTAGTTTATCGACCTTTCATTGATATGAATGTATGCATATACAAAATGGATTATTTTTAATTTTTTAAGAGAAAATGGAGACCCCTTATGTGTCTCAACGCTCATTTTGAGCACTACTTAATATCAGAATATTGAGCGAGAGTATGTTTATATACTTCAGTATATCAAATATACATAGAACATTTATATATCCTACCTTAACCGTCTCCAGAGGTTGGGTTGGTTGGACATATTTGATCATTTGACAATGTTTATACCGTCAAGTAAATGGACATTTGGCATCTTATTGCCTCATTTTGGGATGTTTCATCTTTTGTCAGGGGTAGATACGTGAATGTACATTTCTATAGATTGACAACAAAAATGGTGAAATCATCAGTCACGACCAATCAGCTGATGAATCATGGTCATCTTATCCCGTCTCGTGGACCAATCACATAAGTGTTCGTTCCCTCCCGGCAGACGAAAGTAGTCCAAGGGTCCCGTTACAACTAGTTTTGGTTACATTATCTTAAGCGCATAAAAAGCTTGCCATTATGCTCACTTTACTTTTATATATCTTCTATGGGTATAAGGAGTTTTGAAAAATTCTAACTAATTGGTAATCCCATATATGTGAGCACGCGTTCCTGCCAGATACAAAATAATATTTTCTTTTAGAATTCGAATTCAATTATAAACGCCCGAAACTAATTACAATGTGGGCTCAATTTAATTGCTCTAGATTACCATCATTTAACTAAGGTACTGCGTGTGTCTAATCGAGAATTAAGCTCCTGTTTAGATATCGCATTCAACTTGTTCCAGATTACTACGCAAAGATTGTATGCGGGTGAGTTATGGCTGTTTGATGGACGAAAACAATATCGATTGATGTCAAGCGGCTATGGATCACTTGACGGAAACAAACCACTCTCACCACGGTTTTAAATATTTGAAGTCTCTTTGGCGCCTTGCCAGGAAACAGTCTAGCACTAAAGGAGTTTCTATGCACACCATAATTATTCGTATCTGTAGCCCTTATTCAAAGCATGTGTTTGCTTAAAATATGTGACGAAAGAAATCAATCTACCAGAACTTCCACGTGCACATTTTTTCTTGACTCATTGCCCAGAATTTGTATTCCGTAAAGAATACGTAAAATGAAAATAATACTTAAAAAACTTTCAAAAAGATTTTAAGCATTTAATTTTATGATTTTGTCGCACAACGGTAAGTCTTTTTTTCACGAGGACTGAAAGCGGATTCCGAACAACTAAAGACATTCATGCCAGAGCTAAGATTCAAACCCCAAACTGGTTAAACTAAGGGCTAGAGCGCAAACCACTTGCCTACAAAATTTTATAAAATACTGAGAACAGGTTTGGTATTGAATTTCAAATTTTGTTACCCCTTTGAGCTTTACGAGATTTCCGAGTTGCGTAGTATTGTTTTTACACTTCAACACATGCAATGACTAAATGACATCATAGATCTGTTGAATGAATCTTAAGAAAAGATCCATTCAGTTAACCCTCTCGAAGTGGTTTTGAGGAGCTATATCATCCATCAAGATCTGATCAATTTTGCAGTATAGATTGCAGCATTCACTTTAGGAGTGTAACATCCTAAAATAACTTCATCCTAGCTACTAAGCACTTCTCTCCCCAGTTGAAAAAGAAAAAGTTGCAGAGAAAACACGACATTACAAAATCCTTTGTAGCATTTAAAGAGGCTGACTTTTGAAACAATTGATATTTCAAATAAAGGCCCCTGATAACAAAACGGAATCCAAGGGCTGAAGTCCTCTTGTACGACAGCAATAGCTGTATTCATAAGGAATTCAAAAGCCTAATATACTGTCATTCAGTTCTTATTCTCTAATTCTGTATCTGGTGTGCTCTTATTTTGTTTGAAGATGGTACACCACTTGTTGACTTCTGCATTCTGTTTTTAAATAGAATTTAAACTTCACTTTCAATAAAAAATATTTTGTTTTGGATTAGTATGCATGCATTTCATAATATTTTAATGTTTTGTGACAAACTAGAGATCAGTTTCTTTCAAGGTACAAACATATACGATGATTATTTTTGTATAACATCTACGAAAATAATCATCGCGCAATTTTTAGAGGTTTTACACAAATTTCGCAATACGTTTCTATTCATTCTTAATATTTCCATAACTAACCCTGTAAAAAGTAATTAAAGGGGCTACTACGTAAAATAATAGTAATAATAACCCTGTGTAAAAGTAATCTTGATTTCCTAAAAAAATGTACTCTTGATTGATTGGTAGTTAATTAACGTTACACTGGAGCAACACAACGAGCTATTGATGACGGTCCGAGATCAATCGCATACAACGCCTCGTAATTTTGAATCACGATGTCGAGAGCATGTATCCATTCTTTAACCTTCCGACAGTTTTGATCTTCTCGACAAATAGAATCTTTCCTAGGATTCTTTCAACCAATATAGGAGCTTATTTAGTCATTAAGTGTCTTGTGTAAAAGCAATACTACACTTCTTGGAAATCTGGCATTCAGAGGGTTAATTGTTTATATATCTTAAGGAGTATATTTTAAACTTTGTTTTGTAAGTAAATGTATAAAGGAATCCTGGATTTCCCTTCCAACGTTTATAAAAATCGCAAAAGGAGCTGAAAAAAGAATTTAGTGGAATTGTTATTGTATACGGAATTCTTTTCTTCTGACGAAGAAAATGGCTTCCTGGGATTGTATCTTTCTTTTCGTAATTGTATCACGTCTGGTGCTACTATTAGAACGGAACAGACTACGAAGTGCTGAAGTAGTCGCTTGGTGAAACAACGGGAAGAATTCTGTGGTCCACGTTGTTGGAACATTTCCGTTTTGCACTGCAGGAACATCTTTTCTATACGCATTCTGCTTTTCTGTAGTACACTGCTGGCCACCCAAATTGCAACACCAAGAAAGACAAGAGATATCACAACAAAATTTATTTTGTAGATAACATGTTGACCAAGTATCAAATGATTAAATTTATAGACTTCTGTGAAGTGTGGTTCCTGCCAAAATCAGTAGCCAGAGTAGCCGCCATTGTTGGAGATCACCGCTGCCACACGCCTCGGCATTGATTCAAAGAGACTTTGGATGTGTTCTTGGGGTACAGCAGACCAAGCAGCTTCCACACGTTGACAAAGTTGATCTGGTGTGGCAGCTGGGGATGTATTCTGGGTCAATCGTTGAGCAACCATGGACCACATGTTTTCTATCGGCGAAAGATCCGGAGAGCGAGCTGGCCAGGGAAGCAATTCAATCTGGCGATTGACGAAGAACCCTTGGACAATGCGTGCCACGTGTGGTCGCGCATTATCCTGTTGAAATATGGCTGTGGGCAAGCCCTGAAGGTAAGGGAGGAGAACTGGCTCCAACACCTCGGAGATGTAGCGCTGGCTGTTTAAAGTACCGGCAATGCGTACTAGAGGAGTGCGAGAGTGATATCCAATACCGCCCCATACCATAATACCCGGTGCAGGACCAGTGTGGCGGTGCATAACGCAGCTGTTCAGCATCCTCTCTCCACGGTGTCTCCAGACTCGAATCCGACCATCGTGGTGTTGCAGACAGAAGCGTGACTCGTCAGTAAAGACAATTTCATTCCATTCTGCCGTCCACATCCTTCTTTCATCGCACCATTGGCGGCGGAAACGTCTGTGGTTCTGCGTCAAGGGTAGACGAAGCAATGGACGTCTTGCGGACAGACCACTCTGCTGTAAACGGCGTCGAATGGTACGCGCAGACACTGGATGATGCGGTACAGACTGAATGTGCTGTGCTATGGTTCGTGATGTGGCTGAGCGATCCGTCACTGCCATACGCACAATATGCCTGTCATCACGTGAAGTGGTGCACTGAGGTGGATGCGATCGAACACGTCGGTCCGTCGTACCCTCCTGCATCCAACGATCCCATATCCGCATTACAGTTGTTTGGTTTCGTCCAACACGACTACCGATTTCCCTGAAAGATAATCCACAATCTCGGTAGGCCACTATCCTTCCTCTGTCGAACTCGGATACTCGATCAAAAGATGATCGCTGTTTTCTACGAGGCATAATTGATCGTTTTTTTGAAAAAACCACAAGAAAAACACAATTGCCGTACTTGAAATCGTCGAAATCTCCAAGCCTTAAATAGCGCTTTGAAGTGGCGCCACAGGCGCGCGTGATGTGCGTCTACGCTGAAATTCTAATCATTTGCATATCTCACCTCCGCTAATGCATGTTGTAAATTTCATATTATTTGCATGCTTCCTTCAGGGTGTTGCATTTACGGTGGCCAGCAGTGTACTTTAATTATTATTAAAAGGAGGAATGCTAGGCTTAGCATAAATGTACTGTGATGCTTGGCACTGAATACTTTCGTTCATTCTTGCCCTTAAAAATTAATCAATTAGAAAATATAAATATTTAATAGCTCAATCATTAAATTTCGTTTCTTCACAAAACAGAAGGTTATCAATTTATCTTCCTTGAGTTTCATGACGTGACTTTTCTTCGCTTTTTTAGCAGTAAGCCTAACGCCTGATGTTAATTAAGAGTACAAAAGATTTCTTTTTCTTACCTATAGTGTTATCAGGATTTTCAATCATTAATGCAGCATCACAACTAGGTGGTTGTATTTTTTGTCGTTAATAGAGAATCATTACCTCCTCTCCTTATTTTCAGAAATCTATTACATATCATGTTAATATTAATTTAAAAGAAAAAATGAAAGTTGCAAAATATATTTGTTAAAATTCTATAAATCACTATTAATTTTTAATTCTAACTTAAAATTTTTTTCTTTTCTAAGAAGCTTAATAATTGCATATTATTTACAGAAGTCTTTATAAATAGCACTTATAATTATTCTTTCATGATTTTAATAACTGTATAGTTTAACATAAAAACTTTCATAAAAACGTTTAGACAATTATAAAAAGTAATTAAACCCATATTTTACTAGTTACCATTTTAATCATTTTCCATTTCTAATTAAACTTTAATTACAGATAAGAGTGTCAAATGACAACTTTATTTGTTTTTTGTTTTGAGTTCATTTACTTTAATTTTATTTCTATCAAAGAAACTACTGAACGAATCTTAAATTGTAATTTGTATCAGTTATTTTATGACAACTTTTGATATGCACAAGAGTACTTTTCATAATTCTATGCGTTTGAATTGATGATGCACTCAATAAGAGAAATGTACATAATTAATTTGTATCTAATTATTACTCCACTCCAGTATACAGAAATTACAGCCTTATAATTTCCTTGAAATCAAATGAATACTTTTGTCTTGACTGAACGGTTTTCAACACAATCGAGTGATTAATAGAGTGAGATCTCCAAAATAATGAGATAACATGGCTCTGAATAATTGAAATTTATTAATGGTCTGATTGTCGTGTTACCTTTAAGATTACATTCTTTGTTACCGTTTAACCAAAACTGTTTCTTGTTTAACAAGTTCAGATTTCTTGTATTTTTAAAAATTCATTTCATATGTAAATATGGCTTGCTTCATGAAGTTAATTAATACGTATTCAGACTGGTTCGAGTTGTGACCAGTTAGATAATCTAACTTGTTGGTCAGTTGGTCATGGGTTTGAGGATAATGACGTAGAAGCGTCAAAAAGTCAATAACAATACAGTACTTTTGTTTTAATGATTTTGACTAAGGGAAACTAATCGTGCTTTTTTTATTTTGAATTTCCAAATTCTGGCATTGCATCTAAAGGTGCAATTTAATTTATAAATAAATACTATAAAACGAGAAATGAGAAAACACTGCCCTTTTTTACGGTAATGAGTAAATTTTTGGAATGTATTAGAATTTTATTTGAGAATGTACAAAAGGAAGTTAATTAGTTATAAGCAAGAATTTTCTTTATCCATTTTCCAGTCTATGATTCGTTGTCTAAAAGTTGAAAAATTTTAAATGTTATTTATTATCAATGGAATTTTAATTTTGACTGAATGCTAAGTTAACCAATGGTACATTGGAGTTTGGAGGCTAGTGGTTAAGAATGCGTACAATACGTCAAATTCTCATTTGATTATCCAGTTTCCTACCAGTCTTAACAGATTCTAGTTTTCAGAACTCCTTAGTCAATCGGATGGAAATTTTCTTCCTTTTTGTACCTTCAACTCACACAAATTGTGTTCATTTAAAATTTATCTAATATATTTTCGTAGGAATATGAGTTTATAACAATGTAATTAATAAAAGTTCGATTCACGTGTTTGCCCGTACAAAGCTTGTGACACGAAAATAAAACCAAACAGAGGATAAGAAATCCCGACCAGAACATAAACAAATCTGAAATTTCAGAGATTTCTGTCCTCTTTATACTTTGTAAAATTTATGAGATCAGGTTCATTTTTTATATAGTATATTTTAGATAAGAATTAACAATGAATTAAGTGTACAATGAATTGAAATAACAGTGTGAAGTTGAATGTAGACTCTTCAAAATTAAGTTTCACATCGGTTTTATAACTCATTGTAAAATGTATTCGAAAATCCCTCACACACATATCTGTAAATAAATACCTATGTATA
This sequence comes from Meta bourneti, assembly GCA_933210815.1. Classification (NCBI taxonomy): domain Eukaryota; kingdom Metazoa; phylum Arthropoda; class Arachnida; order Araneae; family Tetragnathidae; genus Meta; species Meta bourneti. Next base: position 69,945,747 of record OW119922.1, on the reverse strand, counting down.
ATATTTAAATATGTAAAATCAGGCAACAGATCTCATTTTAAACATCTGAAGGGTTTACACATAATACCACCTTGCAACCTGCAGTCTTCTTGCATGATGTCCAACTAGTTTTGACCTTCGTGGTCAATAGAATCTATCGAAATTATTATATTCTAAGAAAAGGAGAAAAAATCTTCCCAAATTATTCTAGTTTAATAAAAGGAGAAGTAGAACCTTTTCAAAAGATTATATCCTAAGGAAATGACCAACAGAATCTTACAAAAGTATTCTATTCTAAATAGGACTATCATAACCTTTCCAAAGGATATACTTCCTAGGAAAGGAACAATATCATCTTTCCAAAGAATTCTAGTCTAAGGAAAGGATCAAATAATCTTACTAGATTCTATTCTAAGGAAAGGTAAGTAGATATTTAATTAACTTCGAACTGGAGGGGGCAACATAACGGTATAATGGCGACGGTCAGGGATCAAATACGAAGTGAATGATCCGAGGACAACACCAGGAAATTTTGAATCACGATCAGGTGACGAAGTCACACCTGAGCTGGCACGCCACTCTCCAAACTTCCACACCACGCCAACGTGAGGAGAGGACAGATTTAATGGGCACCAGCCCCCTTTATACACAACGGTCTTTGGTTGGATTCGAACTCGAAATCCTCCGGTTGCTAATCCGTTACTCTTCCAATCGGACTACCGCGGCCCTTCTAAGGAAAGGACCAATCGAATCTTACTAGATTGTATTCTAAGGAAAGGACCGATCGAATCTTTCCAAACATTCACTTTCAAGGAAAAGAGCAATAGAATTCTTGCAACGGATTCTTTTGTATGGAAAGAACCAATAGAATCTTTCTAAAGGTTGGAAAGATTACATGGATTACTTTATCCAATAGATGTAGTTATTTAGTCATTAAAGTATGTTGGCAGAGGGTAAAAGCAATGCTACACTACTCGGAAATCTCGTTACGCTCAGAAAGTTAATTAGATCGTGGCATAATTTAATTACTTTTTTAAATATTCATACTTTTTACAATGTTTATTTTCTTCCTTTGAGCGTCATTTCTTTATGACACATGTTTTAATTAGGTGATTAAAGTATTCAAAAGGTTGGTTTTGATTATGTCCGTACTGGTGTCGTTGCCCTATAGAGGTTGGCTTTGCG